>OX402059.1:10805335-12033460 GCA_947859365.1 Archips crataeganus | reverse complement strand
AGTCATCGAGCCAAGAGGAAATGTTAGAGCTAACGTTGTTGTCGCACTGCGAGCGTCGGAATGCCTTGATTTTCCTCCACACTAAGGTTGATGGAGTCCTGGGAGATAAGGATTCACAAAAGGAACGCCAGCCGAGTTTCTTTTTGTTGCTAAGTAACCTCTTAGTACGAGCTGATATACGTTGGAAATTAAGATATCTCTCCATGGATAGATCTGCTGCAAAAAGAGACTCTGCCTTTTTGCGTTCCTTAACTATAGATGAACATTCCGCATCCCACCACGCTGGAGAGGAAACTTTCTCCCGGGCCGAGTTTTTAAGTGGAATAGAATTGTCAGCCGCAAGTGTAAGTGCTGCAATAAAATTTGGGTATATAGTCAGAAAGTTGTCTTTTGTAACACATGGGAATTCATTAATTTTCACAGACAAAATTTCCTGGAATTTACTCCAGTCAGCACTAGGAAGCCTATATTTTAAAAGTGGGGCATGTTGAGGTGGAGAGGGGATGGGGGAGTCCAGCAGTGATATAACAATGGGTAGGTGGTCACTTCCAAGAGAATTGGAGGTAACTGACCAAGATAAGGAATGAACTAAAATTGGAGATGAGAGGGTTAAATCGGGGGCACTTGCATTCTGAGTGGGAGATGTTCTACGGGTAGGTGTACCGTTATTTAGGATGCATAGGTCAATTACGTCTGCAAGGTCTAAAACGTAAGAAGAAACTGAGTCACAGCAGTGGGATCCCCACAGAGTGTGACGACAGTTGAAATCACCCTGAACTATGTATGGACTGGGGAGGGAAGATAGGATAGAGGTCAGTTCCTGTAGGAGGGCGGGTGAGGGGTGTGGGATATAAACGGAAACAAAAGAAATGTTGAGAGCACGAACTGCCACAACATTTATCCCGGAAGAATGAGGGGGAATTGAGAGTTGGGTGAAAGGAAAATTCCTTCTTACTAGAAGGGCACTACCTGCCCAACCATCATCCCTATCATCTCGGAGACAGCTGTAGCCAGTAACTCTAAAAAGAGCACCAGGCCTCAGCCAGGTCTCCGAGATAGCAAGGATGACTGGGTTATACCTATTTATTAAATATGCTAGTTCATGTTTTTTATTTTTAATGTTCCTAGAGTTCCATTGAATTAGGCTGTGATTGGCCATCTTGAATAATTTTATTTATAGCCAAACTAATGTGACCCTGTAGGGTTTCTAAAACAGTGTACGGTATAATATCGGAAAATTTGGAAAGGAGATTGATCAGCATTTTAGTGATCAAATCTGCCAGATTGTCATTAGGGGAAGAATTTTCTGGGTGACCCAGAGCACATCCGTTGGGAATTGATGACTGAGGAGTATATGTTAACGCTCTGTGAGCCTGGGCGTCATAGGACTTGCCAGGGGTGGGCCTGGGTCGGCGTTCAATGAAAATGGTCTTTCTGTACGACTGGGGGCGCTGAGGGGATGAGCCAGGGGGCCTTTGGGAATAAGCTGACTGGGGGGATGAGGGAATCTCATGAGGAGGTGCCTGCTGGGAGTCTGGAGGGTAGTTGACTTTGATTTTATCTGCGTATGATGTGCGAACGGGTCGGAATCTCCTGGAAGCTTCTAGATAGCCTATATTTTCGATGGACATTACTGTTTTTATAGATCTCTGTCGAGAAAATTCTGGGCATCTGCTGTCTGTGGCAGTGTGGGGACCAGAGCAAAACAGGCATGTCACCTCTGAGTCTGGCACTGAGCAATCTGTTGCTATGTGGTTTTGAGCGCACCGGGCACATCTCGGGTTGGACCGACATTGATCCTTAATGTGGCCGAATCGGCAGCATTTGTGGCACTGAATGGTGGGGAGTTTGTAGTTGTCTACAGGAATGGACATATTATAAATGTAGATCTTTTCGGGGAGATTTTGGCCCAAAAATGTAAGGACTACTGTTGGTGTTGGATCCCAAGTAGGCACCCCATCAATGTATTTTTTTTTATTTAGACGCCTAGCTTTAATGACCACGCTTGATTCATTCTGACATTCAATGCCGTCAATGAGTTCCTCCAGAGACCACTCTAGGGGAATTTGTCGCACCACACCCATGCGTGATACTTGGAACCTAGGGATTGCAGCAGAGAGTTTGTGCTGTGCTAACATGGGATTTGCGATAAATAAATTGGCTTCATTAGCAGAGGCAAAATAGACATTGAGCTTATTTTTCCCAGCACTTTTCATCTCCTTGATCCCTGACACCTTGCTGTTGTAAATAGACTGAGCCATCTTAAGGCCACGTATGTTGCTGTCCTCATGTGATACCTGGACTACAAATGGACCAGAATCGATTTCTGAATATTTGAGGTCCGATCCATTTTCATAACCTGGTCGGACAAATGTGTGCTGTTTCGAGGCGCTCGGCGATGTATTTTTTTTGTTAAGGAGATCGGCTTCAGTGAGGATATTGGAATGACGCTTGCTACCCGGCTTAGCCAAGGCACGTTGGATACCGTCAGGATTTGAGGGAAGGTTCGGGGGAAAAGGAGTCCCAGCCCTATCGGGCGGCTCCTCATCGTCCATACTCGACATCACAAAACGTTCACAACCACTTACCTAACACTTATTAACCACCACCAACAGAAAATTTAGAATCTCAGTTCGAATAGAGCACGAAAAAGTGAAAATACCACTATTCTAACCTATACACGTGTGTTAGTCAACACAAGAACAGGCAGGATCCTTAATAGTGTTGAGTAGCAAACAATACCAAAGTTCTATCTTTACTATCTACCTAATACTTACCACGCGAACAATTGGAAAAAATTATAATAAAAATTAAAAGCTTTATTTTATGAAAAAAAGTACAACTAAATCGGTAAGAAATATAGTACAAGAAATGTTTCCACGAAAATGTAAATTTATGTCTTTATTTCCCCCTTTTTTATTAGTAATGTTTATGTTATGATTGACTCAGGGTATATAAACATTGGTTGGTGTGACGTGGGTTTAACGCGCAAGAAGAATAAAAACATGGATTTCAGCTCATTAAATCCCAACACTTCTAACCCACTGAACATAGCGGCTAGAAAGAATGACTTCCAGAATGTTCATCGCTTGTTAAAAAAGATAAATCCCAACTGTGTTGACAACAGAGGCTGGACCTGTCTCCACGAAGCAGCAGCAAATAACAGTTACCAGAGCTTAAAACTCATTTTAAAGCATCCTGATTGCAGGCCATTGGCAGAAACTCATGAAGGTCACACAGCACTTTACCTAGCTTGCCGACATCATTGCTGCATACAGACTATCAAAGCATTACTAAACAGTGCTGAAGACATAGCAAACTATGGCAGCACAGAGAGTGTCACACCGTTACATGTTGCCAGTACTCAAGGGAGAATAGAAGTAATACAATTGTTGATAGACTATGGTGCTATGATCAATGTACAGGACTTTGATGGAGACACACCATTACACGATGCAGCCTTAGGAGCGAAATGTGAATCAGTTGTTACATTGTTACATGCAGGAGCCGATGCTGGTATACGAAATGAGGCTGAATATACCCCTCTTCATCTAGCCAGCTTTAAAGGAGGCTTTGATATCATACAGTCTCTGCTTCCCTTTATTGACAATATAAATCAAACCACTGTCAAAGGAGACACAGCTCTTATACTTGCTACACAAGGAGACAATGAACAAATTGTGAGCTATTTACTACAAAATGGAGCTGATCCAAATATTAAAAATAAAGACGGCCAAATGGCTCTAGATGTTGCTTTGTTTTTGGGCCATTCTGATTTATTTAATTTGCTATTGAAAGTAACAGACAAAGACAAGATAAATATGGACTGTATACTTGTAGCTTGTAAGCCACATTACTTCAAGCTGCAGATATTGGAAGGTCTCTTGAACCATGGACTTGATCCAGAATTCTTCCATTTCAATGAAGTGTTTTATATAACTATGGAAAAAATTGGTGATATTCAACCGGTATATGACTATAATGCACCATTAAATTCATACCTCAACATTTGTGAATACATATACAATAGATCGATTGAGAGTTTCAGCAAGTTCTTTTATATTTTCTTGATGAATGGAGTTTCGGTGAATGCTTTGCATAAAGATGAATGTCCACCGTTGGTGTACATACACTACTGTGGGCATACCTCATGTTTTCAAGATGTAAGTATTCATATTTAATAGTTGCAATATAAAGTAAACTATTTTGGCAATATGATGTTATGGATGAGTTTTATACACAAGCTGTCTCAAAACTTAATGATAACATGATACAGACAAGAGTTTGAGTATGCCAGGTTTGGAAAAAATCCCTATCACTTAGTGAAGCGATAACATAGCGACATCACTTTAAGTTTTAGAGTTTTTTGAAAAATGTCTTATCTATCACATAAGTGGCATGGATTTTTTCCTTAACATATCAGCGTATTAGTCTATCCAAACCAAGTACAGGGAACCAATAAAATGAGAGGCTCAATAATTTAAATGTTAATTCTTGTAACTTGGCCTCTAGCCCGGTACAGGTTATTGTTGAATTTTGCGACTCCTAAATAGGATTTATTGCAATATTATTATTATTATTTAAAATAATACACTAGCAGCTCATAGAGCTGATGCGTGCATATCACTACACTTGTGTTTTATACAATATGAGAGCACCAAAGAACGTGTGTATATTAATAGAAGAAAAAGAACCGGCCAAGAGTGTGTCGGACACGCCCAAGATAGGGTTCCGTAGCCATTACGAAAAAATCAAGTAATATTTTTCAAAAGATTTTGTATGTGTACGGAATCTTCCAAGTTTAGGTAGGCACCTATTTAAATAAATAAAAATAAATATTAGGGGACAATCTTACACAAATCGACCTAGTCCCAAACTAAGCAAAGCTTGTACTATGGGTACTAGACGACGATAAACATACTTATATAGATAAATAAATACTTAAATACATAGAAAACATCCATAACTCAGGAACAAATATTCGTGCTCATCACACAAATAAATGCCCTTACTGGGATTCAAACCCAGGACCTCTTGCTTGCTATTCTTAAACTACAAATAATTCCCAAGCAATTTTAGCTGCTATAATTTTCCTTGTAAATATAATATATTTACTACCATTCTGAATTTTTTCAAATTTTTCCACCCAACAGTTTAGATTTTAAAGGGGGGGGGACGGTCGATTTTAATGAAAATTTTCACTTTAAAGTTGAATATTTCGCAAACAGATCACTGAATAGAAAAATCATGTTAGCAACCCCCCAATGGTTTTAAAAGACCTATCCAACGATACCCCACACTATAGGGTTAGACGAGAAAAAAAATTACCCCCACTTTACGTCTATGGGAGGTACCCTAAAAAAGTTAATTTTAGTTTTTTTTTTATTTAATCACTGTCGGCATGACTGATATATATATTCATGCCAAATTACAGCTTTCTAGTACTAACAGTCTCTGAGCTTAGCCGCGGACGGACAGACAGACAGACAGACAGACAGACAGACAGACGGACAGACATGGCGAAACTATAAGGGTTCCTAGTTGACTATGGAACCCTAAAAAGTGGTAACATCGGTTCTTGGAGCAAATTCAAACAATACTCATATTATTTAGTTACGTGGTCAGGTGTATTGCTTCTTGGCCTCGCCTGCGATCAGACCTGTACAAACGTGTTGTCGTCGTCACTGATAAACGTATGCGTCATATCATTACTGTGTTGAGTATTGTTAAATTGCACCTTGGATAATTTATTGAATCAGGCATTACTTTAACCTTGGAATTTCTTACCACAAAGTTAATTTAGAAAGGTTTTCGATTTTGAGATATAAGCTTTACACAAGCTTTTATAAAAAGTAGTTACCATATACACTTTCTCATGTGAAAATAGACTTTATTTAACATTATTAATTAGAGTATAGAAATAGTACTTGAGTTTTTTATTATTATTTTAAACTTTGTTGAGCCAACATTCTGCTAAGAAATACAATGGTGTGTGTAAGTGCCCAATACTTTTTTGTTTTGTTTGGAAATGATTCCGATCCGCATTGGCGATCTCTAGTCTCAAATAGTGTATCTACTGTGTTAAAAAATTTAGTTGTATTAAATACTTTAGATGTATGTCTATGTCATTTAAAAACAATGTAGATCTGTTTGAAAAAAATATACCTTGTTGAGTTTCTTGCTGGCTTCTTCTCAACAGGGTTTTTCCGAACCGGTGGTAGATTCTTCGACGTTCATAGGAGCATCAATTGATGCCTAAATTGAATAAAGAAGTTTGACACTGGGCCTGCGTGGGAACTACGGACGGCCCAAGCCCTCTCATTCTGAGAGGAGGCCTGTGCCCTGCAGTGGGAAGTATAGAGGCTGGGATGATGATGATTTGAGATTATTTAACATGGTTTAAAATATGAAGTTTTTCTGGGCTGTCCCATAAGTAAAGAGACAAGTTTGAAATGAAAATATTTAATGAAAAAATATAATAAAGTGCTAACATTTACATTAAGTCCAATCAAGAATATATTAAAATTTGTTATTTTATATTAAATTTGCTTGTGGAATGCCTTTATAGCCAATTTTTCTGAGGTTTATTGTTGCTCGCCACATTACAGCTTTTCCTGACCTAGTTGCCACAATTTTAGCCGATCTAGTCCATCGATGTTTAAATGCAGCTAATGATTTGGGTTTTTCCGTTTGTTTTTTATATTCTCGTTTGCATAAATACCAAAAAGTTTCAATACCACGAGCTTGGGGGACATTTGGGGCGTCATTATGTTTTCGTATAAAATCTATCCCCGCAGCCTGTAAATGTTGGGTGACTTCGGTGGCGTAGTGGCATGACGCCATATCCGGCCAGAATATAATTTCTTCCCTATGGTAATATTTATCAATGAAGGGAATCAATCGCTATATTATACATTCTCTCAGGTAAATGCGTGCGTTCATAGAGCCTGTGCAAATATATGGTTCAGACGTATTACCACTCTGGTCTATGGCTCGCCAAACTAGGTATTTATTGAAAAATTTGGCCTTTGGTATGATTTTTTGTGAATAATCTACAGCGTCCCGAACCCGATTGTTTGCATGGTAGTATTGCTTCCCAGGAAAGGAACATCCATTGGGTCCACGGGCACGTAGGTCTCGTCATCAATTATAAGAACTTTTTTCGGTGTTTTTTCATACCCTCTTCGGCATCCTTTTTTAGCTCGCACTTCCTGGTCTTTAATATATTTAGGAGCAGATAATTTTGCAAACGCTTTAAGCTATAGGTCGTGTGTTTTCATTCGAGCTATACTTGACTTCGATATTTTCAATTTATCCGCAGCAACTCTAACAGACATCGAGGGATTCCGTTTATAAACTTTTTTACCTTATTTATATTTTTAGGTGACGAAACAGTACGTTTTCTTCCAGAAATATTTTTATAAATATCTCCGTGCGTTTCTTCAAAACGCTTATAATTCGATACAAAGTAGTTCTTCTGACTCCCTCTGGAGAAAAATGACGTGTCGTGTCCGTTTTTCCATGACATTTATAAAATTGAAAAATTATTTTTGCAAATACTTCGTGTTCAGCTCTCTTTATAATTAAAACTTTAAAAATACTTTCAAAATTCCCGCTTTATCTGACAGATATAATGCCTACGGCGGCCATGACAGTTATTTTTCTTAAAAAAATGAAAATCTTTTCAACCAGTTTGAAATTTGAAATTTGTCTCTTTACTTCTGGGACAACCTTTATTTGCAGGTATTCAAAATACTCATAGAACACAACTGCAACGTGGATTACTCGAGTGTAGCAGATCTCAGTCAAGAGCGATGTCTCCCTGATACCTTCATCGCGTCATTAACTTCAGACACACAGACTATATCTGTCATGCTGCCATACAGTCTGCACTGCGAACCTGAACAGTTGCTCTCTTTCACATTTTACTCTGGAGTTTTAACCAGGGTGCCTCTGCAAGTAAGGATCTCAATATATATATAACCGATACTGTCCTTATACTACGAAATTCGATTTTCGAACTTCGTATCGTGCAGTTCTGTTCACGCTAATAGTCTTAAACCGAAGAGAGAAAGGGACAATATCGTTTCTTTAGTCAGGACTAACATAGACTTTTCGAGATCTATAGTGCAAACAACTGGGAAAAAAATCCCAGTAGGTCACAATAGTAATAGTCCAAATAAAGAGGCACGGACTAGTGGGAATGTAGTTACATATCCTAATAATGAATAAGGCGGCTTAGTAAAAGTTAAACAATTTAAACAAATAATCATAATGTCTTTTTTTAGGTTCAAAAACAATTACTCGGAATCATAGATAGTTCGATGGAGGACATCACAGTAGAATCGCTGCCTTTCCACGTTCTGCCTTTGAAACATTTATGTAGACTGAAAATACGAAGCCTTCTAAGACAAACTGGAGTGAAAACGACCGAGAAGTTCCTTCAAACTGTTGATAGTTTACCTTTGCCTTATTTATTAAAAAAATACTTAAGATATATGTGATAATTATAAAGAAAATAGTCTTGATGCTTCTATATTTATTATGAAAGCGACTCATTATTGCACAATTGCTGTGATTAGAAAATAAATAAACTATAAATAAATCATTATGCATAATGACTAATTTTATAATGATCAACATTATATTTCAAACTAAATACAAACTGAAATATAGATGCACAGAAAAAACCCCAGAAAAAAGAC
This sequence comes from Archips crataeganus, assembly GCA_947859365.1. Taxonomy (NCBI): domain Eukaryota; kingdom Metazoa; phylum Arthropoda; class Insecta; order Lepidoptera; family Tortricidae; genus Archips; species Archips crataeganus. Next base: position 12,024,755 of record OX402059.1, on the reverse strand, counting down.
CAATGCTGGGAATCGAACCCAGCTCCTCAGCGTTCCGTGCTGCGTGCTTACCCCTACACCATCACTGGTCTAGAAGTTAGCAGTTAGTTAGGTTAGGGATGACCGTAAAAGTAATAAAAAAATGAAGTTGAAGAAAATAAAAAAATAAATAGAAAAAGATACTTCATACTTAACTTGATCAACATTATGTATAATATGAAAATAATCATTTGCTTATCTATATTTTTACATAATTACAACAATATGATACTGCTATTGGCCCAGTATTATAGTTTATTAGTGTTCATTTGAAGTTTGCTCCATTCGCCATGAAATCCTCTATCTCAGCAACGCTGCAAGAAAAGATATACTTATTAGGTAGACACTGTTGAAATAAATGATTAAACACTCGACTTTTCTTTCTTACATTTTAATCTCCTTATTAAACAAGATATTTATTTAATTATGTTACTTTTTTATCACTTCGAAGGCAACGCCACTTTGAATACTATATCTTACTGACATGCAAAAGTTTTTCAAACTTTAGTGAAATGTAAGCACAATGGAAACTGATTAAAATAAAAAAAACCTTTTATGACCTTATTATTTTATGCATTGCTATAATAAATGCCTAAAGCTGCACTCGGTAAAGTAACCTTGTTGTGATTACAAACGAAAAGTTCTTAAAAAAAGTTTTTCTGACTGTACTTGCATTGTCATCCAAACTACATATCCGTATCAAATCTCAAGTCAATTCGACTACTACTACTACTACTACTACTACTATTACTATCTTTTGTTTTTTTTTTGTTATCTAATCTAATATATAAAAATCTCGTGTCACAGTGTTTGTTACCGAACTCGTCCGAAACGGCTCGACCGATTTGTATGAAACATTTTTCTCCGTATTCGGTGGGTCTGAGAATAGGTCGTAGGCTATTTTTTATCCCCCCCCCCCCCCATTCTTCGCGAACGGAGTCGCGGGCAACAGCTAGTAAAATATAAGTATTAAATATTTGAGACAAACGAGAGTAGAACGCAGTTTCCTTTTTTTTTACTTCACGCTACACGAAAGGTTAGAAGTGGTTGAAATTAAACATTTGAAGACGTAGGTACAAAAGTTAAAAAATCCAACTTCAATCTACGTTTCTCTGGTAGTTATCAAAATGTCAACTCAAACGTAACTTACGTTCTCGGCACGAGCGTCATGTTCTCAACGCCGGTTTCAGTAATCAGCACGTCGTCTTCAATGCGCACGCCGCCGAAGCCTTCGAAGCGCTCCACCACCTCCCAGTTGAAGAACTGCGACTGTTCGGGGTTGTTCTTTGCGGCGTTCAACAACTGGAATGTAAGCGGGTCATTTTAAGGGGGGTGGCGAGGGAGAGGGGGAAAGCCGTGGCCAAAGAAGTCTGCATCTCCGTCACGAAATACTTCTGTTGGAGCACTGTGACTCCTATAAAATAGAGTACTTTCCCATCTCTGTCGTTGATCAAAAATATTACTCTGTGACGGCGGTGAACCGGGTAGTAGGTGGCTGTCAAACTCGAAGTTGTTTTCACCAAACGCACCCCTTTGTCCGCAATACGCCGGATAGCCTAGTTGCTAGAGAACCTGACTACGAAGCTTGAGGTCCTGGGTTCGATTCCCGGTCGGGGCAGATATTTGTGTGAAAAAATACGAATGGTTGTGCTCGAGTCTTGGATGTTTAATATGTATTTATCTATAAAAGTATGTTTATCCGTTGTCTAGTACCCATAGTACAAGCTTAGTGCACGTCCAAGTATAGTGCACTGACCGGCGGTATGAAGTAGCACCCGGGCTCTATGGTGAGCACCATGGCGGGCAGCAGGCGGCGCGCGGTGCGCAGGCGCGCGAGGGGCGGCGCGGGGCGCGGGGGGCAGCCCGGCAGGTACCCGCCCACGTCGTGCACGTCCAAGCCCAGCAGGTGGCCCAGCCCGTGCGGCTGGAGCACGCCGTTCACGCCCGCCTGACAAATAACAAAAAAAACCTGTTTATCCATATCCATACTAATATTATAAATGTGATAGTGTGTCTGTCCGTCTGTTACCTCTTCACGCTTGAACCACTGAACAGATTTCGATGAAATTTAAGAGACTATAATTTACAAAATACTAAAACTACTTATAATAGGTATAGTCTGGTCAACATCTACCATTTTGCATAAAATTTTTGAATATTCACCGAAAATTACGATCAAGGTGTCATTCGATTCGGAATATTATGTAGAAAGTTTAAGGAAAGGTCCCAAAAGGGGCCGATAAAAATTAAAAAAGTTATAAGCAATTTATTAAAAAAAAAAATAAGAATTTGTTGTTTTTTTATTATCTCAAAAACTATCACAGATATTCAAAATTTGAAAAAAGATCTGAAAAGAGCAGGAAATTTCCAAAAAAAAAGTCCTACCTCATAGAACCGTATCTATAATATTTATAACTTTTACAGAGCCCTGAAAATAGAGGTAAAAGCGGGTGGTCTGACTTCTGCGCGCGATTCGCGCGATGCGCGCGGACACGGTAACAAAAAAATCATTTTAACATATTAAATATGAATATTAAAGAAAAAAAAAATTTGAGTACTTTTGGAATAAATAAATAAACAATAATTCGCCGGCAATAAATTTTTATCCCATTTTTTCATTAGTTATGCATTTGTTAACCAACAACTTTTTCTCAATTGAATGTTAACATAAAAAATCCGATTATTATTGAACTACAACCGTAGGATTTTTTTCACTTCGTGGAGTTATTCTTAAGAGACACAAAAATAGATCCCCGTTGGAAAAAATCAAAAATTTTAATTTTCCATTTATTTATTAACAATCTAAAATGTAAAAAAAATTAAAAACGGAATATAGATAGGTAAAATTTATTTTTATTTTTATTACTCAAATGTTTTGATTTGAAACGGTTAAAAGTTACTTAAAAATATTTTTTTTTACTTTTTTACCACCATTATTTAAATAATTGTTATAAACAAATGCGTTATTTATAAGATAAAAAAAATTTTTTTTTTCCTCATCTATTTGTTGATTTAAATTATGATTTTTAAGAAAAAAGTTATTCCTTTAAAAATATTTATAGCTAAAAAATGCATTTATTAATTAACAATCGTTTTTTACCACTAAATATGAATATTAAGGAACCGTTTTTTCTCTAAAAATCATAAATTGTATCGTTTTTAAGGATTTTGGAAAAAACATTTTTTTTCAATTTTTTAATTGTTTATTTAAAAATAATTTGTTATAAACTATTGATTTTTAAAATTCTTTATTTTACAATTTTTTTCCATTTTTTTATATACTATATACAGGGTTATTTTTAATTCACTGACATCCTCTTAACCCTGAATTCCTATCACTCAAACAAATGTTTTTTGTTTTACGACTTTTTAAAATGAAGCACTTTTTTCCCATACAAATACACAGAGTATCGTAAAAATAAGAGGTAATCTCAAATTTTCAAAACGTTATTACACCAAAAATATTAAGTTTTGACAAAAGCCGTAAAACAAAAAAACATTTGTTTAAGTGGTAGGAGTTTAGGGTTAAAAGGATGCTAGTGAATTACAAATAACCCTGTATAGTGTTCACAATAAATAAATAAATAAATACTTAACTTTTAATATTTTTATGTCCGAAAACTTGTCCTTTTATCTCGCTCTTATATAATTGATATAACTTTTAAATTTAAAAAAATATTATTGTCAATTTTTTTTGTTTTTGAAGTTTAAACACTTAACACACACCCACTTTTATCCGGAGAAAGATAAGAAAAATCAGAGTTGTAGATTATTTTATTCTTATTATTTTGATAGCTAAATCATGCATTGAATGTTTCAGGCCAATACCACAGATTACTTAATAGTTACTTCGTAACAGATACTGCATCCCGTACAAAATCTTGGTACTTACCGCGATTATAGCCACAGATTTTACTACTCCGTCTCCTTAAGAATGTGTGCGTGCCGACAGTGACAAGGGCTGGCAGTTTGGATAATTTTTTTTTTCTACATTTTGTTTTACCATTTTGTCGGGATAATTGCTATATACATATTATATCCATGCAAACTTTCTAGCACTAATATTCCCTAAGCTAAGCCACGGACGGACAAAGGGACAAACGGTCATGGCGAAACTAAAAGGGTTCCCTTTTTGCCATTTTACCTCTGGAATCCTAACAAAAAGGATATTTTATTGTAATGCGCAGAATAAATTGTCATGCTCACAGTACCCTAGCGTTATACTAGATACGAAGGTCAATTTTAGAACTTCGTATCGTGCCATCCCGCTCACGCTTATAGCTTTTTATAGAAGAGTAAGAGGGACAGCACGATACGAACTCCCAAATTGTTATATTAGCTATTAATTTTAGCATAGTCATATTAAAATTTGCCCCCTGTTTCACTATCAAAAAGCTATCAAAATAATAAGAATAAAATAATCAACAACTCTATTTTTTCTTATCTTTCTCCGGATAAAAGTGGGTGTGTGATAAGTGTTTAAAATTCAGAAACAAAAAAAATTGACAACAATATTTTTTTTAATTTAAAAGTTATATCAATTATAAAAGCAAAAGAGCGAGATAAAAGGACAAGTTTTCGGACATAAAAATATTAAAAGTTAAGTATTTATTTATTTATTTATTGTGAACACTATATATAGTATATAAAAAAAAGGAAAAAAATCGTAAAACAAAAGAATTTAAAAAAATCAATAGTTTATAACAAATTATTTTTAAATAAACAATTAAAAAATTAAAAATAAATGTTTTTTCCAAAATCCTTAAAAACGATACAATTTATGATTTTTAGAGAAAAAACGGTTCTTAATATTCATATTTAGTGGTAAAAAACGATTGTTAATCAATAAATGCATTTTATAGCTATAAATATCTTTTAAAGGAATAATTTTTTTCTTAAAAATCATAATTTAAATCAACAAATATTAGAAAAAAATTTTTTTTTTTTTTTACGAATAGCGCATTTGTTTATATCAATTATTTAAATAATAATGGTAAAAAAAAAAATTTTTTAAGTAACTTTTAACCGTTTCAAATCAAAACATTTGAGTAATAAAAATAAAAATAAATTTTACCTATCTTTATTCAGTTTTTAATTTTTTTTACATTTTAGATTGTTAATAAATAAATGGAAAATTATAATTTTTGATTTTTTCCAACGGGGATCTATTTTTGTGTCTCTTAAGAATAACTCCACGAAGTGAAAAAAATCCTACGGTTGTAGTTCAATAATAATCGGATTTTTTATGTTAACATTCAATTGAGAAAAAGTTGTTGGTTAACAAATGCATAACTAATGAAAAAATGGGATAAAAATTTTTTGCCGGCGGATTATTGTTTATTTATGTATCCCAAAAGTACTCAAATTTTTTTTTCTTTAATATTCATATTTAATATGTTAAAATGTTTTTTTTGTTACCGTGTCCGAGTGACGAATCGCGCGCAGAAGCCAGACCACCCGCTTTTACCTCTATTTTCAGGGCTCTGTAAAAGTTATAAATATTATAGATACGGTTCTATGAGGTAGGACTTTTTTTTTGGAAATTTCCTGCTCTTTTCAGATCTTTTTTCAAATTTTGAATATCTGTGATAGTTTTAAATTCCTATTTTTTTTTTAAATAAAATGCTTATAACTTTTTTAATTTTTATCAGCCCCTTTTGGGACCTTTCCTTAAACTTCCTACATAATATTACGAATCGAATGACACCTTGATCGTAATTTTCGGTGAATATACAAAAATTTCATGCAAAAAAATTTTAAATAAAAAATAGAACCGCCTTCAAAAACGCCCAAAAAAATATTAAATAAAAATTTAACCGACTATAATGAGCATTATAATATCTTTCTACTAATCTGTTTGAAGTCGGGCCTCAGCACGAGCTAGCAGGAGTGGTAGAAGCCCAACAGATAGTAGGTATAATAGGGATAATAGGTAGGTAAGATAAATTACTACTATAAAGTTTGAGGTCCCAGGTTCGGTTCCCGCGTCGGGGCAGATATTTGTATGAAAAACACGAATGTTTGATCTCGGGTCTTGGGTGTTTAATATGTATTTAAGTATGTATCATCTATATAAGTACATTTATCCGTTGCCTAGTACCCATAACACAAGCTTTGCTTACTTTGAGACTAGGTCGATTGGTGTGAATTGTCCCGGGATATTTATTTATTAATTTAATTACTAGGTCCACTCCTGCTGGCTCGAGCTGAGGCCCGACTTCAAACAGATTAGTAGAAAGATATTATAATGCTCATTATAGTCGGTTAAATTATTATTTAATATTTTTTTGGGCGTTTTTGAAGGCGGTTCTATTTTTTATTTAAAATTTTTTATTTTTGGCTTTTTAGTTGTATTGGTATAAAAAAGATGCGTAGGCGTAGCCAGTAAACGAAGCCCCGCTTCTGTTTACGCTCTGAGGATCGCAAGGTAACTAACGAACTTAACCAGGTTAAAAGGGGGTAGTTTGAAGGTATTTTTTTAATGCGGGAAGCTCTGCCCCCCGAGCCCCCCGTTCCAGTAGCGAGGCTTCTATTACTAGTCTGAGGGACGCTAGATAAACTGACGAATTTAACCAAGTGAAACGGTAGATGGTTTAACAGATTTTTTTATTGCGGGGGGCTCTGCCCCCCGAGCCCCCCTCCCCTCCAAGAGCAGGGCTTTTATTTTCAACCTGAGGGACGCAAGACAGCTAACTAACCTAACCAGGTTAAACGGGAAGTGATTTGAAGGTATTTTTTATTACGGGAGCTCCGCCCCCCAAGCCCCTCTACCGGTAACGAGGTTTCTATTTCCACTCTGAGGGACGCAAGATAACTGACGAATCAAACCAGGTTAAACGGGAGGTGGTTTAAGAGTACTTTTATTGCGGGGGGCTCCGCCCCCCGAGCCTCCATCCAACAGCGGGGCTTCTATTTCCACTCTGAGGCACGTAAGATAACTAACGAACCTAACTAGGTTAAACAAGGGGTGGTTTGAAGGTGTTTTTTATTACGGGGGGCTCCGCCCCCCGAGCCCCCCTTCCAGTACCAAGGCTTCATTTTCCACTCTGAGGGACGCAAGATAACTAACGAATCTGGTAAGTTAAACGGGAGGCGGTTTGACAGGTTTTTTATTTCGGGGGGCTCCGCCCCCCAAGCCCCCCCTCTAATATCACTTTGAAGAGCGCAAGGTAACTAACGAACCTAAACAGGTTAAACGGGGGATGGTTTCAAAGTTTTTTTTTATTGCGGGGGGCTTCGCCCCCCGAACCCCCCCCCTTTATTATCACTTTGAGGAGCGCAAGGTAACTAACGAACCTAACCAGGTTAAACGGGGGATGGTTTGAAAAATTTTTTTATTGCGGGGGCTTCGCCCCCCGAGCCCCCCTCCGCTGACTGAACTTCCATTCCCAGTCTACGGGACGCAAGATAACTAACGAACCTAATAAGGTTAAGCGAGAGGTGGTTTGTAGGTATTTTTTATTGCCATACCTACTTACTATAGTTTAGGTGAATAACTAACACAATTCTTAGGACTGCTTTGGCGAATTAATATTAGTAATAAAACGTAACGTAGGTAATTCTATGTTCTTGTTATCAATATAAGGACGAACAAATATGCTTTAGGACTTTCAACAGTATGCCAAACATTCTTCGCCAGAAAATTTTAGAATGATCAACATTATGCGATACAACAGGCACTCTTTGCTGACTGTACTTTTTGATCCTGGTTACCAAAGTACTCGTCAAGACGAATCAAACGAGCCCAAACTCGATAGGGTTATGTCGTTTTATTACGGAGTTCTTATGGTCACCTTCCAACTCCATCTTCAGACCCTAGATACCATCTAGGATCAAAGTACTCGTCAAGACAAATCAAATGAGCTCAAACTCAATGCGGTCGTATCGTTTTATTACAGAGTTTCTATGGCCATCTTTCAGCTCCATCATCAGATCAGCTCCATGTCATAATTATTTTGCATTGTCATCCAATTCACGCATTTCTGCAAAATTTCAGCTCAATTGGAAACCGGGAAGTGGGTCAAATTTAACTTGCAAGATTTAACCCGTTGAGGAGTTCCGTTGGCCATCTACGGTCTTCTTCATCAGGTGCAGTTTACCAAATGATACTTTCTGAATGCAAATACTTCACTTGATACTAAAAATGCTAAAATCACTATAGGTTTGCCTGTAAAATTTGAAGGTTGCCCTCGTTTTCTCTAGGATCCCATGATCAGATCTTAACTTGGTGCCAATGGGACCACCTCAGGAGTATACTGTTTCAAACAAAAAAATAATTTTTAAAATCGGTTCACAATTGAGGGAGTAATCGCGTAACAAACATACAAAAATAAAAAAAAAACAGACGAATTGATAACCTCCTCTTTTTTTTGAAGTCGGTTAAAAAGGTAGATGTTGACCAGACTAGTATGTTAACCGAGTTTTCGCGGAATCAACAACGATTCTACAAAAAACTGTTCGGTATTTTTTTTTAAATAGACGTATCTTTTTTTTTATTTATCACCGATTTAAAAGAAACAAAAACTAAATGTTAATCCAAAAAAATATTAACACTGATGTGAAAACCGCATCCTTCTAGGTTAAGCCGTTTCTGAGATTAGCGCGCACAAACGCACAGACAAACAGACAATAATTCTAAAAATCGTTGTTTTGCACCTTGTATGAACGTGGTGTATTTATAATTACATCTACCAATCGGTATGGACACATTTTTGTCAACATTTGTTTGTAAAAAATGTCATCTGTGATCGAGAGCAATGTGCTCTCGATCACAGATATAATATTCTTACTTTAATCATGTCCTCCACATCGCCCTTCAACAGGCCACCTGTCTTCAGATGTTCCAGCATCGCCCGATTTGCGACCAGATGCATTTCGTCCCACATCACCCCGGGTCTAGCTGCCCTGTAATTTATAATTATGTAATCAGAACTTATTCTGAACCTATGTAATTATTTAGCCCCTATTGTGTTGAAGAGGTTAGCTGATAAGCTGTACTAGCTATTATTCTACTATACCAACGCCGATATCATCTGAGCTCTGGTGCCATAAAACCCCGTTTTCGAACCTCTCGCTCGCTCTTGGGAGGTTGTCGGATCTCTCGCTCGCACTTTGCAGCGGCATCTCCCAAGAGCGAACGAGAGGTCCGAAAACGAGGTTTTATGGCCCCGGAACTCAGATGATAGCGACGATGGTATAATATTATACTACCTTCTATATAACAACTTGGAGTGGTACGGCTCGGCCACGACTTCGCGCGTTTAGCGGCGCGGCGAGCGTTTTCTGTGTTCATTGCGCGGCCGAGACGCTCGCCGTACAGTGGTTACCTGGCGGCACACGCAATGAACTGATAAAACGCTCGCCGCGCCGCTAAACGCGCGAAGTCGTGGCCGAGCCGGTAGAGCCATGTTATAACTAGCCGCTGCATCACAAATGGGCCGGCTCGTCCGGGACAGTACTTACCACCCTCTCACAAGAACACCGGTGTCAAGCAGCAGTGCTCCTGCTGCGTTTCGTATGGTCGGTGAGAGCGTCGGGGGCCCAATACCTCTCCTCCTCCCCTTCCCCTATTCCCTCTCCTTTATTAAAGGCCGGCAAACAGATCAGTGGCTTTCTTTGAGTTGTTGACAATTTTAAATTTAATGGGCGGTGGTGATCATTTTCCATCAAATGACCCGCTTGCTCGTTTTGCCTCTCATAATAAAAAAACAAGTAATAATATAATTACTGATGGATAGCGATGTCGTCGGTGAAGCTACAATACCGTGTAACTAGCTTTTTCCATAAGATCTAATTTGTCTAATTTTCACTGTTATTTAATTTCAAGTTGTGCCTAAAAAGCTAGTTACGCGGTATTGCAGTCTCACCGACGACAATATGTTAAAGTCTCTACTGGGTAATTTGATGAGATCTCTGAACGTGTCTAGTGAAATGATAAAACCAGTTGGCTTTGCGACTTAGTTTCGTCAACTCGCTGACTAATATTAGGGATTTTATCAAATCAGTAAAAAAAAATTGGTGAAACGAAAAAACGAGTTGCCTTTTTTGGCTGATGTTGTAATAAACAGATTTAGGAATTTGATCAAACTGAGCGTTTCTAGGCAAATGATAAAATGGGTTTCCCATTTTAACATCCTGAGTGATTTCATCATATCCGTTTGTTCAAATCTCTGTTTTGGCAATTACCCTGCCATATTGTTAAAACCTGAACAGTTTAGGGGCCCAGTTTTTTGCCCCAGGGCCATTGGATACGTAGTTCCGCCATTGGTTACGATACTCACTCGATGACAGCGTCCCTGGCGAACAGAACGGCTTCGTATATCAGTTTCTGGTCTTCAGTAAACTTGCCGTTGGCCGGGAACGAGCACGTGATGTCCGCCGCGTAGCCCGCGTAGTTACCGCCCATGTCGAATAGGCTGGAACAAACGTTTAACGTCAATGCCAATAGGGATGTTGCGCCATTAAAAAATAATAAGCACCTGGGCGACCAAGCTCCGCTCGGGCTGAAACTCGGTACCAAGCGTTTTCCCAGAGATAACACCAAGCTAGATTAATTTTTCATCCCCGAAAACCCCCCCTACCAAATTTCATCGAAATCGTTGGAGCCGTTTCTGGGATTCTGATTTTATGTACAAGAATTGCTCGTTTAAAGGTATTAGATATATTATATAAATAGATACGAAGACACGACTCCAGTAAAAAAACGCTTAAATTTAGTCCTGAAAACCAGATAAATTTTCGATTAACTGCAAAATTACATTTTTTGTTGCTTTGAAACAAATAAATAGTTAGTTGATTGAGCTGGCGAACAAGTGACGTCATAAGTTGCTTTTGCCATTCAAAATCTATGCGAGAATTGTGTTTTGACAGCTCATTTAAAGTAAGTCAGTTGATTGGTGGTGTCAACATCCCTATTACTCCTCCCCATCCATGTAACCTTTGAAATTTTCCATGAGCTTTATGGTGAAGGAAAACTTCGCGAGGAAACCTGGACGTACCTGAGAAGAAATACAATGGTGTATGTAAAGTTCCCAATCCGCAATGGGCCGCGCGGGAACTACGGCCCAAGCCCTCTCATTTCGAGAGGAGGCCTGCGTCTTGCAGCCTATATACTACGATGATGATGAGGTGACCTCGACTTAGGTCTCCCTTGAGTGAGAATGGTATTAACTATGCTGCATTTAGCATGATATTTAATGATCCATCATCCCAGCCTACTTCACACACACACACAATTAGATTTATTCGCAGGTGTGTGCACTTGCCCTCTCATCTCTCAGGACGCCAGTGTCCTATAGTAGGGCATAGGCTACGAGCATATAACCCCTGGAGACGTAATGCCTGCGAATTTAAAAGGAAACGATTCTGTCAACTAGCTGAGGTGCGGGGGGAGTTGCGATCGGTTCGAAGTGTTCCGAAGTATTCCGAACCCGATCGCTACGGCGTGCATCGTAATGACTATGCTTTCTATCGATATCGATAAAAGGTTGTGCAAAAAGGATTTTCAAGCAGTACACTCTGGTAAAATTTAAATGCCAACTTTGAATTTATTTTAAGCTTAAACTAAACAAGTTGAAAAGTACTTTTAATGGTTTATTGAACTTAAGTAAGTACTAAAATATTATCATAATAGGTATAGTTCAAATAAAATTACGTTATACCTATCCAATACAGGTACAGTCGAACAAATTGAATCATGACCCAGGGTGGACCTTTGTGCTACTAATGTTATGTTGACGTCTCATACTTTTGTCATGGAAATCATAGTGAAATTGATTATTAAAAGGTTCTATCCTGTGTCATGATTCAATTTGTTCGACCGTACACGAAAATAAGAATTATAATTAATATCACGAAGTCTAATAGTAATAAACCACGAAAAAAAAATCCGATATCAATAGATACAATAATCATTTAGTGGATAATTATCGACAATACAAAATAAATGCATCGCACCACACTAGTCATTGGCGACACGAGACTAATTACGATAATAAGAGATAGATATACACGATTGCAGTGAGAAAGAAAAAGATGGGGGACGGACCAGTCCAATCCAACTTGACCCGCGTTGCAACTAATCAAATTTTCGTAAATATTTTGATAAAATAAACAAATGGACTTGCCGATGAAAAGTAACATTGTTTTTTGTTTCATTACATTTTTTACTGTTGTTTCCGCACCATTTAACTGCACAACAAGACATGATGCCGTATATTGAAGCTGTTTTACGTCGTAAATGTCAGCTGTCTCATCAGTCATACTTTATGGTTGAAACTGACGGTAAACCAAGGAGTCGGGAAATACATCATTGATAAATCACTGACTAGTCGACAGATTAGTGTCGCCTTTCACTACGTCTCTAGGGGTTATATGCTCGTAGGGCATAGGGCATATATAGGGTGGTATGACGATGATTATTAATTGTGTGCTGCAGTGTAGTCGGCTAACTTAGAGCTCGCGCAGACAGAGAGCGGTCTGGAGTTCCGAGTTCCACGTTCAGAGTTCTGCGTTCTTTCGAATGTACCGAGTCTCTTAAGATAACGCACACAGCAGGCGACTGGTACTCTCGAGCGGTCAATACACAGAAACTCTGAACGCCGAACTCGGAACTCCAGACCGCTCTCTGTCTGCGCGGGCTCTTAATTGCGTTTATACCTGCTGAGCTGACAACGTTGCATTTTTGTTAGTTTTTCTCGATTATTCCTTAAAAATTGAATGAAAATTAAAAATGTGGTCTATAAGAATTGTTCTGATATATAAGTTAATCTGTCTACTGCAATAATTATTCGTGATAGACTTTTATTTTCTTTAAAAACGAACAAATTATTACTTAACGGTTTTTAAAGAAAATAAAAGTGTAACTTATATTATATATTAAGAACAATTCTTATTGACCACATTTTTAATTTTCATTCAATTTTTATGGAATAATCGAGAAAAACTAACAAAAATGCAACGTTGCCAGCTCAGCAGGTATAAACACTCTTAAAAAATAAAATAAAAAAATATCACGGGACAATTCACACCAATTGACCTAGTCCCAAAGTAAGCTAGGCAAGCTTGTGTTATGGGTACTAGGCTAGGCAACGGATAAACATACTTATATAGATAGATACATACTTTAAATACATATTAAACACCCAAGACCCGAGAACAAACATTCGTATTTTTCATACAAATATCTGCCCCGACACGGGAATCGAACCCGGGACCTCAAGCTTCATAGTCAGGTTCACTAACCACTAGGCCATCTGGTAGTCTCTTAACCTTTTACACTTACCACATGTCCCCCTGCCGTATGGGCTTGGTGTTGGGCGCGCCGGCGTGCCCGTAGTGGAGCGTGGCGCCGTTGTGGCCCGAGCCGCAGATACATGTGTACGACACGTGGCGACACCCGCCCACGCGGTAGCAGTGGTCCAAGAAGATAGACTCGCACTGGTACTCTATTAGACCGGGTTTGGTGAACAGCATGACCTGAAATCAGAGCAGAGTTGCTACTAACAAACTAAGTAAACTACCGTGAGACTAATAGTGAAAAAATACGGATAACCCACGTCTATGATCGTGTTGAGCTCGACTGTTTCTGGCTAATCCGTAGCCCTTCATCTCGGAGCACACGGCACGGCGGCTGCTGGCGAACAAGCACTGCGCGCCACCACGGTATCCACTAGGATCACCGAATTCGATTCCCCATGCACAATCCTTTGTCAAACGTAGGATAGCACACAAAACTAACATCACCATGTAAAGGCCCGTTCACATTTATCGTTGACGCAGTACAAATAGGTATTTAATACTATTTTTCAAATGCGAGCACGTGCTCCGAGATCCTGTATGTATAGCTACGGATTAGCCCGAAACATGTCAAGCCAAACTCGAACATAGACGTGAGTTATCCGTATTTTTTTTACTAAAACTAAGCAAAGCTTGAACTTACCTACCTACCTACCTAATCTATCTATCTAATCTAATCTATCTAATACCTTTAAACGAGCAATTCTTACTTATATATTAATCAGAATCTCAGAAACGGCTCCAACGATTTCGATGAAATTTGATATGTGGGGGTTTTCGGGGATGAAAAATTGATCTAGCTTGGTCTTATCTCTGGGAAAATGCTTGGCACCGAGTTTCAGCCCGAGCTGAGCTCGGTCGCCCAGGTACTGCATATTGTACAAGCTGATACCCAAATATTTCAGCAACTGCTAAGGTGTTTTTTTTAAGGATTTACCAGGATTAACTCAGCTGGATTTTATTATTACAAATTAATATTGCGGCAAACTGACATGGTTGGATTTAGCTGACAGCCCACGTTTTTATGTTTTTATTGGACCCTTCTAAGTCCCTTTGTATTGTCCAGTAAAGTGTTAAACAATGTTGCATATTTCTCTAGCAAAAAGATACATTTATTTGGCATTTAACAACAGCAGATAATAATAAATTCGAAGATAATCAAGGTAGCAGTTATCTCATATTTTGACATTATCTTATCAATTTTATGTTAATAAAAATAATACTGTAATACTTAGAAGACATTGAAAAAACCAGAAAAGAAATGCTGGGGCTGGGTAATCGAACCTCGAATCGAACCTTAACCCGAGTAAACAACCGCAACTGAGCTGGTTTCCTAACAGGAAGAATTCTTTCCTGTTAAAAAACCAGTTTTCTGGGAAGAAATATTTATTCTTCGTAAACGACCGCATCTGAGCTGGTTTCCTAACAGGAAGAAATCCTTCCCGTTAAAAAGCCAGTTATCTGGAAAGAAAATTTCTTCCTTCTTGGCTACTGGTAAGCTAACAACTTGGTCATCTGTGAGGAACAAAGGGAGCTTCCACGGTGTATCCCAACATGTTCTCGAGACAGAGACTTTTTTGTAATTTGCGAATCTTTTATTGTCACGCAAATGTCTTATCGAGTCTTAGATACTTAAATTATCTAAGGATCAAGTAATGAAATATTAAATTAATTCTTTGTTTTATTGGCAATGTGCATTATACATGAGCGTTTATTTTATCGTCGATCTTCATTAATTTTCATATGAAGTACTGTCGAAGGCATAAATAAATATCTACATAGGCATCGCGTCAAATATATGTAAACATGAACCTTATGTTTAATGGCATAGAGTTGTATAGATATTAATGACGCCTTGGTAACGTACATACATTTATGACCTTGACTGTACACACGAGCAAATAAAAGAAATATATTTTGAGCTAAAAAAAACAACATGAAAAACTTCATTAGGAGTTTAAATTTATATTTCAATAGACGGGTGTATTTGGGACCTTCCAAACAAAAAAAGGTTTTTCCAAATTGACCCAAAAGTATGAGTTCTTAAGTAAAAAAAATCCATCAAAGTGAAAATCTTCTCCTGTTTTAAAGTCGATTAAAATTGCGTTTTTTGAGCGATAACTCGGTTTTATCTCAGCACAATGGGTATTCACCAGATTAATCATGTACACGGTAGATCAACACAAAAATGTACGTGTTGTTCAGCAATAATACATAATAGTTAATTATTATTACCTGTTTGTGAGCATCAGAAGATACTTTGACGACATAACGCATCACCTCTATCTCTTCGGGCGTTTTGATCACTCGTCTGAAACATAAATATTTACTGTATGTAGATAAAAGCTCTATCCTAAAATTAATCCAGAATATTTCAGGTTAGTTTGATAACTCAAATATTCTGGAACTTGTAAAGGTTTTTCAGTTTTTTTAATCCCCTGGATTCTTCCTTTATATAGGTATACTAGCTGTTGCCCGCAAATCCGTCTGTGAAGAATAGTGGTATAAAAAACTAGCCTACGACCTATTCTCAGACCAACCAAATGTAGAGGAAAAAAAATCATAAAAGAGTCATTTTCAAAAAAAGTGTACACAATTAAGTGATTTAATAAACACAAAACTTAACTGATTCCTTTGTGTAACGAAAGTTACCCATATAGTTTGTATGACTAACTTTCGTAACACAAAGGAAGCGATCGTGAGTTTGTTATGATTAAGCCCTTAACTATGTACAATTTTTTTGAAAACGACTCAAAAATCGGTTGAGCCGTTTCGGAGGAGTTCGATAACAAACACCGTGACACGAGATTTTTATATATTAGAATAAGATAATTTAGCTAAGTCGCGGCGGCCTAGTTGTTTGCCCTACGGCCTCTCAAGGGTATGAATTACAATACCGAAGTACGAAAGACCGAATGTATTAAAACATCGAATGGGTCAAAAGACCGACACGATTTTTTTCTGAAACCGTAAACTTCTCAGAATTTATTAAAACGACATCATACAGAACCCATTAGGTTAGGTTAGGTTTGTTTTATAACAATCTTAAAAAATTAACGGTTTCAGAAAAAAATCGTGTCGGTCTTTTGACCCATTCGACGTTTTAATACATTCGGTCTTACATACTTCGGTATTGTAATACATACCCCCTCTCAAGCAGAGCGTCGTGGGTTCGAGCCCGGGCTCGCACTTCTGACTTTTTCGGAATTTATGTGCGCAATTAGATTTGTAATTTATTATTTAGCTTTATGGTCAAGATAAACATCGTGAGGAAGCCCGCAAACACAAGTTCCCAATCAGCACTGGGTCCACGTGGGAACTACGGCCCAAGCCCTCTCACCCGAAGAGGAGGGCTGCGCTTTTGACTGGAGCGTTTATAGGCTGCGATGATGATGATGATGATGATATACTCAGTTGTACCTATTAGAAATATACTGGGCCATATGATTCACTTCATAACAAAGACCTATTATAATACAAGAGTTGTAATAATTATGACTGACCTAGATCAGATATTGGAATAAGTAACTACTATTCAAGTATGCAAAATATGCATAGTTTGATGACATTCTGCTTAACATACAATTTTTATAGTTTTTATACATTGCTGCAAGATGTCAATCACATTAGAAAGTTATTAATTAATGCCAAGTTAGAAAAATATTAGGTAATATTATTTTAAAGTGCGCTGCGTAGTATAGGTATTATAAAACATGATTTATGTGCGTTTGTTATCAGAAAACGAGTGATAACAATGGTTTTGTAACTTCAGTAAATATTTTCTTGTATAATGGTGTTCTGATCTTATATAAATACTCTTAAACTGATTAATGTAGATGTAGTAGGGTCATAGATAAAGATAACATTAAGATAGTGACATTAGTTAATATTTCTTATTTAAAAAAATATATATATGGTTTAATAAATGGTTAACTTACAATTCTGCGATGATCGGGAATAATGTTTCATTGTCCACTTTGAATCTGGAATTGTATATGTTTTTTAATGTAACATTGAATATGCCAATTTATTTAGATAATTATGTCAAGTATGCCACTTACTCATCAATTCCTTCAAATACCGCTTCCTTGGCAGTAAGTCCACTGTCTGTGTTGGGGCCACTCTGCCATATGCCATAGAAAAATATATTCGTAAATCAACAAACAGTAATAAAAAGGAATAGATCCCCAAATATGCTAAATATCATGTGTCATGTTGCATTATTATGTATGATGCAAATAAAAACTCCCGTAAATATTTCCTATCCAAACATCTCTTCCTTTCCATTTGAAATGTACCCTATTATGTAGCTAAGTTGTTAGATATAACTATAATAGGTTTTGTTTCAGTTTATAAATTTATTTCTTATTTTTAAAAATTTTTAGTTTTTGTACCCCGAGTCCTGCTTGCCACGTGACAGGGATTGCCTAGTGTGGGACCAACAGTAAACATTTTTGTAAAATATACTTTTTATGAGTGGGGGTAAGATGAGAATAAGATGAAAGACAGTGTAAGATGAAGAACTACTCGTAGCACCGGGTGCTACGAGTAGTTTTTCATCTTACACTGTTTTTCATCTTACACCCACTCACCCTATTTTATTTGATAAGTATTGTGTTTTTCTATAGTGGTGGAAGTTGATAACTTTTTTTTGTTTTTGGTTCTGGCTGGTAGTATTCTACCCAACACTGACAGCTATACCGTACTTGATAAGATACTGCCAGACAGTAGTATCTTATCTAACCTAAAAATTGGTGGAACATCGCACCATTCAATGCAGCCATTATTATTCCAAAAATTTAAGTCACATTATTCTTATACTCTGTTAAATTAATGATAGTTGAAATAATGATTTCAGTAGTATGATACTGAGGTGCTTAACACATTCGCTGCCACGTATTGCTACGCGCTACGCTCGTAGCCCGTAGCAGCGTTTTTCCGCTTTGTAGCGAAAACTGCCTACGAACGGAGAACTCTCCTGTGGCGTTCCCGGCACTAAATGTGTTAAGTAAGTTGATCTCTCGTAAACTCGTTTCACGGCAACCCTGGAATGTCATGCTATTGGAATGATTATACTGGAACAATGAGGGCCTTAGCCATTTAGTAAGAATACAAAAATATTACCAATGTCAGTAATGCATCCGGGTTCAGTCCTTTGAGAATTTTTGATATCTAAAACAGAAAAAACACACTCGCTACTACTCTGAGATGAATCCAACAAACCAATCATAGAAATTGGCCCAGCTATAATATAAATGGTAAGTAACACAACTTTGTTTAATATATTTAGATTATGAAGTTATTATAAAACAAAACCCTTGTAGGATTTGGTTACTTATTTGAGCCATGTTAAAATAATAGAAATAAACAAATAAACATACCTCATCAACATAATATACATGATCTACACCATAAATTCTTTTGAAGTCATCACAAGTGTGCAGTTTGCCCATCCAGACTTCATACTCGGCTGGCAGTCTTGGTATAAACAGGTATGATGCAGAAGTACCAGGATCTAGGATGAAGAAGCAACCTTCTTCCCGGACACCACATATCCACGTAAAATATGATTCCTGATAAAATCAGAATGATTATTATGATTATTATTTAAAATAATACACTAGCAGCTCATTGAGCTGATACGTGCATATCACTACACTTGTGTCTTAAGTCTTTTTATATAGGTAAATTTTTATGATTGATCAGATTTTGTTTTGAATTTATGTTAAAAAAGTTACCTGTCTAAAAACGTATTCTACGTCCGTGTCGTAATGATTTATACTCTCTCCACCTTGTAGCACAACAATTTGTCCAGGTTTCAACTTCTCTGCTAATCTTTTTCTGTTCTTCGCAAATAATGACAAGGGCACTTCCAAAGTGCCGGGTCCCATAGACCAAGAAGCTGCCATTTCTTTTCACTGCAAGAATAAAATGAAAGATAGATTGATAACAATGTACTTAATTGATACGTAAAGTTAATATAATAATTAAGATAAATTATAATGATAACAGACTTGAAAGATAGGTATGTCAAGGCTTTTTGTTTACCTGGTACGGTATGATAGCCGCTCAAGTTTTAAATAAATATATATTAATTTGTTGTAGCTAACACGAAAAAAAGATGCCGGCTGGATGAGTGTTATTTTATGATGTAAACAAAACAAAGGAAAAACGGGTTGACATTACTGACTGAAGTAGACCCAATGAATGACGAACAAAAACAAAAAAAAATACAACACGACCACAAAACACCAAGAACTGTCAATGTATTTTACCTAGATTTGTCAAGTACTAGTTTTGCCATCCATCGCTAGATGTCACTAACATGTAACTAATAATTCCAGTCATCAATAGATGGCGTGGCAAATCTAATCTACAACAAATTTACATTTAGCAAGCAGATATTTTTAAACACTGCCAAATTAAAACGTGGTAGGAGGTATGGCATGGTAATTTTATTTTATGTTAAAAAAAACAATGTATAAATAAGACAAATAAGGATACGACGACTGGTTTTTATCGGTTAGTCATAACAAATTCTTAGGAAGTGGTTAGGTAGGTAGGTAGGTATCTTACTCAACTTGTTTGCAATAGTATTCTTGTTGTTTTGTTTTTAGAATTGTACTAGAAAAGTTGTTTTGAAGCGATGCAGCAACAGATAAACATGAATAATGTGTGTTCAATTTACATTGACCCAGTAACATCCGTCAGCGATTGCTTGAACTAGTTAGAAAATAGAAAGGAAGGTGTGATCAAATTTATTTATACTTTTCACTGTAGGAGGTAATGTAAAGTCATTTAAGTATATTTTCAAGTAAAATTAAAATACCGGTTTGTTTTATATTTGTTTATTTTATTACGTATCTAAATCACAAGATCGACGATAAATTAAACTATCTAAAAATCACAAAATGCACTAAAACATGCACACATGTAATACAATTTTTATTACCCGATTTGGTACAGTTCTGTTGTACATACTTTCTACTTCATGTACTTCCTAATTTATCGAACATTATCTAGTAATATTGCCTACAATTTGCATAGGTAACGTTAGGATGACAGTTTCTTTTATAATATATCTTAATACTAAAAATACAAAAGACCATAAGAACAGTGTGGAGATTATTGCTCTGTCGTGCTTGCACTCACTTTTTGAAAGCTGATGCAATGTGATCGGTAAGTAAACAGGATGTTTTGAGCATAAACATATTTTATACTATAGATATATTTGATTACGTAGGTACTTCCGACTTTAGTTATAAGATTAGTTAAGTAACGAGTGTGAATATTACAACGATATCGAATGGAATAAGTCTTGCTAATTATATAAACTGGCAATGAAATACTATTCATTGTCAGAATTCACTTTTTTGCTATAACGATACATGAAAGATTTAAAGCTGTTTACTGAATACTATTATGAGCTATTTATCATCAAAAAGGTTCATTTAGGGATAAAATGGAAATGCCTCAGTACTAATAACACTAATAAAATTAACAGTCGATTAATAATTTATCTAAACTATTAGTAGAAATAGGTAAATTTGGAATGAGTAACAAAATGTATTGTTTGTTACGTCATTTAGTACTTTGATCAGTTAAGGTCACTATAAAACGAAGAATAAATATTATGATTGTAGTCTGGCCGCCATTTTGGTTCGTTCTCGTGACTCGTGCGTGACACGTCATAGCTAGCCGTCCCGCTCTCACGCGCGCTCCGCATATAGCACCATTGTAACCCGACACGTTTCGTACACACAGCGATTTCACAACACGTTCCACACTTTCACAGATTAAATGTTTTGTTTTATCTAAATTACGAATCTACTGATATTTCGTGACACGATTGTTTCTTTTCTTGTAATCTCCGGACGGCTTCGGCGACAAGGGCGCGCTGTTCTAGCAATCTCTCGACGAGATTGACAGGTTCTTGCTTTCTAATGTAGTAAGGTGCTGCTCGCGCTCGAGCTTGCAGGTGTAGCTTTTGTTTCAGGCCAAGGGTGAGTTCTTCGATGGCTGGTAGTCTGCTTGAAGCCAGAGGGCGCGGCTCTTCTTCCGTTGCTGGGCGACTGTTGTATCTTGAAGGTTCCTTCAACATATTGAATGACAAAACTGGCCGCGACAGTGTAGAAGCTGATAGTGAAGGAGCGCGGAGATCTTACCGGCACGCAACAACGTTTGCGAATGAATGAGCGAGAGCGAGTGAGCTGCCTCGAAGGCCTGCGGGGTGGCAGGCGGGAGGGGCGTGACGTAGACAGTTATGCGCAGTCGTGCCGGGATGTATACAAACAATACGATGGACGTAAATAAACACAAGACCGCCTCGTCGCGTCTGTACGATGGTTATTATCAATGTGTGCGTGGGTCTGGTCGACTGGCCCAGCTAACTGTGGCTTCCTCTAAAATCTTTACCGCATCGTCTAGATTTACACAGTAGACAGGTGGTCTACTTTCAGAAGAAGGCTATAGTGAACAAGTTAAATAAAAGTTTGTAAAAATGGCCTAAATTCGAAAGTGACTCAGATAATAGTGCCAGTAGTTAGCTAATTCCGGGCCAATTTTGATAAATAGGAAAATTCACCGTGTTACTTGAAAGAAAAAATAAGCCATAGGCGAATTCATTAAACGGGTTATGTATTTTACAGTCGTAATTTATTGTTTAGTAATATTGCTGTACCGTAAAGTTGATTAAATTTGTTTGTTCCTGATCTGTTTAGTGTATGTTTAGTGTATAATGAAATGTCCACTTAATGACAAATGAAGTAAGTAGGTATAAACTTTCAAAATTAACAATTCTGGGAGGCCATGTGGAAGGTTGAGTCATCTAAAGTCACACATACACTCTTAAAAGGACGCTGTGATATAAAAACTTCCATTACTCGTTCCAAATGAGTCGATGTGTAAGTGATGATTTGCGTGTAGTAGTTGAATTCTACCTGTTCCGTTGAACTAAAAACGGCCGTTGCCCTCGGCTTAAAGTTTTTTGGACAATGATGACACCCAGTTCATTATTATGGAGCGTTAGGCTTGTTTATCTGCGAATTTTTATTCCTGCTTTGAAGCCTCAGTTTGACGCCCAATTTGTTGATTGCAAACGTTGACATAATATTTTCAGTAGAAAATAAATTGTATAACACCTATGCCTCAACGTACCTTTATGCACGTGTCCCAAATAAAAACCAGATTCGCAATATTGTCATCACGGCACGATAATGTTGCATCATCTTTGATTTTAGAGAAAGTGTCTGCATGTAGATAGGTTAGGTAGGGTAGGTATATGACTTATAAAAGATTTTAAGTAGCATTTACCTATTGTGTAGGTCTAGGTCTAGAATTTTTTTTAAAAGATTTTCTACAAACACACAGCACAGCTTAACGTTTAGCTGCCAAATAGCTAAATTCTAATAAGTAGTATCCTAATATTAAAATACTACGTCGCTCTCATTAATTTGGAGAATTTAAACTGTCCCGACCTTGTGGTTCGCTGCGACACTGTGAATTATTGTATAAAAGGGCTTCAGCTCCTCTTTAGCTTGACTGTTTATTTATAGGCGCTTGAATGATCAAGATTACCTAAGCGTAAATTTCAATTGAAAAGTGACATGGTCATACAAATACTTTTCGAAACAAGTGATTTACATTAGCTAATATTGATCGAAAGAAAATTAACTACTTCAAACGAGGATGGGCATATTTGTATGGACTTTGGCCTAGGGACCAATAACGAGAAGCCATTATTATAACAATGGAAAGGTTTTTTTCATATTCTACAACTTTTTGTATGGCGGGAAATCTCGAATCACTGTGTAAAAGAAAGGTAAGGCAAGAAAAAAAAAACATAAAAAACAAAATTATGACACAAAATCATCGTCAATTACAAAAGCTTCATACCTATAAAGCGACACAGGAACAAACCTACAAAATAAAACTTACATAATAGTTTCAACCCAAACTACTTTTATGCAGCGATAACTTTTTTTACATAAAGATTTGGGACTAGACTAACTGCCATAGAAAAAGTTTTAGGACTTCAAAAATAAGCTATTCAGTGACATATCGCTTATCCAAATTAGTCAAATAGGCCAATTTGTTCACCCTTTAGCAAACAATTTTACTAAAAACTTGTCGTGTAGATTTATTTTTTTATTGTAACAAGTTAGTGCTTTTTATATTGTACATCATAGTAGATTGCTTGTGTTGTTAGTTGTGCGTCAGAAGAAGGAGTCATCGACTCCTAAATAGTGCGACCGTTGCAGATACACCTTTTTCTCTTTAGTTTTTGCGTCTTTTAAATCAACAGTAAAAGCGTGTCTTGTTTTTTTCACAATATGCTACATACATATAAAAATATACACATACATATATACACATGCTACGAACATATATATAAATTATCTAAATATGTTTATATAACTAGCTGTTGCTCGCGACTCCGTCTGCGAATAATATAGCCTACGACCTATTCTCAGACGTACCAGTTAAAAAAGTTTCATAAAAATCGGTCAAGCCGTTTCGGAGGAATTCGATAACAAACACCGTGACACGAGATTTTTATACAGTGTTATTTGTAATTCACTGACATCCTCTTAACCCTGAATTCCTATCACTCAAACAAATGTTTTTGGTTTTACGACTTTATAAAATGAAGCACTTTTTTTCCCATACAAATACACAGAGTATCGTAGAAATAAGAGGTAATCTTAAATTTTCAAAACGTTATTTTTATTACACCAAAAATATTAAGTTATGACAAAAGCCGTAAAACAAAAAACATTTGTTTAAGTGGTAGGAGTTTAGGGTTAAAAGGATGCTAGTGAATTACAAATAACCCTGTATATTAGAAGATAAAATGATTTGTTTCTTTTAAATTTAACGTTTTCCACGTTCTTTTACTAGGTTAGTCACACCGCACACGCATGTTTTATCTCAAGCTTCACTTTTTTTATCATTTTGTTTATAAACACGTCCATTTCTGTGTATAGAGTGATTACTGTAATTTTGTATTGCTGAAAATCATTTTTTCTTTCAAATATTTCAAAGTAATTACCTAATCATTATTTTTTTTTGGTACCAAAGTTAGGTGTGAGCACGTGTTGCTAAAGCGTTAAGCATTGTTTCGTCTTCAATACCAACATAGGTTACTGTAATTTTCCTTATTAAGTCATGGTAAACAAAATGGTATTTTAGTTTGCTAAGTTATTCAATAAAGTGAATCAAGGCTAACGTAACCTCATTGTGATAGGTAAAATACAAATGGTTACTTACAAACATACTTGATAAATAAATATTGATGGTTATCTTGAATTGATAAATGTGTATCTTGTAAATAAGTTAAAACAATATACCTAATTTGGGAAATAGTATAGATATAGCATGGATGTCGGTATTATCGCAACACCTACTACTTATGACCTTAAGAGTAAGATCGTACCAATTAGGTACCTATTAATGGTCCTATCTATTTAGCTTTGTGATTGTGGATCTGCCACGAAGTGTCGTAGTTGCTGCCTGGTATTTACTGGATATATCTTGTATTGTTATGCCTCTGTTACTGACGTGTCTGTTGAGTTGACGTTAAATTAATCCTTAACCTTGGGTTTTAAATCGACACATGTTTAGTAATGTATTAAAAAAAAACCACGTGTTACGTTAGCTAGAGT
This sequence comes from Archips crataeganus, assembly GCA_947859365.1. NCBI lineage: Eukaryota > Metazoa > Arthropoda > Insecta > Lepidoptera > Tortricidae > Archips > Archips crataeganus. Next base: position 11,999,778 of record OX402059.1, on the reverse strand, counting down.
TACTTTAGTAGTACAGAACAGAGTCGATATGTAATTACTAGCGCACTTCAAAACAAAAATAAAACGCCAGTGACTGGTAAGTATTTGATAACCATTACTTTTCAATGTTAATGTTATGTTTTAGGTTAGGCTAAAATTATTAAGTATATAGATATGAAAAAAAACTCTATTGATACAGCATATATGTAAATTAGCTATCTCACCCGGAAACATACGTATTTAATCGTCTGATAAGAAATTAAACTATTATTTAGAACTATTAATGTTAGTAGCACCATCTACCGCCGGATAGATAAACTGTTAGACTTGTCTGAATGGTGCGCCATCTACCTTCGAGTAGAATGCATTGTCTTTGGTAGATAGGGTGGTAGTGGTAGGTCTTCATAGGATAAGAAATAATAAACAGCTTAGCATTACTTAATTTTACGCACAGATGGCGCAACTAAGACCTTTGATAAGGCTTCGTTCAATCAATATTATTGTTGATCGAAGAGACAAGTCGAGTTTTTAAATCACATTATTGGGAAGATACCAAATAGTAAATACAAACTTTGTTGAATTTCGAGTTTATTGTCGGAACTAAATAAAAAAAAACAGTGTTGTAGCAATAAATAGTTTTTCAGGTGTGATTTCAAAAATTGGGTGGGCGTCCCAGTTAGTTATGTTTATTTATAATGGTTCCGGTCGTTAGCTTTTCTACAACTGACTATTACGATCTTTCTCTGTACCACCATCCCACCTACGCCCCACTGCATGGCACAGGCCTCCTTTCAGAAAGAAAGGGCTTGGGCCGTAGTTCCCATGTGGTCCCAGTGTGGATTGGGAACTTCACACACAGACATACACACCATTGAATTTCTCCTCATATGTGACGTGTGTGCAGGCCTGCAGGGGGTCTATATTGTAATCCATAATATCTTTTGTCCTAATTTCAAAATCCATAATAACTTTGACAATAATGATTTTTTGCCATAATAACGTTTGCCAAAATGTAAATGCCATAATATTATTTGTCCTAATATTGAATATCCTAATGCTTATTTGCACTATTTTCTTAAGTAGTAATAACCATTTTGTCCAAATAGTCGCATGTCCTAATATTGGTTGACATAATCACTTTTGTACCTACTATCATTGTTTGTCATAATAATGTGCATATTTGTCATAGTAATTTTGTACTCATCATCATCGTCATCTCAGCCTATGTGTATACTCCCACTGCAGGGTACAGGCCTCTTCTCAGAATGAGAGTACTTGGACCGTATTTAAGGAAGAACATGAATGTTTATCATTTGATAATCATCATCATCATCATCATCATCCCAGTCTATATACGACCCACTGCAGGACACAGGTCTCCTCTCAGAATGAGAGGGCTTGGGCCGTAGTTCCCACGCGGGCCCAGTGCGGATTGGGAACTTAACACACACCATTGAATTTCTTCGCATCGATAAAAATAAACAATAATTCAATTATACTAGTTGTTCCCATACACTTTTGCCCTACCATCATAATACATTAAAAAAATGGGTCGCTTTTTATGAATACTGCACAAAAATACATAACTCAGGGGGGGCACACTTACATATATCACACTTTTCATGCGACTACAGCGATCTCTGGTTGTTTGGTGGAGAACTAAATTAGCGGCCATCTTGGTTGACTTGTCAAACTTGTCAGTTGTCATTCATCGGCCATGGCCATGGCGTACCAAATTGTACGGTCAAGGACTTTAATTGATAGGCCACTTGCCAATGTTCGTATTTTAGCCGTATAGTGCAAATCGGGTTTAGCCGCTTATACTTCGTATATGCTGATTTGAATTAGACGGTTAAAATACGAATAGTGGCAATTAGCCTATCAATTAAAATTACGCGTAATTATAGCTGTACATCACTACCAACATATACATATAGATAGGTATACATCTATAGATACGTCACATTAGTTCTTCACCAGGGCGTAGGGCAGCAGCACCTTCCATACATGCATATTTGACCATAGAGTTGCCACTCTTGTTCATATAATATTACAATACTCTTTGACATAACTACAAAAATACTTTTTCAATACAGTTGCTCAAATAGTGCCCTTTTTTTGGCTGTATTGCGTGCGCAAAGTTCGTTTTTGCGAACTAGTGCGATTTACTTTTCTAGTTTTTTAAATTTGTACTTGTTCCAATTAATTGAAGCCTGATGGATGGATGGATGGATGGATGGATGAATGGAAGGATGGATGGATGGATGGATGGATGGATGGACGGACGGATGGATCTGGATGTTGATGGATGTTGATGGATGTTGATGGATGTTGAGTTGACGGATGTTGACGGATGTTGACGGATGTTGATGGATGTTGACGGATGTTGATGGATGTTGATGGATGTTGATGGATGTTGATTGGTGTTGATGGATGTTGATGGATGTTGATGGATGTTGATGGATGTTGATGATGGATGTTGACGGATGTTGACGGATGTTGACGGATGTTGATGGATGTTGACGGATGTTGATGGATGTTGATGGATGTTGATGGATGTTGATGATGGATGTTGACGGATGTTGACGGATGTTGACGGATGTTGATGGATGTTGACGGATGTTGATGGATGTTGATGGATGTTGATGGATGTTGATGGATGTTGATTGATGTTGATGGATGTTGATGGATGTTGATGGATGTTGACAGATGTTGACGGATGTTGATGGATGTTGATGGATGTTGATGGATGTTGATGGATGTTGATGGATGTTGATGGATGGACGGACGGACGGACGGACGGACGGACGGATGGATGGATGGATGGATGGATGGATGGATGGATGGATGGATGTTGTTGGTGATAAAAATGTTTTGTATTGTTATTATTATTAAGTCTCAAATTATACTGTTGTATTTTTTTTTCGCAACTGTATTAAAAAAAGTCGTTCGATACACGCGCGGAAATGGCATTCTTCACTCGTCCCGAGTTTTGCCACTCGCCTTCGGCTCGTGGCAAGATATCTCAGAACTCGTGATGTAATGACATACTTTCCGCACTAGCATCGAAATGTACTATTCTGACTGCTATTCGTTTTTGTAGGGTCGCAATTCTAACCTAACCTAACCAACTTTTCTGACACCGGTTCGTTACTGTTGGCTGTTGGGGTCTCAGTTCTAAACTTATGATCCGCCCCTGAATAAGTATTTGACGTAATCGAAGAAGGCTGTAGGTACTATTTAAGGAAGCTCTGACCTAGATATAAGGCTTCGTAACGTTGAAATTGCCTATAATACTCGTGTTTCAAACCCTTACATTACTTATCCCTCGAAGTATTCTTGTGTGGGATGAACGAACACACGTTTACTGTATTATGTCAGATCAGAAGCTCTCAATAGAGTTAGTTAGTTGAAGTAGGTAGTGTATAATTTAGAAAGTAGGGGGCTGTTATCGGAGTCTTCAATGAAACAATTGTCGTAGGTACTAATAAACCTTCCATTGAGCTACATAGCTTGTCCGTAACTTCCCTCCTCAAAACCTCGAGTTGCGCAAACGAACTAAATGACGAAAGAAAGTGAACGCAACGCAAGCCAAGCCGCCCGATCGGCATGGCTGTGGCAGTATAGTCGGACGCCATCGCCCCGACACTCGACTCGTATAGTGACATCTAAAAACGCGCGCATTTTTAAATTCGAACGCCGTCGTTCGAACAACAGAAGTGTTTTGTTTGAAAAAAAAACGTTTTTGTAAAAGTGGCATAGATTAAAAATACCTATTCATTATGGATTTGCAAAGTGAAGCGAGTGGTGAGACGAGAATTCTTGTAGCTCGGCATATTAGTGCTGAGAAAGCACTCGACACAGCTAACAATGCAGTGAACACGACTTTTTTGTGCCATAGCTACACCCTTCAACCCGATTTCAGGACATACGCCGAAGGTAATGCAATAAAGGAAGCGTTTATTGAAGCCGGTTTACATATTTCGACAACTCGTCTGATTTTTAAGTTCCTTCCGGGACAGAATAGTTCAAGGGCGGTTATCAGTTAAATAGGATACCTATGGGGTTGTTGGATGGGTATTATATGGCCTTATCGACAAGTTTTTTTTAGCCGTTGATTAATTTGGCCCGGTCAATGATTTGACGCATTAAACAAAATGTGATTATTGCTATTTTTACACATGCAATGAAAACGGCACGGGTCCGCTCATATACCTATGTATTTGCAGTTGAGGTATGCCCGACATGTTTCGACCCAATCCGTGATTCTTTATCAAGGTGGGTCTGAAAAGCTAGCCAACCAAACACACGTGCGTTTTGTAATGTGTCATAAAACAGCACTATTATTGAGCGTAGCTATTTAAAAGTCCATATCTATTTTTGACATATGTTTATATGGATTGGCAATTATTGATATTTTTATGTCAGCTACTTAACTCTTAAATGCTTGATTGTTGTAGATTTAGATTTTGTGTAGAATCTGTGTAGGAGAACCGGTCGGCATCCGCTCAGATGTTATTGTGGAAGAAAACGAAGTAAATATTATGTAAAGCAGTTTAGCAAAAACGGATAAACGGAGTGCACTTTACAATATTATACTAGCAGATATACTTATATCACTAGATGAATTAGAATTAAATTACCTAATACAGTAAAATAAGCAGTGAGTCGATGGGCGAAGGGGACGAGAAGGGAAGAGACAAAACTATAGTATTACTAGCTGTTGCCCGCGACTCCGTCTGCGAAGAATCTAGGGGTATAAAAAATAACCTACGACCTATTCTCAGACCTAACAAATATAGAGAAAAAAAATTGATAAAAATCTGTCAAGCCGTTTCGGAGGAGTTCGAGAACAAACACCGTGACACGAGATTTTTATATATTAGATCATTAAAGAATATAGTCAAAGCATGCCATTCAATAAGGTTAATACATACATGCATGCCCATACAATCTCAAACCTAATAGTCTGCTATTCTAAATCTATGGCGGTTAGACCCCCTCGGAGTTCGTGTCAATGACCTGGAGCATGTATAGTCGGGGTAAGAAAAGGTTCATCACTTTTCGACTCTATGTCAACGAGTTAAGGTCGAAAAGTGATGAACCTTTTCTTACCCCGACTATATATTGTTAGTCCCAAAGGAAGACTAGCGCCATTTGCAAGATCGGCGGTTTTTTGCTGATGTGGCACTATTTTGTGACACGCGCATTTTCCTTTAGTGTGAGTACAACCGTGACGTCATGTGGGTCATGTCATGTAAATGTTGTATCCTCAGATCATACAATGATCTGAGGTTGTATCATTTCATTTATTTAATAACATGCTGATCTGATAGAGACTAGGCCAGCGCCAGCGACATTAAAACAGTTCAATGATTTAAAAACGAAAACAAGTTTAAGGTAATCGGGTCAACGCAACAACTTTGGATTTGGCCGGTTCCGGGGTTGTGTGAATTAAGAATGTGTATGCGTACTGGTGTTATACAAAATTGATAATAAGAGGAATATACTCGTAAATTTTATTGAATTCGTGGTAGCCAGCGGTTTAATCTATGACTTTTCAAGCAGCTAGAGGGTCATGGGTTCTACCTCGTGAGTTTTTCGGAATTTACCTTGAGTTTTACGGTGAAGGAAAACATTGTGAGGGAACATGGATACACCTGCGAAGGAATTCAATGATGTGTGTGAAATTCCGAATCAGCACTGGGCCCGCGCGGGAACTATGGCTCGAGCCCTTTCTAGTTATATAGTCAAGGCGAGTAAGTGATATAAGATTTAAATTTTGTATCATCTCGTCATATACAATAAGTATTTGTATTTTTAAACTAAAGCCGACAAACGGTCATGGGGTCACCTAATGGTAAGTGATCACAGCCGCATTATGTACTGGACATTTACAACATCATGTATTTGTGACGAAATTACAAACGTGTAGACTCATACGTCATATAGGTATCTATATGGTATCAAATGGACGCTGAGGACCTGGGTTCGATTCCCAGCATTGGTCTTTTTTCTGGGGTTTTTTCTGTGCATCTATATTTCAGTTTGTATTTAGTTTGAAATATATGGTTTCACGGGATGACCGTAAAAGTACGCTGAGGACCTGGGTTCGATTCCCAGCATTGGTCTTTTTTCTGGGGTTTATTCTGTGCATCTATATTTCAGTTTGTATTTAGTTTGAAATATATGGTTTCACGGGATGACCATAAAAGTAATAAAAAAATAAATAAATAAATGAAGTTGAAGAAAATAAAAAAATAAATAGAAAAAGATACTTCATACTTAACTTGTAAGTGATATAAGATTTAAATTTTGTATCATCTCGTCATATACAATAAGTATTTGTATTTTTAAACTAAAGCCGACAAACGGTCATGGGGTCACCTAATGGTAAGTGATCACAGCCACATTATGTACTGGACATTTACAACATCATGTATTTGTGACGAAATTACAAACGTGTAGACTCATACGTCATATAGGTATCTACATGATAATCAACTCACGGTCAGTGGGTTATGTCACCAATTGACCTACGAATCTACCTAATAGCGGCACGTAATCAGTCATGATTTAATAAAAAACGTGAAGGCTTCAAATTAGCTTGTGGAATGTATAGTCGGGGTAAGAAAAGGTTCGTCACTTTTCGACCTTAACTCGTTGGCATAGAGTCGAAAAGTGATGAACCTTTTCTTACCCCGACTATACTATTGCTCTGTCTATGTATATTCCTACTTCCTTTCACTTATCTTCCTTTCTTTTCTGCTCTTGTCTATAACATCTTTGTGTACATACTACATGTAAGCAATTTAATATACTACATGTAAGCAATTTAATATAAATAACATACACATTTTTTTGTTCGCGTCTCTCCTGTGGACATGACAAAAGGTAAGGGTCTATAGCCAAATTTTTTAGTCAAGTCTACATCGGCGTGTGGGACGCCTGACCAATTGGTTGGGGACGGGTGATATTTATTTATTTATTTATACGTAGGTTATTGGTTATGTTTTTTCAGCCAATCCCAAAAGAAAGGAACCCTTTATATTATAAAAACGCTATAAAGTTTATAGGGTAATTTAAACAGGTTTTTAATATCGTAGTAGACAAACGAACATGCAAAGCATGTATGTAATCAATCACCGCCGTCCATGAACATGGACACTTGTGACTCTGTGGGAGTCAATGGTCCATTGCCGACCGTTTCTGAACAGTTAGACTCAATACTAGAAGGTCCCCATGTCAAAGCTATTTTGCTAACACTACCGAGGGAAGTCCACCGGTTTTTCTTTCTGCCATTGGTGATGTCAGCGGGATCAGAATTATCGGAAGACCACAGATCATCAGTAGCAGCAGTAGGCCGTATGGCCGTATTGTTTTACGCGTGGGCGATCGCGATGACATTCACCGTCTCTTTCTACCTTCCCTCATTACGCTTTGTGAAAGATAGAAGTGGAGGAAACGATAGTGATTTCCGAATGCGTTAAGCAAAAAGGCGGTTCTACTATTTAATTCACTTCTTTTCAATTCAATCAAATTCAATTCAATTCAAATTCAAATCAAATTCAATTTCACTTCTTGTTTTAATCCGCGCAGAGTTGTATACTTGGCAAGTGAGTTATATTATAGTATAGTAATTTATGATTAAGTAATTTTGTTAAAATTATTCGTTTTTATGATCTACAAATTATCCATTTACGCATGTAGTTTATGTAGTTCATCGCTTATATTTATAAGTGTACATTTTATCTATCTGTGTGGCGTTCCGGGTATTACCGACGGTACTGGCTGAAAATCAGCGCTGGAGTGTTATAAACGCCTCAGCATTATGCTGAGCCAGTGTCCAATTTGCAACCGCAATGACACACTCTATTTTTAGCCTTTGTATTGTCCTTTTTGTTAAAATATTTATGTGTCTTGTGTTGTTGTAAATAAATGTATTTTCTTTCTTTCTTTCTTTCTTTCTTAATTCAACAGCCTTCACCAAAGACAGCAGAATAGTCTCATAAAACTATCACAATTATTGTGTGGACCTTGTGCATTTCTTTAAAATTGGTCATCAGATTTTGCCCATATAAAATACTTATGACGTTATTAAATACCAACCTAAAAGTACATCATAGCTTCTTGAAGGAGAAGTATTACCTACTTAAATAAGATTTCTATAAAATGTAAGGTCATCATTATTCGGTCAATATAAAAAGTGCTCTATCATGATTTTGATCGTAAACACAAAAAATACTACCTTTTTGTGATGCTTAAATGTTCGGTGAGGCTAATTTGATTTAATTATTGATTAATCACGATGTTTGCCTCAGTACCTAGCAGCTTTAAAATAACAAAGAATTTGAAGAAAAATGCCAGGGAAAATTTTAGGCTGGCTCGTACTATGCACCTTAGTAAGAACTTTAGTTCGGGTTAGGCAGATGGCCAGATGTTTTAAATAAAATAAAACCGGCCAAGTGCGGGCTATGTGCAGTGTAGGGTTCCGTACTAAAACGCGGCAAATATTCTATACGTATTACGTTTTAAGTTGTGATAGTTTTAGTTTCTTAATTCGTTATGTACGAGTACATCTTCCAATTCATCCGCGTGATATGTGAAAAATAAAATGCAAAATAACAGCTTTTACTATCCCGGGCGGAGAGATAGACCGAAATACGGAAAGGCACTGCGAAGAAAATTTTCCATGTTAGGACTACCGAATACGAAGTTTTCCAGTTTGTTGAGGGAAGGAACTTTAAATAATAAGTACCAACAGCCGCTATAAGTATACTTACTAAAAATAAAGCAGCCTTGGGACCGAAAAATTGGCAAAAGGTGCAATGGATGATATAACATGACATCTGTGTCTATCTTACATACGTATGCCATATATTTATTATAGCAGATGCTATAGTTCAACAATAATTTAATGGTTTGAGTCTTTATAAATATAGCTTACGCCTGTAGGTGTAGAAGGTAGCTAATCTAGTCATCTTTGACGAGCGCTGCCCATCTATGAGGCAAAAATAAATAAATAAAAAAAATAAAAATGGTTTAGTAAAAAACCGGTTGTCTGTAAAGTCGGTTTACGGACGATAGTTTAACGTGACAACGTCATAACAAAACATTCAAAAAACAAAAATGAAAACAGGCGGTCACTCATCCAAGTACTGACCGCGCCCGACGTTGCTTAACCTCGGTGATCGGACGAGAACCGGTGTTTTGTCAAATATCTTGAAAACGGTGCATCCTAATCCTACGGCAAAATCAATGAAATTTTCTCATCCCCCCTTTAATACCCCCCCCGCAACCCCCCGCATAAAACATTTAAACGTACGCAACCAAGCACGCACATAGGTACACATAATTCGCATTTATAATATTAATAAGATTAAATAATAAGAAGATAATTTAACGATAGTCCTATAAATTTTATAAATTTTTGGTTTTACCTAGACCCTTTCCAGAGAAATGTTCAGCTTTAGAAAGAAACTAAGAAAGAAACTAAGTAGGTACTTGCTTACATTAAAAAAGTTCATCATTTTACTCGTACTTAGGTATGTTTTGCTTTGATTGCACTTGACCGTAATTTGTATGGGTACAACCGTGACGTTATGTGGAGCATGCCATGTAATAAATGTTATATTACTTTATTTTCATCACACTTCCTCGTCAATGGTGTTATTCCATGCTTGTATACTAAATGTCAATGGCCTAAATTGTTCTTAAGGGAGTTATGGATTTACGTACAGTTTTTCCTCTCAAGGGAGTTCTAACTTTAGTCTTAAATTTTACAAACAACTTATTAGGTATGTAATTTCAGACTAAGGATGATTCAAGTCAGCCAACGTTTAATTTATAAATATCATAAATAAATGTCATGGGACAATTCACCCCAATTGACCTTAGTCCCAAAGTAAGCTTAGCAAAGCTTGTGTTATGGGTACTAAGCAACGGATAAACATACTTATATAGATAAATAAATACTTAAATACATAGAAAACATCCATAACTCAGGAGCAAATATTCATGCTCATCACATAAATAAATGCCCTTACCGGGATTTGAACCCAGGACCTCTTGCTTCGTAGGCAGGGTCACTACCAACTAGGCTAAAGCGGTCGTTAATCTTTAAAATTTAGCTATAACTTTATTTTACAACACAAAACACTTCGCTTCATGAAACTTCGTTATTTTTATATTTTTAAATTTATATCAAATAGTTTTGCAATAATTTTAGTAAGTATTTTTTTAAAATGTTGGCAGAATCTGGCCATTTCAATTATAAATTAAACACAGTTTACATTATCTATGGTAGATGACTCGAAAAAAATGACAATCTGTATTGGCGGGTAGCCATTATTTTATTAAATTTAATTGCTTAGAGACAAAATAATTTTATTTTTTAATTTGTTTTCCTCGCAATGTGATGAAAATCATTGTGTGTATCACGGGCAGTAAGGGGATTACAAACTCGAGTCATTAAAAGCCCTCCGAATTCGGAGTCGGGATTCTAATAGACACTTGTTAGTAATCCCCTACTTACGGCCCTTGATGCACAATGTACAACACGCTGACACTACACACACTAGGTCAGCGCGACATTAAAACGGTTCAATAATTTAAACATGAAAAAAAGTTTAAGGTAACAACTTTTGATTTCGCGTGTTCCGGGGTTACCTATGTAGATTTTTCATGTGGTATGTTAGATTTGAACACAGAATGAATAATACCTAAGAGGGATAGAAATATTATTGTGTGTATTTCAACATTATGGTCATTGTTTTCATGGGTTGAACTAATCCTTTTTTAGGGTTCCGTTCCCAAAGGGTAAAAACTGGACCCTATTAATAAGACTCCACTGTCCGTCTGTCTGTTTGTCATCAGGCTGTATCTCATAAACCGTGACAGCTAGACAGCTGAAATTTTCACAGATGATGTATTTCTGTTGCCGCTAAAACAACAAATACTAAAAATAAAATAAAGTTAAAAATTAAAGGGTTCGTCGTACAATGAATCGTGTTTTTTTCAGCGTTTTTAACCTTTATAATGACATTAAGTAACTGGTTTTATGTATTTTTCATCTCTCATACTCGGAAAGTGAGGCAAATCATATCTGACATACGGGAGGATAACTATTATTTTCTTCCCAAGGGTAGAAATGAATTAAAAAAAATAAAGGCATTGGCTGTCAATGGAACACAACGCATTCAGCCAAGTATATACATGGAATAATTAAGTATTGAGTTTTTTTTCTTAATTAGTCATATTACAAATTTTATAATGAACTAAAAGGTGAGCAAAGTAATTGTTTTAGTTCATTAATATGGACCTCCGCAAAGTAACGCCTGATTCAATAAATTTTATAATGCCAGTGAAATATTATTAAATTAAATTATTAATTTCTTATTTAGTGACTTAAACCAGAAAGTTAGAAAACGTTAAGTTTAAAACACGGTAAACGACAATGTTATTGTCCACACAGCCTATCTCTATGCAGCTTAACTCCTTGGTTCAAATTGGTTACTTTCATATTTTATAAATAAATTTACTAAAATACCTACTTTATCTACTGATTTCATTTATTAATATATTGAACATTGTAAATTTTGTTAAATTAATTATTCCTTAACAATAAACTCCATTGAAATATTTTACAACGATCATAATTGACCAGTTTAGACATTTTTATTTATTTATACTTATACTTTCTTACTTTCCTTATAGTCGAAATGAAAAGCAGAGTGTTTAACTCGGGAAAAACACCAATATCACCCTCGGATTATTGGCACCCTCGCTGTGCTCGGGTGCCTAGTAACCTTGTGTGGTATTGGTTATTTTCCTCCCTTGTTGAACAATCTACTATATAAACTGATATTAATCAATGGACCTAATGTTTAAACATTAGTTAGATATCTGTTATCTGTATCAGATGGTATCGTAACGATATGATTAAAAATACATAATGCATTTGCAGAAGCGGTGTTGGCAAATATTGATGTTAGCTAGCTTTATCCCGCGGGTTCGCCCGTGTTAGGAATCCATCAAAACCTTCACGCGGACGCCATCTATGGATTGGAAACGAAGTTAACACGTCCTCTTGAAAGCCGAGGTACTTCAACGATCTTGGACGGCCTTCTATTCTTGTTTCATCATCATCATCATCATTTCAGCTGAAAGACGTCCACTGCTAAACATAGGTCTCCCCCAAGGCTCGCCAAACAGATCGGTCGCGTGCCGTCCGCATCCAACGCGATCCCGCAACCTTAACCAGGTCGTCGCTCCATCTTGTTTCTTGTTTAAAGTAAAAATACGTTTCCTTGGGAACTATCATTACCGGGATATTAAGTATTCTATGTCTCAATCCAGATTTTGTCCATCTGTACGCCAAGTTTAATCCAAACATCTACACAAACTTTATATCCCTATTCTTCGCGGACGGAGTCGCGGGCAACAGCTTAGTCTTCTAATACCTAAGTATATAAAAATCTCGTGTCACGGTGTTTGTTATTGAACTCCTCCGAAACGGCTCGAGCGATTTTTATGAAACTTTTTTCTCCATAGCCGGCAGGTCTGAGAATAGGTCGTAGACTATTTTTTATACCTACCCCTATTCTTCGCAGACGGAGTCGCAGACAACAGCTAGTCTAATATATAAAAATCTCGTGTCACGGTGTTTGTTATCGATCTCTTCCCAAACGGCTTGACCGATTCTTATGAAACTTTTTTCTCCATAGTCGATAGGTAGGTCTAAGAATAGGTCGTAGGCTATTTTTTATATCCCTAGGTGTATGGCAAAACAACGTTTGCGGGGTCAGCTAGTCATTTATAATATTGGTAGGATAGGATACGATATTACTAATACAAAGACACACAAAACACAGACAGTATAATTATTACACGCAGTAAGTATAAAATTCTTTAAGGTTATCCACCTTTACATTTTGGAGGTCCACTAAACCAGTTCGTTTGACTCCTTCTACAGACGATCTTGCTCCTCCACAGGTAGCATTTAATAGGTTACGATTCATTAAAATTCTCCGAAAATGTAAATTGTTCTAATACCTGTATATTAAAAGATTATACGTAAAGCTTTATAGTATGTTGAATGGCTGATGTTGTTTTAGATATAATAGCAGTAGGTATGTCGAGATAGAGTACAGTCAACGTCATAAATATCTAAGTGATCATTTATGTACCTTGTCGCTTTCAGTCGTTACATGACTTCGTATGACTTTTCAAACACAACTTCAAAGTGACAAGGTACAAAAGTGATCACTTATTTATGACGTTGACCCTACCAGTTCGGCGAAATGATAAAAATAAGGATATCGTTGTAATTTGGCAAGTATTTTAATTTGATTTGACGACTGAATAGCCTAGTGACTAGTGTTTACTATAGAGAACCTGACTACGAAGCTTGAGGTTCTGGGTCCGGTTCCCGGTCGGGGCAGATATTTGAATAAATAATACGAATATTTGCGGTCGAGTATTTAAGTGTGTACCTACTTTCATCAAAAGTGAAGGAAAACATCGTGAGGAAACCTCTACACACTAGCGAATAAATTCAATGGTGTATGTGAAGTTCCCAATCCGCACTGGGCCCGCGTGGGTACTGCGGCCCGAGCCCTCTCATTCTGAGAGGAGGCCTGTGCCCTGCAGTGGGAGTATTTAGTCTGGGATGATGATGATTTATATTTAGCGCAAAAGTGTAACAGAGATACAAACTTTCGTGTTTATAATATTACTAGCGACCCGCCCCGGCTTCGTACGGGTGCAATTATGCATGTATTGTACATATAATCTTCCTCTTAAATCACTCTATCTATTAAAAAAAACCGCATCAAAATCCGTTGCGTATCTAAGCATAGGTACTATAGGGACAGACAGCGGGAAGCGACTTTGTTTTATACTATGTAGTGAAGTACTTACCTAGTAAGATAAATTTCTATGTATTAAGTAATATGTGAATTCGATAGTATATGAGTCAGAGTTGTGGCAGTGATAAATATTCTATCAATCAATAGGATTCCGAGTAGTCGGGTTATCCGTTATCTACTGTTTGTAGCACTTAAAGTATACATTTGATTACAAGGCGGTTTTTTTAACAAAAAGCGACGGATTATCAATGACTCAGTAATACAAATCCAAAAATACAAATATGTGACGTGTGTGAAGGCACGCGAAAGTGTTAGATTGTCCTCTTTTTCATATTACTTAAGACCTAGTAACCGATCAAGTGTTTTTTGATTAGACATAGGTGGTTAAAGAGATTACTTAGATGCAATCTTCTGGTTTAGGTTACACCTTCCTTTAACATTTAATTATTTACTGATTTACATAGTAAAATATTCACTAAGTATAACTGAAATGAAAACTACATACTTACTTAAATACGTGGCATGGTGTCCAACAGGCTGGCAGCATTCCCTCGTTGATTGACCAAGGTATTCGTTCAGAGAGATAGTTACAAGTCCTTTGGTCTCCAGTTGTCTCGACTAACTTGCCATTAAGAAAGTTGAAGAGATTATTGGAGAAGGGAAGATTTTTGAATATTCAATTTATGCTAAGATTATTTTATAACTTTCTTGATATGTTGGTGTATCCAGTAATAAAATAAATAAATAAAAATAAATATTAGGGGACAATCTTACACAAATCGACCTAGTCCCAAACTAAGCAAAGCTTGTATTATGGGTACTAGACGACGATAAACATACTTATATAGACAAATAAATACTTAAATACATAGAAAACATCCATAACTCAGGAACAAATATTCGTGCTCATCACACAAATAAATGCCCTTACCGGGATTTGAACCCAGGACCTCTTGCTTCGTAGGCAGGGTCACTACCAACTAGGCTAAGGCGGTCGTTAAGTATCATAACATAACAGAAATCATACATAGAGCATAGATAAATCGGAAATATAGATCATCAGAAGCGTATTACGAACGTTTAATATACAGAGTCAATCCTAAGTTGTGAACAGAAATTATTGTTTCTAACTCAGTTGATTTGAAGTGTCCGTACATTATTATGAACTGAGTTCACAATAATGCATGGACACCTCATATTTAATCATCATCATCATCATCAGCCTATGTTCGTCCACTGCTGGACATAGGCCTCTCCCATGGCACGCCACTGAGCACGATCCTCAGCCACATTTAATAAGACTAATTAAAACAAATGAGTTACTTAGTGCATTACATTATTCAACATTGATCAACTGAGTTCGACTGTCTCATTGACTTGAAAGAACATGTCTAGTCACCTAAGCAACTTTTTGAGTTATAGCGGTTTGAAAGTTAGTCATCACGAACAATTACAATAGTAACCATTTCTTTTAAAACTAAAAAAATATTATTAATTTTAATTTCTGTTTAGCTATTTTAAGTTAGTTTTAGTTATGTTAATTTTATACTTAGTCCCTGTTTTTATACCTTATTTTATAATAAATAATAAAAAAATATTTCTTTAAAAGTGAAAAAAATATATATTGTAGTTTTCAAATATCCACATTTAATTCAATGTAAGTCATGGTCATAGTACTTTGCGAGCTCTTACATTTTGAGATTAAAATCTCACAAGTTAAGTATGAAGTATCTTTTTCTATTTTTTTTTTTTTATTTTCTTCAACTTCATTTTTTTATTACTTTTACGGTCATCCCGTGAAACCATATATTTCAAACTAAATACAAACTGAAATATAGATGCACAGAAAAAACCCCAGAAAAAAGACCAATGCTGGGAATCGAACCCAGGTCCTCAGCGTTCCGTGCTGCGTGCTTACCCCTACACCATCACTGGTCTAGAAGTTAGCGACGAATCTTTCCCATACATCGTACACTTCAGTCTGTTCGTCAAAAAAATAAATAGAAAAAGATACTTCATACTTAACTTGTAAAAGTTGGCCTAGTAGCGCCATCTCTTGGTCCAGGTGAGCGGGTAGCTCCGAAGGAGTGTTGAAGTCTCTCGGTAGAGGGCATTAACATAGATGCGCTTTATCACTGCCTAATGTGATTATAACAGACTGAAGTGTACGATGTATGGGAAAGATTCGTCGCTAACTTCTAGACCAGTGATGGTGTAGGGGTAAGCACGCAGCACGGAACGCTGAGGACCTGGGTTCGATTCCCAGCATTGGTCTTTTTTCTGGGGTTTTTTCTGTGCATCTATATTTCAGTTTGTATTTAGTTTGAAATATATGGTTTCACGGGATGACCGTAAAAGTAATAAAAAAATGAAGTTGAAGAAAATAAAAAAAAATAAATAGAAAAAGATACTTCATACTTAACTTGTAAAAGTTGGCCTAGTAGCGCCATCTCTTGGTCCAGGTGAGCGGGTAGCTCCGAAGGAGTGTTGAAGTCTCTCGGTAGAGGGCATTAACATAGATGCGCTTTATCACTGCCTAATGTGATTATAACAGACTGAAGTGTACGATGTATGGGAAAGATTCGTCGCTAACTTCTAGACCAGTGATGGTGTAGGGGTAAGCACGCAGCACGGAACGCTGAGGACCTGGGTTCGATTCCCAGCATTGGTCTTTTTTCTGGGGTTTTTTCTGTGCATCTATATTTCAGTTTGTATTTAGTTTGAAAAATATTAAAATCTCAATTTTCAAAAACGGTGACTATGGACTTTTTATCTTCGTAGTCCCTTCATATAGGTAGTCAGTCTTTAATGATTTTAGCCATATAACCGAAATGGAACCTAAGGGTGGTAAAGCAATTTCTTGGGCGACTATACGAGGGCAGGTCCAAAAGTTTCCGGCCTTACAAAGAAAAGAAGTACATACCTATATTCACAAAACTTCTTTTATTTTTCGATATAGTCTCCCTCTATTTCAATGCACTTTTCAGATTGAATTGCAATAGAGGAATACTATATCGAAAAATAAAAGAAGTTTTGTAAATAGGTACTTATACAGGGTTATTTGTAATTCACTAGCATCCTTTTAACCCTAAACTCCTACCACTTAAACAAATGTTTTTTGTTTTACGGCTTTTGTCATAACTTAATATGTTTGGTGTAATAACGTTTTGAAAATTTGAGATTACCTCTTATTTTTACGATACTCTGTGTATTTGTATGGGAAAAAAGTGCTTCATTAAAAAAAGTCGTAAAACAAAAAACATTTGTGTGCGTGATAGGAATTCAGGGTTAGGAGGATGTCAGTGAATTACAAATAACCCTGTATGTACTTCTTTTCTTTGTTAGGCCGGAAACTTTTGGACCTGCTCTCGTAAATTATTCTCCTTTATTGAAGTCGATTTAACACCGATATGTGTGCCTATGCGTTCCAATACTTACAATAGGTACCTATAAACTCTTGTCAATTTCATAGTTAGAAACCACAAATAAATTCTTTAATGTTTTCTAACAGTTGCGTGTATTTTCCAGCATTACAGGTGTACGGTTGGGTGCTGTGGTCATGCGCTCTGCTCTGCGTGTGCGTTTCGTGCGTGCTGTACGCGTGCAACGTGCGATCTGCGCTACGCAACTGGGGCGGCGCCGCCACGCACGCTGCCTTCGTGCTGGCCGTTTATCCTGTAAGCTGCTTTTAATTTTGGTAGCCTATATATAGTAACTGCTGCACTGGCACACCAGTTCCTTTAGCTTCCGCTCCCGGCCTCTCTACATCAATCGAAAGCAGAATCGGCGTAAACCAATTAAAAATCTATACAGGGTAACTTTTTAATAAGTGCACAAATTTTAATATTTCATTCAGTACCGTTAAAATAACAAATTTCAGAATTTTTCATTATAATTTTTATTACTTAATTTTTTTGTTTTTCATAGTACTTAACTCGAACAATTATTCGATGAATCACTATATCCAACCCAAATTTCAAAATGTAAAAAAAAAAATTCGATCAGATAATCGTGATCTATCAACGATACTGAATCAAATATCAAAATTTGTGCACTGACTAAAAAAATACCCACTATCCACGCAATAAAAGCGTGTCTATTCGATACAATACCGTGGAGATCCTCGGAGAAAATTACTAACTTTCCTACCCTTCCTCAAGTCTCATTTAGATGCATATTTAGTTGGTTTGTACATTTGTACCGCAGCTTCATATAACCTCTCGTTATTTATATTATCATGATTTCTATTTCTCATTGAAACGCCTCAAGTCTGCGTGCACGCGTTATTTAAAAGTATCATCAATCTATGGCCATTTCGAAGTCAAAGAAAATTAAACATCAGTCCACAGGTTCTCGGTCTGCAAGCATAAATAACCATCTCAACATTATTAAATTCAGATTCCAAAGTCCAACTTGTGTCTCATCGTCAACGGTTGCGCTTGCGCTAGACAGGTGAAGGTTCATTGCAAAATAGTGTTTCTAATGCGTCAGACCAAACGACAGCAGGAAATTTACCACTTTGCCGCTATGTCGTTCGCATTCTAGCCGATAGAGGTGCTAGCTTAGGATTGCCATAATTAACTGCGGTCCAGGGAGGCTTTACGAAATTCGAAGTTCGTATCGTTCGTCTTTTTTACTCTTCTGTTTATGTGAACGGCACGGCACGATACGAATTCCGAAAATAGAAATCAATAGTATAAGGCCAGAACGCAGCCTATTCAGGGATCTGTAGGTATTGTTAAATTTGGTGGGTTCACTTTTATCCCCCTAAAGTTACAACTACTCACGACTTTCCCGGGAAATTGTGATTTGTTCATTAAGCGGTTTTAATATGTAAAACGATAGATATGTGGACGACGATCGAGACACTGGAAGACAAAGTAATGTAGGTAGAGATCAAAAAGGAATTTTCATTACATCAATACGTTACACATACGTTATACACCGTGAAATTTTAGTGGTTGTTTTCCCGAAACGAGGTGATTTAGTTTCGATTGTACAATCGATTTATAATTACTATTTTGACTAGAGTCAAAAATCCAATTGTGAAAAACGAAAGTCGAAAATGACCGCAAACCAATAGTAACGCTTCGTTGGTACAAGTAGCGTACGATCGTACGATAGTTTAGGTACCAACGAAGCGTTACTATTGGTTTGCGGTAATTTTCGACTTTCGTTTTTCACAATTGGATTTTTGACTCTAGTCAAAATAGTAATTATAAATCGATTGTACAATCGATACTAAATCACCTCGTTTCGGGAAAACAACCACTAAAATTTCACGGTGTATACTGCTGAGAGCCTTCAACTATGTCAAAATGAAAACAAACATAAAATATGACAAAAACAAGCTATATCTAAGTTTCTTCATCCCTACTCAGCACTCTCTTTTTTGTCCATTCGTACTTTTCTGATGTTCTGTCTGTTTCACCATTTTGCGTATTTACATAAATCTAATTACCAAGAATGGTTTTCTAACGGAAATTTTCTTAGCGGCAAGGATACCGGGACAGCGTGCTTTGAACCGGGACATATGACAACGCAACTCTACGGTAGCTTTCTTGCAATCGAGGACATATTACGCTTAAATTCATGCCAATTTAAGAATGCTGCCTGGGGCCACAGCACGTAGAACCGGTAGTAAACGTGGCCAAACGATAGGGTGCAAGAAACCATTCATCTTGGTCACATACAAAATTGCATAAAGTATAAAGTGCGTAATGCGTGAATCTTTTTTTATCAATTGGCATCAATTGATCTTGTCCCAAACTAAGGAAAGCTAATACTATGGGTACTAGACAACAGATAAACATACTTATAAATATAGATAAATAGATTTTTAAATACATATTAAACATCAAAAATCCAACCGGAGAACGAGCCCGGGTGGGACCTCAAACCTCGTAGTCAGGTTGCCTAACCACCAGGATATCCGGTCATCTATACTATATAAATATTTAGCAATAGGTTTGTTTACTCGTCTGCTATGTAAAACTGAATCCCCTCGAGAATATTGTCCAATATTTTCTCAGCGAATTTGACCGTTTGGCCTCACTCCAGAAACTTTGCATGTATGAGTTGTCTGATCGAAGTCATCGTAACCATCGTGTTGGCATTTCGAATTTCTTTTGTTATATTTTACTAGACTATTACATAAAATTATAGTTATTTTAATTCCTTTATAACCACTAGCCTTCCGTCCGTAGCTTCGCCCGCGATAAATTAATTTTCCCGTATGAAAAGGTATATTCCCACGGTAAAAAGTAGCCTATGTCACTCAGTGATAATACTGATAATGTACCTAGCTTTCTAACGGCAAAAGAATTTTTGAAATCGGTCCAGTAGTTTTTAAGTTTATTCTCAAAATCTTACTTTCTTTTAGTTTACTTTAGGTTCTCAATTCGATTGTATGTTCTTTTTTTTTTTTTAACGTGTGTTACCTCAGAACTCCGTCATTTATGATCCGATTTGGAAGATTTTTTCGTTGTGTGAAAGCACAGGCTTCAAGGTTGGTCCCGTTATTACCAGAATCCAGTTCTGATGATGGGATCCATGAGGAATTGAAGAAACTCCTCAAAAATTCAAGAAAAAAGTATAGCGACTTTAGTATTTTCGGTGACAAGTCGAGCATTTGCATTCAGAAAGTATCATGGAACTCTGTAATAAAACGACGCAACCCCGTCGAGCATTAAAAATAGAATTTTCAACATAAACTTATTTCGAAGTCAAACTGATGATTTTATCCTACGCATCTATTTTAACAGAAATAACTAAAAAGCAAAAAATAAAAATTTTAAATAAAAAATATAACCTCCTTCAAAAAACATCCAAAAAACTATGAAATAATAATTGAGCCAAACCGACCACAATAAGCATGAAAATATCTTTCTTCTAATCTGTTCGAAGTCGGTGCCTCAGCACGAGCCAGCAGGAGTGTAGAAGCCCTATAGATAGTAGGTATGTAGGTAAGTTAGATTACTAGGTCCACTCCTGCTGCTGGCTCGAGCTGAGGCACCGACTTCGAACAGATTAGAAGAAAGATATTTTCATGCTTATTGTGGTCGGTTTGGCTCAATTATTATTTCATAGTTTTTTGGATGTTTTTTGAAGGAGGTTATATTTTTTATTTAAAATTTTTTTTTATTACTTATTTATTTCTTTAAATCTTTCCTCTTTACAATATTAGTTTAAATTACTAAATAAACACAATAGTTAATTACATAAACGGTTTTGAAAGAAAAAATCCGCAATAATAAGAATTAAATAGAAAAAAAAACCGGCCAAGAGCGTGTCGGACACGCCCAAGATAGGGTTCCGTAGCAGGTACGAAAAAATCTTTGCATACTTTATTAATGTGGTTGTTAATTGGTACCAACGTCGGCGGTACAGCGCCATCTATCGGCGAATTTGGTAACTAATCTAATCTACAGTCTATTAGAACTAGTATGTATGTTGATTGTTTTTCAGATGTAATATTTTTTTATTTGAAAGAAGATACTGTTAGCGTGATCTTATAGGTACTTAAAGAAAAAAAATGCTTGCAATGGCGGTTAAATTACAATCTTAGTTTAGAAATATTTTTTTACAAAAACTTAAAAACTGCTCAACTAATTAAGTTGAAAATAATTTTCCTAGAAAGTTCTTATTAAGTTTAACTTCCGTGATCTTTTTCATATTTTTAGACGTGCGGTTCAAATGTTAGAGGGGGGGACACATTGTTTTGAACTTTCGCAGTGAATATCTCCGAAAATATTCTTTTTATCAAAAATTGGTCTGAGAAAACCCCTATTTATTTTCAAATACCTATCCAATGATACCCCACACTATAGGGTTAGTCGAGAAAAAAAAATCACCTCCACTTTACGTCTATGGGAGGTACCCTAAAAAAATTTTTGTAGTTTTTTTTATTTAATCACTTTGTTGGCGTGACTGATATATATATTCATGCCAAATTACAGCTTTTTAGTACTAACAGTCTCTGAGCTTAGCCGCGGACGGACAGACGGACAGATATGGCGAAACTATAAGGGTTCCTAGTTGACTACGGAACCCTAAAAATGGTAATACGCAATATTTTAAAGAATTATACTGCAATTTACATAAAAGTGCTGTGCGACCGAATACAGTTTAGTTTTTAGCCGACTTTAAAAAAATGAGGAAGTTCTATGTTAGGCTGTAGGTACCTATGTAGGTTTATAAGTTCTTAGTCACTAGACTAGACTATCCGGTCGTTATACATGTACCTACATAAATAATTAATTTTAATTAAATACACCTATTAAGCTACATGCAAACAATTGAATATAAATAAATAATCTAAGTACATATGGAGTTGTTTCTGGAATAAAACATAATTAGTAAAATTATGCACGTAAAAAATAATAATCTAAGTTTTGAAGTGGTTATTGCTTTTGTATTGGTATTATTTATTTTATTAGCAGTACGGCTGCTGCTGCTTTTGTATTGGTAATCAATTAATCATTTCCCGGCAATTAAAATGGCGGAAGGAAAGGTTGCTTAAGTTTCGCTGTTCTGTTGTTTCTTACACTTATCTATCTAATGTAAGTCAATTATCTTGCTAGCTTATTTTTAAACTGAATCTAATAATGATTAATAAAGAAACTGAAACTTTCTAAAAAAATTTTGGCTCTACGTTTTACTGTATGTATGTCGACTAAGTACCTAACCTTTATCACCCTAAAGTTTAATATTGTTGTATGTCTTATCTTAAAACATCAATGGCTGTTTTTCACAAATAATTAAATGTGACAATCAGCCTTATGGTTTTTATTTTGATGTAACAACTGCCATAAATAACATTGTAGATCTGTTTTTAAAAAAAAAACCGGACTGCGTAAAAATATTTTCTTATTTACCTCTAATAGTGGCCCATGTCTAAAATTCATTTATTTTAATTACACGTCTTTCTTTGGGTCACCTACTTAATATGTGTACCCAATTTCAAAACAAAATCAAAAGGAAGTTTTGAAATCGTAGAAGTAACATCGGAAATCAGTGTTCCCTGTGTAATTCACGTTCCCAAGAGAATTCCGGGTATACAGGGTGTCCCAGAAAGTAGAGTCAAGCGAAAGTCCTAAAGTAGAGCAACTCAAGGGTCATCCGAATCACCCCCATGTATGTTCCGTGACACTTTTTTTAATTTTCACTTAATGGGATCAGAAAGTCAGTGGCCAGTAGGTATTATTGTTTTGCACCAAGAAGGTTTTCATGCTAAATCCGGAGCACAAACCTAACTTCAGATTTGTACCTACTTGGCCTTACTAGAAAAAGTGAAAATTACGGATGAAGTACGTTTTGATATTTTTTTGGCATGATCCCTTAATGATAGATCAATAAAATTAATAAAGGGGTAGAAAGTCAATAAAATAAGGCAGTTTTTAAACATGGTTTGGAAAAAAAAAGTTATGCTAGTTTTTTTTGTAATCGGCCTTCAAAGTCTGAACTACAGTCAAAATTTAGTCACTTTTTGTGAGTCGATATTTTTTTTGCCAAAACGGTCAACGATGTTGTTTTGTTTTTAAATGAGATACATGCACGTACTATTCAGCTACTCGTTAAAAAAACAAACAGCCAATTATCTCAATTATTGCAGCCAGAGTGAGCAAAACTGTTTCCGTGGTCGCAGATTAATAGAAAATGTGAAAAAAGGCCATAACTCCTAAACTACGAAAAATCGCGGATCATACATGGGGGTGATTCGGATGCCCATTGAGTTGCTCTACGTCAGGACTTTCGCTTGACTCTACTTTCTGGGACACCCTGTATAATACCCTATGTCACCCTCGCAACAGCGACAAATCTAATGACACTGCAAACTTTACAATCCATGGAGCCGTTTATGCCGCAGAGCGTGCTAAAGAATGTTACATACATACATACGATCGAAAAACATAACCTTCCTTCGGCAGTCGGATAAAAATGTTAAAACATTTGGCGTCTAGACGTTTTTAGGACAAATGAGGAAATATGCACCAACTTTGTAAATAGCATCACAGCGATGGCTTGCGACATTATTTATTACTTAGTGAACATAATCTTCGACTTTTAAATTGAGGACGCGATTGTAAGCTAAGCAGCAATAACACGGTCACCACGCTCAACGAACAAGGATGCTAGATTTGAATTAGCGATTAATAATCTAGCAAACCGGCATACCTAATACGTGAAATGTTACAACTGGTATTTGTAAACATCCTTCATGACACAAGCGAACACCTGAGTTAACCTCAAACGTCGTTGCGGTCTGGCCAAGATTGGGCGCGACCGACGACTGGGTGTGCTTGTTTTGAAGCCACATTGTCTAAAGGCCCATTTACACTGTACAACTTTCTTGCACTTACCATACAATAAAATTGAGGCAGTAAAACATTGCTCAGTATAAACCTTAGAAACCTTAGGTTTAGACTGAGCAATGTTTTATTGCCTCAATTTTATTGTATGGAACTTTCCACTTCTTTTCTTGCACTTGCAAGAATGTTGTATAATGTAAATGGGCCTTAATGCACGGTCGCTCGTAATCGCATTCATCGTCTTTTTCTTTCACCATCTTATGCCGTTTGTCAGAATGATAACAAAAAAATTAAACCGCCGAAAAAACTGAAAAGCAAAAAATAATACCTTTTTTGTTGGACCTTAATCTAGGTACCAGTTTGAAGTCGGTGCCTCAGCACGAGCCAGGAGGAGTGATAGAAGCCAATCAGGTAGAAGATTATAGGTCCACTCCTCCTGGCTAGTGCTGAGGCACCGACTTCAAACTGGTACCTAGATTAAGGTCAAACAAAAAGGTATTATTTTTTGCTTTTCAGTTTTTTCGGCGGTTTAATTTTTTTGTTAAAAAGTTTTTATTTTATACTTTTTTCCCATCCTTGGGGTAATTTTTTTTTCCAAATTTATATAATAGGTACCAACTTCAAGGTATACCCTATCCAATAAAAAAGAATTATGAAAATCAGACTACTCTGTAAAAAGTTAGTCAATCATCCCCTGTTTTCCTACCCTTAGGGTAGGAAGGTTATTTCCAAATTTAAATGGGGCCACCCTCGGGGTATACGCTTTTCAATAAAAAAGAATCATCAAAATCGGACTACTCTGTAAAAACTTATGCGTCATCATACATAAAAAAAAAATAACAAATATAGGTACACGTCGACTTGAGAACCTCCTCCTTACCTTTTGTTTTCGTCGGTTGAAAAATGTAGTAGTATTAGCGCCCGAGCGTTACATACAGATAATAAGTGTAGGTACAAAACCTTTATTGTCTAACAAGCGACCCGCTCCGGCTTCGCACGGGTGCAATGCTGAATTAATATGCATGTATTATACATATAAACCTTCCTCTTGAATCACTCTATTAAAAAAAACCGCATCAAAATCCGTGTTGTAGTTTTAAAGATTTTGTACATCTCAATCTCTTG
The DNA here is from genome assembly GCA_947859365.1 of Archips crataeganus. Classification (NCBI taxonomy): domain Eukaryota; kingdom Metazoa; phylum Arthropoda; class Insecta; order Lepidoptera; family Tortricidae; genus Archips; species Archips crataeganus. The sequence goes on along the minus strand of OX402059.1, from coordinate 11,974,496 downwards.
TTTACTGATATTTTCATGTGTTTTTATCTACAATAAAGAGTTTTTCATATCGCACCGTAAAAAATCGGACTCTTTTGTAGACTTTTCCCCATTCCGGGCCGTTTTTTTCCGGTCCGGTCTTGTAGTGCACAATCGCCCTTAGACAGAAGAGTTAAAGGGACGACCGACACGATACAACTTCAAATTTCGAATTTCGTAGTAGGTACTCCTCTGGTATTTACTTTCACAGCTTAGTCTGGAACGAAATTAATTGCTCAAACAGCAGGTTATCGCAGAAATTGTGGTTCAAAAAATGTTTAAGTTACCAATGCTCGACTCCTCAACGCCCCCAGTAGATGACACCAATCTGTCACCTCTCTTACTATGACATAAGATTGAAGGTGCTATGTATTGGGTTAGTGTCGAGCACAGGGACGTTTGTTTACCTTATATTTCATTGGTGTGAAGTGCAATTCACTAAAAGCTTTGAAAACAGGAAAAACGGGGAGTGGCAAAATTGGTATCATCGATTATGAAACGTAATACTCACGAAAACAACTCTTTTTTAGGGTTCCGTACCTCAAAAGGAAAAAACGGAACCCTTATAGGATCACTTTGTTGTCCGTCCGTCCGTCCGTCTGTTAAGACCCTTTTTTCTTATTATGTAGATAAAATAAAGTAAAAAATAGCTGATTTGGGTTTGATAAAGTGGTAAGGAAATGTAAAACAAATAAATATGAGTCAACCATTTTCTGCTTGAGTAGGTAAGCTATCTAATTCTGAATTTGCTGGTGTAGTCGCGGAATGAAAAGGTTCGTCAATTTTCGATCTGAACTCATTGACATAGAGTCGAAAAGTGACAAACCTATTCATTCCACAACTGTACTTACTTAAATGTTCGTACAATTAAAGAATTTCCTTAAAACTAGAACTTAGGTAACTAATAGTCATGTTTTATTTGTTATTCTTTATTGAAGTGTATGTCACTCTGCTTCAGGGTAGAGTATTTCCTTAAGTCTTTCAAATGTGACCAGAGAGAGTCACTCAAGATCGCAATAAACCTATATTATAACATGAAACTACCGTGAGACTCACTCATAGTGAAAATAAACGGGTCACTCACGTCTTACGAGAGGAAGGGCTACGGATTAGCCCGAAACATGTCGAGTTAAACTCGTTTTAAGACGTGAGTGATCCGTTTATTTTCACTATAAACCTATATTATAGCGATACCAGTGTCACCGACGGTGCTGGCTGAAAATGAGCGCTTGGGTGTTCGGAATTAAGCAGAACCAGTATTCGATTTGCAATAGCAATGACACACTTTATCTTTATCCTTCGTATTGTCTATTTGTAACAATATTCATGTGTCTTGTGAATAAATTTATTTTCTTTCTTTGTTTCTTTCTTTCTTTCTTGCGATCCATCTCTTTTTATACTTGTGTTACTTAAACCATGAGCCCGAAAAGAATGTTGAAAGCCATTGTGATTCCAAACGCGTTAGACAATTAAGGCCTTGACTGCGACAAGAGCAGCAAAGTCTCGGGGAGTTTGCAATTACTTGTAATGATCATGAAATCTGTTATATTAATTAACTAGGTGTTGCCTGTGACTTCGTCTGCGAAGAATTCGTTTTATTTATCACTATCCCGCGGGATCTGTGCAATTTTCCAGGTTAAAAACTATCCTATGTTTCAAGGGTGTCAAAACTACATAATGTCCATATCAAATTTTACCATCATTGGTTACTTACTACTACTACTTTAAACTAAAGCGTAACTCACATTCACATTTCATTAACGACTGCTTTAGCCTAGTTGGTAGTGACCCTGCCTACGAAGCAAGAGGTCCTGGGTTCAAATCCCGGTAAGGGCATTTATTTGTGTGATGAGCACGAATATTTGTTCCTGAGTTATGGATGTTTTTTATGTATTTAAGTATTTATTTATCTATATAAGTATGTTTATCGTCGTCTAGTACCCATAGTACAAGCTTTGCTTAGTTTGGGACTAGGTCGATTTGTGTAAGATTGTCCCCCTAATATTTTTTATTTTTATTTTTTACATTTACAATTTACCTAAATAGTTAGGATGGGAGACCCTTTCCTAACCATCCTTGTCACTAAAGGTTACGAGTTTGGCGAGTATGAGTATGGTGTACCTAAGTAAGAGGTTGTAGTTTTAACCCGTTCCTAACGTAAAGCCTTAACTACGTTCTGCTAGGTATTAGCCAATCGTCACAAGTTGTTTGCGTTTAGGAATTGCTTCATTGTAATAATGGATCTTAGTAACTATCGTGAGAACGTTGGGTTATTGTTTGAATGAGTGTTTTTATTCTTTCAACCAATCAGTGATGAGATCATTCATCCCAGCCTATATACGTCTCACTACAGGGCACAGGCCTCCTCTTAGAATTAGAGGGCTTGTGCCGTAATTCGCACAATAATAAAATAAAAAAAACAGTTGAACGCGCACGTAACAGTGCTTTGGCATCAATTATATACCTAAGTTCTTATGAGGTAAATTGTATTTTTACCGTTACAAGGAATGTGAAAGTTAACAATGTCTCCCATGATAGTTTTGCAGTGCTTGCAAATTTCTTCCGTTGTTTGAGACATAACATTTGAAGAACAATTTACTAAAAACAACGATTCATTCATGAGTTACAACATTTTATCTTAATGTGTAAGTGTGGGGTTGGTGCCGCTTATGCTCTGGGTATACCACAATGATCATTACTTGTACCTAAACTTTATTGATAGAGGCTAGATAGTTTTATCTAAGTACTAGCTGCCTGCTCTGGCTTCACACGGGTGTACTACTAATAAAAAAAAGAAAATTTTCTTTCATACAAACTTCTCTCAATTGTTACTAACACAGCAAAAAAGAATTAGACAAGAAATTAGCGTAGCCGTTCTTATGTTATTCGCGTACATACATTTTCTGCGATTGATTTTTATTTATATAGATAAATAGAAGAAAGATGATTGCAAACCTTAGATTTGCAAACTAATATAAATGGCCAAAGGACTGTTCTGTTCCTAATTTAAATTCTTCTGCCTTGGACATTCTAGAGCCCAGTCTTCATAGACACTTTGGTGATTCGAAGCATCGATATTATCCGTCTGAACTTGCTTCTCGTTTCCTAAAATTATGATCTTGCAATTCAATGTCATAGAAGCGTCAATATACATAGGTAAAGTCAAGGAAATTGAATCGCGTACCAGCGTGGAACTTTTTCACAACCCATTTCACGATGATTTCTTTGGCAGATGTTAGAAATGTCCACGTGACATTCGCAATGAAAAGGGTTCAGACTGGTACGTGATTTAGTTTCATTGACTGTACGTACGTATAATAAATGTTTGAAACTAAGTGAGTAATTGCGCTTTTAACATTAAAATTAACTTTATCCCTAACTTATGTACGTTTGTTCAGAAACCTTGACTCCAATGTTCTTGACCGGATCCTAACTCTTCGTGGGAGTTGCTACATTCACTATTGTTTACTTGTTGACATAACAATGGATTATTCAGGTATCTATGTATTTCGGCCACAAAGTTGCTCACCGGAATAGCATATGATAATTAATTCGGCGTTTTTCCGGAAAGATTTTACGAGATTGTTTTGTCTACAATAGTTTGCCATTCAACTGCGCAGACAGCAAAGTGTTTAATATTAAACACTTTAAAAATTTGAGACTTACTGAACAGATTACGTTACTCTTTGTGATCCTGAAGAAACACAAATAATTTATTTTAAACCAATGACGTGTACATCAGAATTTGCTTTCTACTTATTTTTGTAATACTGTCGTAACCCCGGCGCCACACATATTACAAATGTTTCAACACATATTTGAACACATATTTGATCTATGGTTGATTGTATGGATGTTCTATTGAACAAATAAGCAAATACCGGTGCTACACATGTGATCAAATAACTGTGTTCAAACATTTGTAATATGTGTGGCGCCGGGGTTAGATTTAAATTGATACTTAGGAGTCACACATAGTACCTACCTAAAAGGTGAAATTTTAAACGTGATTCAAAATTAGGTACTTAGTGTTTCTAACTCAGTTTATGCTGGAAAATATAATGCATTAGCTCAATTATTTTACTTAATTAGTCTTAGGTATTTAATTTGAGATGTCCATACATTGAGTTTATCATTTCATTTCAACAAATGCAAATGCATTACATTTTGTACAACACTAATTCGCTAAATCGCTTTTAAAATTTCACCTTGTATACCTGGTCCTTTGCCAAGCTGTTACTTCGATCAACAATACACGTACCATTGTTGATCGAAGAGCTGTTATATGAAAAAGGGATAGATTATAAGGTTTTCTAAGTTTCGTTTCTGTGCCGTAACGTAACGAACGTGAACTAGTGGTGTGGCTAGGTAACACAGGACCCCGGTACAAAAAAGAAATTGGGCCCCTAAATTTTGGCTAGCTACTTATCTTCTCTTTCTTGCCATTGTTTTCATGTAAAAGCACCACTAGGTTTATTTTTTTATCCATAATCTGCAGGTTAGGGTCCGAGGGCCCTATTGGTGTGAGGGCTCAGGTGCATGGCACCGTCTATCCCTCCGATAGCTACGCCACTAGAGTGAACAACATAACAAATGTAATAGTGACTTATCCTTATGTCCACCTGACCTATAAGTAATTCAATACTTAATGTGAATTATATATCTTTGTATCTTTCAGGTAGTATCCATTGCTGCTTTAATGGCACTTGTGGTTCCTCGAACGCAAGTGCTCTCCGAGGCGATATCACAAGAGGCAGTCATGCTGGGGCTGTATCACTTCTATTGCTTGGTCGTTGCTGAATGCGGAGGACCAGAGCATCTTGTTAGGTAAAAAATTATAACTCAGATATTTTAAAAGAACTACCTATAGGTATACTTAGGTGTCTCAAAAATAATTCGGAATATTTCATCAGGTGGTTGTGTTACCTTGATTGAGAATCCCTGTAATTGTTTTCCACGATTTTTTTTACTGTAGTTGACCTCATGTTCCATACATTGGTCGATGTTCAAAGTGTACTGCAATCAAAAATTGCAATGAATTAGTACATTACTGCAGCGGCCGCGAAATAGGGGATTGCCGGCCGAGTAGTTATAGATGGCCGAGTGGTAACGAGGCCATCTAGAGATACGAGGCCGGCAATCCCTGTTCGTGGCCAAGGCTTGTATAGAGTTTTTCTCAAACATGCATCATCATCATCATCATCATCATCATCATCACCATCACCATCATCATAAAATCATCGTCATCATCACATCATATCACCATTACCACCATCATCATCATCATCACCATCATCATCATCATCATCATCATCACCACCATCATCATCAACATCATCACCATCATCAATATCACCATCATCATCATCACCCTCCATCACCATCGTCATCGCCATCACCTCCATCATCAATCATCATCATCATCATCATCATCATCATCATCATAAAATCATCGTCATCATCATCATCACTATCACTATCATCACCACCACCATCACCGTCATCACCACCACCATTACCATCATCATCATCACCACCATCACCATCACCCACCATCATCATCACATCACCATCATCACCATCCCATCGTCACCATCATCATCATCATCACCACCATCATCATCACCATCACCATCATCATCATCACCACCATCATCATCACCACCATCATCATCACAATTACCACCATCATCATCATCTCACCTTAAATAAACGTAGTGGCAGAATGTCATAATGAACCAAAACGCAAATATTGCTTATAGTTTTTTTTTAATGGCTAAATGCTATGATGCCATAGTACTATAAATAACCGTCATGGTGCTGTGTCACATGAAACGATAGACTATCACTTTGCTGGCCTTGGCCAGCAATGTTGTATGAAATTCCATTATTGACCGCACGGCCGCCCGCACGGCTAGCCGCACCTTCAACGTGACACTTCGTGGCGTATTATAAGGAACATAACGTCAATATTTCATAGCATGTTTGAGAAAAAATCTTTACAGGTTTGTTCAGTCGAACTATTCTAACCACCTGATGCAATATTGCGGATTAATTGTGACACACCTTGTAATATACTTACTTAAAGTCTAATAAGATTTTCACATATATTTTATTAATCGAAACTAAGTATTAAGAAAAAATAACCATGAAAGAAGCTTAACTATAAACTAAATATACCTGAACATCTTGTTAGGTAAAAATTCATTACTCGGTTATTAGAACCGATGCCGTATTGTCTAACGCGCGATCGCTTGCCATCGCTTTCAGTTTTTTTTTGTTAATTAAGTGTAATTATATTGTATATTATCATATAATTTATGTGATGTGTGAAGTTGATGGAACATGACTGGATCATATGCGTTATGAGCTAATTTACACCCGAAAAATGATCACTGTTTTGCTCATTGTAAAAAAATGCCCAGGCAACTTTAACACCATACTTACCTTTTAGTCCAGTCATTTAGTTAAAAAAACAGGTACACCTGGAAAGTTTTTCGGGAGTATTGAAAATAAATGAAAGAAAGAAAGAAAGAAAGAAAGAAAGAAGACATTTTTTCAAATGGGTAATTTGATAGAATTAGATGTGCTCTTTTTAACCGACTTCAAAAAAAGGAGGAGGTTCTCAATTCGGTTGTATGTTCTTTTTTTTTTTTTTTTTTTAACGTGTGTTACCTCAGAACTCCGTCATTTATGAACCGATTTGGAAAATTCTTTCGTTGTTTGAAAGCATATGCTTCAAGGTTGGTCCCGTTGTTACCGGAATCCAGTTCTGATGATGGGATCCATGAGGAATTGAAGGAACTCTTCAAAAGTTCAAGGGAAATGTAAAGCGATTTTAGTATTTTCAGTGACAAATCGAGCATTTGCATTCATAAAGTGTCATTTGGTAAACTAGATCTGATGAAGAAGACCGCAGATGGCCAACGGAACTCCTCAACGGGTCAAATCTTGCAAGTTGAATTTGACTCACTTCCCGGTTTCTGATTGATTTCATATTTTACATGCATGTGTAAATCAGGTGACAATGCAATATTATTGTGACATGGAGCTAATCTGATGATGGAGTTGGAAGGTGGCCATAGAAACTCTGTAATAAAACAACACAACCCCGTCGAGTTTGGGTTCATTTGAAACGTCTTGACGAGCACTTTGATCCCAGATGGTAACCAGGGTCTGATGATGGAGCTGGAAGGTGGCCAAAGTTACTCCATAAAGTAACGGCACTTACCCCATCGAGTACGGACTCATTTGACTCGTCTCAACGAGTACTTTGGTCCTAGATGGTAACCAGGGTCTGACAATGAAGTTGGATGGTGACCATAAGAACTCCGTAGTAAAACGACATAACCCCATCAAGTTTGGTCTCGTTTGATTCGTCTTGATAAGTACTTTGGTAACCAGAGGCAAAAAGTACAGTCAGTAAAGAGTGCCAGTCCAGGCCATTAGCAACAACTAAAAAGAAAAAAATAAAAAAATTTAAATAAAAAATAAAACCGCCTTCAAAAAACACCCAAAAAAACTTGGAAATAAAAAAAATTTAAATAAAAAATAAAACCTTCTTCAAAAAACCCCCAAAAAAACATAAAATAATAATTGATTGAACCGACCACAATAAGCATGAAAATATCTTTCTACTAATCTGTTTGAAGTTGGTGCCTCAGCACGAGCCAGCAGGAGTGGACCTAGTAATCTAACTTACCTACATACCTATTATAGGGCTTCTACACTCCTGCTGGCTCGTGCTGAGGCACCAACTTCAAACAGATTAGTAGAAAGATATTTTCATGCTTATTGTGGTCGGTTCAATCAATTATTATTTTATGTTTTTTTGGGGGTTTTTTGAAGGAGGTTTTATTTTTTATTTAAATTTTTTTTATCAAATTTCAACTTTATTCTCAATATTCAATATCTTAGATAAGTCGCATCTTGCTAAACGATGAGATAAGTAGGGTTGCATACTCCCGCTCTTATTCTATGATCAGGGGCGTAGCTGGGTCATTCTAAAATTTTGCGCAGGTAAACTTGTCCCAACCTAAAAAAAGTTGTTTCCGGTTACACTGTCTATTTTCTGCGGTTATTTAAGTGAAATGATTGATGATTGCAATCAGCAATATATCACAGATAATTATTGACTATCGGAATCAAAAAAAGATGATTAGTATTTCTGTAATATATGTAATAATGCGTGGTAACACTGGTAACAGAGTGGTAGCTCCATACACATAGTAACAGAGTGTTCTGCGTAAAATTATAGAATGACCCAGCTACCGCCGTAACAGCCGTATCAATTATACGGGGCCCCCGACGTGCGTAAGCAAAAATTAATAAAAAAAAAAGTTAAAAAAATTTGGAAAAAGTGACATATATAGATAATTATGATGAATAAATATTTCTTTTAATTTTATGCAAACATTTTTTTCTTTTGTGAGAAATCTTTACCCTTCATAAGGGCCCCCAAAAATTTTTTTATACGGGGCCCCGCCAAGGCACGCTACGCCATTGTCTATGATGAACAAAATACGTTAATGTGAAGGGGTTCTACGACACCGTATGAACTCAAGAGAATTTAGCAAAGTGGTAATTGGTAATTACGATTAATTGATGTTTCTAACTAACAGACGGGCGGAAGGATCACTACTCGAGACTAGAGTGCTGCCGTGCTGCTTCTACCCTTGTTGCATCCTTCCACGGCCGAAACTGCAACCGTGAGTTAATATCTATTACCTACAATTAACGGAATAAATTTTTTAAAATAAGTATCAGTCGTTAGGGTAGGTAAGTGCCTTAATTCCTACACCATCCACCTCCACACCAGCTGCTATCAATTTGTGATATTTACTTTGAGTCGATATTTTGCATTTTGGTACAAATTAACTATCAAGGTTAATATGCAGTGATCGGTTTTTTGGATTCTCCCTCGCGGGATATCAAGTAGAAAAGTTAATATAGATAGTTAAAATTCCTTAGAGATAATTTAAATTGTTTTATTTTTGTACGGTTTGTTCGGTATTCTATTCGGTATTCTTCTATATTAACTTTTCTACTTGATATCCCGCGAAGGAGAATCCAAATAACCGATCACTATTACTTATGACAACACCCTTTAACTTTTAACAACAAGCGTAGCGTAAGGTGGTAGCGAAAGAGCAAGATAATAGGCTGTTGTAGTTAGCTGTAGTTCTTTGTCATGAACCTCTGCAATGTAACTACTGTCAATTAATTACTTATTCAAGGATAATATGTATCGCCAACAAACTGGTCACTCCAGTTTGGCGCATTTATTGTAATGTAAATTGTATTTGTTTTTTATATGAATAAATGATTTCTATTCTATTCTATCGTACCAATTAAATTAAACCTAGTAATCCGTAACGGCGTAAACATTTATGTTTGCATATTTCATGAGGATAATATATGATGAATAAAAATTGAAACACTACAGATAATCTTTTTAATTGATTGAAGCCATTATCCTCATGCACCAAGTTGTAATTTACAACAGGGGCTCCCAAAGGGGCCCGGTGTCCAAGGCTGTCACGAACCATCCACTCAGGTCGCCATAAAGCATATCTACAGCTACCTGCAGGTGGGGTGCTAATTGTGAAAATAGCGTCGTAAAAAAATAGCGTGATTACTTTCTGCCAGAGTACTTACAGGACCACTTTCCCTAACACCTAATTTCTAAAATATATAATAAGTACCCCTTTTTGCTGGAGGAGGAAAAATTAAAAATAGGGAGTTTAAAAATTAAATTGAAAAAGATTCTAAATAAAAAAAAAATAAAAAAAATTATATCTGTTTATTTCATAACAATTATACAATAATGACATACCTAGCCAATCATTATTTTTAAAGATTTCTAATTGCTAGGCTATGAGTTGCCCTTAATAATAAATTCTTAATTATGTTTTTAATGTTCTTAGGATTACTAGTTATTTTATCAATTGTAGTCCTGGGAAAAATATTTAGTATTTGGGGAAATGATTCTAAATGATAATGATAACTAAATGTATCTACTTATTCAATTTGGTTTTGCATCTAAAAAATATCATTGTGCACCTGTAATGTTAAGGTTAGTAATAGGGTTATACCAGCGAAGACTTCAGTCACTATCGAATGGTAAACAGATATAAACCTTATACCTTATACCTTATACCTTGTAATAAAAACTGCATGGGTATGGTGACTGAGTCTTCGTTTGTATATTTTATCTTTTTATCTTTAGTAAAGTTATGTAATGAACTAAAACAATTACTTTGGTCACCCGCGACCTTACAATAGTTACGTTTATGCAAGAAATGTGCGTTCATGCAGTTCCTCCACCTCCACACTGTACGAACACACACAAATCACATAAACCCAACCATCACCACCACCAAGCTACACTGACGCGTTTCGAACTCAACCAGAGCTCATCTTCAGAGTTATTACAACCGTATGCTATGCTACCAAATGTTAAACTAACAAACCAAAACAAATGTTTACAACATTTGTTTGTAACATTTGTTTTGGTTTGTTAGTTTAACATTTGGTAGCATAGCATACGGTTGTGATAACTCTGAAGATGAGCTCTGGTTGAGTTCGAAACGCGTCAGTGTAGCTTGGTGGTGGTGATGGTTGGGTTTATGTGATTTGTGTGTGTTCGTACAGTGTGGAGGTGGAGGAACTGCATGAACGCACATTTCTTGCATAAACGTAACTATTGTAAGGTCGCGGGTGACCAAAGTAATTGTTTTAGTTCATTAATATGGACCTCCGCAAAGTAACGCCTGATTCAATAAATTATTTAAAGTTATGTAGTTAGTAAGCATCACTTTGCACAAGAATCTTACTGTCAGAACGTGACGCCAACAAACTGTTTCACAGTTTGGCGTACTTAAATATATTGTTATGTTATTGTGCTAATATTAAAAAAAAAAATAATACTTTCGGTGACGTCATGAGAAACGTTAGTTTCGCATTTGTCTGACGAGGGATCCTGCCTTTTCGCCGAAAATATTTTTCCAAACGGTTTTTTTTTCTGCAACCTGTAAACTCAAGTCAAAAGTCTTTGACCAGTGTGCGCTGCCAGTGATGACTTATGGCACTGAGACGTGGCCGTTTACGATGGGCCTCATAAGAAACCACAAAGTCACTCAGAGGGCAATGGAGAGGGCCATGCTCGGAGTTTCTCTGTGGGATCGCATTAGAAATGATGAGAGCGCGCGCAGATAGAGAGCGGTCTGGAGTTCCGCGTTCCGAGTTCCGAGTTCTGCGTTCTTTCGAATGTACTGGGTCCCTTACGATAACGCACACAGCAGGCGGTCGGAACTCTCGAGCGGTCGAAACACAGAACTCTGAACGCGGAACTCGGAACTCCAGACCGCTCTCTGTCTGCGCGCGCTCTAAATCCGCGCAAGAACTAAAGTCACCGACATAGCTCGAAGAATCGCCAGACTCAAGTGGTAGTGGGCAGGGCACATCGCCCGTAGAACTGATGGAAAATGGGGCAAAATGGTTCTCTAGTGCGTCCACGGACTGGAAGACGCAGTATAGGTAGGCCTCCAACAAGATGGAGCGACGACCTTGCAGGATCGCGTTGGATGCGGATGGCACGGGCGACCGATCTGTTTGGCGAGCCTTGGGGGAGGCCTATGTTCAGCAGTGGACGTCTTTCGGCTAAAATGATGATGATGATGATGATGAACTATAAACTATTCAGAATACATTTCAGGACCATCCTATAGAACCCTATAAGTTAGGTTATTTAGAATAGTTTTATAACAATCCTGAAGAATTTATAGTTTCTAAAAAAAAGATTGCGACATGAAACAGTTGGGAAATGATTAGTTGGGAAAAATATTTTCGGCGAAAATGGCGACGACGATTTTGTCTTGGCATTCGTTTGTTAACAACGTGAATTTTAACACGTGTGCACATATTATTATGTAGACGTATGGGGCATGTAGGTACGACGACGGTATGGACGTCGACGTATGGGACACGCCGCTCCATCGAGAAGTGGCGGAAAAGTGAAGAGTAAGATAAAGGCAATTCTCGTAATTAGTGCTTTATGATTTCAGGCGACATTTCAAAGGTCTCCGGATCTTGTTGCTGCAAGTGCCGGTCATCCAGGGTCTGATCTACATCGTTATACTGGGTTTGCGAGCCGAGGATGTGGTAAGGCTTTATTTAACGTGTAATGCTTACTTATTTTCATTCTAGAGTTTGTAAGAGTGGCGATCGCGAAGACGTGGCGTAAGAAGGCACCAGCAAGATAGACCGACGATCTGGTAAAGGTCATAGGAACCACTTGTATGCCTGCAGGGGGAACCTATCGATGTTTAGAAAATTTTATTTCCGAAGGTTTAGAATCCCGAAAACTTCATTTGTCCGAATGCATTTTTTTCTGATACTGTAAATATTTTTAGGATTTATTTCAGGACCATCGTGTAGAACCTTTTAGGTTAGGTTAGGATTGTTTTATAAAAATCCTGAAATATTTACAGTTTCAGATATAAATGCATTCGGATAAATGAAGCATTCGAGATTTTAAATATTCGGAAAAAAAAATCTAAATTTTGTTAGGTAACCCTGCAGGGCAGGACCGATCGTTATAGCCCTTATAGGCCTCTGTCCAGCAGTGGACGTCTTTTGGCTGATATGATGAACAGGAGATCGGACGGATTGGCGTCATTGCTCGCAATAATGTGGATAAGACTTAAAAATTAATTAAATAATTATTCATTTAATTAATTGCTTACCTGAGATTCAATTTTGATTCCTACTCAATAAATAACACAAAGATTTCTTATAATGTAAGTAGATGGTTACCTATCATATCCTCGAAAACTTTTTTTCCGATTATTTAAAATCCCGAATGCTTCATTTATCCCAATGCATTTTTTTCTGAAACTGTAAATATTTCAGGATTTTTATAAAACAACCCTAACCTAACCTAAAGGGTTCTACACGATGGTCCTGAAATAAATCCTGAAATGTTTACAGTTTCACAAAAAATTGCTTTCGGACAAATGAAATTTTCGGGATTCTTAACCTTCGGAAATAAATTTTTCTAAACATCGATAGGTTCCCATCGTATAGGTATTGAGGCGGACTTAATACCACACGGCATGCCAACGCACAGGCAGGGTTACTTCTAAGAAACGCCGCTCGCGCTCCTTCCCCCGCACACTGCGCATGCGCCAAGCAACCGACGCCCGCGCTCCTGCTATGCCGCGTCGCCGCACACGCTAGTTCGAGCCAAGCATCCCTTAACGCGCGGTCACGTCGCTCCGCGCCGATACGCCGCCGCTCTCGTAACTCGTAAGTGTTGTATGTACTACAACTGGTGACCCCGTAAACGAACGAAAAACATCGAACCTTCTGTGAAGTGCTTAGTGATTAATCGGACGAAATACGAAGGATATAAACTTCGTGCAAAGTGTATCGTTGTGTTGTGTTAAAGCTTAAGACATTTTCCAACATTTCGTACATATCCATAGCGCAACCAATATCACATTAACACCTACAAATAACAATGGATGACGAAGGAAACAAACCCGAGGCCAACCACCCCGTTGTTAACCCCGGCCCTGCCTACACGTGCGTGAACCAGCACGCGATGCCACCGCCGAATCTCGAGGTAAGCCGTATTGGTATCAAAGTCCCGCCCTTCTGGCCCGATCGACCTGCCCTGTGGTTCGCCAGTATTGAAGCACAGTTCCATCTCAATAACATAACTAGAGAGCAAACTAAATTTTATTATACGATATCACAGTTAGAGACAAAATACGCTTCCGAGGTTGAAGAATTGATTGTTAACCCGCCCGCCGATATCCCCTATACCGTTTTAAAAAACGCATTAATATCAAGATTTTCGGATTCGTGCGAGGAAAGAGTTAGCCGCTTGTTAGAAAAAGAAGAAAGAGGAGACAGAAAGCCTTCAATTTTTTTGCGTCATTTGAAATCGTTGGCAAAAGGTGCAGGCTCCGATCAATTAGTTAAATCAATATGGATAAGCAGGCTACCTGTTACTATGCAACAAATTTTGATCGCTCAACCTAACACGATGTCGCTTGATGAACTCGGAGAAATCGCCGACAGAGTGTTTGAAATTACGCCGCAAATTTGTACATACGGCCGCCGTCCACGCCCAGCGCACAACACCGCCGCCGCCTGCACCGATACCATCAGCCGCAGTGATACCTACTCCTAACTATATCGACACTCTGAACGTACGTCTAAACGAGATGCAACTGCAAATTAACGAGTTAACCCGGCTAATAACCACGCTCACCTGCCAACCCCAAAATTTCAATAGAAATCGTAGCCAATCACGTTCCCGCTCTCGCAACGTATACCACAATAACAATACTTATCCGAACAACTATTGTTTTTACCATCATAACTTCGGTGAACAAGCCCGCAAATGTGAAAAACCGTGCAGTTTCGTGTCGGGAAACAAGCAGTAGGGTTGTTGCAGGCGGAAAACAACCCTATACCTACACCTAAACCTAGCCGCCTATTCGTCACTGATCAAAACACAAAACACGATTTTCTCATAGATACCGGGTCAGATGTATGTGTGCTTCCCTACTCATATTTAAATCGACGCCGCCAACCGGCATCATATCAGCTATACGCCGCCAATTCCACACCAATAAAAACGTACGGCCAAGAAATAATAAAATTAGCTATAGGACTTAGACGTGATTTCGATTGGCCTTTCATTGTCGCCGACGTCAGTAAACCTATCATAGGTGCCGATTTGCTGACGCATTATGGGCTACTTGTAGACCTTAAACATAAACGCCTACTTGACCCCACCACTGGTATAGGTGTATATGTAGAGCACACTTCCGGCGATGATGACACACCATCTGTCACGACAATCGCAGGCACAACCATTTACCACCAGCTCCTGTCTAAATTCCCAGCAATCACGAAGCCTACCAGCGCTGTCGACAACACGAAGCACAGCACCAAAAATTACATACGTACGACTCTAGGTCCTCCAACTGCCTGTAGGGCACGACGCCTGCCTCCAGAAAAGCTAGAAATTGCTAAAAAAAATTTGACGAGCTACTTCAACAAGGTATCTTACGACCTAGTGACAGCCCCTGGGCGTCCCCGCTACACATGGTTGCCAAGAAGTCAGGAGGATGGCGTTCTTGTGGCGATTACAGAGCGTTAAACGCGCCCACATTACCCGACCGCTACCCTCTTCGTCACATCGAGGACTTCAGCATGTCCCTTCAAGGTGCTACTATCTTTAGCAAAGTCGACCTAGTTAATGCATTTTACCAGCTCCCAGTACACGAGAACGATATTCAAAAGACAGCCGTTATCACAACTTTCGGACTCTTCGAATTCGTTCAAATGCCGTTTGGCTTACGTAACGCACCACAAACATTTCAGCGATTCGTAGACGAAGTGACTAGAGACCTGCCATTTACGTTCCCATATTTAGACGATATTCTAGTAGCTTCCGCCAGTGAATCTCAACACCTGGAACACCTTAAGAGCTTATTTCAGAAACTCGAAGATTACGGAATTATTATAAACCAATCTAAGTGTTTATTTGGACAATCTGAACTTGAGTTCCTGGGCTACAAAATATCAGCAACCGGTATCGAACCTCCCTCGTCAATGATAGAAGCCATCAAAGAATACCCTAAGCCATCAACAGTCAAAGCACTCCGCAGATTTTTAGGCGTCCTTAACTTTTACCGGCGTTTCATTAAAAATGCCGCTGAAGTACAAGCGCATCTCCACAATCTTCTTAAAGATGGCGTTAAAGGCAATGACGCTGTGGAATGGTCTTGTAATGTTGTCGTAAGGATGGGTGTATTGAAACGACTAAGTCCGAGTAAATACTGCGTATATTAGAGAAATCAAGACTTATTATATAGATACATAATGGGAGAGTGTGTGTGTGGCGCAGCTCACACTACAGTCTCCTGACGCTGATGCTGCATTTGAAGCGTGCAGGCAAAGCCTCGCCCACGCCACCAGACTCGAATATCCAAAGCAAAACTGTGAACTCGCCCTCTACACCGACGCTTCAGATACAGCAATGGGGACTGCACTACATCAGAAACATGATAAAGACTGGCAACCTATCGCATTTTTCTCTAGAAAACTTACTTCAGCCCAATCGAAATACAGTGCTTATGATAAAGAACTTCTTGCTGTATATCAAGCTATCCATCACTTCAGACACTGGTAAGAAGGAAGACATTTCACGATCTTCACTGACCATCGTCCGTTGACATTCGCATTCCATCAAAAGCCAGATAAATGTAGTCCACGTCAGTTCCGACACCTGGAATTTATCAGCCAATTTTCCACGGATATCAAACACATCAGCGGATCCAATAATATAGTTGCAGACGCTCTCTCAAGAGTGGATGCGATTAGTAAACCAGTTGCCCCACAGGACCTTGCTACAGCCCAAGCAACTGATGAAGAGCTGCAACGACTTCTCAGTACTGACAACCACACGAGTCTTGTCATAAAGAAAATGGCTCTCCCTGACACCAACAGCCATGTTTTCTGCGACATCTCAACATCTTCAGCTAAACCATACATCCCAAAACTACTTAGACGACAGGTGTTCGACTCACTTCACAACCTTGCGCACCCCGGTGTAAAAGGGACAACCAAACTTGTCACGGATAGATACACGTGGCCTGGAGTAAGGAAAGATTGCGTAACTTGGACACGTTCCTGTCTAGCGTGCCAAGCTGCCAAGACCAGCCGCCATAACACTGCTGCACCTGGAACTTTCGCGCCCACTAACACCAGATTCGAGCACATACATGTAGATCTAGTTGGACCTCTCCCACCATCTAGAGACTACCGTTACCTACTAACAGTGGTTGATCGATTCTCAAGACTGCCGGAAGCATACCCTCTTAGAAATATTGAAGTGGAAACCGTAGCAGAAAAATTGTTTTCCGGATGGATATGCCGTTATGGTATGCCACTTCGGATAACCACGGACCAAGGCAGACAGTTTCAGTCAGAGCTTTTTTCATCCTTGTCGCGACTATGTGGTTTCCAGCACATCCACACCACACCCTATCATCCAGCTGCCAACGGCCTAGTCGAGCGACTCCACCGACAGCTCAAAGCCTCTTTAAAATGCCATAATAACCCTTCGTGGTCAGATGATCTGCCAGTCGTGATGATGGGCCTCCGAGCAGCATACAAAGAAGATATAGATGCTACGCCAGCTGAAATGATTTTCGGTCAGAATATCAGACTCCCTGGAGAATTTTTATCACCTGAACCATCAACACTGAAACCCCAAGCAGCGTTCGCCTCTGCACTTAGATCTGCTTTCCACCGTTTAGCCCCAGTCAGTACATCTTCTCACACAAAACCATCAATCTTCGTTCACAAGGATTTAGCTACTGCTTCACACGTTTTCATCAGGAAATTCAATAAAAAAGGGTTACAGAATCCATATGAAGGACCTTATCGAGTCGTTGATAGACAAGATAAGTTTTTCACTATAATTGTCAACGGCATGCCTAGAGTAATTTCTATCAATAACGCCAAGCCAGCGTTTATCGACACAGACGATAACCATTCAACACACACCTCTGCCTTACCACCACCTGCGTCTCAAAATTCAGAAGATCCAATACCTGCGCCGAACCCACAACCACCTTCTCTCACCTCTACGACTACAAGATTGGGCAGAGCTGTTAGATTCCCTAACAGATTAAATCTATAAGTATACTGGCGAACCCTTCCCCCTTCTTTTCTTTCATTTTCTCCTGGTTTTCCTCTGGGGGGGGGGGGGGAGTACTGAGGCGGACTTAATACCACACGGCATGCCGACGCACAGGCAGGGTTACTTCTAAGAAACGCCGCTCGCGCTCCTTCCCCCGCGCACTGCGCATGCGCCAAGCAACCGACGCCCGCGCTTCTGCTATGCCGCGTCGCCGCACACGCTAGTTCGAGCCAAGCATCCTTAACGCGCGGTCACGTCGCTCCGCGCCGATACGCCGCCGCTCTCGTGATTAGAAAACTACTTCATTATAAAAAAATAAAGCGATAAGAACTGGCATTATTGGCATTGTACGAGGGGCGTTCAATATAAAGTGAGAATGAGATGCAAACTCTTTTAATATTACGAATTTAAATACTGGCCGGTAAAGCTAATCTATCTAGCATATTGCTATGAAAAAAAAAAATAACTGTCTTTTGTTTAAAAAAATATACGGTTATTTCTTTGCAATGCTATTGAGTACGTTAACGAAAATGGAGAAAATTGAACTGCGCGCCGTTATCAAATACTTGTATTTGAAAAATTTTTCTACGGACCAAGTCAATTTGGATTTGCGGGACACTTTAGGGTCTAATGCTCCTCCTTATTCGACAGTCGTACGTTGGTGCGCCGAATTTAGACGTGGAAGAACATCGACAATGGACGACCCCCGCTCCGGACGCCCTACAACAGCAGTAACTGAAGAAATTGTGAAAAAAGTCGAAAACTCAGTTTTGGCGGATCGTCGTGTCAAAGTTCGTTTTATTGCTGAAAATGTAAAGATTTCAACGGGGAGCGTGCATAATATTTTACATGAACGCTTGGGTATGAAAAAGGTATCTGCGCGTTGGGTACCAAGAATGCTTACTGACACGCAAAAACAAACTAGACTGGAGATTTGTCAAGAAGCTTTGAACCTGATGCAGCAAGACCGGGAACTTTTTTTGGCGCGATTTATAACAATGGACGAAACATGGCTCCATCATTACGACCCTGAAACGAAACTGCAGTCTAAGACATGGAAAAGGCCATTATCTCCAACTCCGAAGAAATTCAAGGTGAGCCCATCTGCCGGTAAGGTCATGGGCTCTGTTTTTTGGGATGGTAAAGGGGTATTAATGATTGAGTATCTCGAGCATGGAGCCACTATTACGGGCACTTTATACGCCAAACAAATAGCAACATTGCTCAATGAGATCCGCGAAAAACGGCGAGGTAAACTCTCGAAAGTTGTGCTGTTCCACCAGGACAATGCCCCGGCACACAAGTCCGCCGTTGCAATGGCTGCAATTCGTGATGCTGGGTTCGATATCCTTAAGCATCCTCCGTATTCACCAGATCTCGCTCCCAGTGATTTCTACCTATTTCCGAGATTGAAACAATACCTGAGAGGCCAGAAATTTGAAGACGACGACGCGGTAGTCGCTGCAGTACAAGATTATTTAAGTACTCAAGATGAGACCTTTTTTAAAAATGGAATTTTAAGTTTAGAAAAAAGATATACTAAGTGTATTCTGCTAAAAGGTGACTGACTATGTCGAAAAATAAAATGACATTTAGTAAAAGTTGTTTATAATATACTCATTCTCACTTTTTATTGAACGCCCCTAGTATGCATGTGTAAATTATTATCTCCGGAAATTCAGATCTGATTTCAAGAAATAATTAAGTAATTAATTAATTTAATAATTTTGGAGTCATGTCCACATTATTGCTAGCAATGACGCCAATTTGTCCGATCTCTGATGATGAATGATGATGATGAGGTTTATTTTGTTTGTTGGTATGTTTAGGTCAAATCTTGAAACTGTAGGTATACATGCGGATCAGTCAGCAAAGGGGTGTCTTTTTTAGGCTTATGGTTATGGATAGCGTAGCTTTCTTATAATGAAAGAATCTTCATGATCGGATCAGAAGTTCCAGAGATTACTTCCTAATAAACCAAAAAATTACTCCGCTTGTTTATTAGCATGTCCACAAAGTCCTAAACACACTGTCTACCGAGACTACGACTGTACGACTACGCACGCACGACCGGCGGTGCGCAGGCGTTTCCTCTGTTCATTGCGTGTGATGCCTAGTAACCCTATGCGACGAGTGTGTCGGCCGCGCAATGAAAATCTTGCGGTACTTTCGGTCGCGATAGTCATGACCAGGGTCGTAAGTACATACCTTGCGGTTGCGGCAACGCTTCCAGTTTTCCACTCCAGTGAGCCACGTAGTTTTGTAATTCGGTGCAATCTCCGTCGCGTAACGCGTTTCATATTAATGATTTTGATTCATATGATCCAAAGTAACTTTGGATTGTTAATCATCACCGGCCTATATATACATCCCACTGTGGGGTTCAGGCCTCGTCTCAGAATGAGAAGGCTTAGGCTTAGGGTTCCGTACAGTATAAGTGAGTGACAAACGGAATCCTTAAAGGATCACTCGGTGTCTGTCTGTCTGTTTGTCCGTCTGATACACCTCACAAGCTCCGAATCTACAAAAGAATGATTAAGTTGAAATCTGGGACACTGATACATTTATGTTGCCCAAACACAAAAATGTTATATTAATAAATGAAATGATGGAATGTATATTAACATGTGTTGAATTCTAAGCTATGATCTTAGTATATCTAACTGAGTCGAATAGAGAGTCTTTGCTAACCGGTAAGGGCAGGTTGCGTAATCAGCATTTTTAACCGACGTCTAACCCGTCCTTACATACGTACGGCACTAACATCCGTGTAAATGGCCTGTTCCTATGCCTTCATAGTTTCATTATTTATCATATCATTGACATTTTAAACGGTTCTTTTTGTGGCTATTCCACTTTTCTAGGGTTCCGTACGCAAAGAGTTTCATCGAGAGATTCGGCTGTCTATCTGTCACAGGGCTCTATCTCTTGAACCGTAAAAGAGATAGTACGTGAAATTTACACAGAATATAATATTGCTATAATAGTGGCTACTATTACAACAAATAACAAAAATAAATTGTACGGAGCTACGGAACCCGTCATGTACTACTCCGACTCGCATTTGATCGGTTTTTAGGGTTCCGTAGTCAACTAGGAACCCTTATAGTTTCGCCATGTCTGTCCGTCTGTCTGTCTGTCTGTCTGTCTATCCGTCCGCGGCTAAGCTCAGAGACTGTTAGTACTAGAAAGCTGTAATTTGGCATGAATATATATATCAGGCACGCCGACAAAGTGATTAAATAAAAAAAACTAAAATAAATTTTTTTAGGGTACCTCCCCCTCCCATAGACGTAAAGTGGGGGTGATTTTTTTTCCTCGACTAACCCTATAGTGTGGGGTATCGTTGGATAGGTATTTTAAAACCATTGGGGGTTGCTAACATGATTTTTCTATTCAGTGATCTGTTTGCGAAATATTCAACTTTAACGTGAAAATTTTCATTAAAATCGATCGTCCCCCCCTCTAAAATTTAAACTGTTGGGTGGAAAAATTTGAAAAAAGTCAGAATGGTAGTAAATATATTATATTTACAAGGAAAATTAGGTATAGCGGCTAAAATTGCATGGGAATTATTTGTAGTTTAAGAGTAAATAGTAGCCTAAGGTATAAAACATACCTAAACTTGGAAGATTCCGTACACATACGAAATCCTTTGAAAAATATTACTTGAATTTTTCGCAATGGCTAC
The DNA here is from genome assembly GCA_947859365.1 of Archips crataeganus. Taxonomy (NCBI): domain Eukaryota; kingdom Metazoa; phylum Arthropoda; class Insecta; order Lepidoptera; family Tortricidae; genus Archips; species Archips crataeganus. Next base: position 11,953,059 of record OX402059.1, on the reverse strand, counting down.
GGAACCCTATCTTGGGCGTGTCCGACACGCTCTTGGCCGGTTTTTTAATTTGCATATGGGGTTCGGCATCAGCCACATTTCAAAAGTTAGGTTTAAGGGTGAAATGTCTTTGTCTAAAATGAAAATTAGAAGAATACAGGTTCTGATCAAAGCTTAACTGTTTTTTTTTCCGCAGAGTGTTTACCGGAGGAACTACATCTACATCCAACCATTGGTGGCCGCTTCTATCCTGACCGGCATTTGGGGCATCATGATGTGCCTTAAGGCAGCCGAGGCCACAGGAGCTAGGCCTAGGGCTCGTTTCCTGGCTCTGCAGTTCGCTCTGATCATTGTGAAGGTCCAGTGCGGTGTGGCCAAGACCCTGCCGTCTGTGACCGCGCTGAAGTGTCTGTTTGCTTTAAATCCTTCGGTTATTGTTGACTGTAAGTATTTGTTTAATGCCTGCTCTACATAGGTCAGTTTAGCTAACCTGAGGTACGCGGTTATGCGGTACGCGTCGCCAATACGCCAGCGTATGTACCAACCTCTATGAATTTGTATTGTATTACGGTAGTAGCTGAGAGTCTAGATCATCGGGTATTGAAGATAGCCTTAGATAGCCTTGAGATCGGGCTTAAGCAATCCAGAGAGTGAGAGAAGTTTGGGATAGGTATGTCTTGGTATGCAACACCTCGCAGTTACTGTCGGTACACACTCTTTGGCATGCTTATTACACGTACCTATGGCATCACATCAAACATCAAAAAAATCCGATCCGGGATCCGGTGGGTTGAGTTATTACGGCGGAATGCCAACATATAATGCCGTCCCTCAGGTTGGCCTAATATATTTACTTAATAATGTATACTAAGAATTCGTGTTAAGATATTTCTGAGTTGAAAGTGAAAAGAAATAAACCCGAATGAATGAAAAAATCCATTACTCTTACGAAGGATCTTTTCCTGTACTTTTTCTGCTTTACCCTGTAGGGTACAACATTTTTGATTAACGCAATAATATTTTCTTTTCCAGTAATGCATAATACTGCCACGATATTAGAAATGTTGCTGCTTTCCATCTGGGCTTGGCGTCTCTACAGGGTGCCACCAGGGAAGATACTTGAGAAAAAACTGAATATTACGCCCGCCGAATAGTCTCTAATATTAAGTTTTCTCTTACAAACACCAATGTGTTTTCGTCTTGGTCAGTTCAGAGCATGAATTGGAATTAGCAAGAGAGAGAGAGGTATTTTTAATCATTTTAGAATTGTGACTGATTTTGTTAAATTCTGTACTGTGTTGTGTCTATATAAGCTTAGCACTTATTTAATATTATTTTTTTACCACGTGACGTTGTTTGTATCACGAATTGTATCGAGAATTGATCTTCGTTTTGATTATAAATTATAGTAGTTGTCTTCTTTGATCTATCCATAAAAATATATAATAGATTTGTGTATGTGCTGATTGATTACTAGAATTAGAATTAAATCAGTGTTTACTGTAGGTACACTTTGGTTATTAAAAATGTAATATCGTATTTTTGTGATGATTTTGATATTGCGCCTTTAAGTGCGTAGTAGTACTCGTTCTTGAATATTCTATGTACCTGATTAGAGTTATATGGATATGATCTTTACAAATAAATAAGAAAGTGCAATGAATATAAACATGCAATTAATGCTAACAATCGTTTTATTACATTTTACAACATTAAATTAACACGAATACCACAATTTATGACATAATTATGTTTTTTAATCTTTGTCATCGTTTTCTTGTTCTTCAGTATTCTGTGATTTTTCTTCACTTTCATCCGATGGTGTACTAGCTCTAGAACCTTCTGATCCGTATATGTTATGTAGTTCCTCTAACTTGTAATGTATCTTGACACCTTTTGACGTTGTTTTGTTCACCCTGTTTACTAACGATTTAGTTTGCTCTTCAAGCCTCTTGAGTCGAAGGTCACGGGCAGCAAATCTTGCTTCATGGTCTGATTCTGCAGACGTCGATGGTTCTGATGTTTCCTTGTTTTCCTGTATAACGTCATGTTGAGAACTCCTAGCATTATGTTTATCATGGAGACTGTCCAATTTCGAGTTGATATCTTCACCAGCTTTGATTGTGTTTGAAACACTTTTCATAACATTTGTACAATCTTGTTCTAATTTTTGAAGCCTTTCATCTCGTTTTGTTAACCTTTCGTTCTGCAGTCTTATGCTTTCAAGTATACTGCTTGGATTAATTTCTGGGATTGTAGAATCGACCTGTGCGTCACTATTGGGAGATGACGAAAATCTGATAGAGCCAGTTGCGTTATTGTTTTCATTGTTTTCTGAATTATTGCTATTTTGAGCAACCGGTATAGATGCGATGTCGTTCTTTATTTTTGTAGTCAGTGTTGCTTTGTCCTTTTCTAATAAAGTGCTCTTTTCTTCCTTACCTTCAGACACTGGAACTTTATCGCTTTGAACAGAAGCACCATCTGTTATGTTTATTTCTGGACCTGGTCGATTTTCAGATTTTATGCTTAATTCGGCATTCTCTTGGTTTTGGCTAGTCGTTGGACGATTTATAAGATGGTCCAATGTACTGTTAATTTGCCTGGCTATCTTATCAGTTGACTGTGCTTTTTTAAATACAGCTAAACTGTTTTTTTCCAAGTTGTTTAATTTTTCGTCTTTTTTGGCCAGTCTTTCAGTTTGCTCTTTAATACTTTTAAGAATGGCAGTGGGATCAATTAAAGGTATTTCTGATATGGTTTGGTTTATATTACCGTCAGAATTATTTTCTTGATTATCATGTCTATTGTCTTCTTGCTCTACACTTGTGCCGACGCAACAGTAATCATTATTGCAGTAATGCTCAACTCCAGAAGAGTCGTCATTACAAGAATCATTTGTAATCTCGCAAACTTCGTCTTCAGTTTCATCAGATGCTTTATTACTTTTATGAACACTATCACTATTATAAGAAATAGATACAGATGCTTCTAAACCAGAAGTGTCGTCCTGTGTATCTAAAGGCAGTTCTGCTACATCTATCATATCACTAGCGGGGTCTTCTCTCTCAGCTACTAAATTGAAGTCTGCACTTGAATCCAATATAGCCTCTACAGATTTCTTATTCTTCTTCTTACATCTGGCTTTTGGTTCCGTGACGTATTCACTTTCATCGTTTGATTCAGATGAATCATCTGATGGTCTTTCATCACTGTAACCACTTTCTCCTGAATTGTTAAATGATGGCGAATTTGACTTCGTCTTTCGGCTGGAAAATTCTGCTCTAAGTTTCCTCCAGTCATGTTCAGTCTGAGAGTTCTTTTCGCGTGCTTGCTCCCATTTTTCACGACAGTATTCGAGTTCATCTTTAAGTTCGTTAAGCAGTTTTCTTTTCTGCTGCAATTCATATTTAAGTATCTTTTCGTGGGTGTGTAGTTGATGATGGTGTCTCCGTAGTCTACCAACAACGTGCCATGTCTTGCCTAGTTCAGTGGTAACAAGAGACAGCCTACGTTCTTGTTCTTCTAATCGAGTTTCTAAATGCCCATTTAACTGTTTCATACGGTTCACTTCTTTGATAAGTGCTAACTTTTCCAAAATCAGATCCTGTAAAAATAAAAGTGATTTAGTGTAGTGCTTATAGTCTTACATCAGGTTTGCTTTGGTTTTGACTTTAGACGACCAGATGGCCTAGTGGTTAGAGAACCTGACTACGAAGCTTGAGGTCCCGGGTTCGATTCCCATGTCGGGGCAGATATTTGTATGAAAAATACGAATGTTTGTTCTCGGGTCTTGGGTGTTTAATATGTATTTAAGTATGTATCTATCTATATAAGTATGTTTATCCGTTGCTTAGTACCCATAACACAAGCTTTGCTTAGCTTACTTTGGGACTAGGTCAATTGGTGTGAAATGTCCCGTGATATTTATTTATTTATTTTATGTGTCGAAAACATTTATACTTGGCTTCATATCAAAACACAATTGTTGGTGTATTTTTATGTGCAGTTGAAAAAACTGCGTATTTTTGTTTAAGAGTTCAGAATTTCAAGGACTTTATTTTTGGCTTCTGACACATGATGACACATAGATCTGGGAAATGAAGTGAGCAAATGTTTAAATGTTAGTACACATGATCTAATTATTCGCTTACCTTCAATCGGATGTACGTCTGACTAACACTTGGCACAAGTACGGAACCTGCCTTAGTTTCAACAGATTTATAACACGTTTCAACTTTCTCGGAGGTTCCAGCTTCTGCTTCTTTCTGATGACTTAGAAGCTCAGTGAGAACTCTCCACACTTTGGGCAAATTTTGAACTATTACCTCTGCTGATGTATTCAGCAGATTCTGTTGGTCTGAAATTACAATATTTTCTTCAAGTTCACAATAATAAAATGTAAGTTTATTATTTAGGGTAAACGTGGCGCAATTTATTATCAGTGCCTATTATAATCATAATGTTTTGTTACCATACCTGATCCTTCCAAATTGTTTTCTTTATTTTTCGCTTTTTCTTCGTCAATAGTACATTCAGTACACTTTTCTTCTAAACGGTGCTGCTCTTCCACTTCGTCCACTTGGCTTACGATTTCTAGTAATAATTTGGGCAGGGCTGATGACGCTTCAGACCCATTTTCTCTTTCAGCCATGTGTGTCAAAATACCATGGTTCTCTTCTAGCCGATGTACTAATTTGTCTAGATCTTTTGTGGTCTTGTAACCAAGGAGCACTTGGGAGAAAAGCTAAAAAAATATATAACATTACGAAATTACATTACAACGTGTAAGTGGTTCGAAGCCTGGTTCGTGGCTTAGCGGTTTGACCTATGGCCTCTGAAGCAGAGGGTCTTAGGTTCAAATCCCGGCTCGCACCTCTGAGTTTTTCGGAATTTATGTGCAAAATTATACATTTGAAATTTACCATGAGCCTTACGGTGAAGGAAAAGATCGTGAGGAAACCTGCATACACCTACGAAGAAATTCAATGATGTGGTGTAGTTTCCAATCCGCACTGGGCCCGCGTGAGTACTACAGCCAAAGTTCTCTTATTCTGAAAGGAGGCCTGTGCCCTGCAGTGGGACATATATATAGGCTGGGATGTGTGGAATGTGTAAGTGGTTACTACGGAGGAATTTGTGAGAGTAAGTACAATACTAACTGTATTCACAGCGGTCATTTCTTCTTGTAGACCACGTGTTTCATCTTTATATGAAGATATTTGATCTTTTTTGTTTTCAACTGTTTCTTCCAAACGATCCACTGCGGCCTCTAATTCTGCTACTTTTGCCACAAGCTCTGCATTTCTGGAACATACCAAAATATTTATAATTAAAATATGTAAGTAGCTGTTATTTAACCTGTGAGTATTCCAGTTTATGGTTTAGGACTTACTTAGTGATTTCAGCCTGTTTAAGGAGTTTCTGCTCCTCAAGTTCCCTCACCAAACTTTGCCTGGTAACTTCAGCCAGGCGCGCACGCTCTTCATAAAGACCGCGTAGCGTTCGAATATTCTGCAACTGCCTCTCGTATTCTTGCCTAAGGTCGGTTGATAACATACTAGCCTCTCTATCGGCTAACGATTGTTCTATTTCACTAAGCTTATCCTTTAACTGTAATATTAAAAGTGATTTTTCATTAATGCAATAAAACGTTGCAGTTATTTTTAAATTGTCTTTCACCCATTTGTCGCTGTCGCTCTAAAGTAACAATTAACATGAATACCGTTGAAAGAATTACGCCGTCTGCGTCTTGCGTGTTTTAATAAATGTTGTGTCATGTGCGTATCAGAGCATCAAACCTTATTTTATTTATTTATTGCCATAAGTTGGCGTGCTGACAAGAGCTCGTGCCAGCGTACTGCGTCGTCTGTGATGTGCGATGCGGGCGGTCCCTGACCGTACCAAGTCACTTAGGTCATTGTCTTATTCAGACTCCCTAGACGCATTGACTTGTTTCTAATGGAAGATTAGAGATGAGTACCTAGCAAAATTATTTTGCGTCACAATTTAAAATATTGTGCAATCCCATGTTACAATTGTAAAGGTCTATTTTCAGCATTCTCGATGAATTCCTGATATCCTACTTGATAGATGATGATGATGATAACTATTGTGATGCCGTCTTCGTTTATTCGAACAAAATAAACAGTGACGAAACGATCGATGCAGATGCACATCACATAATATGCCAGGAACGGGAACCTATCGATGTTTAGAAAATTTTATTTCCGAAGGTTTAGAATCCCGAAAACAGCATTTGTCCGAAAGCATTTTTTTCTGAAACTGTAAATATTTCAGGATTTATTTCAGGACCATCGTGTAGAACCCTTTAGGTTAGGTTAGGGTTGTTTTATAAAAATCCTGAAATATTAACAGTTTCAGAAAAAATGCATTCGGATAAATGAAGCATTCGGGATTTTAAATAACCGGAAAAAAATATTTCTAAATTTTGATAGGTAACCGCCAGGAACTTATCAGAGAGTGGTGAAACTGGTTTTATGTGTAAATATATATTTTGAGTTATGGCTAGATCTATGCTCAGAAAATGCTCAGTATAAGCAACATATGCATGAAGCTGATGTTATACCTACCTACATCATCACTACTAATAAATCACGCTTGCGATTCAGCTGACGTATGATACGGTAGTTAATTGCCTAACATGAAGGCTAGGTTAGGGTTCATCTTCCGCAATATTACATACCTCATTTAGTTGCTGTTCCCGAAGACTAATCATGGTCTTGCTGACTGCAATAACTTCTTTAAGCGCGTTAATATGCTTAATTGATTCCGTATTCTGTCCATTCAAATCAGCTATATCTGAATACGCATTCTGGAGTGACACATTTGCTTCCGCTAATTCTCGTCGTAACTTGTTATTGTTGGTCTTCAATTTTTCAAACTCTTCTGTCATATTAGCAATAGCTCCAGCGAGATCTGATATCTCATCAGAAGCTCGCAGGTCTTCTGGAATTTCAATATTATTTCGAACTAACAGCTCCCTTAGCATTCTATTGTTTTTGTACAATTCATGTTTCGCTATCTTTTCTTCTTCTAAAGACTTTTCGAGTTTTTCTTTTTCAGCTCTGTGGCGAGCTAAAATCTGTTTTCTTTGTTCACGTTTTATGTTTAATTGCTTCTTGAACTCATCCATTTCTTGTTCTTTGGCCTTGACACGGGCTTCGTCATCGTCAATGGTGTCATGGAACTCCTCGGCGTCCTCATACGCAGCACTGGCGTCGCTCATTGTTTCACTTTCACTTGTGACGTGCACAGCTGCGCCTCTCCTTGCCGCCTCAGTACTGAACACGTTTCCCATTTTGGGATACTTTTATAAACAACACACAGATCAAGGATGCATGACTGTAATATAGGTAACGACCGATATGTTTTTCCCGAGACAAAGAAGTGTCGACTATTGGATCAAAACGAATGTACGGTGTGTGGTAGTTGCTTCCCGAAATAGATCCCCCGTCAGCTCCAGACGCGAGGCGCGAGTGCACAGCGTGTTCATATTGCCTCGTAGCGTGCTATTCTCTTCGACGAAATTCTGTCAATAATTTATTTTTAATCGTGATATTTTTAAGATGACTCGATAGGTAGGTTAAGCGTGTGCACTCACGTGTCTGTTATGCAAGGGAAAGAAATATGTGGGAAAACGCATGAAGTTTCACTTGTGTAGTGGCGTGGCGACGTAACAACTTATTCGAACCAGATGCCTAAATTTTTCACGCGGCTTTAGTTATGATAAGTCCAAGATCGTGAACACTAATTGAGAAGCATTGCATCTCAAGACATACCTACCTAACTCAGTTTCCTCACGCCCGGAGGTTATTTAACGAACGAAAATGTTAACTCCACGTCACTTGTATGTACGCAAAGTCCGTATTCCTCTATTTCATGTTGGGCAAAGTATATTACAGTATACACCGTGAAATTTTAGTGATTGTTTTCCCGAAACGAGGTGATTTAGTATCGATTGTACAATCGATTTATAATTACTATTTTGACTAGAGTCAAAAATCCAATTGTAAAAAACGAAAGTCGAAAATGACCGCAAACCAATAGTAACGCTTCGTTGGTACCTAACCTATCGTACGATCGTACGCTACTTGTACCAACGAAGCGTTACTATTGGTTTGCGGTCATTTTCGACTTCCGTTTTTCACAATTGGATTTTTGACTCAAGTCAAAATAGTAATTATAAATCGATTGTACAATCGAAAATGAATCACCTCGTTTCGGGAAAACAACCACTAAAATTTCACGGTGTATTTACCCATTAGAAAAATGTAGTATATGTAATGTATGTACTAAAGTATGTAATGTATAAAATGTAGGAAGAATAAATCGTGCGTGCAGCTCCTCCGCGCGGAAGAAGTGAGGGCCTACGCTAGCTGACGCGGACATACAATACATACAATTTCTCATTAGACGCGCGCACGACGGGCGTCCGTTCCAGGTAATCCGCGTCAGCTAGCGTAGGCCCTGAAACTTCGTAATGTGGAAATGAAAAAGGCATTTATACATCAATATGAACCTTATTGCGATAACTTAAAAAACTAAATTTACTTATGCATCTATGTGTTTAAATTACTCACTAGATGGCGCTTTTATCAAGTCTCATACAAATTAGCGAAACAAGTTACATAACTCGTCGCTAGATGGCGTTGCTCCTCGTGCGCACGTTATTTTCAATAATTTTTCTTGATTTTTCATAATTCTCAAAGATAATTCATTACTTTTTTTATACTAAATACGTTTAAAATACTTTACTCTACGATCTACCATCAGAATAGTTTTGATTTTTACAAGTTTTCATACTAAACCACGCAATTGTTCTGGTTCGCACTGACGAAGTTTTTAACATCCGTTAGTATAATACAGTTGCGTTGCGTTGCGTTGCGTTGCGTTGCGTTGCGTTGCGTTGCGTTGCGTTGCGTTGCGTTGCGTTGCTTTAACGCAACGCTTGATGGAAGTCGCATTAGAAGTTTCACTTCAAAAATTATTAGGCGGGTAATTGCTTGCACCTTCGATCAACAATACAATACGTTGATCGAAGGCTTTGCACCAATACACACGTCTCGTTCCTTTTTACCCGACTGCGAAGAAGGAAGGGTTATTAACGATTTTGTTAAAAAAGGCTGTGAATAATATTGAAAAAAAGTTGTTATAAGTATTTGACTAGCTTTTGCCCGCGACTTCGTCCGCGCAGAGATAACACTTATGGACAGCTCCCGTTCTCTATCCCATGGGAAGTTCCGAAAATCCCTTCTCACTTCTATGATCCTAAAAGATATCTGCCAAGTATCGAGTCTCTAATTTATCTATATAAATTCGAAAAATTTTGTTGACAATTTTGTCGTCATTTACGAACGTATATATTTAAAAAAATACTTTTCAGGCGTCTTAAACGGGAACTCAAACAGACTGGTACTTCTGCTTTACTCGCGTCATGTTAGGCTACGTCAATCATACGCAGAAGCAGAAAAGAAAAGTATTTCTATTGGGAAAGCCAAATCTATTCCCAAATCACAGTTTCGTAGTAAAATACCAAATCCTGTGGAATAGTTTGTTTCTAGTCATATTTATAACGATTATTTATCGGCAGTTGGCTATAACTAGTAAATATTTCACGTTATATGTCAAGAAAATCGATTGATTTTTATTTTATTTTGTTTTTCAAAGTGGCTTATTGATAAAATAGCTAATAAAATCACTTAAAGTGTGACGTCGCTCGGTTCCTCAACAATTCGGATATGCGATGATGTGAAGTAGAATACTGTTGAGTGATGGATGAGAGCATAAAGAACTCCCCTTGTAAGGTAAAAATTTGCCGCCCTGATACCTTCCCTCTTCGGCTATCTCGTAGCAAAAGCCCCTACGTACCGCCAGATTTTTACAAATTTCTTTATTAATTTCCTAAATTTCATATATAAAAAATATCGATGTTCCTTGCTATGGTATTGGTTTAATTTACCCATTGAATTGCCTTTATGATTATTAATTGTTCCTGATTTTTTGTTTTACGTTTCTACTCGTAATCTTTAGTTCAAGGGGAGATATGTTTTGACTTAGTTCAGTGATAAAGTTGTAGCCTTGACTTTTAACTTGTAGAAGGTAGCTAACAAAATTCAGAATTAGGACTCATCTTTATAAATTAAAATAAGAGCACAGCTTCTCTTTCTTGATTTGCCTTACATATTATTTTTTATGTTTACCAAAATTGTAATGTTTCTTGCCATTTAAAGTTAGTTGTGTTGTTTTTATTTGTTGTAATGATTGTTAGGAGTGCAATGGTGTGGATGAAGGGCAGCTTGGGGCTGAATTGGAGCACCTCCGGCAGCACTTAGCGGAACGGGACACACACATTGTAGCCTTGGAGGCAGAGTTCCTCAAGTCTACTAGTCGAAGCAAAGATCTTGATGAACAAGTGCATACTTGGAGAGAGAAATATGAAAGGTAACTACAATGTGCAAGACTCTTTATTAGTTTAATAGACTTACCCCCAGTTTCACCATCCATTGATCAAATTTATTTGAACAAACAAAACAAACAGAGACGGCATCACATTTATCCGTCAGTTAAAATTAATCAATTGGTGGTGAAACAGCCCCTTAATAAAAAATAGTACTAGGTAGCATCTAAACAATACTCCAATTAATTATAGACATATTAGGTGCCAGGGTGCAAAAGCCAACCAAAAAAAAAATTTGTGACCAATTTTTAATTTGAATGATCAGCTTGCACAAACACCTTCTACTTCAGTTTTTTAGCAATTCAAATAAGCTAAACTGAACAATCTTGGCCCATCTTTTTACTGGAAAATAATTTTATTAAATACCTACTAGCTGACCCGGCGAACTTTGTTCCGCCTTAGAGTATCCCCCCCGCACCCTGCATTGTATAGTCGACCAAGTAAGTGCTTTACCATTTTTTATGACAGTTCCTACATCAGAATAAAAACAATAAAGCCGATTGTCACATTGACTTGTTAGTGAAAATAGCCTTTGATGTTTTAAGCCATACAACTGACATTGAACCTTAGGGTGGTAAAGGAATTTCTTGGTCGATTATACATCCTGGCCCGTTCGCCGCTCTCATATGAATAAATATGGAGCAGAATAAAAGCTTCCGAATAGAGCTCGAAATTCTTACCTATTATCATAGGGTTGTCGCTCGGTAAAAAAAAAAATTAAAAATCAAAATATTTTATTCAAACAAGTACCTAAGTATCTAATATCTGTATATCTACAAATACTACAACAGGTAGGCATCTTAAAAACAACCGAACACCCGAACTATGTAGCTAAACGCTAAACGGTCGCGTCGTCGCTGGCGGCACACCTGAACTTTGTCTACTCACTGAGCTAGTTCAAACCGGTTTGTCTCCGAGCGGGCGCCGGTGCACGCCCCCCCCTCGTCCTGTCTGTACAGGTCACGCACACATATGTTGTGCGTGTAGTAGTGTAATGCGTGCGCGACGTTGTTTGAACTTTTTATTCTGCTCCGTATTTATTCATGTGCCGCTCTCTTGCAACTGACCCCCGCCGCTCTCTTGCAACTGGCCCTCGCAGCTCATGTACTTACATTGTGCCATCCTTTTTCGTGTATGCAGCCGGCGTTCATCGATTTATTAGACGTTGTCACGTTAAAAATTAAGGGGTGAACCACCCTTATCATTTAGGGGTATGAAAAATAGATGTTGGCTGATTCTCAGACCTACCCGATATGCACACAGAATTTCATGAGAATTGGTCGAGCCATTTTGGAGGAGTTTGGTAACAAACGCCGCAACATGAAAATTTTATATATAAGATATATAACAGCAAGTAAAAATTGCATGTAATGGGGCACATATAGGGAAAGATAAACTATTAATTAATTATGTGGTATAGTCATTCATTCACACCCAAAATCTATCCATAGTTCCCATGCAGGCACAGTGTGAATCAACAACTTAACACCCACCATAGAATTTCTTTGCAGTTGTGTGTAGGTTTCCCCACAACATTTATTCATTCATGATAAATTTCAAATTTAAATTTGCCCATAAATTCCAATAAACTATGAGGGGCGACCCCGGGCTCAAACCCTTAACTGTGTAAAAAGTGGATTTCAACTCAGTATTGAGATGGGTCCAAGTCCAACGCAGTAATGAATATTTTTTTTAACCATAATCCTTAGCACATCTTTATTTACTGATGTTTTTGTCAACTAATGTTAATGATGTTTTAGTAACTCATACTTATATACTTTTCCTGAATGTTACAGGTTGAATGACTCACATAAAAGGGTACAGAAGCTTAACCAAGTTTTAGAAGAAAAGTTACTGCAAATGGTGGACAAAATGAAAGGGGAGAAAAGTCAGCTGACAAAAGACATAGCCACATTGTCTGTAAGGCTTGCCGAGTCAAAACATAATTATAGCATGCTGCAGAAAGAAAATGTAAGACTTGAAATTTAATCTGTTATTATTAAATTAAATAATAAAAAACATAAAAGACAAAAGCAAAATTAAAGTAAGAGATGTAGACTGATGTGATGTAGATATATTATATTATTGTTTATACATGAGAATTAATTTGTATTATTTATATTATTTCAGGAGAGGTATAAAAACGATATGAATTTAGCTATCCAACTGTTACAATGTAAGCCAGATAACTTTGTGGCTCAAAAACTGGACAATGTAAGTAAAACATGTTGATTGAACATTTATTTTTCTTGTTGGCCAAGATTCTTGATCAATTTGTTTTGTTTACAGCTCCCTGTCGACACGCAGACCCGGGTGTCGCAGTATGTCATGTCAAAAACCTCCAAGCCCTCAAGCTCTGCACAATCTAGAAATGGTAATGACTTAGATACCTTTGATGCAAGTGAGTATGAATTTAATATTTCTGCATCACTAATGTCTAAAATCCTTGAAGACAGTATTCAAGACACAGTGACAAAACACTGTGACACATGCATTTGTATGAAATCTCAAAGTAAACCATTCTGCTATAATGAGAGCTACTATTCAGTAGCAACGCAGACTTTCCTCAGTGGAGATATGAAGAACTCTCTTTGTTTGAATTGCAATGCAGAAATAAAATCAGTTCACTCTAATTTAAGTATGAGAAGTGCATCACCACACATCAAAATAGTCAATGAAAAATCGGCCTGCCATAGTATACCTGGACCCTTCATTTTACCGCAACCTGTTGGAGAGCCGCTTAAAGTAGTCCCGATTAATGAAGATGTGGTGAATACAAATTATACTCTCCCGGAAATTCTGAAAGTTGAGGAAAAGCTCCAATTATTATCTAATGATGAGAAAGTTACATCCAATATTGATATCGGGGAATTTAAACAGCTACGTAAAAATAATACTATGAACATGGAACCATCAGTCCACCACAAGCTTTGTGATCGCACAAGAACTTCCATTTCTAGCAAGAAAAGTAGTATTCACAGTGTTGGTAATGAAGAATTGCTGATTAAAGAACTAACCAATGTCAAAGATGTTAATATTAAACCGATCAATGAGAATCAGTCATTGGAAAATTTTAATCTACGAAAGAATTCGTTGGGTTCAATGGGAGCTGTGAGCAGAACGTCATCCGTAGCGAAGTCGACAATCAGTACTCACAAGTCCAACACTCAAGTAGGTCCGGGGCCGCGATTTTGCCACTTGCGAATGCAGGCTGGCTCCAAAAACATTCTACTGGATAACGCACAGCCTGACGTGCCTCCTGTGTTGTACCGGCGACAAAGTAAGTGTAACGAAAATTCCATCTTTAAAGATCTCAATGATGGTATGGAAAATTTTATGGATGTAGAAAGAAATCCTGATGATAAAGAAGATATTAAGAATGATAATGTTGTGGTAGAAAGCACGCTCATTGATGTTCATGTTGACAACAATGTTAAAGAAAGTAACGCGAGTGTCAAAAGCCCTTCAATTAACCCTGTATTGCTGAATGTTTCTTCTTCACCTTTGCAACCTCTGAAAACCCATAATTTCTCAAATAGCTCAGAAAATAACAACAACAAAGCCCAGAGTGTTGAAAGCCAGCATAACGTATCAGAAAATGATAACATTTTAAACGAGTTCAATGCAGACATGAAAAATATGCAAAACAATAATGTTGATGGAAATGATAATGACAATAAACTTGATAATCCGACTCAAACTGATAATCATGACGTAAAAATATTTAATTTTGACCGTTACGAACAGAGTAAACTTTCTAATTTGCATACCAGGCCTCTTAGAAAAATCGATTTGTCTCAATTACATGCCATTGAAAGCACAAGAATATCTAAAGATTTGCCTCCTCTGGACAACCACCAACATCAAGTGTTAAAACATGATAAAAAACTCGAGCACATTGCACCGAAATCTGTTTTACCAGCAGTGGTTAATGTTTATCCGAATTTAACTCAAACACATTTAAAAGTAAATGAGACTACAAAAGTATTTACCAATGAGCAGAGCACAAGTTCGCTTTCAAGTGACGACAGTGCCGCGTTATTACAAAAGCAGCAATTGTTGAGAGTGGCTGAATGGGTCGAAAAGAACATAGAGCAGCAGAACAACTTAAACGATCCATTGGAAGATGACGTCGCTTACAATAACAGCGTCTTGAGACGGGATAGCAAACTCAACAGACTGTCAGAGACTCTTAACGAACTCGCGCTCAATATGCCGCATCCAGTAAGCAAATATTCTAAAACATTCACCAGAGACGGGCTCAACAACTGGGTCCGTAATTCTGTTGGAACTCATAATAGTAACAATGAGAAACAATTAAAACATACTTTATCTAATCCAAAAATCGCTAACAATATTGGAAAAGAAACATTGTTCCCAGTAGAGAGTGGTGATGCAACCGTCACCGAGATAAATAATGATAATGCTAAGAGTCACGTCAGACGCAACGTCAGCGAGTACGATGTTGGAAAGGAATTGCGAAACGCATTGAAGTCTAGTGCTGACAAAGAAATAACTGCCGAGGAGTTAGCGCGGATGGAGTATAATGTAAAAAAATTTTTACTGAGCGGCCCTCACTGGTCGACTCCCGGAACCACGAGTCGGAGTCGCCGCACCAGCAGCAAAACTGAGACTGATGTATAATTCCGATTTAGATAGATGTCTGAATAATACATTTCCTGTTTACTTGTGTCATAGGATGGTCATTCGAAGATAGGCTCTTAGGGTACAGTCAATCTTATGGTCTGTTTATTATAGTCCTCATTGTCTCTATCTTGCTGTTTATTTAAACCTGCTAATCGATTGCTGCGTAGTTCTAATGATCACCCCTATTGCACAGAGTACTATAATGAGATGGTAGTTAATTTATGCAGCTCTGTTATTGTCAAGCTTCTTGATAAGTTGCCTTGTTTGTCTTGTCTACTTGCTCTGTTGAATTATATGTCTTTAGGATTGCAGAACATTCCTACAGCATTTCTCTATTCTGAATAGTTCTTGATTTCCTTTATAAAGTAGGTGATAATATTTTCGTATCAAGCTTTGATTACGTAGTGTGGATAGAGAAATGGTTGTGTGTAAAGTATAATGTTTGTAAAGTGTTGGCAATAAATTCCCGCGACGCTGGTGGACTGACCGGTTAGTGTTGTTTTAGATGACTAGTTCGCGTCGCCGTCGTCGCGTAGGGTAGTTCGGTGTTAGATGTTACGCAATATCGATATTTTATAAAAAACAAGGCTGCCGTTGACTAAATTTAAATAGCTTAGGTTAGATTCACAGAATAAAGCAGATTTATATTATTACGCTTCAAATTATGTATGCGTGAATTCAATTTTGACGTAAAAACTTATTATGGCGTACAAATGTAGTGACATGAAATTTATTCGATATTATAGCGTTTCGATTTAAAATATCTAACCGTATTAAAATACCTGTTAGAGTTATTGGAATCAATATTAATAAGGAAAACTTATATCTAAGTATAGAATTACATTTTCTGCACGTTTTTTGGAATTATCATTCTAAATTCTTGAGCACCCCGTCGCGTTTTCCAAGAAATCAATAAGTGTTTAGGAACATTGTGTAGAGTTCCTGTTGTTAGTGGCGTATTTGTTCCAATAGCTCTAGTGTGTAAGAATAATCTACATGTTACTCAACAGTCCAAATGAATGCCGTCGATCGTTAATAAAAAAACTTTATAAAAATGTAGTCTTTCCATTTACACAATGTATCATGCCTCTGCCTACACATGTACAAGTAATATATAAAACGTATGTCGTTATAATATCAAATGGGTATCTTTTGTGCATATTTTCCTAATTGTATTATTGAACGGAATATATTTTTGAAAACTTAGTTATGGCTGTATACTGTAGCTAGAATATTATGAAATATTAGTAGTACCTAGAAGCAAACCGCCAATTTCGTGTGTTGTCTAATAATAAATATCGAGCACAATTTTAGTCATTTGATGTTAGTTAGAACTGCCATTTGAAGTATTGTTTTCATGACACCATTCCATACGCATTTCAATATATTTTTTAAGGAATTTATTATAATAATAGGATGTGATGATTTTTAGTGATCTTTTTAGTTTTAAGTATACATTTTTGAATTTATTATTTTATGTAAAATATTCATTTGGTCTCATTTGGATGTTTAAGATATTTATGTTTGTTATTATTTTGATTGTTAGTTACCTAAGTGAAATTATGTTTGATTGGAGGGCCCAGGATGATTTCGTCCACAGTCCCATTTCGTCACCTTCTTAAATCGTCCTCATTGTCATATGGTTTACTATTCTGATTTGCCAACATTCCTTTCTTGTCCGCTTTCCTACACGGGCCAGAGTACCAACTCTTTAACATTTCTATTTTGACCATAGTGCCAATGCCAACACGTCAACAGTCTTATTTCGACTATAGTGCTAACTCGCCAACATTCCTATTTATACCAAGCAGCACTGTGGTCGATAAAGGACGAATTGGCATTGGTGACCAAGTGGTACTGTGTTCGATAAAAGAAAGACGAGTTGGCACTGTCGTCGAAATAGGAATGTAGACAAAATGGAATATTGACGATATCAGAAAGTGGACGAGTTAGGAAGGTGACGATTTATACTATAAAGGTTTAGGTACTTTACTAAATGTAGGTGGTTGGAATTGATTTTATGAATTGCTTTTGATGAACGGTAATTTACAAAAGGCGTGACCTAAGATTACGAAGGTACGATCTAGAAAATTTCTGAAGTTGTAACTTGAGTCTTATAATTGCTATCATAGAATTGAAGGTTTTATTTTAGCAGGCCATGAATTAACAATACATTTTGTTTATCGTGGTTGCGCGTGATGTTACTTGTTCATGTTCATATAAATATAAACTTTCTCTAAGCTGCAAGGGGCTGGATTATACCAAAATTATGATCACTTATATCAGTTTTCAGTTTCTCATAACAATTAGCCAAAGCCAAAGATTAAATTTATTATCATTATTCTTAAGATTTTATAAACTGTAATATCGACGGTTAAAAGGCAAAACGCATGAAGCAACAATTTTTGAATTTTGCATGAAACCCGGCTCAAACGACGGAGAAAAATTCGCTGATTTCAAATATGTATATACTAACTCATTTTGACAAAAAGTGTCGCTTCATGCGTTTTGCCTTTTAACCGTCGATATCATATCATATAGGCGTAGGGTTTTGTTCATGAGCTTAAATTGGGAAATACGGGTATTCGGCACATCATTCAGGATATTCAGGCTTTGCAGTCAAAGCCTAAATGTGAGTGTTTTGAATGTTAACTTAAATAGTCCAGTACCATGTGCAGCATTTGCATCTAAAGATTATTTTAATTGCATCCAAGAACCAACCTCATTAGGGGTCGACAAGAATTCCAAATTAGTTGAAATAAAGTGGTAGGTACAGTTGGAAGCAGAAATATGTATACAGTAATCGCGTCAAAATTTGTAATCATCAACCTTATGGTTAGTGACGTAGAGTTGTATAGATATTTTTGACACCTTGTTAACGTATATATATGTTTGCATTTGTCCGTACGGTCAACAAGTTTAATTGTTGAGTAAAGCCACTGCTCGTATTTTAGCCGTTTAATTCAAATTGGGTTAAGCTGCTTATATTCGTGTATCCTAATTTGCGTTACACGGCTAAAATTCGAAGAGTGGGAAGTTGCTCAACAATTTTAATAAAGTTGTTGACCGTACGTAAGTACCTACCATAGTCATAAATACATACCTTTTTTTTTTCATTTAACTCTACTAAGGGCCGGCGCCCACTGACGGCATGGCACGGCTGGCATTTTATTACTATCAAGTTATTTTGAATCTTATTTCAATGAGTTTAGAATTCATGTTACTTTATTGGTTATGCGTGGCATCGGCCCTCAGGACGTCGCGGCATCGTGGTATCGAAATAAAGTAACATGAATTCTAAACTCATTGAAATAAGATTCAAAATAACTTGATAGTAATAAAATGCCACGCCGTGCCATGCCGTCAGTGGGCGCCGGCCTTAACAGTTACTATGTTTACTATGATTTTTGAACTGCCCCTTGTAAGCTTTTCAGTTTTTTATTTTTTTGTAATATTTACATTTTTGTGATGTTTTATTAGTAAATTTTGCATTGTTTAAATGATTAATAGCAAATGCCAAATTATCAGACTAGGCGATAGCTTGTGCAGCGTAAAATGTACCTAATAAGTGTGTGTGTTTATTTATTATTAAATACAATTACAAACAATCCTGTGTTGTAATTTTTTGTTCAAGTATAGATTTAATTAGCTTAAAAAATGATCTTTCAATTTAGAACCGGATTTAAATCTTATAATAAATATACCTTGAGTTTGTGAGACATTGTGTAATATTTCATTTACATACGCTTGTCGGAAGACTTCGCAACTGATTATGAGATGGCCATTTCAATTACAAAGGGCCCAAAAAAATTAGGGATGTTGCAAAAGCAACGATGCGTGTAATACGCGTTGGTGAACGTTAACAAGAATCTTATCATATGCCACTTGACCTTCAGTTTTCCAAAGCGATCAACCCATTGTGTACAGACCTTGCAATTCATACTATTGTTCAAAATCTTAAATTTTCTTGTTAGCATATAATATCACCTTGGATTATTTACAATTAAGCGTGGGTAATTGTATTTTTTGGCACGCACGTTCTTATGTAAGACGACCTAGTTGTGCTCTAAATATTAAACGCACTAGTTATTTTTATCACACTCGGTCATTTCACGAATAATTTACATATCTATACCGGTCAAACGCCTCATCCAAATTTTATTTGAAAATTGATAGGAAATTGGCGAGAAAATGAGTTGTGCTGAAAACACGGTTTACTTTCAGAAATCCCGATCATATTGCGTGACAGCATTGCCAGCTATTTAACGCAATAAAGACTACATTGATCCTACCACTAAAAGTTAGACAATCTTTGAACACGTGTTTAACACGTCAGTTCATAGGAAACTGATTTTAGGCAAGTCTAAGACGTTTTTGTGGTACAGTCGCCATTATAAATATCGGAGCATTCAGGGCTGTCAAAATATTATTTTCAGATATTTTTCACCACCTTGACTGCTCCGATGTTTATGATGGCGACTGTACCTAAGTCCATTCGGATTTGAGTAGTAAGTACGGACGTAGACCACTTAAAGCTATGACAGACATACTAACAAACTGAGAATACAGCCTAAGGTTACTTTTTCTTGAATGATCCTAAAAAAAAACAAAATTTCTAAGTACCTACCAAAGTACTTAAATTAACCTAATTTAGCAACTTAACATGATCCTACTGAATCACAGACACAAAACTATAATAAGAGTAATGGAAACGTTATACATTAAGCAGATAGAGTGCATTGCCACCCAAAAACGATGTGGTCACTTTTTCGCTTCCTATGAATGCGCACATGTTTTCATAGATTTTAGTAGATTAAGGTAAGCTCAATCAAGGACATATGTAAAAATATCTATACATCCATCGCGTCAAATATATGTAAACACCAAACTTATGGATAGTGGCATAGAGTTGTATAGATATCTTTCACGCCTTGGTGGTAACGTCTATTTATGGTCTTGACTGTACCTACATTTTATTTTTGTACCCACGTAGGTATAGAGCAAGCGGGAAGTGTCCGATGCACGTTCCGCTCAAATAACTCACACGAGCTTTATCCAACGGCGATTCCATAGAGTGTGAACGACCGTGCGATTCGCGCCACGACAGGTGGCCCGACCGCGACCATGGATTCTTACCTTATTGGTCACTTACCTGAGATCTGTAATAGGATATTTATAGACAACTGTGGACAAATGTACCTTGGTAATGTACCGTAAAACCACATAACTATAGTCCTAGCCTGCAACAATAGTCCAATTTTCATCCTTACATTATCCTTAAAATATGATAGCTACATGGCTAGACTAAAGCAAATTATTTTAGGCATGACAACATAATTATATACCCAGAAATAATAACAGTAAGCTATAATATTTCAACGATAATATAAAGACGAAAATTGGACTATTGTTGCAGGCTAGAGGATTATAGTTATGTGGTTTTACGGTACGAAGATTAGATTAAAGAGGACTTTGGTATAAATTCTGGTTTCATGAAGCATTTCTCCGTAAGTTCGGTATACGGAGGATTAGCCTTCAGCTGTGGCTTGGCGTGGTGGCCTAGTGATTTGACCTATGGCCTCTCAAGCAGAAGGTCATGAGTTCGAGTCCGGGCTCACGCCTCTGATTTATTCGGAATTTATGTGCGACATTACATTTGGAATTTACCACGAGGTTTTCGGTGAAGGAAAAAATCCTGAGAAAACTTGCACACATCAGAGAAGAAATTCTCAATGGTGTGTGTGAAGTTCCCAATCCGTACTGGGACCGCATGGGAACTATGGCCCAACCCCTCTCAATCTGAGAGGAGGCCGTGCAATACAGTGGGACGTAGGTAGGTACATAGGCGGGATGATGATGATGAACTGCTGCTTCGCTTGCGTGATCTGGCATTTGAATTGTTTTTTTTTGATTTCACTAAATTTCCGCGGAAATTTCCGAAATTTATACCGTGGTCTTCATTAACTTAGCATAAAAACACGTGTGTCAAATTTCATGTCTCTAGACTTATGCAGTTAAAATGTTGGCATTTTACATACATACATATATGTACACCCTGAAATTTTAGTGGTTGTTTTCCCGAAACGAGGTGATTTAGTTTCGATTGTACAATCGATTTATAGTTACTATTTTGACTAGAGTCAAAAATCCAATTGTGAAAAACGAAAGTCGAAAATGACCGCAAACCAATAGTAACGCTTCGTTGGTACAAGTAACGTACGATCGTACGATAGGTTAGGTACCAACGAAGCGTTACTATTGGTTTGCGGTCATTTTCGACTTTCGTTTTTCACAATTGGATTTTTGACTCTAGTCAAAATAGTAATTATAAATCGATTGTACAATCGATACTAAATCACCTCGTTTCGGGAAAACAACCAATAAAATTTCACGGTGTATAGACTACCAAATTTTATTCAAATCTGTAATGTCGAGACTTTTAAGCGTAATAGCACAGATTACTTAATAGTTACTTCGTAACAGATACTGCATCCCGTACAAAATCTTGGTACTTACCGCGATTGTAGCCACAGATTATACTACTCCGTCTCCTTAAGAATGTGTGCGTGCCGACAGTGACAAGGGCTGGCAGTTTGGATTAAATTTTTTTTCTTTACATGTTGTTTTACCATTTTGTCGGGATAATTGCTATATATTATATCCATGCAAACTTTCTAGCACTAATATTCCCTAAGCTAAGCCACGGACGGACAAAGGGACAGACGGTCATGGCGAAACTATAAAGGTTCCGTTTTTGCCATTTTAGCTCTGGAATCCTAACAAAAAAGGATATTTATTGTAATGCGCAGAACACATTGCCATGCTCACAGTACCCTAACGTTATACTAGATACGACGGTCAACTTTTGAACTTCGCATCGTGCCATCCCGCTCACGCTTACAGCTTTTTATAGAAGAGTAAGAGGGACAGCACGATACGAACTTCCAAATTGTTATATTAGCTATTAATTCTAGCATAGTCATATTAAAGTTTGCCCCTGTGTCACCATTTTCACTTATAAAAGTCCAGGCGGCATATTTTTCCGTGGAACACGAATGAACGTGCGTCGGCGCGCGCTTGTGACAACCTACTGAAATTTCGATCGTAGCAGATCGTCCCCGCGGTAGGTAAATATCGCGCGTAAGTACATGGCATGCATGAGGCCTGGTAATAGTGTTGGCTATGTGCGATGCGGGTGGTGGGGGTACAGAAAACGATCGCAGCGCACAACATGGCAAAAATTGGAAGTAATGGGCAGGAAATGTTGTCAACGCTACGCGGCGCCACCGTAGTGCACGTAGGTAGCCAATAAAACATACAACTCACGCACACTCATAAACTTTCGCATATAATAAGCAAAGTTCAAACAAAAGGAACTGGCGAAGCAGGGTCGATTTCACATTGCGCGTTTTCACGTGCTCCCTAAGCTAAAATAAATAATAGCAAGTATGTTAAGAAACTTTTTTATTCAAATGGTCAATAGTTTATATCAAACTGAATACACAATGAAAAGGTCACCCTAACTGGGCTAATTTTTTAATTAAATTAGAAAACGTTGTTAATTTCTCAATTTCCGAAAAAAATCAATTTCAATTTTTTTTTTTTTCAATTTTTTCCGTTGTTAATTGGATTTCACAATTTTTTTCAACGCATGTTTTATTTATGAAATTATTATTGTTAAACTAACACCAACTTTCTATTAAAATATGATTACATATGTTTTCTCTTGACTTAAATACGTGTTCTCTTTTTTCACCTCATTCGTGTAACCTTATTTGTATACCCGCCTTATAGAAGTTACGACCAACCTTACCCCCTTGTCCCGCGCTTATAGAAGCGCGTCCGCCAGTCTCGTCGGACAGTTCATACGGGAAGGACGCACGCAGCTCCGTTATAAAAAGATACCAGTCTAAAAACCGATTACAGCGGATATTACTAAAACCTGCTCATTCGTGTGATGACCACTGTCTCCGTAAGTATTTTGTACTTCTGTTACTTACCTTTCTTTTGTGTAAAGTAATTACGGGAGCATCGACATCCATCATATTCAAAAGTAGTCCAGAACATTCTTTGACCTTGACAATTATTATTACATTAAATCTCATTTGTGTCACCCTCATTTGTGTTACTTTTTCGAGTCACACTAATGATGAGACATTTGACACTAATGATGTCAAAATATTATGGAATCGACTATGTTTAAGAGATTCGATTTGTGGCATTCGAACATGGCGGATGTAGACAGTATCTGATTTTGGTATTTCTGTTTCTTTGGCTAGTTGTGGTATAATTTTGATAGTGTTTTATGCGGCGATTAACCTTAACTGTTACAGTGATCTCAAAATTCTATATTGCTCTCGTGTCTGACATTTTTTAATGTGCAAGTTGTCTCCACGTGGTTTCTGGAATTTTACTATCAAGTTGCAAAAACTACAATCACCGTACAACGTCGCTCCAAAGAGAGCTATTAACTGACATTGGCACAAGCCTATTGGCCGCCATTAAGGAAGAAGAAGAAGAAGACTATGTTTAAAATCATTCCCAAATCATTTAGAAATGAAATAATTTGATAATACTATTGTTTAGTTATGTTTGTAAATCCTCATGCAGGTAAAAAAGAATATTGCTGTGGATTCTAGTTTCCGAGATATCGCGAATATTGCAATTATGGTATCTTGGGTACAAAACTAACGCTAGCTAGGGTACCACGACACGTCACCCTACCACTTACGAGGAGGTATGTCTAATACTGATACGAGGGGCGTTCAATATAAAGTGAGAATGAGATGCAAACTCTTTTAATATTACGAAATTAAATAGTGGCCGGTAAAGCTAATCTATCTAGCTGATTGCTATGAAAAAAAAAACTAATTGTCTTTTGTTTAAAAAAATATACGGTAATTTCTTTGCAATGCTATTGAGTACGTTAGCGAAAATGGAAAAAATTGAACTGCGCGCCGTTATCAAATACTTGTATTTGAAAAATTTTTCTACGGACCAAGTCAATTTGGATTTGCGGGACACTTTAGGGTCTAATGCTCCTCCGTATTCGACAGTCGTACGTTGGTGCGACGAATTTAGACGTGGAAGAACATCGACAATGGACGACCCCCGCTCCGGACGCCATACTACAGCAGTAACTGAAGAAATTGTGAAAAAAGTCGAAAACTCAGTTTTGGCGGATCATCGTGTCACAGTTCGTTTTATTGCTGAAAATGTAAAGATTTCAACGGGGAGCGTGCATAATATTTTACATGAACGCTTGGGTATGAAAAAGGTATCTGCGCGTTGGATACCAAGAATGCTTACTGACACGCAAAAACAAATTAGACTAGAGATTTGTCAAGAAGCTTTGAACCTGATGCAGCAAGACCGGGAACTTTTTTTGGCGCGATTTATAACAATGGACGAAACATGGTTCCATCATTACGACCCTGAAACGAAACTGCAGTCTATGACATGGAAAAGGCCATCATCTCCAACTCCGAAGAAATTCAAGGTGAGCCCATCTGCCGGTAAGGTCATGGGCTCTGTTTTTTGGGATGGTAAAGGGGTATTAATGATTGAGTATCTCGAGCATGGAGCCACTATTACGGGCACTTTATACGCCAAACAAATAGCAACATTGCGCAATGAGATCCGCGAAAAACGGCGAGGTAAACTCTCGAAAGTTGTGCTGTTCCACCAGGACAATGCCCCGGCACACAAGTCCGCCGTTGCAATGGCTGCAATTCGTGATGCTGGGTTCGATATCCTTAAGCATCCTCCGTATTCACCAGATCTCGCTCCCAGTGATTTCTACCTATTTCCGAGATTGAAACAATACCTGAGAGGCCAGAAATTTGAAGATGACGACGTGGTAGTCGCTGCAGTACAAGATTTTTTAAGTACTCAAGATGAGACCTTTTTTAAAAATGGAATTTTAAGTTTAGAAAAAAGATATACTAAGTGTATTATGCTAAAAGGTGACTATGTCGAAAAATAAAATGACATTTAGTAAAAGTTGTTTATAACATACTCATTCTCACTTTTTATTGAACGCCCCTAGTAAATTAGGGATCTATTATTTGTTTTACGTCTATTTAATTTAAAAAAGCCTTTATTTTTAACCGACTTCAAAAAAAAGAAGGTTCCCAGTTTGACCTGTATGTATGTTTGTCCGCTATGATCTTGCGTTTGGCTGAACCGATTTTGATGCGGATTTCAAAAAGTAGCTATTTGTTACATTTTAGAAGTTTTAAATATTTTAGTTTAACCGACTTAATAAAAACGGAACTCTGTTATAAAACAATGTAACTGTAACTCGTTGTGAGATGTACTTTGGCAAAAAATCACTAAAAAGTGTTGTTTTAACAAAAACCGGTTGTCTGTAAAGTCGGTTTACGGACGATAGTTTAACGTGACAACGTCATAACAAAACATTAAAAAAACAGAAATGAAACCAGGCGGTCACCCATCCAAGTACTGACCGCGCCCGACGTTGCTTAACCTCGGTGATCGGACGAGAACCGGTGTTTTGTCAATTATCTTGAAAACGGTGCATTCTATGGCAAAATTAATGACATTTTTTTAGGCGTTCCACTCCTGCTGGCTTGTGCTGAGGCACCGTCTTCAAGCTAGTAGAAAATTATTTTCAAGTTTTTTGTAGCCGGTTCTATTTTTTGTAAAAAATATTTTTTTAATGTTTTAGGGTTTACAATGGCGAAAGAAAAAAAAAGAAAAAGCGAAGAAGAACTAGAAAGAAGAAGAATAGCGAGAAGAGAAAAATATAGACAAATAAAAGAAGATCCCGAAAAATATGCTATTGAGAAAGCTAAAAAGAAAGAAGCTTACTTGAAACGCAAAAAAGAAAAGAAGATCAAAAGCATTAAGGACATGTCTCCGAGAGAAATAAGATTACAACGGAAGAAATGGAGAGAACATTCTCAGCGTTACTATAGGAAAAGACTTGAACAAAAGAAGATAGAAGAAGTTGTGATCTCACAGGAAAATGAAGAACAAGCCGCGGTCGATCAATCTAATGATCCAGTAATAATGCAAAATAGGAAAAGAAAAATATCTGAACAAGAAAAAAGACTGAGAAAACAAAATAGATTACTAATTACGAAACATGCAAAAGAGAAAAAAGAAATGCTTACGATTATCAGGAAATTAAACTTCAGATACAAGTTTTTACAGAGGAAGATAAAAATGATAGAAACAAAACTGAGTTCTAAAAGCGCACTGGCAGAATCAAAGGACGATGCATCTACAGAAATTAGTGTGCCTGATAAAAATATGCCTTCAAAAAGAGTTTTAAGTCATGACCTAAGGAAAGAGTGCGTTCATAAACAATTTCGACAGAATATCCAACATGGTGACCAAAGTATACAGCAATTAATAACAGATTTCTATGAAGATGACATAAATAGTCGTATTACTCCCGGAAAGAAACAATATATAAAAAAACACGGAATACAGAAACAAAGAAGATACTTACTAGATAATATCAAAAATTTACACAAAAAGTTCTTGGAAGAAAATCCTGAAATACGGATCAGTTATGTTATCTTAAATAAACAGCTGTATTAAATTTACTTATCTTTTTATTTAATATCCAACAGTCGTCGTTCTGTGCCCTCATCCTCAAAGAAAAAATTGCTAGCCTTACCACTCTTTCTCTTACACACATGAACATCTGCCAACTATTAAAAAAGAAAAACGAAGTCACTCAAGTGCTAATTTTCATTAGTGTGCATTTAATCTCATTAGAGTTTTAAGTAATTTCATTAGTGTTATTCCAGTCTCATTAGTGTGACCTAAAATATCGTTTTTTTCATATTATAGCCCGAATTTATCAGTGATTTTGAAAGAAACTTGTTTATTATCATTAATTTATACGTTTTGGATCATAAAATCTAAAAAACAAGGGGGTTTGGCAAAAAACGTAAAAAAATGCCACGATAATTCACAAAGTGAAATCGACCCAGCAGCGTCATATTACCTAGTAGGATATGGTAGCTTTTTCTGCACGTTTGATAATGTGCAATAAAGTTACATGAAACAAATACAGGGAACATACCTTGGTTGCGTACAGGTCTTCTCTCAAAATGAAAGTTAGGTATTGAACTCCACGCGGGCGCAGTGCAGTTTGGGAACGCTACATGCAGAATTAAACTAATATGAAGGTGTACGTAATATGCTGTTTTCTCTGCTATAATTTCGCATAATATTAATTTTGAGTACCTACCTTGAACTTCTGAGCTGGGCTCGAACTTACGATCCCCTGCTTTAGAGGCCATAACGTCAAACCACTAGGATATTAAGTAATATTACGGTATTTTTAATTATTTTAAAATATGGTTCCTACTATTAGTGGTACCCTACTATCTTCAGATTAATCAATAGCCATTTTATCATTATTGGGAATGCGCGAATTATTTAGGTACCTACCTGTTTACTTCGTTATGTTCGTTCTAATAAATAAGTTACTTACACGCATGTGTTTTCATTACGAGTATAGGTATTAGGTAGTAGTAGCTATTAGCATGTTTATGTTTTGTTTGCAGTAGCTATTGGAAGTAACTACTCAAGACGCTATAAGTAATACAAACGTCAAAAAAAAAATGATAACCTGCTTTTCTCAAATTGTAGATCACTTAAGGTCAATGGATCGTTCATTCAAATTCCGTGATAGAGTCAACTATGCGTTACGTTTTTTCACAACCAAGATTTATTTACGTTGAGTCCAATATTGAGGCCTTGCATTTTCTTCGCTCCAATAGCAAATATCAATTTAAGGTTCAACGAAACGCGTAACATCGGGTGCTATGCTTATTTAAATCGTTACACGGCATTTGCATTCCTCGACTGCAGTTATGCAGGACATTCGTAACAATTCACGTAATTCCGCACGAAAACGTAATAAACAATCTGGGATTTGGCCTTCTCACGGTGGTGGTGGGTTCTTCGAATGGCTGCGATGTTTAGAATTCGGCTGTTTACCGCTATCCAGAACTGTTAGAGTTTGCTACAAAACACGCACGCTTTGCAAATTACTTATTACCTAAATGATGGGACCATAATGCGCGCCATTGTGAAGGTGTTAGTTATTCACACGATAATGTTGGATAGTTTCTATATTTAGGCATAGCGTCGACAAATGAAAACCTTAATGTTGTATTTGAGACCCGTTCCAACTTGCATAAGAGTGCGCAAAATGTTAGGATTTTTCATTAATTAGCGGTTTTAGATAAGTACCTACTAGCGATGTAGACTTACATCTATATCCAAGGGCGTTCGAAGATTATTTTAGTTTACTCAAACATTTTGGCGAGTAGGTACCTATTTTTGTTTCAATTTTAAAGATGTTTATATTGTAATTTATGTTTAATAAACTAATAAGATTCTAAAATCTATTTCATGAATGTGGCAGAACATTCTTTTAGTTCTAAATCAGTAACGTCATATACCTACGTAAAATTTGTCCCACATGTACCTAAACCTAAAGGCACCGTTAGCAGCGACTCCACTTAAAATACTATTAAACAGTAACAAAAGCTTTTATTTGCACAAAGCGCGGAGCGATTTATGGATGGGCACCTAAGTACTTAGCGCATAATCATTATGTTTATTCAAACTTTGTGTTTTTTTAGCTTCGGCTCCCGTTCCGTTATGGTGGGCCAAAGGTCGTTTTGAGGCTATTTAAGGATCAAACAGTACCATAGGCACATTGACCTGCTCCCTCCAATGTGAGCCTACACACATAATAATTGCATTTCCATACACGCCTGAGCCTTGATTTTTGAAAAGTCAGCAATGTTGGTCATATCCAATACAATGGCGCCCAAAAGCATCTGAACTGCTAGGCTAGACAATACTATCATCGATCGACATAAGCAGTAGTGAAAAGAGGCATTAGTCGAAATTAAGTAAAGGTTCCATATCAAATTTATACGCCCCAAATTCAGTCTAATTACTTTCTCACAGGTGTACTAAGCTAAACAGCTATGTTTGTGTACTTTGGAAAGGAATCAGGCCACATGATTTAGTGTGAAATATAGCAAGGTTGGGCTTTCACACGGTGTCAGTACGTGCCCTGTCAGCGACGGTCACCAGTTCGGTGGAACATTCTGCGAGGAAAGTAAATAAAACGTTAGGGCACTGCAGTATCGCCATGAATACTGTTACACAAGGTTACATTGGTGTTATAATAGTGGTAACTAACTGTCTTAGCGAATGAAAATCGCCAGGATTTGCGTGTACCTAATAACAGTAACGGTAGCCACTCAACCAATGAACGCGTCAGAATTTCGGGCAGCATGCCACGGGGAATATAACTAGTTAATCAAGTGAAAGAAAAACTAAAATTCAAACTTTTTCAAAAGTTACCTTTAATTATGTTATTGGCAATTAACAAAATAAAAAATACACAATAAAAATGACACTGACATTTACATCACACGAAGTGAAGTTGTATTTTATGTCCTGTGTTCGTCCATTTTTGTTGTGAATGTTAATTTATTATTTAAAATTTAAAAAAATGTGTGATGTAATATATAGCGCGTGTCACATTTAGTATAATAAGAATAAATCAAAGCAAGCGGTATAAAATAAATACAGAAATTTACATAAATACTCTTATCTAAAGTCTCCTTCAATACGCTCAGGTATCATTGTTACCTAATCCTTACCTCACTTCCTCCGTTTCTTAATTGATGTGATGTGATGAATATAGAAAACGCTTTAGAATAAAACAAAAATTGTTCTTTTTTCGGAAGAAGTTTAACAAAGAATTTTTATCATTATTTTAGTTTTCTTCCAGGTTATTTTTCTGTCCAAACATATCGCGAACAATGCCCGCTCCAGAAATATTTTACAATATTCTTCAGGTAAGCAGTGCCATACAAAATACAATTGTAATGCCTTTGTTACACTGCGGTCGCGACACAGCGTCCACTTGCTTATACGACTCGCACACCTCAGAGCTGGTTCACATTAGGTCTGGCTCAGAAATGCATGCATGCATGTCTGGAATGCATGGAAATAATTAGGTACAACACTATGGGGTCTATTATTAATGAACAGGTAAATTTTGTATCTTCCCCTTTACTGCGGCTTGGGTCTAATTTGAACAGGTAGTATTAATAAAATATGCCTTATCAATAAATAAAAAAAAAATTAAGTTACATAGTTTTATATGTCAATAAAAATTAATTTTTGTGGGGTAGTTTGGGAAAATAAAAATAAAGTGGGTACTTGAGAAGTTACAGTGACAAGTTAAAACATTTGTTTTGGTTTGTCAGTTTAACACTTGGTGGTTTAGCATTCGGTTGTGGTGCTCTGAGGATGAGCTCTGGTTGAGTTCGAAACGCGTCAGTGTAGTTTGGTGGTGGTGATGGTTGGGTTTGTGTGATTTGTGTGTGTTCGTACAGTGTGGAGGTGGAGGAACTGCATGAACACACATTTCTTGCATAAACGTAACTATCGTAAGGTGAGCAAAGTAATTGTTTCAGTTCGTCTGGCTCAGAGTTTTACCTTTGGCCGACTGTTGGGTATTCCTGTTCTCTAACACTACTTATTAGCTGCCGATCAGACCTGAACACCACAGTTAAACCAATATTAATTATATTCTGACTGAAATTAACGTGTAAAAAAGTATAGTTGTCACATATAATACAATAAAATCAAGTCAAATTCACAATATTCTGTTTAAGGAAACTAGATTTTTCTCTCCGTTAAAGAGCCGCCTCTGAATACCTTTGTCGGTGCAGTAAACTTGTCAGTCCGACCAAATGCGAACCAGCTATCGAGTCTTGACAGTTGTGTTCATACCGTGAGTAAGATTTAAATCATTTATTGCGTATCGTATACAGATGGATCTAGAAAATTATCGTCCCCTGCCAGCCAAGGGTACAGGCGACGACCCGATGCGGCGCCAGCGCTGCGGTTGCTTGCGCACGAGTGAGAAACTGCAGCAGCTGTTATCCTCGTTCCCCGCGCCGCCCCCACCGTCGCCCGCACCGGTCCTTCTTGCTAGCAGTTTCTTTGTAATTATTCCATTACAGTATTCCAGTAAAATCATTCCAGTAGCATGAATCGATCGATCGCAGCTTCGTATGCGTATCCAATTTTACCGCAGGAACAACTGCTTGCGTCTAAGTCTAAGGTCATTATTTGAGGGTTTGGTCCGAATCATTTTCGATTTTTCAATTATCTGGTAAATGTAAACTCTAATAAATAACCAAAAACGCCATCAAAATCTACAGCCAATCGTTAAAAATGTGAGCTCGAAGGTGAGGCGGTGAAACGGTCGAATAATGATCCTCTAATGGTATTTGTGAAAATAAGTTGCTGTAATTTCTTGATTTTTTAGGACGACGACTGCCCTAAATGTAAAGAAGAGAAATGCAAGTTGTACCCTCCAATACCACAGTACCCACCATACATTGACTACATGCCGGTAAATCAACACGCCGATAAATTCACAGAGAGTAGCTTCGATTCGCTCAAGAAGGTAGGTACCTTAGTGTTTCATTTAACATTGATCCAATTATAAGTCATAGGTACAAATGGGAGCACTGTATGTAGAGTGTCATCTGCTCGTGAGGTCCAGCGTCATATCTCTAGGATTTAGTCAAAGTGACATCGAAGTTGCTCATAAGAATCGTTTTCAAAAAAATGGGCTCAATGAAAACAAAATCACGATCGCTTCCTTTGTGTAACGAAACGTAGTCATACAAAATATATGGGTAACTTTCGTTACACAAAGGAATCAATTAAGTTTTGTTTTTATTAAATCCCTTATTGTGTACAATTTTTTTGAAACTACTCATAAATAAAAAGTTGGACCAGGTTAAGTGGTAGTTTAGACCATACAAAATGACTGGAAAGAGTTCCGTTGTAAAACGAAACCTCATACAACCTGTATTGTTAATTTTCGTGTCATTATGGATTACTGCCATTCTAATTTTGATTTTCCACTCAGGATAAAATTTGGCGTGGACCTTAGGAGGTTATGAGACAGTTAAACTGAAAAACAGTACCACGTTTAGTAGACCAAGAAATTTCATTATCACCCTAAAGTTTAATGTCAATTGTATGGCTTAAAACATCAAAGGTTATTTTCAATCATAAGTCAATGTTTATTTTGATATGTAGGAACTGTTTTAAAAATGGTAAAACACTTACTTGGTCGACTATACTTACAACATAAAACAACTGCGAAGTCTATTCAATC
Source organism: Archips crataeganus (assembly GCA_947859365.1). Lineage (NCBI taxonomy): Eukaryota > Metazoa > Arthropoda > Insecta > Lepidoptera > Tortricidae > Archips > Archips crataeganus. The sequence goes on along the minus strand of OX402059.1, from coordinate 11,920,735 downwards.
GCTGTCACCTGCACTGTACCTTTAGGTCTTAAGGTTGAGGCATTTTGTATAAATTAGTAGCCAATACCTGGATACATTCTTGTAAACAACTGCTCTACTACTTATTGACTGAAGTGACCGATCGTCTAATTGGCGGGGTTGATACAATCGGGCCGGCGGGTCAGCCAGGTCGTGCCTCGGTGTCGTGCCGCGGCTATCGTCCATCGCTCCTGTCGCTTCTTCAGATACCTACAATACAGCTAGCAGCAGATTATGTTTACACTGACAATGGGCTCTATGACATCTATTTTGCGGAATGTCTCGGAATATCCATGAGCTAAAACAAATTCATCTTGTTAGTCTCATGATAAAAAAAATATATAAACCCATGGCCGTATTGTCTAACGCGCGGGCGCTTGCGATCGCATTCACCATCTCTTTCTACCCCCATCCTATGCCGTGTGACAGAAAAAAATAGTGAAAACCTCAAACGATTGTGGTTCTGAGTGCGTTTGACAATAAAGGCCTCTGTTTGCTTTTTCGGGAAGTAGTGCGGACAAGCTATGCTACTGCTCTTGCTTTGAATCCTTTTAATCATGCAGTTAATGTTTCATCCGCTTGTAAAATTAAATACACAACGCAAATACAACCAAACCCACAGTAAAAACCATCACCACTGGCAATAGTAATTGTCACATTTGCGGAGTACTAAGGTAATCTGTAAGTAGGTATTAGTTTATTTTTAAAGAGGTAGACCTCCGCAAACAAAAGCCAGGTTTAGTTAATTGCCTCGGAATATGGCGTCTTCATGGTTAGCCAGCCAAGGTCGGTGAAAAGGGAATAGGCACTCAACACTATCGATTAATATTTAATAGGATAGTTAATATTTGTGACGTCATCATTCCTTAAAAATAAAACTCCATACAAACCGATTTTTTTTTAAATCATCCCGAACCAATTTTGAATCTTATATCGAAATGTTAAAGTAGGATTAATTTTTTGCTAGGAATAGTCGTGGGTGATACCATCAGGGGTCGCGCGGTCGTGACGCTCGCACGTCCCAGAGGCCCTACCACGAAGTGTATAATTCGAACTTCGTTTCGTGCCGTCCCGCTCACGCTAATATGATTTGACACGAGAGTGAGAGGGATAATACGATACGAACTTCGATTTTCGAATTTCGTAGTAGCGCCTCTGGTTCGGTTCCCAGCGGGTAGAAATCGAGATTTATTCTTGTTTACGTAATGCAACATTTTTCATACAATTTAGAGTTATTGCTATTCTAATTTTATCGAGATTCGTTTCAGCGTCGAAGAAAGTTTGTTTTTATTTTTTATAGCAAAGCTTTGGCCACCGAGAGAATAAAATACTTAATATTTATTAGAAACTTAAATCTTGCATTTAACTATAACACTTATTAGGAACTCCATTTTTTAAAATAAGTTGTAGTGCACTCCGCTTTTCATTTTGATAAATGTCTTACCCCATATTCAGGAAAATACGGACTTAATCATGTTTTATCTGTGGCTGGCACGTAAAAATATTAAACAGTAAAAAACAAAAAATAACTATAAAATGTGTCTAATAAGGCAAGCATTAATAAAATAGCAGGTTAATCTTTTAATTGTTATTACATACTCTTCCATAATATTTGTAAGTATGTAGATTTGCAAAAGTTTGTAGGCACCAGAGAGCACCGTAACAACTTGCCTAATTCATTCATATAACTAAAATAACCAAACCATAACCTTATGCAATCACTGAACCATGCTCCATCTCTTACAGTCTAACGCACCCAAGGAATTTAATTTTTATACCACGGTTGCAAAATCTATATACAATATTTAAAGTAACATAGACATGTACTTCAATCTTCTTTTGTTTGCTATAACAATACTTTGCTTATAAAGTTTTGATAAGCATTTTACTTGCCGGACGGGATACCGGATAGAGTGAAGGCTAATGGAGAAGCATTTGATATCACTAAAGCGATACAAGTTTAAGTAATTGTTTACTTATTTTAAGTTAATGTTTGTTTAAAAAAGTTAATGTTTGTTTTGTTTGTTTAAAATGAGGTTGCCGACTCGTTAAGCGTTAGCTGATGCTTAATTAACGTATCAAGATAGTAATCTCTCTAGGTTAAGACCGTGTACAGTTTTTGTTTTGTATGTGCGATATGGATTTGGGTTAGGCACGCGTTGGGTATCGATGACAATCTTTTTATAGCGGAATTTCAGTCTAATTGCTAACGCCCGTCGTTTAGATTTAAAAGCCTTTATCTGGTATTTAGTTGTTGCATTAATTGAAATCTAGCCTAGCTATTGCTTTTGGCTCACGTAAAATATCAATCTATAAAGCAGAGTGCACTGTAAAACTAATACTTATTTTTTTAAGAGAGTTCCTTTGAGGCCTTCTGACTGATATAGAAAGAGTAGATAGCACTGAGCGTCAGGCAACAAAATGAAGCACGAAAGAACCGAGCCCTTCTATCTGAATAGAGGGGGGTTTCTCCGAAATTCCAAATTCGAAGTTCATCATAATCATACCGTCCCTCTTAATCTCCTTTTAACACGGTCACTGCCCCCATACAAAACGATTTGACAAAGTCACACGTCCAAGTGTGCTTCTACTTTGAAGTTGTGAACCCATAGTGGAAGCACGGACTCCTGAAAAAAGCTTCATGTCCCCACATTGGGGGCGGGTCGGACAGGGAAGGTGTTAAATATTTCGAACTTTGCAGAATAAAGCTACTGTGCGAGAAAAAAATTGTCATGTTATACATATGTGAACATGGGGGGGGGGGGGGGGGCTACTACGAGAAATTCGAAGTTCGTATCGTGGCGTCCCTTTCGCTCTTCTGTTTAATACTATCAGTGCGAATGAAACGGGACGATACGATGTTCGAAGATCGAGTTTCGTAGTATAAGGCCTGTTACTTTGCAGCCAGTGAGCCTGGGCTGGAGCGTGGCCGTGGAACTGATGAAACTGATGCAGCTAGCGGTGACGGCCACGGCGCTTGCGCTCTACTACCTGGTCTATTGCTATATGCAGCTCATCTACTACACTCTACGGACCGCCCTGTACTTCCACGAGGCTGATGGGTCAGTGACACATATCTATACTAATATTATAATTATAAAGAGGAAAGATTTGATTGTTTGTTTGTTTGTTTGTTTGCATTGAATGGGCTCCGAAACTACTGGACCGATTTAAAAAATTCTTTTGCCGTTAGAGAGCTACAATATCACTGAGCGACATAAGCTACTTTTTACCGCGGGAAAATACCTTTTCCTACGGAAAAAATAATTAATCGCGGGCGAAGCTGCGGACGGTAGGCTAGTTTCTTATAAAACCGCAACAGATTACCTACTTAATTATAGGCCGCTATCATAGATTATGTAATAGTTGCTAACACCTAACAATCTCTTAGATACCTAAAGCAAACTGATATCGACACCTGCTTGTTTAGGTTCCTAAAAATATGATTTGAGACGTAATTATTCAAATAATTACTTACGTCTCAAATATTGCGATGGGGAAGCACTTTATTGTATAGATGACAGAGCACTGCCCGCTATACGTTAGTAAGACAAGAAGCAGTAGATAATAATTTTACAACTTGTTCAATAGTTTAATGAGCTCGGAATATATAAATAATGTAATATGTAAATAATGTAGTATGAAACAAATATAATTTGGCTGAGGGTTCCTAAGTTTTGTAAAACCGGAATCGTACATTATAAAAGAAGCAAAGAAAAAAAAACAGGAAAAATTTTTTTCTCAATAAGAGCGTTTCAACTGCGTGTCCCATGTGGGGCGTGTTACCAAAATCGAATTAAGTAGTAAATCCTAGTGATATAGAAAAAAATAGCATAATAGATATAAAGGAAAAAAATAATAACATAAGCATTGTAAATTGTATATAACATTCATTTACTTTAGGGATGCATCTGATACCGATACCGATACCGATATATCGGCGATATTTTTATTGCCGATACAACGATACTTTTCAAATTTCGCGCTTTAAAAAAAGTAATGTAAACGCGCATCTTGTTTGACCTAGTTCGTTGCAAACGAGGCAAAACAAAAATCTTATTAATGTTAATACTTAATTTGAATTATTAACAGTTATCGATTTAATTTTAATATTTTTAATTATTACCCTTGATTCTTAATTTTAATAATCTTAGTCTAAGTCTGTAACTGTTCATATATTTTAATAGAAATTAAAAATATTTAACCAAAATTGAGTGTGTTTTATACAGTGGTGGACAGATAATTAGAAACACTTCTAACTTATTTCACATTATAAAAAACACTTTGCCGTAATACTTTTGTTTTTGGAAATAAAACAACGAGTTGCATAAAATATGTTCAACAACTTATAATTTATTAAAAAATGAACAAATATCTAAGTAAACCATCAGCGTTTAGATATTAAGTTTCATACAAACAACTAAACGTTATTTAAGGTATCAACAGTGATGGACAACTAATTAGAAACAATACAGAAATTCGGTAGAAATTAATATAATTTATGAGTTTATGTAATCAATATCAAATTATTTATGTAAAACTATTTATAGGTTATACAATTTCTTAATGATTAATATTTAGTTGCATAGCCTTTATTGTCTATGACGGCTCTGTAGAGACGTGGCATTGATTCAATCAATTTCAGTTATTTGTCGAGTGGGATTAAGTTCCATGCTTCAACAAAGGCTTCGTAAAGTTCATTTTGACTGGAATTGCGTTTATTTGAGACGTTTTTTTAAATACATACCACAAATTTTCGATAGGATTTAAATCGGGACTCCAGCAGCAGGGCAGGATCGGGGCAGGCCAGTCTAAGACCGAAATACGCTGTTCCGCAAGAAAGCATTTCACACTGTTGGCCGTGTGCTTAGGGTCATTATCGTGCTGAAAGGCCCAGGTCATAGTCAAATGGTCGTCAGAGTAGGGAATCATTGTCTCCTCTAAGATGTTTTTGTATTGAAACTGATCCATTATACCTTCAATCTTTCGAACGGGTCCAACTCCGCATCCAAAAAAACATCCCCAAACATTAATATTTCCACCACCGCGCTTCACTATGTTCCTTGTGTATTTATAATCGAAAGCATGGTTTGCTGGACGTCTGACGTAGCGTTTTGCCATCTGAATTTACCAAGTTTATTTTTGTTTCATCGGAGAATAACACTTTTTTCCATTCTCGTGCTGTCCAGTTAACATATTTTTTTGCGAATGATAATCGCTTCTCTCGGAGTTGTTTGGTAAGAAGCGGTACCTTTCGAGAAATCCTCCCATACAATTTAGCTTCCACCAATCTTCCTCGTACCAGTTTTGAGGAGACTTTTCTATGATCATATTTTATGATTATTTAATTAAGTGGCTATATTCTTGCATAGTTATTAGTGATTGAATCTATAATATTTTTTGTGAATAATGACGGTTAATTTTGTGCTTACCTAATTATATGGAGTGTTTCTAATTATGTGACCACCACTGTATATTTTACCTTAATTTAATTTTAATTCACTAAGCGTTTGTATCGGTATCGGTATCGGTATCGACGATATTTTTATAAGAGTATCGGTATCGGTATCGTATCGGCAAAAAGGCGTATCGATGCATCCCTAATTTACTTCTTTGCAATTACCTAGTTACGCATAAGATAGAGAATTGCAGGATATCCTGACTTTTACATAAAACATTGTAAACATTATAAACATTGGTAATTTTATTGTTGAATGTTGATGTCCATTTATGACGCAAAATTAACAATATTTAATGTTTTTTCTACTGTCAAATGCTTTTTAAAAATTCAAGTCTGCAATCACTTGAAGCTGTGAAAAATCCTTGCATATCTTATTTATTTTACTGTTAATTATACTATCCGTACTAAACAAGTAATATTTTTCTAATGATTTTGTATTTTGTACGTAATTTTCTAAGTAGGTATTTTTTATGAGTTAGGCTGTTATTTACTGATGTGGTAAAAGGTAGCCTATGTCACTCTTCAGCCCTTCAACTATGGCCCTTCACTTCATGGCAATCCATCGCTCAGTTTCGACCTGAAAGAAGGGCAAACAAATAAACAAATACAATTTTAGATTTGTAATATTAGTATGGAAGTATGGATAATTTGTGCGGAAATTTTGATGCGCGAGTCCAAATCGCACTTGGCCGGTCTTTTTCATCTGAATCTGTTTTTTTTTTACAAATTGAGTGGCAATCCAGCAAGACCATTTAGAACACATTTGATTTGATTTGGCTATTTTGGCTTCACTTTTTCGGTAAAAGAATGCCTTTAAAAAATAAAATGTGTACTTTTTTTCAGGCCAATGAAGATCACAATAGGCGTGGTTAGTGTGACGACAACAATCATCGCGTTCAATCTGCTCATGCGCGTTGAACGATACGTCGACATATTTAATTTTTTTTAAGTAACTAACATAATGTAAATAATGAAGCGCTAGGGCAAAAGGCTCCATACATACCTTCTTATTTTCTCAATTCCTTCCTGAATCGAAAAATTTGTTGTCTTGATGCACGTCTAATTATCGTTTTTTAGGATCTTTTACTTTTTTTTTCTTTTAGTTTTCTTCAAATTATTTTTATTGATAGCTTATCGTAAAATTCTATATCGGTGCAGACAAAATGCTCAAAATATGTTATTAGAATTTTATTTTCAAGAACGATAGCTACAGAATGTAGATGGTTTCTCTGACCATATCCAATGGTAGATGTATGCATTTTTAGAGTTCATACTCAGGAAGGAATTAAAAGAAGACATATTCCAATAATGTATGGATTATTGTCCATATCAGCAACGCTCGCGTTTCTTGTTTCGTCGGAAAATTACAGGACTCCAAAGCTAATCGGTAAATTGTTAATTACGATTCAAAATACTTTGGAGTCTGTTTTGAAGTAGGTACGTCACTACGTATCGTTTGTGTGTCTGAGTAACAATGTAATCGTGTTGTAAAAACGATGAAATAATTAAATTCTCGTGTGGAATTTCTCTTATTGTTTTATTCTAATCTCTTTCAAAAAACCTACCCCCCTTACGACGTATGTATTAAAAGTTTCTATCATATGAAATAATACTAGTCACTAGTGTGATGCTGATGACTCTTGGCCAACTGAACTAATTGACTCATTTATTTTTAAGCTACAAAAAATATTATTTTATACCGAGTTTACCGAGATAAAATTAAATATTTTTTTAAAGCTGTACCTATCTTGGAATTTGTTGGATAAAGGTGTCTTATTGACTTAACACAAGTTCAACAAGCGTTTTTTAAGGACCGGCCGTAATAGAGCTAGCCTACAACACATCCTGCATGATCGGCGCTCGCGCTCTATGAAAAATTTCAGGTTACTTACGTAAAGCATAAAATTAGACTCTCCATTATTAGGCACTACTCAATGGCCATTTTGTAGGTAGACCTTCTACAGTAAGTTAACATTGACTTCAATTTTAGTAGCACAGGGTACACTTACACTAACGGGGTAGTTAATTAAGAAATTCACTAATTGCTTCCCAACTGCCATTAGCGGTTTCAATAAGCGAATTAACCGTAACGGCTCAACACCTGGAGTTTCGGAAGTGATTAAGGCATTCGCTTTTGTCCAAAGCCCAAGCATTTCGCGGATCAAGAACTGCGCTAGAGGCTGCAACCATTCAACAACCGACCGCGGATCTGCGCGTACACAGACAACGCCTGAGCGTTACGTTTTCCCGCGAATCGCGACTGAAATTTTCCCGCGTGTTATTTCGAAATAAGATTTATTCTTTTGTTTTCATTTTAAATTAGTGTTTCAGTGGCGATAAATGACAGTCGGATGAAAAGTGAGGACCGCTAAGTGTGTGCAAAATGGTGTTAAGTGTGAGGTAAGTGGAGTATGGAGACAGTTTGGTTTTCAGTGTCAGGTCACTGAGGTGTCTTAGTGTAACGCGAGAAATGTTTTGTTTAAGAAATGTGTTTGATTTTTAAACAGAATAATAGTAAAAAATGCTTTGAATTTTAAGGCAGGCATTAGAATTACAACTTCACTAATTGCTGGTGAATTTAGGGGGAAAGCAGTTATGAAAAGAGTTATGAGAGAGAATTTACATATCCTGACATAATATTATGAATAAAATAGGTCTTGCTTAATATATTTGCTGCTAGTGGTCAAACTCAATAATTCTTCAGGTTAACATGACATGACTTTAACACGCGTTAAAGATCATCATAGATTATATATATAGTGATGTAGTAATGTGTGCATTAATTTTTAAAATCGTAATCAAAACCTGACCTTTACTGGAATAAAGGCCACAATCGCATATGTGCGTTCAAATGACTGCAAAATTATGACAGCGGTACAGGACAAAAGTCACCAAAAGCCACATTTGCGTTGCCGGCACTGAATGGGTAAATGTTTTTACTATACCCTCCTATAAAACAATATGTATTTACTAACTATAAGGTAGTCATTTTACGATGATCTCTATCACACTTGCACACTCTTTTATGAGGTCAAAATATCGATGATTTTTCTTTTGACTAAACTTTACAGACTGGCGTGAGGATTATCATAAAATGACTCTACCATAGTGTCAGCGATAGCGGTTTCAAATGATATCTAATAACATAGGTACTTTATATAATCCACAGTTTAAGTTATAATTGGGTCGCCAAATGAAGACACACTGGTAAAAGCTGCAAAGTAAAGTACACACACAAACAAATAAATTACATCGGCTTTCATTCCCATTTGTAGGTATGTATGTAGGTCGGTTAGTTTATTTATGAACCCTGTACGATTATAATTTTTATTGCATTAATCTTTTTTCTTAAAAAAATTACCCTTAAAATTAATCGTTTCATAATAATGCCAACTAGAGCAGTGTTTTTCAAACTTTTTGGCGTCACGGCCCTTAATGACCATCAAAATTCCTTCGCGACCCCCCAAAACCCAATTTGTACGATTAACCTTAAAACCCATGTACATACGAGGGGCGTTCAATATAAAGTGAGAATGAGATGCAAACTCTTTTAATATTACGAAATGAAATACTGGCCGGTAAAGCTAATCTATCTAGCTGATTGCTATGAAAAAAAAAACTAACTGTCTTTTGTTTAAAAAAATATACGGTAATTTCTTTGCAATGCTATTGAGTACGTTAGCGAAAATGGAGAAAATTGAAATGCGCGCCGTTATCATATACTTGTGTTTGAAAAATTTTTCTACGGACCAAGTCAATTTGGATTTGCGGGACACTTTAGGGTCTAATGCTCCTCCGTATTCGACAGTCGCACGTTGGTGCGCCGAATTTAGACGTGGAAGAACATCGACAATGGACGACCCCCGCTCCGGACGCCCTACTACAGCAGTAACTGAAGAAATTGTGAGAAAAGTCGAAAACTTAGTTTTGGCGGATCGTCGTGTCACGGTTCGTTTTATTGCTGAAAATGTAAAGATTTGAACGGGGAGCGTGCATAATATTTTACATGAACGCTTGGGTATGAAAAAGGTATCTCCGCGTTGGGTACCAAGAATGCTTACTGACACGCAAAAACAAACTAGACTAGAGATTTGTCAAGAAGCTTTGAACCTGATGCAGCAAGACCGGGAACTTTTTTTGGCGCGATTTATAACAATGGACGAAACATGGCTCCATCATTACGACCCTGAAACGAAACTGCAGTCTATGACATGGAAAAGGCCATCATCTCCAACTCCGAAGAAATTCAAGGTGAGCCCATCTGCCGGTAAGGTCATGGGCTCTGTTTTTTGGGATGGTAAAGAGGTATTAATGATTGAGTATCTCGAGCATGGAGCCACTATTACGGGCACATTATACGCCAAACAAATAGCAACATTGCGCAATGAGATCCGCGAAAAACGGCGAGGTAAACTCTCGAAAGTTGTGCTGTTCCACCAGGACAATGCCCCGGCACACAAGTCCGCCGTTGCAATGGCTGCAATTCGTGATGCTGGGTTCGATATACTTAAGCATCCTCCGTATTCACCAGATCTCGCTCACAGTGATTTCTACCTATTTCCGAGATTGAAACAATACCTGAGAGGCCAGAAATTTGAAGACGACGACGCGGTAGTCGCTGCAGTACAAGATTTTTTAAGTACTCAAGATGAGACCTTTTTTAAAAATAGAATTTTAAGTTTAGAAAAAAGATATACTAAGTGTATTATGCTAAAAGGTGACTATGTCGAAAAATAAAATGACATTTAGTAAAAGTTGTTTATAACATACTCATTCTCACTTTTTATTGAACGCCCCTAGTACTTCAAAAAAAATTCATTCCATCTAGTCACAAGACTTTCTCGGAGCTGAGCCTCGCGACCCCCTTGGATAGGTCTCGCGACCCCCCGGGGGGTCGCGACCCACACTTTGAAAAACACTGAACTAGAGCATTTAATTAGGTAATTGATTGTAATATGTTCTGCTTTTAAATACTTTTGGCATTGTAATACTGAACGAAAGTGTCTCGTCCGGTATGGTCATGACTCATGAAGATCGCTGAATTTGAACAAACACTTTAAACAAATAAGTTTTTGTCAAGAAAATATTTCAATACACAAACTTTTATATTGACTCTACTTTTTATTGAATTTACTTGCGTTATCAATTATCTGTTAGTATGCGTAATACGTTAATACCCAATTTCATGTTAATGCGATCATAATCAGTGGGTATAATCTAATTGGCAAGATTTGAAGACAGTTGACAAACGAACATTGCTAGTTAAATAAAAGCTTGCAATAAAAAGCTTTCCCTAAGACTTAATATTTAACGACCGCTTTAGCCTAGTTAGTAGTGACCCTGCCTACGAAGCAAGGGGTCCTGGGTTCAAATCCCGGTAAGGGCATTAATTTGTGTGATGAGCACGAATATTTTTGTTCCTGAGTTATGGATGTTTTCTATGTATTTAAGTATATATTTATCTATATAAGTATGTTTATCGTCGTCTAGTACCCATAGTACAAGCTTTGCTTAGTTTGGGACTAGGTCGATTTGTGTAAGATTGTCCCCTAATATTTATTTAATATTTATTTATTTATTTAATAGATACAAACAGTATATGTATATAACAGTGTGTACCTAATGAGTACGGAAACCCCTGAAATAAAATTACAACCCTCCAATTTTCCTTCACCAATCTCTTTCAGAATCACTATATAATCTCGTCTGACTCAATCAGTACGAAGCTTAGTCAGCTTCACCACAATCAATAATAATTTACCACACGAAACAGAATTATGTTTGCAAAACTAGTTCTGTGACCCCGCTACGCTTGATCGCAATAAATAGCATTTCTATTGCCTTCACTTCCCAATACAACAATTTCGAGATTATACCGAATTTGCTCCGTGGCGACCTCAAACAAACTCATTTATTTTGTATAGGCTGCAGAGGTCGAAAATAACTCTGGTTTGGTTATGCCTGTCGGAAGGTGATATGGCTAATTCTCGTCAAAGGGTACGGTTTTAATTCGTAATTTTGACAAGGTCAAGTTTTTATTAGGGTAAGAAAGTATATCAGGCATTTATCTCAGCAAACTCTTCCTATTAGTAAATCGGAACAATGACGAAAGTTAACTCCATCAGGAGCTTGACAGTAGTACCAATTAGGTGAACATACTTAGCATCGTTTCTAGAGTTTAATTAAGTATTTAGACGGCTTATAGTAGTATCAATGATTTAATGGCACTCGCTCTTTGGCTTGCATCTGCCCAAGTGCTGCAAATTGAGATGAATGCACCGTCGCACACTGAGATTTATCGTTATTAGCCTATACCTACATATATTTAATTGATAGGCCCCAAATACCTAGATGTCTCACTTGAGGAAACAATATTACATAATACCAGATCTACCACCAATACTTTAAGTATATTCAATCCTTCTCTATAAATGACAAAGACAGTAAGTAAGACCTGCTCGTTCTGACCATAAGTTATAATTTTTCAAGAAGATTTTCATGAATAGTACCTAAAGAAGCGCACATAATTATCCCTTGGGGCGACTATTTTACCTACGTCACTCAGCGCTTGTACAGTCAGCAACAAAAATATGAATACACTCAAAGTACCAAAAATATGTATACACGCCTTTATGCCCTGGTAATAGAGTCGTGGATGCATATTTTTGGTACTTTGGGTGTATTCATATTTTTGTTGCTGACTGTACCAACATTCCAAATAGATAGCCAATTAATTGATTCAGGCGCTTCTTTGCGGAAGTCCACATCAATGAATAAGTGGTAGTGGAGGAGCACGGTGAAAAAGCTGTGGTACAGTTGAAGGCATAAATATCTATACATTCACTGCGTCAAATCTATGTAAACACCAACCTCATGTTTAGTGGTAAATATAGAGTTGTATAGATATTTTTGACGCCTTAGCAACGTACGTACATTTATAACCTTGACTGTGCCTAGTTATTTCCGAAAAGGGTAAACACCCTACTATCAATACTAAGTTACTTCAGGAGATTGACGTCCTAGACTTTAATAAAGTTGTACCCCTTTTTTACCTTGAAGACGAGCAATACGAGCATTGACAGGGGGTGTAATGCCGACAGTAAAATGATTTCACCTTTGATACTTTTTTCCGATTACCAAGACATTCTGATCATAAGTTACGCGTTACGTTAATGCGTGGCATAATGGAGATGAAGTGCGAAGAGCCCGCGATGTCACCCGAGCCGTACCGTAACGGTGCGTACGCATCGCCGCCCGCGCAAGGGACGCGCTGTTTTAGTATTGCTCTCAAATGGTTATCTGATAAGCTTGAAATAGTTCGGGACAGTGTTGAATGGCGAACTTTAAAATATAAACAGTATTGGTCTGGGTTTAGGTTACAAAATTTATAAAGCTCAGTTTTGACCTGTCAGAAAAAACTTTCAAATTTCATTAGGTACCTGCATTGCGGCGATCGATTGACCACTTCAATCTCGTTCGCTTTACTGCGTCGCTTGCATGTTTTTTCTTGCAGGTCTAAACTCGGCTAAATACCTCAGTCAGTTTTGTGCCTACTTAGTACAGTAGCCGTCATAAACATCGGAAGTGAAGTCAGAAGTTGCAGTGTAAGTAGTAAGTTCTACTACTACTAACTACTTCTATAAACATAAAAATCAACGGTTACTTTCGCGTATGTTTTTAACAATGGACAGTATTATACTTTAATATTTTTCACTTCCGGCATTGGATTATTGAAAAACAAGTGCAAATTGGTCCGTAAAATTTTGAATGTTAAATGAAACGGAGTTTAAGTAGTTATCTTACATTTAAAATATGCTTGACCACGATACGATCAATCTAACGCGAATATTTCAGACTCAATTGCAGCACACTAACTAGTAGCGTTGTGGCTGTAATTTAAGTTATTGACATTAACGATGGCAAGATTCTAATTGCATAAGACTTGATAAGACTTACGAACAGTTAAAGTTACACCTATAAGTGACCATGAGAGTCGTGATGCAAAAGTACTATGAAATTGACGAGATTTAATTTTTTTGACACCTGAAACTTACTACAGGAATCGAAAGAGTTTTGCCTCACTGAAAAATATTTATTATAATTTATTTCCCCATATCCACAACCTCAAAGTCATATTTATGTCACCACTTTTTTTTAAATAGAGACTAGACAAAAGTAATTGATCTATTGTGTGGTAGATTTGGAGTTATGCTCTTTTTGAATAAGCAGAAGCACATCTTGAAAAATTTGTTATAAATTAATAAAATTAATAATCCTAGTGAAAATTTTAAACTATCAGCGTCTTTCTCTTTCCAAACAGAATACAGAGAACGAATCAAATTATAGTCTTAGAAATATGAAATCTTGGCAATTGAATCGATCTCTCCAGCCATTTCATTCTTGGTCAATTTAGTATATCTTCGATCGTGTTAGGGGTTACATAACACGCCCTTGCTGTGGCCTAGTTTCGGCTAGGAAGCGGTAATGAGGCCGGATGAAGCGGCGCGAGGCCGGTGCGCGCGCGCTGCACTTGACGCTTGAGGTTAGGTTGGCCCATCTTATTTACTTTACTTCAAAGTTAACTACTCGTCATTCATTATTTATTTTTAAAATGTGAAATGATCTTGTCTATTTGAGTTTATAAGGCACTGGGTTCCCGTTGTGAATGGTTAGTAAGTATAAACCGAAAATAATTTTAATCAGTTTGTTAGAATCTCTTTGAATTAAACAGTAGGTATAGGTATTTGTAGTGTAGTGTCTGATATTTTCGGAATTTACATGTGAAATTACATTTGAAATTTACCATGAGTTTTACAGTAAAGGAAAACATCGTGAAGAAACCTGTACACACCAATGAAGAAATTCCCAATCCGCACTGGGCCCGCGTAGGCACTACGGTATAAGCCCTCTCATTCTGAGAGGAGGCCTGTGCCCTGCAGTGGGACATATAGTTATATAAGCTGCGATGATGATGATATTTGCAGGAACAAGTCTTTATTATTTGGTTAGTTTCGGAGCGGAACGACGACAGGGAAAGTAGGTACAGTCGAACCATTTGACTTCTGACCCATCGTAGAAGGTTTTCACAGTATGATTTTCCTTGTCAAGCAAGGACGTGTCACTGTGACATTCTCTGTGAAAACGTCCCACGGTCCCACAGTGGGTTGCGAGTCAGTTGGTTTGACTGCACTTCGGCTTGCAAACTTCAATAACTCGAATCTTAAAAATGTTTCTCCTGACGCCTAAATCAAAGCAAATCAAGAAACCAGAAGCCGTATTGTCTAAGGGTCATTCTTCGGAGGGCCAAATTACAGCGTCCAGGCAGAAAAAATACCCGCAATGTACAAATAATTGGCTAGAATATTTTTTATACATTACTTTAGCACTTAATCTAACTGGGGCACGATTCCTTTTTTGTTTAAAGTAAGTATAATTAACTGTAAATAATTATCAAACCTCTAAAACCTTATTCCCTTGGTGCGTCCATTGCCCATTTTGTGAACAAACTACCCCGAAAAGAACATGTTATGTATTGAAATCAAGTATTGTATTTAGTTAAATAGTTACAATATAAGTCATTGGTTTAAAAGAAAAAATATGGTTCCTAAATTTATCGCAGTTTTTAAAAAAAACGATCTTAAAGCTTTGTCCAGAGTTAAGCTATGATTCCCTTGGTGCCTCATTCAACATCCTGCTGATCCCTACTTAAAAACGTCATATGACGCGGTGTGATCGCGGGGCTCGACAAACGTCAGTAACGCTTCCAGCATGGCCGGGAGAGGTCGTGACTCGACGCTGGAATTATTAGCTATGGAGGTAAATATATGATTACCTTGGCTTTGGTTCACTGTGATTCTGATTCTCTTGGACTTACATATAAAATTTTGTGCATGCAATTGGTACATAGTGTTAAGTAAAAAGAAAAGTACATTACTGCCTGCATATGTTGAATTAGTAGTAATTATTATAACAATAACAGTTTCGGCAGAATCGACAAGAAACATACATATTCTTATTCCCCTGGTTCTTATTCCCTTGGGTTTTGAACAAGGGAATCATAGTTTTCTTGCGTTTTCTTGTAAAGAAAAATAGTTTTGTTTTAATTCGCTGATTTATTCATTTAGAAATGTATTCAATTGATAGCAGGTCTCAAATATTACATTCTCTTCAATGTTCTACTTTTTTATTCCCCTGTCCTTTTGTATGATTCCCTTGGCGTTTTTCTTATTCCCTTGGCGTTATATCTTATTCACCTGTCATTTTTCTTATTCCCCTGGCACTGAAATCTTTAAGTAGTATATTTCAATACCAAACTGACGAAAATTAATGCCTATTCGATAAATCTGCTTATAATTAAATACAATTTCATATTTTATAGTAAATAGGTTGAAAAAAGTAAAAGTAAAAAACGCCAAGGGAATCAGACGGAGAATCCGATTCCGAAGAATGACCCCTAACGTTTCTGACGCTTGCCTTCGCTTTAACCATCTCTTTCTGTCATCATTTTATACCATTTGACAGAAAGAAATAGTGATTGCGACGGCATGCGTCAGAAGCGTTAGACAATAAGCCCGCTGATGGCAAACCTATCCATACAGCATCAAACGTTTACCCTAACTGTATCACCGAATCCAACGATTTGCTTGTAAGTAAAACGGTGTGACGCGTTCGTCATGTAACAGCCCAAACGACCTGCGCAAGCGCTGGCGTGCGTGCTCTACACCGTTATACTTTTTACCCGACTGCGAAGAAGGAAGGGTTATTTTGGTATTGGATACCTATTGTTTACGTATTTTTGAAGGAATTTTTGTGTCCCAATTTATTACCCGACTGCGAAGAAGGAAGAGTTATGTGTTTGACCCGTATGTATGTATGTATGTATGTATGTATGTCCATTCCTATTTTCTCTCGTAACTACACAACGGCTGAACCGATTTTGATAAATAATACGTCATTGGATTCGTCTTGATAACGCGAGTAACACTGGATACATGAAATTCTTGGAAAATCAAAATGTCGGATTTTTGGCGCCAAATTGTGAGTCTTCAAAAAAATTTTTTTATTCAAACCTATCGAGTAGGGTATCAAAATAAAGGGATTTTAAAAGAGATTACAAAAATATATACAAGTCATGTGTGTAAATTTAATTTGGAATAGTAAATTGGCAAACAGTGCATTAAAACGACGACGTACCTATTTTTGAGCAATAATTTTCTCTATGAAACCCATGTGGAAAATCAAGTACCTACATATTTCAAAATTGGTTTTGAACTTTAACTAAATAGCAACGGATTCCTAATTCAAATACTCAATAATTTATCTGGGTCTCAGAAGGTTACACTAAAAATCAAGAAATAAAAAAAGTAATTAAAAAAACTAAAAACCCGCCTGCGGTGTAAATAAAATAATAAATTAAAAAATCAAAAAACCGCCTGCAGAAATACTGAAAAGGTGGAAACAAGATAAAATGTTCAATAACAATAAAACGAATTTAATACACGTCGATGGCAGTCTTCAAAAATTTAATGCAACGATAAAATGCAGTCGGAGGCATGCATGAAGTGACACTAAATCCCATGCAGCCACTGACTCCCATGCCTCCGACTGCATTTTATCGTTGCATTAAATTTTTAAAGACTGCCATCGACGTGTATTAAATTCGTTTTATTGTTATTGAACATTTTATCTTGTTTCCACCTTTTCAGTATTTCTGCAGGCGGGTTTTAGATTTTTTTATTTATTATTTTATTTATCTATAATTTTGCCTTTGACCGATAAGAAACCCATCATCATCATCATCTAGACGACCAGATGGCCTAGTGGTTAGAGAACCTGACTACGAAGCTTGAGGTCCCGGATTCGATTCCCGTTTCGGGGCAGATATTTGTATAAAAATACGAATGTTTGTTCTCGGGTCTTGGGTGTTTAATATGTATTTAAGTATGTATCTATCTATATAAGTATGTTTATCCGTTGCCTAGTACCCATAACACAAGCTTTGCCTAGCTTACTTTGGGACTTGGTCAATTGGTGTGAATTGTCCCATGATATTTATTTATTTATTTATTTATTTTATATTATCAATCGCGTAAGAGCGTGTAAGTAGGTAGGTACAAATATTTTTTCACTTCTCATGCTCGTAATGATGTCCTTTACGTCGAGAGAATGCTGCATAAAATGGCTTTTTATGTTCTAGTGCATAAAGTAAAATCTTCGTCTAAGACCAATGCAATCAGGCGCAAACAGCTACAAACAGTAGAAATTTATGAAATGTAAGTTTCTTGTTTGTTTTCATATAACTGGTGTTTTATATGACGAAATTAATAAAACTAGGCAAATCTAGTACATTAATATAGAAATTGCAATGCATGAAAAATAAGAGCTCGTAAATTTTATTTCCAATATTGCTGTTTAATTTCCTTACAATCGAAGTGAAAAAGCAGAGTGTAAAACGCGAGCATTAAACCCATTTTCCCCTCGATGTGTCTATCCACCCTCGCCGTACCGGCTTGGGTGGCTATATGAACGTCTAGGGTAAAATGGTTCGTTTTGTGCTCTTGTTTTACAATCTACTATTGACCACCTAGACAGCTCCTATGTTTATGATTGCGGCTATAAATTAAAAATTCCGAATAAATTTTTGGGAGCAGTAGTACCAAAACTTTTGTTCCCAATCTCCTTAAGTAAAAGTCATGACTCATGAGCACGACCCTAGTAGACTTTGTTGCATTTGTCCACTAAATCCAACCTTAAGAGTCTGTTAAGTACCTAAAGCAGACGTTATTCATAAGGACGATGTAAGAGTGAAGCGTAATATACATACTTTTATCTACTTTTACCTTTTTAACCTTTTCATACACCTTACTTAAATGACTCCATAGTTTGAGTTTTGGCGGTATTGTTTTCAAATCCCATTGCTACAACCGGCATTCACTAAATTCCATTTTAATTCTCAAATTTGCAATCTGAGTCATATAAGAACAACACTGCCGAAATACTGTGTCTTTTAAACTCCAGCATTTCTATCGATCAGTTTAGTCTGCTAGGAGGTATATTTAGTGGTTTGTGCAACCGAAGCAACTGGTTGTCAAATCCAAATTGCAAAACTCCCGCGGCATGTCACTGGATGCACGGATAACGGCTTCATTCCGGGTTCGATCACGAATCCGAACGATTATAACTGAGCTAACGATATCGGAATCGGGCACAATCGGCTACAATCGGTTACGTTCGGTTACGATTAATTGTGACGGTGGTCACGCGCGGTCATAGTTCAGATAATGCTTCGGTGATATTTGGAGCAGTTTGTATGCAATTTTAGAAGAATTTTAGGCTTGTTCTGCGGTTGGTCGGGTAAACAGTGTTGCCAACAAGATTAATAAAAATATGCTAGACAACACTAAAAACTATGACAAAATTATGCTAAAATATGTGCTTAACATATTTCATCATCATCATCATCCCAGCTATACATATACGTCCCACTGCAGGGCACAGGCCTCCTCTCAAATTGAGAGGGCTCGGGCCGTAGTTCCCACGCCCCCGGTGGTTCCCTTCCTCATTACCTCTAAATGCCGCCCCTGTTTATTATCATAGTTCGACTAACATTCTCGATACATACCTACTTAGAGATAATCATACAAATCGAGATATTATTATGTTTATCCAATTGACCATATAAATCTAGCAAACAAATCTACAAAATTGAACTATGGAGGCTTAGTTGTCTTCCTCTTCTTGCATGATTGGCTGAAACGCGTTCCGGCCTTCAGCTATCTCACTAAACTCCCCCTAGTTGTGCCCCCGAGGCAGGTGGTACTGAGACGGTCAATTTCGAAGTATCTAATATAATTGACTCTACTGTTTACGCAACTCAATGTTTTGCTGTCTCGCTTCCAGTAATCAATTTCTCGAATAAAGGATACTCAGGTTACGGTCCGGCGGAGGCAGCACAGAGGTCACTGACTCGGTACAAGTAAGATACGATATAATTGAATTTAAATTTTAATTATTAAAGATAATGTAAATAACTGTAAGCATTTCCTCTTCAATTGTCTTGCTTTGATAGAGGCGCGAGCTTCGAGGTAGAGACGCTAGAGTCTATCGCGGTTGAGAATTCCATTGTTTTATGAGTTACAAGATTTTGTACACGGCTTTGTCCACCCGCAGAAAAACGTATTCCTAACTAAGTTATGGCTGTCGCATATCGGTTACGTGAGGAGATATGTTTAGGATTCCGTACCTAAACAGTGCCAACGGGACCCTATTACTGAGACTCCGCTGTCTGTCTGTTTTCAGTTTCTGAAAGAAAAAATAGAGAGGCTCTTTCACTTTTTGTTGTGCAGCGAATATACATCTCACATAAGAACTTTTGCTCCATTTGCATTAGATGGAATTTAACGGGATTTCGTTGTTTATTTTCGAGTTTGAAATATATGCAAATTATTATAATAAACGGGACTTATCACGCGAACAATATTTACCTCGACGTTTCGGGCACATTGCAGCAGCCGTGGTCACTGACTAATAATAATAATAATTACGACTGAAAATCACAAAAGTTTAAAACAGTATTATGCAAATTCTCATTTAAATCGATCTGATAGTAAAGCCACGATAACAAACGTACAGTTACTTTCATCTAAAAATAAAAATAATTTTAGTCTGTTGCGTCTTAGCTCGTAACTTTTCGTAACAATTGCGTGATGAGATGAGTTAGTAAAATGTTAAAATAACTACACAAACGTGATTTATCCTACGTTTCAGCTTTTAATTGAATCGACGTTAATTTATTTATGGTGGCCGTAGTCCGTAGTAGCCTAGTAGTGTGACCTATGGCCTCTCAAGTTTTTATATTTTATTATGTGTAAAGGAAAATCTGCGAATAAATACAACGGAGCGTGAAGTTCGCAATCCTGGGCCCGCGTGGTAACTAAGGCCCAAGCCCTCTCATTCTGTGGGGAGGCCTGTGCTCTACAGTGAGACGTAGGCGTAGGCGTAGACGTAGGCTATATAGGCTGGGATGATGATGGATGATAGATATGTATGGAATATGAACTAAAACCAAGTACACATTGTTTGCGATCACTAGTTTGTTTGTGGTCGCATAGTGGAAAGGTTTTACTTCATTTTTAAAACAAAAGACCATCATTTAAAAATAGCAATGGATCTAAGAAAGTATTTTATCGGCGTGGAATGGCTTGTAACCAATTGGACCGTAACGCGGGCGGTGACGAGTCAATCGTGCCAAATAGGTACTTAGGTTTTTATAAGGCCTGAGAATATTCGAATAAGTATATGACTTAAAACAGGGTTTAAAACTTATAGTCGTCTTTCTTCTAAAATATAAAAAAAACCGGTCAAGTGCGAGTCAGAATCGCACACCGAGGGTTCCGTATAAAATTTTAGGTAGGTATGTCAAAATATACGCCGGCCGTAACTATAATAATCCAGTGTTAGCAGAACCCTGCTTCTAAGTAAAATTTACGCAGTGTGAGATCATTTTATATTGGTTAGTCAACCAGGACCCCCTATTTAATAAAAATATATTTTTATTATTTGTTGTTGTACCGGTATTTGTATGTGTTGTGATGGTATTGTATTTCTCAATTCTAATATTAGCAGGACATGATAGCTATTAGGAGTAATGAATCAAATCTAAACTCCTTTGATTTTTTTTTCATGTCACTAACTTTAACAAATCAATAAATAACTTTCCTTTAAATCCTGTTTCTGTATCTACGGCGGAACTAACGCCTCACACTATTTATTAAAAATCCCAAATGCCAATATCTATATCAAAATGAAGCACTGATTTGACCAGTCTAACCACAAGGCACGTGGGCATCCTATCGACCAGTAATTGTTCAAGACATTGGTTCATTCCTCTGCCCTGTCATTACACTGCCGTGTCTTTTGACCCTCGATTACAGAAGTTACATTACACCGTAATAAAATGTAATGTTATACTGGCGCGAATGCGGGATTACGATTTATCCGATTTACTTATGAAAATTTATTTTGTATTTTTTAAATCACGATCTGTTGTTTCAGGTTACTCGTGGTCTGCAGTTTTCTTCTAGTCATTAATGTGAGTAAAATTAGCTATTAACGCTATTTGGTTTTGATAGTCTCTGATTGGAAAATCTTTCAACTATGCCAAACCCAGTCACCCATGAATAAAAAGTTTTTGGTTTCCCTTTAATTGTTTTTTTTTTTTAATTTAATCGAATGTTTACAAATAAATTGCAGTGTAGTCGGTATATTTAATTACTTAAAAAAAAGAGTTCTTAACCTAGTACCTTTACAATTTTAAATTACGCCTTTAAATTAATAGCATGACAAACTTCCAAGCTGCAATACTGGCCGGTAGCAAAAAAAAGTTCTCTAAAATGCATTGATCGGTTTTTGTTTTTATTGTAATTTCAATCTTGTTAAGAACGTTAAATTGAATAAAATTCAGTCATTCTAAGTATGTCGGCGATGGATATTAGTGAAAATCTCTACTGATTGAAATTTATTAAATTGGTTGGATTAACATATTATGACGGTATAACACACGATCAAAATTATGTAGCATCATTAAGTGACTTTTAAATAACCAATTGTTGACCGCGAATTGATCTTCGAAGAATTTGTTTATTACTATCCCGTGGACACTCAAATTTCCAGGATTAAAACTAAGTACTTTCGCATTTAGAATTTCACTATCATGGTGTGAGCTCTACAGTTAAAACTGATCAATGTGTCTTCTTCCAGCAAGGACAGTCAGCAGTGCCGCACGAAGACTCATCAGAATCTTCCACCGAGATTTCGGTGGTTTCGGTCAGCTCCTCGAGCTCTAGCGAACTGCACGAGGGCTCGGGAGATGAACCTGAGCCGACCATCACCACGGTGTCTAAGGTAATTTTTCCTTGAAATTCAATCGTTGTTAGCCTGTTAGGGAGGGGTTAAGGAAATAATTTGAAAATTGTATAAACAGAGTTCGTTAAGGAGCATTAAGCAGGGCATTTTAAAAAAAAAGTGCACCCTTTACTTTTCCAAATGAGATAATTTTGGGGTTGTGTTATTCAAAATCACGAGTAAAATTCATTTTCATAAAGAAAAAAAGTGTTCTTATTTTTTTGGGTCAGTTTTGTGATGTTTTTTCATACAGTTTATACGGGTCGTCTCAAAAGTCAAAACTGACAGAAAAAACTTGTATGTAAAATTAGATACTTTTTTTTAACCATTGATTATTGATTTGATTATAAATAAGAAAAACCCAAAATTTCCTTATTTTAAAACTGGCCAACACATCTAAACACTCAATTCACCATTAATTACGCAATAATATTACCGATATTCAAAATCAAATTAAAAGAAAAACAAAGAGCAGTCGGCATGTTTTTTTAAATTTGGAATGAATGGCATTTAAATTAGTGGACAGTAATGTTATTTTTGCAACAAAAAGTTTTGGATTCTACGCCCGGGATACAAAAATTACACTGGGAAAAATGTGGGTGAACGTGTATTTTTTTTATTATTTTGGCATTTTGATTTTAAATGCAAAAGGTGATTACTATTTTTAAATTGTCAATAAATTGGCATGTTTTTAAGCTTACTGGCAACTAGACGGTAGTGTATTTTTTTCACCATGAGAGCTGAAAGTTCGATCAATGTACGATTGAAAACGCAAAAATTAAGTTTGCGATTTTTTTATTAAAAATCCAATGTAGTCTCACAAAAATGGTGATGCCTATCGATAACACAAGTACTCAAAAATATAGAGCCAAAAATATAAATTAAAAAAAATAGCTTAAAATGGTGCTATGATCAAAACATTGAACATGGATGATCATTTTCGAAAAAACCTAAAAGTCCAAATATCTCGAAAACCGTGCCACTTTTACAAAACCTATATTAGCATTATTATAACGTCCAAAGTGCCCTCTATCCGTAGTTCAAGGATTATCCACTCATTACCTAACACCCTGTATATCCATTCAAAATTACGGCGCTTTAGTATTTGCTGCAAATGCCTATAACTATATTTTCTGTTTCTAGAACGAGACGAGAGAAGCCCTCAAGACCGATGGCAGCGAACAAGATCCTGTGAGTGAACTTATTCCATTACCTACGAACGGTCGGTCTCTGAAGTCGTTGAACACTTTAGTACTTTGTCATTCTCACTAACATGACCTATTTCAAGCTTCGCACTATAACTGGTTATTGCGATAAAGTAATAAAGTATTCAGCGACTTCTGGGGCTGACTATACGTCTTACTATACCAGGTTTTTGTGTGCAAATGCTTTACATGTACGTACCTACGTATTTTTACTTCCATTCATAATTAGCCGCATCTATATTTACTCGTTCCATCTGCAACGATCTTAAACAGTGCATTTTATACCCGCATTATGAATACTTAAGATAAAATTCCTCAAACAGGCCGTCCTATAGTAACGAATACTGAACAATGCGCTAAGGTAGACTCTTTCATAGTGTTTAATGGTCCCACAAATCACAAGCATTGTTTAATAGCTCAATGTCAAACATCATGTTACAACATTTTCGACGCATATGCAGGCGGCTCTTTGCGGTACTTTGAATGAAGTTTTTACGACGTTATATTTAAGTTTAGGGTAAATTTAGTCACCTACGGCACAGAATATTTTATTTTTCATGACTTGTTCTACAAAGTGTTTTTAAAAAGGAACATTTTAGTAAGTAGGTATTTCTGGAATATAAGCAGTTACTTTGTAGTGTGCCTACGTTAAAGCTGCGACTTAACTTTATTTTGTATACTTACAAATGGCTTAGTAGTCATACATACATATAAGTAAACACAATCAAAATAAAAATGATGCTGTAAAAAGCCCGACGGCCTTACACTCTCACTTAAGCGCAAAAAAGTTGTAAACTAAATCCAACTAAGTAATTTGAGGGCGAGAGAACGGGGTCTCGAACATGCCTAGTCACCGCTAAGTGTCGCGCGCCCACAAATTCCAGGGAAATGGGTGAAAGGCATTCTATTTACACCAATTTAGCCCCCAATTGTAAAACGCCTTAGCCATTGATAAGCCATTTGGCCATTTAGTGGAAAATAAAGACTAACTTAGCCACACTGAAGCGCCAAGATCACACTTTATCAAAATTTTTTGGTCGTTTTTTACAGCGCGTTGAGCAGTTCGGCTGTGCGATGTGTTTTTGTTTTTCATGGCGTTTTAGAAAGTGAACCTGAAAAGCGATTATCTGGCTCTATTGTTAAGTGATGCGTAGGTGGTAATCTCCGGTCGATGGAGTGATACGGGCTGTGGAAATTGTGCCAGGGCATCGATTGAACTAATAAGCTAAAGAGCTCTTTTAATAAGCAGCTGAGATAAAACAAAAAAGTCATGATTATCTACCTCCCCTAGCAGTGTTTGAATTTCTTACATTCACATAACGTTGTTCTAATTACTTAATTACAGGAATTAATAACCATACTATTTATAGAAATTGACAAGTCGTTATGCAGAGAGGAAACGATTAAAATATTACATAACTAAGGAAGGTACTTATTTTTGGTAAAAAGCAATATATATAGGTTTAACATCATTAACCACGTGGTGCTACGTAGCTACGGCTAACGCAATGGTTTGACCTAATCTGACACGTATAGTTCACTTCACAATCTGCAAGCATGGCAATTAAAAATCGCAGATCCCTTAAAACAGTAGCGATACCCCAATGAGATTAGACCCTTCGCAACGCACGATATTGTATATTGCACAAGGCAGAGGCCAGTAGAGGCCCCCCATTGACTCTGACTTGGGTAACGCAATGCGTGCCTAAACAACTCACGCGTGAAAATTTTCCGAGAATTTAGTGAGTTTGGAGTCGAAAAGTGACGGAACTTTTCATTCCGCGACTGTACGTGATTATGATTAGCCTAGCAACGCATTAAACTTCTAGTTTGATTCAACAAAACAAACCCTGCCATCGTATGCCAGTATTTACATATATCTTAGGTTCATACCAGTAGTTCCCAATTCGTTTTTTACACCACTCCAAGGAAGACCCCTTATTACAGGAATGATATTCCCGTCCGTTCCTTTAAAAATGTCTTTTTGTACTTGTTGTTTGCATAATTATTACCGTTATTAGTTACCTAAAAGTGATTGCTGCACGTACCTACTCCTTTTGATGCCACCTCTCGCACCCCTGGGGAAAGGTCCGTACCATGGTAGACCTAGTATGTACCTCGGCCACGGTAGTACCTGGGGATACGTAGATTATTTACCACTATGGTGGGTCACACTGGTTTAGTTAGATTATACTTTGCCTGTAAGAACAGAAGAATTAATGATAGACAAAGGAGTAGTTAGGTAGATAGATCATATTTATTTCACTAGACATAGTTTCAACACAATACATGTAAACGAATATCATCAAGATACCACAATAATTATCAATCAAAACTGACAGACAATAACTGGTCATGACATTTGTCGTGTGAAAAACAATTGACAATGTATGTTTAGTAGTAGTAAACTGGGGTATGCAACTGATATCCATCTGACCTGCCACGGTGCAAGGCGGCTGTTATATGACTTGCATTGCCAGCTATCTGACCTAGACACGACTAATTATGTCGGGGTTTACGTAGGTATGTCAAAAATTGATTTTCTCAAAAATGTTCTACATATCAGAAGGTGAAGTGCATTGTTGACGGTAAATCTAAATTTAAGAAAAAAAAAATTGCTGACGGGCTAAACTCTCTAATAGTAATGTTGCATACAAAATTCATTATAATCTAGTTAACGACTTTTTGAAAATGTAAAAAAAAACTGTAAAATGAAGGCACCAAATAAAAAAAAAGTTAAAACAACAACGATTATTATTATCTGTACCTAGCTTTAGCTTAGCTTTAGGTGTTTTGGCTAGTATACACCTCTTCAAACGGGATTGATAAAAAAAGGCAGCGGATTATTTTGAATAGGTACTTATATTATTAGTTAATGTCAGTAAAATTTTCATTTATTTTTCGATTTTCGAGAAAAGCACTATATTCGCCTTGGCTGGAACAGCAATTGCCTACTTCCACGCCTAGGCTATGTATAACGCGCAATTGCAACTAACTGCATTCCACCTTTCTTAAATTACTCACTGATTGTGACTTTCAGACGTTATAACGCTGTCAAGTGATAACTAGTCTAATTTATTTTACATTCGTGATTTGATTGCATTAAGTAATTGTGTACACACTTACGGAAGTGTGTTAAGAGATCGCCGCCAATGCTCTTATTTCCATTTATTCATTTATCTGCTCTTGTTTCAATTTATTTATTTACTTACACTAAACGGAGCATGCAGCCGAGCGCGCAGTTGGTTGTTGTTTTTCGAAGGCAATTTGACGAAGCGACAAAGCGGTTGATGCTGTATAGCGTATTGCCAATACAGATCTTGCACTTGACAGTAGGTATTTGGTGTAAATCTGCCGTCTCTAATGTTTGGTCTTACGTGTAGACGTATAGTGAGGTAAGATGAAAATAAGATGAAAGGCAGTGTAAGATGAAAACCACTCTTAGGCTGCGGCTCCACTGAGGCGGAGACGAGAGGAGCGGAGAGGAGACGTGTAGGGGTCGACCAATCATATCAGTTGAAATCCACATCTCGTCTCCACACCGCTTCAATGGAACTGATATGATTGGTCGACCCCTACACGTCTCCTCTCCGCTCCTCTCGTCTCCGCCTCAGTGGAGCCGCAGCCTTAGTACCCCCCACTCACCTTAGAAGATTGTTGTCCTCCAAAAATATTGTCATCCTTTTTTTTGGGAACTTTTCTTTCATGTTATTTATGTTTATTTGGGCACAAACGGTAAAATTTTACTTGAATATTTGTTTTATTTATTAGATATAATTTACTTAATATAAAACTTAAGTTTAAACTAAATACCTAAATTTAACTAAATTTTACTTAGAATCAAGTAAGTAAATATCTAAGACGATTAGGTAGGTACGTAATGTCTTTTGAAATTTGTGCACCAACATTCTTATTACACTCATTAGTTACAAATGTGAAGTGAAGGGCATAATAAATAAATAGGCACACTAGTCCCTAAATATCTTACGAAGATAATCACGAAAGAAAAAAATATATAATTAGGTAACAAAACGTTCACAATAGGTCATGGCACAGCGCAACTTAACAGCGGAACCACTGTAGGTTAATGATAGCTGTTCACTTCGCTGGCCCAGTTGCTGTAATGCGTGCGCTGCGGCGTGCGAACCGCCCTGGCACACTTACTGCCATTTAGGACTTTTTGTGCAGCACTAAGGGATCGTGACGACGGAATGGTAATGCACTATCGTCGACTTTATTTGTTTTTGACCACTTTGTGGACAATAATGGGCGGCCGAGGTCGAATTGGGGCGAAGTATTTGATAACGCATTTACCTACTTTTATTATATTTGTTACGGTGGATCCGTGAGTCTCGTGAGGTTTGATGTTGGTCTAAGTGTATGTAATCATCGCATTAGAAAGATGCGTACGAAATTTTCAGAACTAGTTTCCACCCATTTTTAGGGTTCCGTAGTCAACTAGGAACCCTTATAGTTTCGCCATGTCTGTCCGTCTGTCTGTCTGTCCGCGGCTAAGCTCAGAGACTGTTAGTACTAGAAAGCTGTAATTTGGCATCAATATATATATCAGTCACGCCGAAAAAGTGATTGAATAAAAAAAAGTAAAAAAAAATTTTTTAGGGTACCTCCCATAGACGTAAAGTGGGGGTGATTTTTTTTTGTCGGCTAACCCTATAGTGTGGGGTATCGTTGGATAGGTCTTTTAAAATCATTGCGGGGTTGCTAACATGATTTTTCTATTCAGTGATATGTTTGCGAAATATTCAACTTTAAAGTGAACAATTTCATTAAAATCGGCCGTCCCCCCCCCCTCTAAAATCTAAACTGTTGGGTGGAAAAATTTGAAAAAATTCAGAAGGGTAGTAAATATATCAAATTTACAAGGAAAATTATAGCGGCTAAGATTGCTTGGAAATTATTTGTACTTTAAGAGTAAATAGTAGCCTAAGGTATAAAACATACCTAAACTTGGATGATTCCGTACACATACGAAATCCTTAGAAAAAAATTACTTGATTTTTTCGTAATGGCTACGGAACCCTACCTTGGGCGTGTCCGACACGCTCTTGGCCGGTTTTTTATTTTATTACTTGTCTTAGGGCCACGCCACTTGCACAGTTCAGGATTAAAAAATTAAATCGGTAACTCGGAGTTAAGTAGTTAACCCAGGTCCGCGCAAGCCCGCTTTAATTTATTATATCTGTCGCAGCAAGATGATTGACGCCGAGGAGTAGTTATATAACCCCAGGGAAATAAGGGATATAACTATGTATCGTAATGCCTTTGCACAGTCTGGATACGAGCACAATTTTGTGATAGGGTCCTTCTAGATTCATTCAGAGAAATAGTTATTGAGGATGAGAGCATAATCGTTTAGGCTGGGCGGATCCGATACTGTCGGGTGTTGTAAAATTTTTATTTAGTAGATTAGTATAGGTATATTACTGGATCCTGTTTGTGTCATAGTTATATTAGTAGTAAGTAAGATAGTTTTGAATTTTTGCATAACTGTATAACAGTACCTACATACGTAGCTACGTTTTTAGTGATAATTATAATAATACCAAGGCTTCAAATATTAAAATTACTGCGACTAAATCAATAAAAATAAAAAAGTTATTAGAATTCTCAAAAACCTTCTCCCCCTTAAACAAGAGCCCATATTTACAAACAATCCTAATTGGCGGAGGTTTGCGGAGGCAGTCAAAAGTCGCTTGCGGAAGGACGTGGTTAGCCGCGTCATATCTCAGGGCTATCTCGTGTTTCCCAACGCCGTATCCGCGCGGCATTTTGTTTGCCGCCTAATCTTGATAACATGTCATAATTAGTGTTGGTTACGGGGCTCGCGAGGTCGGTAGATGTGAGCGCTTAGAGGGTTATGTTAGGTTGTGAAGGTGGCTGTGGCGTGGCGCCGTCACAACTCGATTTGTATCACACTTCCTATTTTTTTTGCGTGATATTAAACATGACAATGTATAGTCGGTCAATCATAAATATTGGAGCATTCAAGGTGGTCAAACATATCTGAACACGACCGAAAATTTGTCAATTACTTACTTGGTGCGTGGCTAATGTTTAAAGGTGCTATTTAAATCATTGATTCAGACATTATTTTACGGTGTGTGAACTACAACCTTTTATCTTACTATCTACTGCTTGATAACAAAGTAAAAGGTTTATAGTTCCATACGTGTCCAAATACTTTTAACGCTAATTCGTCATTTGTTTGCCAGGTGGTGTTTCTATCGGAGAAAAACAGCTACATCCCGGTGAGCATAAAGCCGCGCTCGCCGCCGGCCGACACGCCGTGGCGCGAGCCGCCCGCCTGGGAGCGCGAGTACCGTCGCCACCGCACCAACGGCAGTCGCGTGCAGTGTGAGTCCAACTACTTAAACGCTCTTATAGGTAAAAAACTTAGGTAAAGGATCTGTTGTGTGTAGTAGTAACATGTACGTATAAAAAAATTGACGATCCAAATTCGAAAAATGACTTAAGCTCCATATTCATTTTGTGCACTACTCAGTGGCGTAGCGTGCCTTAGAGCAGGGGTTCCCAATTTTTTTGTGTCAAGGAACCCTAATTGATTACATTTTTCCTAGCGGAACCCTTCTTTGATAACACCTTAAAATAGGTATAAATGAAAAACAATTAAATGCTCACCGCACATGAAAATATTTTTTACGGAACCCTTATTGCCCTTCCACGGAACCCCAGGGTTCCGCGGACCACCTTTCGGGAACCGCTGCCTTAGAGGGGCCCTGTATCAAAATTAGCTGGGGGCTTTCCCGGGAAGCACGAGATTAAGTGACATTGTGTATAACGTATAACATTCATAGAGTACGAAGTTGTGTTAGAAGTATTTATTTATTATTATTTATTTGTATGAAATAAAAGTGCTCCATTTTAAAAAGTCGTAAATAAAAAAACATTTGTTTAACTGATAGGAATTCAGGGTTAAGAGGATGTCAGTGAATTACAAATAACCCTGTATAACAGGTCCTTTACTTACATTTTTAACCTATACGCACTTTGCGGCTATCCGCGGCGGTTTAGCGCACCATCTCTTTCACAAGTGATACCTATGAGTGATGCTCTGATGAGGGTCGGCGCGGAAAACTGCGAGGCAAACCGCATAGTGCGTTCTTGCACTAAAGCAGGGGCACGAATTGATGATGATGATGAAAAACACTTTATTACTCCGCTGATTCTACCACTGGAAAGCACATAAATGATCGAAAGAGCAGCTTGAGGTAGAGTTCAGTGCGCGAAATAGGTATACTTAGCATACCTGCTAATTAATTAATTTTAATAGAAACCGATTGAGTTCTGTTCTGTGGCATAACCATTGAAACAGAACCAGACTGGAAAAGTTGAGTGGTAAGAGCATCCTCATGTCAAAACCTAGATGCAGAAAGAAGAGAAAACCTTTGGACAGCGAGCTGCAGTGGAATAAGTTTCTTCTTCTTAAATTTAAGAGCTATGCTCTTGTCGGTGGAGTAACCGCCACTCCGCGCGGTCTTCGGCCAGCCGTTTGAATAAGTTTAATAAGTTTAAGGTCTTTTAAATACTGTATCTAATTCAATTGAAATAACCCTTTCAAAATCACTTCAAATTCTTAAAAAAGCCACTCTCAAGATCACCTTAAGATAGTACTAACGCTACTGGACCGGCGCGGTATGAATGTTCATTCACAACATTGTGAAACGTATCGCGATGCTATCGAAGTTCGCGCGTGGCGCGGGCGCCGCTTGTGTAAGCCTTTGTTTGTTTTTGTACAGCTTTATTGAGCTATTCATTACTACGACGACTTTTATAGTCCTTACGAGATAATTGGCGGAAGCTAAGCTGTCTATTTTTGGTCCGTTCATAAGCTCTATAATATAATGTGTGCAACGTTCAAAGTTTTATTTTACTTAAAAAACACGTTTGAAAAGTTTACAGAATAAAGCAAAGTATGAAAGTATTATTTATAAAGCTTTTGCCCGCGACTCCGTCCGCGTGGAATTAGTAATTTGGGCAGCTTATTTTTTTATCAAATTTGCTTTTTCATCAATTATGGCTCTCCTTAGTTCCTCGATATAAAAAAAATTACCCGCCCCCGCAACCCCCCTCACCCCCCTCCCAACCAAGTTTTACTTCAAAAACCCCTGATTTTAAAGAAAGAAAGAAAGAAAGAAATATTTATTTGTGACAACTAACATAGACAAAAGAAAATTAAAACAGAATAAGTATATTTTGAAGCATTCTTCCGCTCCGCTCCGCTCCGCTCCGCTCCTATTGGTGTTAGCGTGATGATATATAGCCTATAGCCTTCCTCGATAAATGGGCTATCTACCACTGAAAGAATTTTTCAAATCAGAGCAGTAGTTCAAACAACAAACAAACTCTTCAGCTTATTAATTCTTATAAAAACTGTTCGATAAATTCTTAAAATAGACGTATCTTTCTTATTTGTGAACCGATTGAAATGAAACAAACACTAAATGTTAATCCAAGAAAATACCAACATATCAGTGAAAACTGCATCCTTCTAGGTTAAGCCGTTTCTGAGATTAGCGCGCACAAACGCACAGACAAACAGACAATAATTCTAAAAATCATTGTTTCGGGTTCTATTGCGCTAATAAATAGCCCTAGTGACAGTTTTTCTCAAATATCTTCTATGTACAGACACCGACTTGTTACAGATTTATTATATGTATAGATAGATGATCGTAATACAAACCTGATCTTCTTTATGTAATTAGAATTAGAGAGTCTTAGTCATTGACGTACAATAAAACAACTAGACTCCCAATCGCTTAACAAAAGTTCCTCAAAAAACGTCCGAGCGGCGTTGTGTGTACGTATACATCAATTTATACAGATAACATTAACAGCATTCATTCAAATTAACACCTTATTTCGTAGCAGTAATGTTTAATGTCAATTGACTACGATCGTTCGAAGTAGTGACATGACGTCACGCGCTGGAAACCGCCTAAAGAGTAAAGAATGCAGTGGAGTGGTCATGCGAAGCGGAAGCTAGACTGTCTGTCTCTTTTTTTCTCGTGAGTTTGATTACGGTGCGAAAGAGACATATACGAATACGGGGCGAGAAGTGACGTTGTAATCAACGCGCGGTCGAAACACAACTGAACCAAAACTCTGCACAATAGACGCGTGTGCAGACTTTTGCTTCGGACAATTTTTGAGCGTGATTGGGAGTCTAGTTGTTTTATTGTACGTCAATGGTCTTAGTACCTAATTACTAACTTACTAGCGAAATATAAGGAAAATAAATTAAGTACTTATTTATATTAAAATTATTCTCCGCGATGGTACTCATGTTTGATCTTTAATTCTTGAAATTTTGTTAAGTATATTTTGTCAACAGATATCGAGGCGGAGTGTCAAGACGACTTCATGAAGATCAGAGTAGGCTTCAACGGCTCATTTGCTGGCTTGGTCTATTCAGCAGGTAATATACCATTTTACTAAAAAATACAAAAAAACGGTACTTGTTTTAAAAAATAACACCGAAAAATTCAGTGGAACTGCTCAGAAGCGGTAACTGAAGTGTTTTTAATTCAATAAGGTGTGAAACAGCTCAAAGGAGGGTGTGCTAATTGGTCTATATAACCAATAAGGACAAGCGATATGTCACTGGATAGCTTATCCCAAGTTTAGTCACTTTTACTATGGCAGGTAGTCCCAAATATGTGTGAAAAAGTTATTGCTGCATAAAAGTAGTTTGAGTTGAAACGTTACTATGCAGGTAAGTGTACTATGATACCAAGTTTCACTATCACTTTATAGATATATAGTTTTGTAACTGTCGATGATTTTGTGTCATGATTGAATTTTTATGCGTTTTCATGTTTTTTATCTTGCCATACTTTTTTTTACTCTGCAATTCGGGATTTCCCGACATACAAAAAGTTGTAATATATGAAAAAACCTTTCCAATGATATATGGCTTGTCGTTATTGGTCCGTAGGCCAGAGGCTATACAATTTTGCCCATCCTCCTTTGAAACGGAAATTAAAAGGAACATCGAGGAAAGCTACAACTCAGAACTTTATAATTACCTCATAACATGTAACTACAGCTATCTCGTTATTGTCCTAGCCGTCATTACGCACCGCTAACCAGTGTCGTACATTGTTTGGTATCAGATGCGTCTGCGCCTCTCTGACCTGATCTAACATCATGTGGAGTAGAGTTTATGGGTCACATGTGCTTCATTATTTTCAATGTTTTTTCTAAAAACTGGGTAGAGTAGTTGCGATATGCGATCAGAGTCAATGTTAGTATGGAAATGTAAGATGAAAAGTGTAATTAATTGCATGCAAGAAGTTTAGGGACTTCCTGGTATGTATGCGAGACACGAAGACGCTTAGGGCTAGTTAGTAATATTAGTCAGCAATGTATGTTTACCTAGACTCAGACTCCGTTGTCAGTAGAGCAAATTCATTGAAAATGTTAGGGTCACTGAACTTAAAGTCACTGAACGCAACGTTGGCCTGACACATAATATAATATTCCAGGACAATTTAGGTACACACATTGGACTAACCCTGTACTAAGGTCAAGTTTGGTATCCTTACATAAGTAGCGTCTTTGAAATAACGTTTCACAAAACGAAAAATACTTTTAAATCTTCACCGGTTCACGATTTGAAAAGTGACTCCGCTAAGCATTCAATACCTTCAATGTAGGACTGCACTCTTAGCCATTTAAGAGCTTTTACGAACCCGTTTCAACAAAAAAACAAAAGATAATCGCTTTTACCCACTGTGTCACTTTAAATCAATGTGGCCAAACGATAACTAGCGGAAAGTAAATTTAGCTTTATGTAGGCAAATAGGTTAACATTGCTAAACCGAAAAGCAATTTTGATATTAAACCGCATTAAGATGCGGTTAGACCTGGAGTTAGAGTTTTTCGCTCGAGTAGTTAAGTGTTTTGATGAAGAGTTCAAGATCGATTTGTAACTAAAACAGTATTGCGGCTGACTTATTGACAAACACCGCATAGCCTAACTATTTGAGAAACTTGAAATTCGGCAGAAATGTATCTTGAGTAGAAATTTCTACGATATTACTGTCCCTAGACCAAGGTGAAGCCGCGGGCAAAAGCTAATAATATCAACTAAAAGTTTACATCAAATTGTATCTGAAAAATTACAAAGGTAGGCACATTTTCAACAAACACGCAATGTAAATTCAACTAGCGCATTCCCTTGCTCTATTGCTCTCAAAGCTAAAACACAACATTGTTAAACAATGCAGGAAAACCACAAACCTTCGCGAAATAGAGAAAAAAATACTTTATCCCAATGCCACAGGACCCAGCGTGAGAATTGTCGTGGTATACCGTGACTATTCGCGACCTTTCCCGCTCATCGCCTCGATTGCGAATTGTTTAATTGCTTTGTAATCGCGACTCACTGTTTTTATGAGGGGCAATTCTGCGGTAACGGTTGTGGGAATAAATACTATACGCGTCTCACGACCGCGGACAATGTTGCTTATCGCGCTGCCAGTAGGATCGCCCTTCATCTAAATAATAAAAAAATATTAAAAAGAAGAAAGATAGGACTGTGTGTATGTTTGTAAGTGGATATAAACTCAAAAACGACTTAATCGATTGTAAAAATTCTTTCAATATAGAAAACTATAATTATTATTAGCAAGTAACATAGGCTTTAGATCGAGTTATTCGTGATGACGCGTCCCGTGGTTCTTATTACAATGTCTTTAATATCTAATTTTGACAAATTCACGCGCCTTCGTGAAAGGTAGTAGGTAGCTATAATTTGTGCCCCGGGAAAAAGAAAAGTTTCAGTGCAGATGAATGTATTTCGAATTCCGGATTTTGAATTGGACCATAAAAACACATCTTGATAGTAGGTATTTAAGAATAATGAAAAATAAAAAAAATTGCATTGAATCCTCACTGACTCACATTCCATTACATGTTTCTGCCAGATCTGACAACTCCATCTGCCGTGGTCTACTTCACCTAGGGTAAATCTTATGATAAATATTTTGTTAGATACAGCGTAGTCAATTATATTTTAATCTGGGAAAGTTGAGTTGCCTCATCTGACGAGTACTGTATTGTATTGGAATAATACATTAGGTATTTTTCATTTTTGATAGCTACTGCCACACAAATTATTGTAATTATGAGTGAAGTTTTAAATGCTTTAAAACTGAACGAAGGGCGGGGCGATTGTAGACATATGTATCTGGCAAAATTAGAAATTACTTAATGAACTGAAACAATTAATTTTCTCACCAGCGACCTTATGATAGCTACGTTTATGCAAGAAATGTGTCTTTATGCAGTTTTTCCATCTTCACCTCCACCTTCACACTGAACGAACACACACAAACCCAACTATCACCACCTACACTGACGCGTTTCAAACTCAAACAGAGCTCATCCTCAGAGTATGAGTAGTTTACTATGCTACCAGATGTTCATTGATATGGACCTCCGCAAAGTGACGCCTAATTCAATAAATTATTTAGAAATTATTTAATTATAATATAAAAATGAATGACTTTCTTGAGCTCTTGGTTCGTTAAGGTTGGCTCTCTTCACTCCTTCCTGTAGAATCCTCCTGCATCCAGGGCAGAGTGCCAGTGAAATGCGTTAAAATTTTGAAATGTGTTGTATGCTTTTTGCAGGGTACTCATACGATCCGGACTGCATGTACATCAACGGATCGGGGCGCGACTACTACGAGTTCTACATCCAGCTCAACCGCTGCGGTACACTCGGCCGCAATAGCCAGCAGGACGACTCTAGGAAACATCCCACTGTTAGTCCAATAGTTTGACTAATAACCCATTAGTTTGATGCAGCAAAAATCGGTCAAAAATAACAAAATGTGTCGCTTAACTTCAACTTCGGATAAATCAAACCTGAGAATTTTAAGATTTGGTTTCTTAATAAAAGGTATAAGGTAGATTTTTGAAGACAAGATTTTTGTTAATGTACCTATCTGAATAAGCGATTATGTGGGATCGTTATCCACTAAAACCCTGGGTTAGGGTACATATCTTCAGATTGGCTTACAATTAAATTTGAGTTGAAATGTTTAAATAACATAACTCGTTGATAGCAGTTAGTCTTTTCAGCGATGATGGCATTTGAGAGTCATTTGACAATTGATTTGCACTTTATTGTTTTATCGTATCAATGCGTTCAACTCTGTGGTTTAGGTCGTGTGATCAAGCTGTTGCTTTATTATTTTTCAGAAAAACCTGATGTGGAATACGATAACAGTGCAATACAACCCACTCATTGAAGAAGAGCTTGACGAGCATTTCAAGGTCACATGTGAATACGGATACGACTTCTGGAAAACAGTGACCTTCCCATTTTTGGACGTCGAGTAAGTCGTTTTTCTCTTCAAGTTTTATTGCTGTGATTCGTAAGCCCGTTGATGTCTACGTTTCATTGACTAGAGATTGAGATTGAAGTTATTTAACGGGTGATATTTCTTTCTATTAGTAAAATTTTACAACTGATTAATTAAATTCGATGAAGGTCGATTAGGAAGTACTTAATCTAGTAAAGTTTACGGCTTTGCCACGACTACGCACGATCGGCGGCGCAACGAGCGTGCGTGAATGCGGCCAGGAAATAATTGTGCGGCGAGCGTTTAATGAACACAGAATAAAGGGACAAGTGGCGATTATTCCACCCGTCACCCGAGAAGAGTGCAAATCTTTAATGAAAATAAAGCAAAGCTCATAGTGAAAATAAACGGATCACTTACGTCTTATAACGAGTCTAACTCGACATGTTTCGGGCTAATTCGCCGTGACGTGCGACTCTAAGAATAGGGGCTACGAATTAGCCCGGAACATGTCGAGTTAAACTCGTTTTAAGACGTGAGTGATCCGTTTATTTTCACTATGAGCGTGAGTCATGTTTAAAGTATAAAGCAAAGCTATTTTAAAGTTCGTTATCCACTCCGTCGCCACAGTCGCCATCATTTATGAACGTTCCAGGTGGACAGATGAACACGACCGTATAGTCAATCGCGTTCGTGCGTGTTCAGATATTTTTGAGTACGTTGACTGCTCCGATGTTTATGATGGCGACTATACCTATTTGATGATTCGATAGTTTCAAGATCCAATCAATTTATCCACAAGGATTTTCTTTTCTTTATTTAGAGTGGCGACAGGCAACCCGGTGGTGTTCACGCTGCAGCCCCCAGAGTGCTACATGGAGATCCGGGCGGGCTACGGCGCGAGCGGCGCGCGCGTCGCGGGGCCCGTGCGCGTCGGGGATCCACTTACGCTGCTCATCTACATGCGGAGTTCTTACGGTGCGTGGTTATAATAAGAATAATAGACGACCAGATGGCCTAGTAGGTAGAGAGCCTGACTACGAAGCTTGAGGTCCCGGGTTCGATTCCCGCGTCGGGGCAGATATTTGTATGAATAATACGAATATTTGCTCTCGGGTCTTGGGTGTTTAATATGTATTTAAGTATGTATCTATCTATATGTATATGTATGTTTATCCGTTGCCTTGTACCCATAACACAAGCTATGCTTAGCTTACTTTGGGACTAGGTCAATTGGTGTGAATTGTCCCGTGATATTATTTATTTATTTTATTTATAATAATAATTTATCCAGAATCAAGACATAGTTACTTATATCGAGAGATTGTTATGCATGTTGCGATAGACAAACAATAATAATAATAATAATAAATAATAATACACCGTGAAATTTTAGTGGTTGTTTTCCCGAAACGAGGTGATTTAGTATCGATTGTACAATCGATTTATAATTACTATTTTGACTAGAGTCAAAAATCCAATTGTGAAAAACGAAAGTCGAAAATGACCGCAAACCAATAGTAACGCTTCGTTGGTACCTAACCTATCGTACGATCGTACGCTACTTGTACCAACGAAACGTTACTATTGGTTTGCGGTCATTTTCGACTTTCGTTTTTCACAATTGGATTTTTGACTGTAGTCAAAATAGTAATTATAAATCGATTGCACAATCGAAACTAAATCACCTCGTTTCGGGAAAACAACCACTAAAATTTCACGATGTATATGGATTTTTTTGTCAATTGTGTTTTCGATTTTTTTTTCAAAACGTTAGCATGGGTTGAAAACATAAAATATCTCATACTAGCCTTCCGTACGCAGCTTCGCCCGCGATAAATTAATTTTCTCGTAGGAAAAGGTATTTTCCCGCGCTAAAAAGTAGCCAATGTTACTCAGTGATAATTTAGCTTTCTAACAGTAAAACAATTTTTGAAATAGGTCCAGTAGTTTTTATGTTTATTCGTTACGTACAAAAATACAAATAAGTATAGAAGTATAGATTTCAGCCATTTTGAAAAACTCGCGAGATGTACAGCTCTTGATTAAAACGATTCTGGGCATTCTCGTGATCTCAAATCAAATTCCCTCTCAGTTCGATCAGTAAAAGTTAGTTAATTCGAGTTAACGGCCTGTCTGAAATTGCTCGAGGCAATGAACTTGGCTATATTTTATTAAGTTGGGATGACTGCGGCGTATCACGCGACGTCAAACCGTTAATACTAGGGCCCTTGCTAAACGGTGTACGTTATGATTGGCATAGTATAGAAAAATGTTTTTATTCGCAGCTTAGGAAGTACTAACTAGGTACCATCTTAATCTAAAACGGAACACTCCCAACGTAATTGTAATTAAAGTAACAGAATAAGTGAAGGCATTTCATAACTTGTTCTATTATCAGCTCTGTTGATAGAAATTGTTGCAACTTTATTTGCAGTAGTTGCATTGAACTAAAGCATTTCATTAAATTCCATATTAAGTAGTTCCATTTTATAAACACTTCGGTCCGATATGTAACTACAAGGGTTCCTTGCTAAATGCTCCTTTCATACATTCAAAGGCTGACTGGTAGAGATCCCTTAAATAAAATAAAAAATAAAAATAAAAATGAAAAATGAAATGGATAAGTTAGGGTTATAATCTCAACGGTTGTCAATAGTGTTTTTTTTTACCATGAAGAGTTCACATACATAATATGTATATACATTCTAGCCTTTCCCGCGGCTTCGTTCGCGTAAACCATTAGATAGATCTGGCACGTGAATTGAAATTCCGGGGATTTTCGTGAACATACGTTTCGTTTCCGTAACGTGAAGGAACGTGGTCTTCATTTATATTATTCCATATCTTTAGATATTGATGCTTTGTTTGCATTGTACAGTTTCTGTTTGAGGAGCCCCATCCCGGGGCGGCCAGTAGGCGTCGCGGTTCTCTCTTTATGCATCCGTGGCAACCACACTCAAGGGCAACGAGGAAACTCGTGTGGTTTTTTAGAGGTATGCCCCTAGTAGGCTTGTAGGAGAGCCGCACATACGGTACCAAAAAAAGGCTGTTATGCGTAATTTTTGTTCCGTGCGTTTGAAGAACACACGCCATAACTATGTGGAATGAGCAACTTCTAGGGATCATTAGTTAAGGTTTTGTGATCTTGTTTAAATGTTATTTTTTCAACTTCATTTTTTATTACTTTTACGGTCATCCCGTGAAACCATAAAGAAAGAAGGAGTGTTAAGTCTCTCGATAGAGAGCATAACATAGATGCGCGCTTTATCACTGCATAAGGTGATTATAACAGACTGAAATGTACGATGTATGGGAAAGATTCGTCGCTGACCTCTAGACCAGTGATGGTGTATAGGGGTAAGCACGCAGCACGGAATGCTGAGGACCTGGGTTCGATTCTCAGCATTGGTCTTTTTTCTGGGGTTTTTTCTGTGCATCTATATTTCAGTTTGTATTTAGTTTGAAATAAATGTCATTGTTGTTGTATTTCAGACGGCTTCGACATAGTGGTGAACGATTGCTTTGCACATAACGGGGCTACTAAGCGGATACAACTAATCGACGAGCATGGGTAAGATGATTGTTTATAAAAACAAGACGCTTACAATACTGTACAAGAAATAGTGAAGTTTTGTTCAGTTATATATTTTTCGAGATGAAATAGAATTTTAGAAGATG
This sequence comes from Archips crataeganus, assembly GCA_947859365.1. NCBI lineage: Eukaryota > Metazoa > Arthropoda > Insecta > Lepidoptera > Tortricidae > Archips > Archips crataeganus. The sequence goes on along the minus strand of OX402059.1, from coordinate 11,880,111 downwards.
CTTTCGGATTTAAACTGGCAGCGTTCTCTCGCACAACTGCGTCGCATGTCCTTATCGCTTATTAATTACGCATATATCTATCTAATTTATAAAAATCTCGTGTCACGGTGTTTGTTATCGAACTCCTCCGAAACGGCTTGACCGATTTTTATGAAACCTTTTTCTCTATATTCGGTAGGTCTGAGAATAGGTCGTAGGCTATTTTTTATACCCCTATATGGCAAAACAACGTTCGCCGGCTCAGCTAGTAAACGTATAATATAAGGTCGCAGGTGAGCAAAGTAATTGCTTCAGTTCATTGATGGATCGTTTTCAAAAAATTTGTACATAGTTAACAGCTTAATCAAAACAAAAATCACGATCGCGATTTTTGTGTACCGAAAGTTAGTCCATACAAAGTATATGAGTAACTCCGTTACATTTAAATTTTGTTTTTAACCGACTTCAAAAAAAGGAGGAGGTTCTCAATTCGGTTGTATGTTCTTTTTTTTTTTTTTTTTTTTTTAACGTGTGTTACCTCAGAACTCCGTCATTTATGAACCGATTTGGAAAATTCTTTCGTTGTTTGAAAGCATATGCTTCAAGGTTGGTCCCGTTGTTACCGGAATCCAGTTCTGATGATGGGATCCATGAGGAATTGAAGGAACTCTTCAAAAGTTCAAGGGAAATGTAAAGCGATTTTAGTATTTTCAGTGACAAATCGAGCATTTGCATTCATAAAGTGTCATTTGGTAAACTAGATCTGATGAAGAAGACCGCAGATGGCCAACGGAACTCCTCAACGGGTCAAATCTTGCAAGTTGAATTTGACTCACTTCCCGGTTTCTGATTGATTTCATATTTTACATGCATGTGTAAATCAGGTGACAATGCAATATTATTGTGACATGGAGCTAATCTGATGATGGAGTTGGAAGGTGGCCATAGAAACTCTGTAATAAAACAACACAACCCCGTCGAGTTTGGGTTCATTTGAAACGTCTTGACGAGCACTTTGATCCCAGATGGTAACCAGGGTCTGATGATGGAGCTGGAAGGTGGCCAAAGTTACTCCATAAAGTAACGGCACTTACCCCATCGAGTACGGACTCATTTGACTCGTCTCAACGAGTACTTTGGTCCTAGATGGTAACCAGGGTCTGACAATGAAGTTGGATGGTGACCATAAGAACTCCGTAGTAAAACGACATAACCCCATCAAGTTTGGTCTCGTTTGATTCGTCTTGATAAGTACTTTGGTAACCAGAGGCAAAAAGTACAGTCAGTAAAGAGTGCCAGTCCAGGCCATTAGCAACAACTAAAAAGAAAAAAATAAAAAATTTTAAATAAAAAATAAAACCGCCTTCAAAAAACACCCAAAAAAAACTTGGAAATAAAAAAAATTTAAATAAAAAATAAAACCTCCTTCAAAAAACCCCCAAAAAAACATAAAATAATAATTGATTGAACCGACCACAATAAGCATGAAAATATCTTTCTACTAATCTGTTTGAAGTTGGTGCCTCAGCACGAGCCAGCAGGAGTGGACCTAGTAATCTAACTTACCTACATACCTATTATAGGGCTTCTACACTCCTGCTGGCTCGTGCTGAGGCACCAACTTCAAACAGATTAGTAGAAAGATATTTTCATGCTTATTGTGGTCGGTTCAATCAATTATTATTTTATGTTTTTTTGGGGGTTTTTTGAAGGAGGTTTTATTTTTTATTTAAATTTTTTTTATTTCCAAGTTTTTTTTGGGTGTTTTTTGAAGGCGGTTTTATTTTTTATTTAAAATTTTTAATAAAATTAATCCCTTAATTGTGTACAAATGTTTTTAAAACGACTCTGATACGGACCTCCGCAAAGTAGCGCCTGATTCAATAAATTAATTCTTATTCCGCTAAAGTGCGAAGTACCCACGGGTCGCAAAGGAAGTTGCAAAAAACACCTATAGTGTATTGGATTGATATGATAATGACGATTATACCAATAACACCTTCGTTGTATTTGCAGATGCCCAGTGGACGACAAGCTGATCTCGCGGTTCCGCGGCTCGTGGTCGGAGGCGGGCGTGTTCGAGACGCAAGTGTTTGCCTACATGAAGACTTTCCGCTTCACTGGATCCCCCGCGCTCTATATCGAGTGCGACGTGCGCATGTGCCACGGCCGCTGCCCGGTCAGTACAAACCTACAACATCATTAGCCTGAAATCATCATGGGTAACCCTTACACATCATAGTCATCAGCTGGAAAGCATCCACTTAGTGGCGTAGCTGGGTAAACCGGGATCCTAGTGCAAAAAATAAATTCGGACAATTATTTGCAGGTTTTATGTACTTACTAAAAATACAAAACAATCATCATCATTATTCCAGACTTTCTATATATTATGTCCCACTGTAGGGGCCTCCTTTCTGAAGAAGGCTGATCCTACTGATATTATAAATGCCATTTTTTTGTATTTATGTGTTTGTTACTGTTTCACGCTAAAATGGCTGACTGGATTTGGATGAAATTTGGTATGTAGTGTAGATAGATGGACCTAGGTAATAACACACGAGCTACTTTTTATCTCGATATACCCACGGGATACGTGTGGACATGACATTTTGCACGTGTGTTCTTTGTGTGATTTTCAAGGATTCCCATGGAGACTTAGGATAATCCAATTTCAATACTTACAAATGCCAGATATAATATAATTGGTTTATGCGAGCGAAGCCGAGTAAAGGCTTGTAAATCATAACCATAATGTTTCTTTAGCGGTTGTACAATCACTGCACCAGCGGCGGGGCGTGAAATTTTTTGTAAGTAAAGCCGGAGCAAAAAACCTAAAAACTCAATTTTTCCTCTTCTTGAAACTGCAGCAATGGAAGAGAAGCGTTTGGTATCTTCGAAAGTTTAGTCAAACCGGGGGGGATCGGGTTGTTAGTACCCTTCGCCACTGCACTGCACTATACCTCTGCTTTGACCAATAATTTGTCCTCGTTCTCAGTCCCAACCGTGTCACTGGCGTAACATGAAGTCCGTCCGGCGGCGCTCAGCCGAGTTACCGGCGCCCACGCCAGCGCCACGACTCTCCGAGAACATCTCGCTGTTCCAGTCGCTGAGGGTCCTGCAGGAAGGCGAAGAAGACAGCGAGCTGGCTGCCAACACCAGTGAGTTATCCTCCTTATACCTACCTGAGCTGTTACTTCCGGTCACAACTATGAATGCGCAACATTGAGTTAACAAGTCTGTGCACGGGTACGTATCAAGTTACGTAATGCTTGAAAAGAATAATGAACCGAATACATAATGGTTGTTTGATATAATTCAATTTACTCAGATATTATCATCTTTACAAGATTGTTATAAAATAAACCTAACCTAGTAAAATAACTAAATAAATGCTCTTTTCATCCATTCAGACGACCAGATGGCCTAGTGGTTAGAGAACCTGACTACGATGCTTGAGGTCCCGGGTTGGATTCCATTGGCAGATATTTGTATGAAAAATACGAATGTTTGTTCTCGGGTCTTAGGTGTTTAATGATATGTATTTAAGTATGTATCTATCTATATATAAGTATGTTTATCCGTTGCCTAGTACCCATAACACAAGCTTTACTTACTTAGCTTACTTTGGGACTAGGTCAATTGGTGTAAATTGTCCCGTGATATTTTTTTTATTTTTTATTTATTTAAAGGTTGACTGGTAAAGATCCCTTAAGGGTTCGCCTTTGTGCATGTATCACAACGGTTGGAAATCTTAGGTAATAATGATGTGCAGAAAAATCTTATGTAACTACAAGTTCCTCAGGCGTAAGCAAACAGGCCGAAGGCTGTAAAAAATCCTTCAAGTTTTTAAAGCGAACTTCTCTTCCAGGTCCAAAAGAAGGCCAGACGTGTATGAAAACATCAGCCCTGTCAGCCATGGTGGTGTCCTGCGGAGTCCTAGTGGCGGGTTTAGTGGGAGCCCTCCTTGTTGCCGCGAGGGGTTGGAAGAGGAGGGAGGGAAGAACGCCCCACCACGCTTACGTGCCGCATAAGGGACGGATAAAATAAGTAGCTTGGCTTAGTATAGTTAGTTAGGAACTAGGGCAGGTATAAGAGTTTCCGGGTGGTTCATTCACAAAGTTAAATTGAACTTTTATTTTACCACGTTAATTTTTCAAAGGCTATTAAGAAATAATATTTAAAAGCGGTTATCTGATATGTAGTGGTGGTGCAGGAGTGCAGGATTTAAATTTTGTGTGGGCAAGGTATATTTTGTTAGGCCCTATGATAGCACACCACACATTAGATTACGGATGTTTAAATAAGCTAAAAAACTTCCAAAGCGCGAGGTCGTTTATTTTTTATCGACCTAAATCCTGCGTTTTAGAGATCGGTACATAAAAAGTGGATCTGTACATATCTGTGTCGATAAAATGTGGAATATGCGTTTCGATCTTGTCACAACTTTAATTAATGTAGGTAAGTGGAATGTTTTCTCGTGTTGTAGATTGAGGTTAAGTTTTAAGAAGTAAAATGTAGAGCAACAGGTATTTGACATTAAACTTTGTTCCAAGTAAGTACATACAATGCAATTTATTTAGTTGAAACGGCTTAGGACCAATTTCAGTTTAAGTAGGGAGAATGTCAATATAATTAAACTGCAATAAGATCTAAACTTTTATGCCTTAACTATTCCATAAAGAGACACAAAGGCATGAATGCCCCAATATCGCACCTGTTTTTCTAATGACACAAAGTTCATTTTTGAAATGTGAATAATTTCGTATACTTAGTGTCAGTATCGCTATAAACGTGCGATATACCTATATGTTATATCGACAGTTAAACACGTTAAATAAAGTATATTTTCAAAGTTTTGAACTATCTGCTGCGTTAATACGACCATGTATAACTATGTTTGATTAAATAAGTATTTCAATTTAAATTATACTAAGTAGATTAAGTTATAATGACAAATTGAGAGGATCTATATTTTTTAATTTAAAATATACCTCCTTCTGTTTGTCTTTAATGAGTTAAGTTTTAATTATAATCAAACCAGATTTCTCTCAGTAAATATTGTGATATACATAATACCTATTGGCATAGGTCGTAGAGTAAGTTAAATTGCTTCCTAGATCCATTTATCATTATTTATAAATAATTTATATGAAACTTTTTAAAATTGTAAATAATAATATAAGTTTTAGATCTAGATAAGCTTTACAATTTTGTACTATTAATTTAGCTGTAAACTATAAAATGGAAATAATAAATAAGCCTACATGACTTAATTTTGTCTATTTTTTAATTTTCGAAAAGAGATTTTTAATAAACGTCCAGTTTTAATTTAGGTATAATATGCGACTCTAATAAAATAAAACAACCTTTCAACAACACAAAGTATACTTATAAAATAAAGTAGGTATCTTGATTTACAATAATAACAACTGAACACGGAATACACACAAATCATAAATTCACAATAACGCTATTCGTTGTATTAAATAGTATAAAATTTAAAACAATGATCTTAATTAAATAAAGACGTAAATATTAAAAAAATACTGTCATGATTTGTTCATAGTTAACTCACACATTCTGCTCAGTGGGTTTCTCTGCGATGAAACATGCATAAAGTGAAGTAGAATTGAAATAAAACTATAAATATAGGCACCATTTTACGATCTCGAGCCCATTTTCAAGCTTTTGGATATGCAGTTATTCAATAAAGGATTTAGGTACATAGACAGTAGATACTGTATGGCAACGAATGCAAAAAATTATCATCATCAATCACAGTAATTAGTTTTGTATGTAGATACAGTCGAATCATTTGAACTGTGACCTACTGTATAAAATTCTCAAAGTCAATAGGATTTTTGATGTCATGAGAATTTGACTGATTCACGGACTAAAAATCCTACAATAAGTCACGATTCAGCTAGTCTTGTACAAATAACTTTGACCATGAAACAAAACGGCGAATCTCATGAAAATGCGCAACTACTACACACGTCATCGTATGTATACGTCGTATATATTACATACGTCATCTCATAACGTAGGTTTCTTTACTAAGTATGCTTATAAAATCCAGGTTATCGTTTTTTCCTGCGGTTTAACCGACCTTCTAGAGTTTTGAAATATTTACTGACCAAAATAATACTTGATTCTTTGGACATTTTACATAGCATTGGCTACATCGGTGGGTAGTTTCTGTATAGCATCTTCCAGATATTTAATGGCACCGTCTAGAATTTGTACTTCGCATTCCTTCAGCAACTTGATATTTTTACTGTAAAAGAAATAAGAGGTATTGTAGAACAATTTTTTGGCAAACGATTGTATACAATGTGTTTCAAAATTGATCCGGAGTATTCGTATTTTTCACCTAAATTTTTTCTTCTTTCTTCTACGAGGTTCTAACTAGTGTGCAGCCGGTAAGCAGGTGTTGGTACTCCCGAAGATTAAACACTTAGGTAGTCAACATTTGACATTTTGTGACGTTGTATCGTCATTATCCTTTCAACGAATACTATTTAAGGAGATGATGCTCAGAGTTAAATTTTCGACAAAATCAAATATAGTACCGATACTGAGTCTAGTTTGATTAAAGTTGCGACTAATCCTTCCGTTGCCATAATAATCTTGGTAAGATAATGATATTTGAATCGAGCGGTCAAAACGCACGATTATACCCGGGGCCGACTGCCTCTGCACTACTTGCCTGCTTTTAGTATAGGTAACGCCATCAGAGTTGAGGTCACGCACACAACAACACGTCATGTAATGACAGCGGGATTTTGTCATGTATTCGTACCGATAGCAAGTTCAACAGACTCAACATAGAATTACAAGATTGACTAAAAATTTCTTCAACCTATTTCTTTAAGAATAATTTAGGAAAATACATCTAGTTCAAACTAAACAGAAAATAAAATATTTTGATCTATTTTATATTAATCAGATAAGCATATTTTTCGCTTTTATAAAATACCGATTTTTTTCTTGCGAATATTTCTTATCAGTTTCAATATGAAAAAAGAAAAATTATAATATGCATAGCATTGCGTAACTATTTCATCATAAGATCATAATACTTAACTCACATTTTCATCCACTCAGTCATTTCATTCATTCACTATCTTTTGTGCAATCAGTACTTTATGTAGCTGTGTGTGTAATCATTCGCCTCAACTCTCGTGGCGTTACCTATAAATTGTGCTCGACTCTACTAACCTGTGCAAAACCCCTGACTCTGTAGCGTCCACCTTGTTCTTGTACGAAGCTCTGAGCAACCCGCAGCGGGTGAGTAAGTAGGTGTAGGCGCGGCGATCAACCGCGCTGCCTACCGCCTCCGCGCTGCTCGTCTCCGTCGACACCAAGTCTCCTGGCAAACCGTGGCTCAACCATTTCGATAATTCCTCTGAAATATATTAAATTGATCGTTTATTGATTGTTGCTTCAGCATCTTTAAGTAGATACATGCCTCGCTTTAATACATACATACATACATAAAATCACGCCTGTATTCCCAATGGGGGTAGGCAGAGCACACAAAACGATACATTTACGTTTCGAGGCCACTATAAGCAATTTTAGGTTTAAAGGTTAAAGTGATATAACAGAAGCTAGCATTAATTTTTATTACAGAAGCGTACCTAATAGGCTATTTGACATCCACATCACCAATAAATTTATATATTTTTTATGAACTGACAAAACGAGATGCCTTCATAGATTTTGTATGGCAATACCGAACTGTGACGTCACTTGTTAGCCAACTCAATTGACTATTTATTTATTTCAAAGCTGTTAAAATCCAATTTTATAATTATTTAAAAATTAATCTAATTTTCCGGGTTAAATGTGAACGGTTTTTTATTAGAGCTGTATCTTGGAAAAAAAGCTTAGGAGGGCTTCTAATAGTAATTTAGACATAACTTACTTAGAAAATGAATATGCCTAACGAAGTAAAAAAATCTTACCATCGTTCATTTTAAATATCCTAATAAACGCCAGTAGCTCAGCGCTGATAGGGTTGTCACCTAGGTAAATATTGTAATGAGTGAATCCGGCTAAACCCAGTTTAGCAAGCAATGTCCGTTTCGATTCCCGCAGCGGATCGCTAGAGCTCACCCCTAGAGCTAGCGACAAGCTGTCATGCTGATTCTTTGGATACACGAAACTGAAAAAAAAAAGTATTTTTATGCAACAAGGATGGAAAACTGTCTTGTAAAGACTTCTTTGGAGTCTTTTTGTATTTATTTCATACTAAATACAAACTAAAACATGGATGCACAGAAAAACCCAGAAGACAAGACCAGCGCTGGGAATCGAACCCAGGTCCTCAGCATTCCGTACTGCATGCTAAACCCCTACACCACCACTGGTCGGGACTTAGACACAAATTTTTTCCTATGCATCACACATCTCAGCTTGCATAATCACTTTTGCAGCGATATATGTTAAATGCTCTGAACGAGAAACGTCAACACACCTTCGGAACTAACCGCTCACCCGGACCATTTAACATAGATGTCGCTAGTATCACTGCAAAAGTGATTTAAGCAAGCTGAGATGTGTGATGCATAGGAAAAAAATTGTGTTTAAGTCCCGACCAGTGGCGGTGTAGGGGTTTAGCACGCAGCACGTAATGATGAGGATCTGGGTTCGATTCCCAGCGCTTGTCTTTTTTCTGGGTTTTTCTGTGCATCCATATTTTCAGTTTGTTTTTAGTATGATATATATGGAAAACTGTCTTTTCTCACTAATTCTTTAATGAGTGTCATTGATGGAATTAATTGGACCCTTTTCTTCTTAAATTTAAATTGAGTAGCTTTAAATTAAACTCTGAATTTTTAATGCAACTCCTTGGAAAAAATAATACAACTAGTTCTCATACGTCAGTAATTAATTTCTTACTGTCCACGTCCAAACAATAGTTATGTAAATATGCATTTTGATACAGTCAATTTTTGATGTCCGAAATACCGTCATAATTTCCACACTAGACATATTCAGTATTACATAATTATTAGAATCTTTGTACATTCGACGATTGTCTCGTTACGGCGTAACAATTATCGAATTAGGTAGATTTAAAAAAAATTATAAATATTACATAAGCGATGTTTGCAACATGTGACATAAAAAATATTTTTCAAATATAATCGACTAGCCTCCCGTCCGCAGCTTCGCCCGCGATAAATTAATTTTCCCGTAGCAAAAGGCATTTTCCCGTGGTAAAAAGTAGCCTATGTCACTCTGTGGTAATGTAGCTTTCTAACGGCAAAAGAATTTTTGAAATCGGTCCAGTAGTTTTTAAGTTTATTCGTTACATACAAAAATACAAATCTTTCCTCTTTATAATATTAGTGTAGACTAAAGTTCTCCCCTTCTTCTTAAACTCAGTGACACAAGATAAAGGCGAAAAGTGGTAAAAGACTTAGGTACTTTCTCAACACAGGATAGAGTGACTAAGAGATTCAATAATAAATATGAAAGAAACAAGAAACCTAACCAAAATTACCCTTTCTCCACCAAATCATGAATATTTTACTCACGATGGTAAAAAAGGAAAGTACAGAAAAACATGAATTTGTATGATTTACTTGCTAATTCTTTTTATTTATTGCTTAAGTTTCTAATTCACATGAAACCGCAAATCTAGTATAAAGAAGATTTACAATATTCGAGTAAACCACATAACTTATGGACAATTTCGAAGAGTGACCGCCAATGTCCAACGTTAAAACGAACGCAAATAGCTTTGACCTGTAAGTGAATAATGCGCATTTTGAGGAACTACGTAATTAACATTAATTCCCAGCGAACCGTAAAATCTCATTATCACGGCCTAGTGTTTTTTCGCACAACGATTTTATTGACAAATATCCTATTATGTGATGCCTCTGCTGTGACATAACGCGTGCGCGTTAGCTAAGCATTGCATCATGAGTTATGTTTCAGGAACAAACAAATCTGGGCTTAATGAATGCTCTCATTATCCTATCAATACCCTATTTATCGACACAGGTTCGCTGTAATAAAATAAATAACTGTACACACACACACACATACACACACACACACACACACACACACACACACACACACACACACACACACACACACACACTGCTGCACTGCTGTGTATATACATACACACACTGCTATATCAAGCGAAACATAAAATATTTCATCATCCCAGTCTATAAAAGAGGGGGCTCTTAGAAAAAAAATGGTTTGGACCGCAGTTCCCACACGAGCCCAATGCGGACTGCGAACTACACACACATCATTGAATTTCTTCACAGGTCTCCTCACGATGTTTTCCTTCATCGTAAAAAGTTCAAATTTCGAAGATCTTGTCGTGCCATCCCTCTCCCTTTCCTGTTAAATAGTCCTAGAGATGGCACGATACGAAGTTTAAATTAAGAACTTCAGAGTAAAGACGTATCAAATAATTTCGGGTTCCGCCATCCAACATTTGCGCTCAGGGAAATTATATATTTACATGTTAGTACAGTAAGTATGTATGTAAAACTCTTTATTGTACGTAAAACATGAAAATTAACAGTTAACAAGAGAAACAGATGTACAAAGGCGAACTAATCCCTTAAAGGGATCTCTTCCAGTTAACCTAAACAAGACAAATCACAGTAAGTAACAGACACGTGTTGATTATTGGATGTTAAACATGTGTACCTATCTAGTACGGCTTCGGGAGATAACTTTACGTCTTTATTAATTTATTTTTTTATTAATTTATTATTATTTGTTTAGATACAAGGACCATACAGCCACTTTCTATAGTTGTAAAAGGCGACTTCGAGCCTACGTCGAAACATGCAATCGTTTATGATGCATTTTATGTGCTTTCGCAATGTGCAATTGACGACAAACAACATGCGTAGTGTACGTATACATGTTTCAATATAGATAACAGTTAACATAAAAAATAACAAGCATCCTTGTTATAGTAAATTTGAGAGAAAGTGCAATACACCCTCAAACGAACTTTCTATAAAGCAGCCTATAGTCTAATAATGGATTCGTTACGGCAAGTACATTTTTTTAAATATTACGCAAAAGTAAATTAAGCCCGGTCATGTGCGAGTCGGGTTACGCGTAGTATAGGGTTCCGTACAAATATGCAGCAAATATTCTACTCCTTCTTAGCTATGATAGTTTTCCTTATAAATTAGTTTTAATATAGCTACTGCCTTTCCTTTATGATTTTTTTCACACTTTTCAAGTGTACAGTTTAGTTTTTAGTAAGGGAAGCGGACACTACTGAATCAAAAATTAGCACTATAAAGCCCAATACTTCGCAAACGGTTCTCTGAATCAAAGAATGATCTTAGAAAACCTACAATGTTATAGATGACCTACTCATTCAACGATAGCCCACACTTTCAATTAATTTTATCTAAAATACATGATTATCATGTCAGACCAAATAACAAGCAATTCACAAAAGGATCATCGAAGAAAATAAAGTAAGATTTTAATTACAACGTCGAATTAAAATCGAATAAAAAAATAGAAATAATAATGAAAAATAATTAAATGTCAATGTAATAAAATAACTAAAATCAAATATAAAATAAAAACAAATTAACAAAGCGCGAGGAACGCAAAACCAAAAACAATGAGGTACGGAACAAGGTACAGAAAAAAATACAATCGAATTGATAACTTCCTCCATTTTTAAGGCGGTTAAAAAATAAAAATAAGTAGGTACCTACTTATATAAGAATGTCAACATAAATGAATTTCACTGTACTCTTTTACAGAGTACAATGATTTTTATATTGTATAGTTGTATGTATGTTGTACAGTTGAGATTACTAACCCGTTATGCAAGAACAAGTCTGCGTTGGATCTGGCCCCGTAGAATATGAAAATCTGCTCGTTCGGCTGGAAGTCGTGGAGAGCAAAACACTCCCCGCGGTTTAGCTCCTTATTGAAATCTGTTGTGATCTGAAAATGTGTTTTTCAATCTTTAGATAGCAAAATGCAAATTGAAATCACGAGGCGAAAATAAAATTATGAACATGTGCACTAAGACGAACTCGGCCTCTCGTTGTGCTACAATAAAAACAGTGAAAATTAATGGATATTTTGGAATACCTATCGGCGTTGTCGCCCCTTAATACCTACTCTATATTTTACTAATCTTACTAATATCTTAGATCTTTCTTAAACGTTTGTATGCATGTATGGATGTGTGTATATTTGTTAGTCTTTTACGCTAAAACGGTTTGACGGATTTTGATAAAATTTGTCACACAGATAGTTTAAAACCAGGATTAACATATACGATACTTTTTAACCCGGAAAATTGCATAGTTCCCGCAGAATAGAGATAAAAGAGTTCTTCGCAGACGAAATCACGGACAACAGCTAGTAATTACTAATCCTACAAATGCGACAGTTCGTGAGTGTGTTTCTGTGTGCGTGTGTGTGTTTTTTACTCTTTGACGCTAAAACAGCTGAACGGATTTGAATGAAATTTTGCATAGGTACTTATATGTGGATAGGCAGATATCTGGAATAAGGTAAAGGCTACTTTTTATTCCGACATTCCGACGGGATTGGGCTGCACGTGTGTAAAATCCCGAAATTTCAACAGATAAGTCTGGAGACATGAAATTTTATACGTTAAGACGCTTTTTATTTAAGACAATGTTTTTTGAGAATTCTAATCGGGATTTCGTAAAATTCTGTGTGAGTGATGGCTATTACTTAGCTACATACCTCCCTAATTTTACTATTTTGATAATATTTCTCCCATCAAATATTTACTATAAGCCATGTTAATTTTTTATTATTTAGAAGAAAGTAAAAAAAACGTTTACCACGCCATGCTCATGGTTGCACATGTCCCAAAGCGGTATGAAGGCGGTGGTGTTTGTGCTGGACAACTCGAGGTTGTTCTGTCTCGTCATCACAGTAGAAACTGCCCATCTGGAACAAAACAGCAAATCGTAACAAAGCTTATAATTTCAGTAGCAATGAACAATTGTATCATTAAAATAAGTCTATGTGCGAGTGTGCGTGAATCAAATACCTATATCAAAAAACGTTATTTCGCGCTGAAAAACAGCGACTGTGTCAAGAGACTTTTAGGTCCACAAGGCAAAGGCATGGACAGAATTTTAATAGTTTGTAGCATGTTGTATCTTATAATTAATATAATTAATTAATCACAAACCAAGTGCTTGAACGACCACTTCTCGGATCATATCTAATGTTGACACCGCTCAAGAATTGTGGCTACAAATCTATCAATGCCACATAAAATTATTAAAGTATAAAATACATTTCAATGCCCAAGAAGCATCACGAAGCATGCCGTGCTTATTTCCGACTGGCAGCCAGCATTAAACAATGCCGTATACGATGAATTTCATCGATGATTGACGACTCTTTACCCAGAAGAGATAAAATTGTATCCAAATAGGAAGTGACCATTGGAATAGGAACCGTACACGCAATATCACTTTCGACGAAGCGACACTTCTCAATTGCACGAACAATAGTTTTAAAAGAAACATGTTTATGACGCATTTCCTAACTCTTTTATTCACTTGCTTCACTTGTAATGCCGCAGAACAATGTCGCAGGTTTCAGTATAGAATTGTTTATAAATTTAGCATGCATGTTAATCCGATAAACGTACAATAAGTATCTTATTTAAACGAAAAAGCGCTCTCTTAGGCGCTAATCTTAGCTAGGTGCACGCTAGGTGTAACGAAAAAAAACCGGCCAAGAGCGTGTTGGACACGCCCAGGATAGGGTTCCGCAGCTGTTACGAAAAAACCCTTGCAAATCTTATTAATTTTACTATTAATAATACTGTCCGTATTAAACAAGCAATATTTTATAGGTCAGGCTGCTATTTACGAACTACTAATAATACTATAAAGTTAGACGAGAAAAAAAAATCATCCCCACTTTCCGTCTATGGGAGGTAGGTACCCTAAAAATTTTTTTTTACATTTTATTTTATTACTTTGTCAGAGTAATTGCTATATATGTATATCCATGCAAAATCACAGCTTTCTAGCACTAATAGCCACTGCCAAGCCGCGGACAGACATGACGAAACTATAAGGGTTCCGTCTTGCCATTTTAGTTCCGGAACCCTAAGAAAACAGGTTTCAAATTATTTTTTTTAATTCAGAAACCATCTGAAACATTTTATTAAGTTTACAAATTAGTGACTACATTTTACTACATAAAAGATGACCACTTAATAAAATTCGTTTCAACAAACAGTTTTCGTAACTTTTTGATACTAAAAGATACGAGAAATCCGTTTTCGAGTTTCGTAATTGGTACATTCATTTCCGACCATAAAGCAGTAGGTACCGACTATACTTTTCGCTGTCGTGTTTTATTTTTAGTTGATTACGAAGGGAAAGCTGTATGCAGTAAGTTCAAGTAAGTAGCTCTCATCTCATATCCAGTAAAGCTGCACTTGTCAAACAATAGCAAAGCTTTAATGGCTCTTACTTTCCTCTAATTACGTAAATATTTTTCACTTTTGTTTTGGCACACGCGTCTATTGTTGTCTTCATTACGCCCCCGTGAGATAATGTCACATTATTGCAAACGAAATAATAATTGAAACTGATTACACGGCAAGTAAATAAAGCATCGAATAATGTAAGAAAAATAACACTAGAACAAAACAGCGACAAAATTCTATAAACAATTTTTTTTTACCGGACGAACATATTTGCTTTTCATAATACACTGAGCGGATTGTATAGCAAACCAATTACTCCCGACGAGTACAAAATGCCTGGTAATTAATACAGATGAAGCATGAAAAAGTAATCAATTGCGTGGTGTTAAAAATCGGACGTCCTCTAAAACCTCAAAATTCATTGCATTTACCGATGCAGTTACGGCGGTTATAACGCCTCTTACAAAGCAAAAACTTAATAACAGACATTAAAGATTACCTGCAAAATACTTCGCTGTGGTTTAGGCATTCGAACGTAAGTGCTAGGAAATATGAAAGTAAATTACGAGTCAGAAAATAGCATCGTTACATAAGTATCTATTTATTGCATAAATCTTGTGACAAACCTAAAACGGAAAATACTTAGCGGATCCTTTACAACACTCTTCCTGAGTTCATCTACTTGCAATTCACAACAACAATGGAACATATGAAAGAGAATGAATGGTAAAAAGATCGCCATAGTGATTACACATAATAAGCATGTACTGTACAGTCGAGTTCTCCAATATCTGTACAGCCAACCGTTCATAAATATCTGTACATAGACCTTATTACCGTAACATAAGGTTCATGTTTATATATTTATGAACGGTTGGCTGTACAGATATTGGAGAACTCGACTGTACCTATACCTACAAGCAAATAAAGTTGTATTAAAGTTTTCAGGCAGATTGGTTTTGGTTGTGCCCACTGGTGCATTTATCTATGTTTAACCGACTTCAAAAAAGTAGGAGGTTATATGTTCGACTATATGTATTTTTTTTACTTTTTTTTTTACTGGTGAAGTTTAATAAAACTGAGACTCGTTCTAATTTTGAAATCAAGTTAGAAAAGTACCTACCTAATAAAGGGATAATAAAGGAATAATAAAGGGATTGATATACTTATTAACGTTATAGAGGGTGTTTTATACATTAACACACGTATTTAATTGCGATACCAGATTCAGTAATATTCTTCTTCGTTACACTCTTGACGGAATATTATTATGGAATATTATCTAGTTTAAATAGTAAAATAAGAGGACTATGCGTAAGACGAAAGAAAACTACATAAATAAGTTTTCACACCACCTGCTCGACAATGCCTTATTATATATCATGCAAACCTCTCTCAAAGTAAGTCATTATAGCCCTTGGCTTTCGCCGGGGCGTAATGTTGTACTGAATTTCATTATAACCCGCCGGGCAGTAATGTGATTCTCACTGCTCGTAGTTCTTATTGGTATGTACTTAAAGTCTAATTTCAAAATCGCCCCGCGTGCAGGCCGGCGCGCAGCCCGTGCACGTGCTGGTGGTGCTCCACGTGCTCAGCCCCGCGGTGCCCGCGGGCCGCGCCGCGCCTCATTTATTTGCAGTTCCGCGGCCGAACGAAAACAAAGTCAAATACTTAAACAAAAAGCCGCGAGTGTTTCAATACGCTGCAATTTTAAGTAGGTACCAAAACTGCAAAAGAAGATAAAACATTAGGAAAATATCGAGTGACGAAAGTGATTTAACTCCTGATTCCATTAAATTAGACGCCTTAGGACCACTTGCACAGTTCAGGGTAAAAAAAAAATCGGTAACCCTGGGTTAAGAATGACAGTTCCATACATTTTGACACTTGTTAACCCTGGGTTAGCAGTTAACTCGCTCGGAGTTAAGTAGCTAACCCAGGTCGGCCTTAGAAATTGTTAATAATGTACTCCTAGAGAAGTCGAAGGAAAAATACTTAAAAGCTTACAAAGATTTCGACAAATGGAAAACTGCGAAAGGCGCAAAGTCAGTGTCAGAATCAGCGCTTCTGGGTCTATTTCGAGTATTTTTCTAGTAGCCTTGGTTTTTATTGTCTCGCAAAAGGTGAGAAAAGTAGAGTATACTCCTCGGGGATAAAACTGATTTTGCCTTGGGCGCGCTTAAATCCTTCACTGCTCTCAGGACTCCATCTTAATTCCCTCGCTTTGCTCGGGAATCAACTAAAAAGCCCCTCGCTACGCTCGGGAGTTAAATCTAGAGTCCCTCGATACGCTCAGGATTCAATATCGCGCCCGTGACATAATGCAGTGCTTTATCCCCTTGGTGTACAATCTACTATTAAATACCTACTTAATAAAGCAAAATAAAACACTAATATTTTTTTTATAGTTTTGACTGATGTTTAAAAGCGAATGGGCTTTTCTAGAAAACAAACAAAAGATAATAAATAATGTAATAGCGTGGACCAAACAAGACATTTTATCAATGCAAAAGGTATTGTCCACATTCATACTATAATAGAACCTAACGGAAATGGAGGCAATTTAATAATTGTAGTTAAACCCCCCACAAACCTTATACTTTATCCGGAACTGATTGCAGTAAAGACGTGGTTCGGTCAGTGGCTCACAATTATAAACAAGTTAAGAAATCTAAATCTCTCACAATACATTTTTAAACACGATGATTAAGCATTAATCCACGTTGCATAAACCCATTAGCCAGTGAAGATAATTCGGATGTTCTATATCGATCGTACGTGATATTTACGTAACGAGCTTTTTCATCAGACTAAGATCTCACTCAATAAACGATATGTGGACAGAAAGTAAGAGCTAAGTGATGCGTGAGAACGTGGCACTACAATAACCCGCAGCTGTTCGCTGGTCGACTTTGCTATCTGAAATCACATCTCTTAATGTTATGTAAATGATAATGATTTCCTGATTAGAACTGATGTTGAATTGTGAGAGATTCTATTTTGAAGCTAAAATTTTCACATGTTTTAGGCATTTGTATTCGATTGAAATCTGTATATCCCACGACAGGCAAAATGGAACTGCCACTATCGTAATTCCAAAAATTTGTTTGTAAGAAGTACAACATACTAAATATCGTAAACAAGTTGTTGAGTGAAATTATTTAATCATTAACAACACATTTTACATAACAAATAATGACACCCTAAATAAAACTGTATGGACGACTTAACGGTTCGATACTCACGATGTCCAAAAAAATAGAGTGTGACATTCGTCGACGACTATAGTAAATCGTATTGCGACTCAAAAGACCACTTTTTGGAGTTCAATCGAAATATTTGGCCGCGCCTATTTGTAATGGTTGCGTAACGCGTATAATTTATCGAAATATTGCTAGAAAACAGTTAAGAGAAATGACGGCGTGCAAGTAGGCGTGAACGTTGAAATGTTTGAGGTTGTCGCCACTAGGAAGAATGGTTTTATTAGATTTCTTCGTCAGGTGGGCGTAATGAGAAAATAATGAAAATTGTGCAAAATAATATTTTATCGCAATCAGCAAGCGATGCGACACCGAAAGTAATATGCGTGTTTTAAAATAAAATAGGTACCTCACCTGTTCTGTGTTTTCTTCAGTTAAGAAAATGTATTGCTAGGTTCACATGTTTCGCAAGCGCCGACCAACGGACAAGAAAACCGGAATAGCTTCCTCTAACATATTAAATAAGTATTATACATTACTAGCTGGTGCCCGCGACTCTGTCTGCGAATAATTCGTTTATCGCTATCGTGCGGGAACTATGCAATTTTCTGGGGAATAAACTATCCCGTATCCTTCCCAGGGTCTCAAACTATCTCCATACCAAATATCATCCAAATCGGTTCAACGCTTTAAGCGTGAAGAGGTATCAGACAGACATACAGAGTTACTTTCGCATTTATAACATTAATAAGGATGACTGTGTCCTGCTGGGTAATTGTGTAACTTTTTAAACACTTGGAATCGGATCGAAATGTCTTTCTTTCTTTTCTTCCTTAATGGCGGCCACTAGGCTTGTGCCAATATCAGTTAATTGCTCTGAGAGCGACTCACGTTGTACGGTAATTGTAGTTTTTGCAACTTGATAGTAAAATTCCAAAAACCACGTGGAGACAACTTGCGCATTAAAAAATGTCAGACACGAGAGCAATATAGAATTTTGAGATCACTGTAACAGTTAAGGTTAATCGCCGCATAAAACACTATCAGAATTATACCACAACTAGCCAAAGAAACAGAAATACCAAAATTATATACTGTCTACATCCGCCATGTTCGAATGCCACAAATCGAAATGACTTTTTGTATAGCTGGCTGTTTCCGATACCAATTGTCAGCCCATACAAGAACTGTCAAAATGAACGCGATGGCGATTGCGAGGGAGTTAGACAATTAGCCTGCTGGGCGTTAGCCGGTGCTTGCCAAACGTGTGGACCCGGCATAATACGTCCTACACACGCTTCTTCATACCAACAATTTATCATTTCTGTAATAGTTAGAGAACTAAAATAAAAGTTGACAGCTTTTTTTTACAACAGTAAAATGCACCTAGTCACGCGATGCTCACACGCCGTCAATTCTTTGTTTTTGACATTGACCTTATGTAAGGCATAATCTGAACTTTAATTAGGTGAAAAAAAATATTAGGTACTTACCTTAGCAAATAGGTCGAGTCGAGCCCGATTTACGGCCGGCGCAAACCAGATGCATTGCGTGTCACACACTATTGAATGAATGAAACGGTAAGAAAGATGGCACACCATGTGCAAAGATGGTACACGTTGATAACCTCCTAAGTCCAGACTTTTTCTAAGTTATGTAGTGCTTAGGAACCAGATGAGAGTCACAAGCTTTTTAACATTGGAAAATATTTTTTTTTTTTTTTTTTGAAAGTTCTTTACTCATTGAATGTACTTACTTTACGAGAGTCGTTTTCAAAAAAAGTTTATACTTACAATTAAGGGATTTAATTAAAATAAAACTTAATTGATTATTTGTGTAAAGAAAGTCACTACCCATATTGTATGGCTAACTTACATTACACAAAGGACGCGATCGTGATTTTGTTTTCATTAAGCCCTTAACTATGTACATTATTTTGAATTCGACTCGTATACTTAGTACATTCGACAGTTATTCTCAATACTTTCCCCGAGACCCCGACAGGCAAACGTTGGGTAGTGAAATATTAGTAAATAGCCTCAAGCACGGCTATGATAGTCGCGTCTAATCAAATCACCGCTAGCCGTGTCAATTATTTAATTATAGCAGACAATAGCAATAATCTGCGCTGCAGCGATCGGCATACCGCGGCGCAGGCGGCGCGTCGCGTGCTCGCATTCCGTTTCACATCTCGCTGAACTTGGTGTGATCCAGCCTCATGGCATAGCGTGGCCCAAGGAATGGACTAGACGTGAAACGTTTAAACTTTCGCGATTTCGCGACTTAATCCCGAACTAGTACTACTAGTAGTAGTTTTAGTAGTGGTAGAGCCATGTTGTAGCTAGCCGCTGCATCACGAATGGGCCGGCTCGTCCGCGGCAGTACCACCCTCTCACTCACAGAACACCAGCGTGAAGCAGCAGTACTCCTGCTGCGTTTCGTACGGTCAGTGAGAGCGCCGGGGGGCACAATACCTCTTCCCCTCCCTCTCCTCTATTCCCTCTCCTATTTAAAGGCCGGCAACAGATCAGTGACTCTTTGAGTTGTTGATATTTATGGGCGGTGGTGATCATTTTCCAGCAGATGACCCGCTTGCTCGTTTGCCTCCCGCTCATCATAAAAAAACTACTTGTTGCTAAAATTACCATAATCATAATCATTTATTGTGTATGAAATTGTACCTCAACGTTTCGACCTTATTGCAGTGGCCGTGGTCACGAGTCGACTCACCACTGCACCCACCCAGTGTCAGAAATATCTGTTGAAAATAGTCTTTAATTTGGAATTGTTTTGTGTCTTCTCATGGATTCTAACAATAGATCTTGAAAAACTTAAATTAATCCTTTTTAACGGGTTCGGTCCAATGATTAAATATTTATGAAATACTTAACTACCTTTGGCGCAGTCGGTTAAAATTATGAAAGGTAGGAAGAAGGTAGGTATTTAAGGTAGATAGGTAAGTGAGAAAATAATTTTGAGAAAAGTAATGTGGGTAACTTTAGACTTCGTTTAAATGTCTACTGGTTTAAGAATGAACTCGTGTAGAGTTTATAAAGCGCATCTTGTTTGCTGTTTGTGATAGTTGAGTTTGACAGACATTTTTGCTTTCTGCGGAAGAAGGAGAAGGATGGCTTTCTGCATGAAAACACATTTGTGTTGCACACACTTAATTATCTTGGACGTGCGTGTGTTAGTTTATAGAAAAATATTAAATTAAATTAAATCCGAGCCATATTTACGTACCTAACCGAGAAATGACAGGAGAAACGAGAAATGTTTTTAGATAAAAATGGATATAAGTAGGTAAAATTTTATTGAAATTATATATTATTTAAATATTTACTCAATTTGTATTGTTCAAAGAACAACAGCTAAAAATAAAAGCCACTTTATAAATATTTGAATCATCATCATCATCATCATTTCAGCCGAAAGACGTCCACTGCTGAACGAACATAGGCCTCCCAAACAGATCGGCCCTGCGCCATCCGTATCCAATGCGTTCCCGCTACCTTCACCAGGTCGTCGCTCCAACTTGTTGGAGGCCTACCTACACTGCGTCTTCCGGTCCGCGGACTTATATATTATAATAGATTTGAAATAAAGGAATAAGATCTCAATTTGTCTTTTGGTAGAAGTCTTGAAGATTGAATTTACAAGATGACTTTTTCTTTTGAATAGAAATGTGGCACTATCGATTATTCAACCAAAGAAGTTTGCTGTCAGTATTTGCTTAGCTCTATGCGAGCGAGATACGACGAATGGAAATCAATCTTATGCAATATGCATATTCTTCGTTGTAAAACGATGTTCTGCTGCGCTGATTTCATAGCTGCTCCAGTAGATCTTATATTTTCTACGATAGTATTTTCACAATAAGTATTTATTGTTGTATTATACTTGACCATTGATCAGCAAAAAACAATAGACGGTGATGTTCTTATAAGTACTTACCTAAAGTATGTTTACTATAGTTTTCGTTGAAAGGCTCGATTTCACAAACCGAGTTATTTTCCAATTACAAGCCATTGTTCTCATTCAAAATCCAAACAAAAGTAAAAATTACGCACCCGGTTGCGGCTTAGCCGTCTTTTCGTCTCAGCGAGCCACTCGATCGGGCTCCACCGCCGCGCGCTAACGTGCAACGCATAGTCACTTTCACGTTCACACACAAAAAAAAACGCGGGAAACCTCAACGAGAAATCTTGCATTTTCATCAGTAACATAACAATCTTCGTCGGACTAACAGCCGTTAACGATTTATAAACAGCTATGTTGTGTTATAAATTATAAATAAAAACAATTGGCTGTCAATACTTTTATCAGAAGTGTTATAGAAAAATCGATTAGTGCGCGTGAGACTGTCGAAGGCGTTTAGCTTCCTTCCTTCTTTTCTTGTCCCTACTCTTAGAGCCCTTATCTTCAGATTTTTAATTTAAAATCAGTATAGAACGTGCGTTTAATACTTGACCAAATAAACAGTAAAAAGGAAATTAGAACAGTTAAAGGATTAGTGCAGTGATCAGTGTCGAGTGTTTCCGAGGGGTGATTCCTGAGATTGAGCGTCTATTGTTGGTGTACTATGGGTGTCTGGAGGTCCACCATGCCTTTGTTGAGCACCCTGGCAGCTGTGGTGATTATCGTGAATTCGGCGGAGGATCTGGACCCTGAGTTCAGAAGAGATCTGAGGCCCAGGGCTGTAGATCCTGGAATGACTAGTTATGAGCAGGTAATGTTACCTTACCGATTGCTAAATGATATACTTAATATAATTATTTAGACTTCTTTAGCATTGTTTTTAATGCTCTTTCCCTGCAGGAAAATACTTCTTCCGAGTATCGGTATTTATGTGGGTTGTTGAAAACATTACCAGCTCCTTAATTATTGTATTTTATTCCAATAAAATGTTGGATAAATATTAATATACATACGTGTATCATGAAGAATATGATTTCTTTAAATTGTTATATTCTGTCTGTTAACTTTTATAAAAGAGCAGAACACTGTTTAGTCGATTGGCAGATAAAAGATGCAAATCAGTTAGATTATAGAGCTTTTAAACTAGTTCAAATATAATTTAGATGTTGGCGTCAACGCGTCAACCTATGACCACGCCTTAAGAGGCACGCTCAGTAGCTTAGCTGCAAGAGCTTTGACAGATGTGTGAAAATCTGGCGACCAATTTAGTGACCACCTTTTTGTACTTGGGTGTGACATCTCTGATGCAAAATAAGATTAACAAGAAACAAAAGATATGTACGGTCAAGTGCAAAAATTAGTATCGATTTAATCCTCCCATCGTTATATACCTATACCTTAATTCGACGACATAAGAGCTATGGGACATATTTATGAGCAAGTTGTGTTGTGTGCACCCATATTTTTACACTTGACTGTACCATATGGTTGCGAACAATGCCTCTGGTACAAAGCATTAAACGAATCCATCCATCCATCGAATTCAACGCATACCTACCCATTACAATTCACCAATCTATCATCCATAGTTTACATTGTTGAGCGCAGTTGTTGAGCAAATTTCACGCGTGTTCATAACAATGAAAGTTTGCTTTTGGTCTATGCAGTCCATTTGTAGACAAACTAACTAACAACTCACAACAATGCAGTACTGAAATGCACTCGTACATTGGTTACATTACAGGCAAAAGATTTTTTTTTCTTCCGCACTGTTTATGTATGGGGGTAAACACAATTGTATAATTTTCTAGCTATATTCAACGGTATGAGAATTTTAGCTTTAATTTTGTTGTTTATGCTTTTTTGGTATAACTACTGCATCCCGTTTACTTTTGGAACGACTATCTTACAGTTACGGCCCAGTCCAATAGACAGCAAAGATAAGTACACAACATCGATGCGATATTAATGTAAAGCTACCGGTGTAGCCAGAGTGACACTCCTACCGTACTATTTGGGTCAATCAACTTTTTTTTGTAAAAGTTTTTCTGCTACTTTCTATGATAACCGAAATAATTAAAAAACTGATTATTTTTCCTTATTTAAAGTATACTTTTCAAAGCCCTAGATTTTTGTAGTCAATAATGGTGTAATTGCCATATTTATTTTATTTTGTTTAGCTTCTATTTCTTGGGTGACCCAGGGGACAATGTTGTCCCCGAAATTTGTATGAAAATAGTGGTATGTCCCCTGGGTGACCGGATTTTTTCATAGAAATACTTATTTTTTTTGGTTTTCACATACGCACTATGATACACAGTTTATCTAATTACTGCAAAATCATGGTTTCACTAACCAGAGATTACAGAGTTACTTGTAAAGGAGTAAATAGAAATTTACAAAAAAAAGTTGATTGGCCCATTTACATGTATAGTGCAATTATACATATAAACTGTTGCAAGCATATAATCATCTATATAAAAATCAAATACCACATTGGAGCTGAGGTTGATCTGTTTATGTTGTGTTCGTTATTGCCAAGGACACAATCCGTACCTATGATAGAAATATTTGAGGAAACAACACATGTACCTACCTGAGATGAAGCCGCGGACATAATCCAAATAATCCATAGCGATCTTTTAAATGAAATAAATGATATCCTACATAATATTAGCTGTATTAAAAAATAAAAAAACCGGCCAAGTGCGAGTCGGACTCGCGCACGAAGGGTTCCGTATATAAAAATCACGTTCGTTGTATGGGAGCCCCCCTTAATATTTTTTTTATTTTAATTTAATGATTTATTTTTAAAGTCAATATACACCGTGAAATTTTAGTGGTTGTTTTCCCGAAACGAGGTGATTTAGTATCGATTGGACAATCGATTTATAATTACTATTTTGACTTGAGTCAAAAATCCAATTGTGAAAAACGAAAGTCGAAAATGACCGCAAACCAATAGTAACGCTTCGTTGGTACCTAACCTATCGTACGATCGTACGCTACTTGTACCAACGAAGCGTTACTATTGGTTTGCGGTCATTTTCGACTTTCGTTTTTCACAATTGGATTTTTGACTCTAGTCAAAATAGTAATTATAAATCGATTGTACAATCGAAACTAAATCACCTCGTTTCGGGAAAACAACCACTAAAATTTCACGGTGTATAATTAAATATTCTGTGAATATTTCAAGTGTCTACCTGTTGCCGTTATCAATATCGAGCAAAAACGAGCAAAAAAATCATGTTTGTTGTATGGGAGCCCCCTTAAACATTTATTTAATCCCATTTTTTAGTATTTGTTGTTATAGCGGCAACCGAAATACATCATCTGTGAAAATTTCAACTCTCTAGCTATCACGGTTCCCGAGATACAGCCTGATGACAGACGGACAGACGGACAGACAGACGGACGGACGGACAGCGGAGCCTCAGCAATAGGGTTTCCGTTTTTACCCTTTGGGTACGGAACCCTAAAAATACATAGATACGATACGACCCAAAACTTAACTGACAGATTTCCGCAGTCGGATATCAAAGTAAGGCTGGATTTCACCAAACTTTTATTCCGAGAATAACGCTTACTCTCAGATAGTAATGTCAAACCACCATAGTGTTTTGACATTACTATCTGAGAGTAAGGGTTATTCTCGGAATAAAAGTTTGGTAAAATCCAGCCTAAGAAACACAATTTTTGTCAATAGGTTTAAACCAGGTTTAAAATATTTATCACCTTCACAAACAGTTGAAGATTACAATCAAACCAAATTCATTCATTCAACTGATGAGTGTTGATAATCTAAAGTCATTATCGTGACACCTGTCAAAGATTAAGCACGCCCAAGTTTAGTTATATAACTGTTAATAGAGTTCAATGTTACGTAATATTGTATCGAATTGATGAGAGCGAAGAGTCGCGGCTTATGGCGGATCTGGAACTTTGGCTGTGCAGGCGTGTCTGACACTGCACTGATTGAAAAAATCTTTATACACCGTGAAATTTTAGTGGTTGTTTTCCCGAAACGAGGTGATTTAGTTTCGATTGTACAATCGATTTATAATTACTATTTTGACTAGAGTCAAAAATCCAATTGTGAAAAACGAAAGTCGAAAATGACCGCAAACCAATAGTAACGCTTCGTTGGTACAAGTAGCGTACGATCGTACGATAGGTTAGGTACCAACGAAGCTTGGTTTGCGGTCATTTTCGACTTTCATTTTTCACAATTAGATTTTTGACTCTAGTCAAAACAGTAATTATAAATCGATTGTACAATCGATACTAAATCACCTCGTTTCGGGAAAACAACCACTAAAATTTCACGGTGTATATAAAATTCTCGTGTCGCGGTGTTTGTTACCAAACTCCTCCGAAATGGCTCAACCGATTCTCTTGAAATTTTGTGTGCATATCGGGTAGGTCTGCGAATCGGCCAACATCTATTTTTCATACTCCTAAATGTTAAGGGTGGTTCACTCCTTAATTTTTGACGTGACAACGCCTAATAAATCGATGAACGCCGGCTGCATACACGAAAAAGGATGACGCAATGTAAGTAGGTACATGAGCCGCGAGGGCCAGTTGCAAGAGAGCGGCGAACGCCAGCATGTACAAATTTAAAGTGTATCAGCAGTAGAGCAACTTAGTTAGATAGATAAAGACGTTTATTTGGTACTAGAGTAGACGAATAAATAGACTTGATATGAAATATATTACATGCATACAATCAATAGAAGCTGTATATAATTAAGTTTAGGCACGTTAAGCAGAAATGATGAATCGTAACCAAAAAATTTATAATGACAGTAGTTACTAGTAATGAACACAAAACAAAATATCTGCTGGTCTGATGCCTCTTGCAATTTCTTACGTATTTCCTAAAATGGACCGAGTTTAGGAACTATTAGGTTAGATACAATACGTTAGATTGTCTTTATGGGATTAGTAGATTTTGCTTGAATTATAACAGGTGCCTCAATGAATACTATCGTCTGTGTACATACTTAACTATATATTAAAAATTATAATAAAATTAATTAGCGGTTAAGTAGATAGGTAATTGTAAAATAAAAGCTTTTAAGTAAAACTTAACTTATTTCAGGTTTGCCACATATTTTTTTGGTGATTATGGCTTTTCCATAATCACCGAATAAAAAAAGAGACACGTAAAATAACCCTTTGTGGCCCACTTATGCAATAAACGTTTTGCTTTTGATTTGATGTCTTAATTGCTTACAAGAAAGTAAAATATAACATCACAAGCTTAAGCTGTTAACAGCGGATAGAAAATATCAAATAGGAAGCGGTCACCAGACCAACCTGTATAGAAACCGGACGGTCTAGAAATTGGAGGAGGAGCTGGGACGTGCAAGTGGAGCGTGCTACAAGCATATATCTTACAATTAGTCAAATCGAGGCAATTACATAGTGCATTGACGCCAATTACGCGATTTAGCATGTACACGTTAATTGAATTAATGAATTAGTGATCATCAAATTAATTGAAGAGCAAGTCGTGCTAACGCGGCTAAATAGGTAAGAACAACATCAATTTAAGATGCAAAAATAAAAAAAAGCTTACGTAATTTGAAGTCACGTTATTCAACATACACTTTTAAAAATGTGCTTGAAACGTATGTGTTATAAGTTATAATATTCAAAAATTTTACAGTTGATCTACATTATCCTTCACTTTTTTAGTCATACAATGAGGTCTGAAACTGGAGTATGAAAAATCCCTAAAATTATCTTTTACAAGTCTCTAAAAGTATGAATTTGAATCGATAATTAATATCATAACGGCATCAACACAAGACGACGTGATCAAATCAATATTGTTATTGTTATTGTACCGGACAATTAGGATAAGATCATTCCGTTTTTTAAACATTACAAATAGTAGTAGCTTCCATTGTACAGTCAGGTCAATTTAGATGGAAGGACGAGTTTTAAAATATACGCACGCTTTTATTATTTTGGCTGTAGAGTGGAGTGCATATCCTTCCAATCTCATTGACTACTCAGCAACACATTGCCACTATTACTTCCACTACACAGTGGTTAGAACAAATCAAAACTTTATGCCCAGTAGGGATCCATAAAATCTCTCTTTTTCTTACTTTCTTAGTCATAAGGCTTACCCTAAACTAATCTAGTAACCCAGTCTGCCATTTCGATACATGGTTTTAATTGCTTTGTATTCGGGTCAAATTTCAGTAGTAATTAACAAACTAGAGCGTAAGACCGAGAAAAGCCTAAACTTTAAGAACGTTGAACTACGTGTTATATTAGGTCCACTGAATTTTGCGCGCACAGTCCGTGAAGTAAAAAAAAAGCGAAAAAACCTACACGGTACCTTGTAAATGTGTGCTGTATTGTGAATGTCAAGACTAAACATTGAATAAGAACAGTGCACCTGTATGCTACACCTAAGATGTAATGTAACGTAATTATTAATCGAATCGAACAAATAATTAAATGCGTTGTAAATTTCCTGTTGATTCTTAAAGACGATATTCGTGACAGTTTTGTATTTATTCCAAAATAAGCTTTGAAATATGCTAATCTTTAAGTTTCATCGTAATGCGCGTTCAGTAGAGAAAAAAAATCTACTTTATATCAGTTTAAAGGGACGAGGGGAGGGAGGGAAGAGCATAATAACACCGACATACATACACCTGTAGTTCTCAATCTTGTTTAAGTAAATCTACCTATCAAACAACAAATTTACTACCTCATTAAAATTATATCAAACCGTGACGTAGTAGACTAATTATTATTCAAGTTATTTATGATTACGTAAATATACCTAACTGAACCCGATCCATGACCTTTTTTGCATAAGCTATAAACCGGCCCGCGGTCATAGATTCGCCGGCAGAACCGGTATATACGCTTTCAACTTTCCTCTCGGCATTATGGCATCAGTTTTGTAACAGCTTTCTTCTTCGTTAGCGATGAGATAACTGAATTACCTATGTTTGTGGGCACGTGGCTGCATGACAGGCTAATAAGCTATTAATTGTGGTTCGCACACTTTCCAAGGTAGCAGTTACCTGTGTTACGATTCGCGAAAATTATACAGCACGCCGTTTGTCACAAAGCCGTCACGTCACGATCTGTTCGGTACTTGCCCCCCTTTCTGCTTTTGCCTAGTAAGTGTGAGGTCTATACTATTTGTAAAGATTTGCCCCCTTTTAGGAAACCCTTACTTTTTATTCGTACTTTGCCCCCTTTTCTGACTTATCAGCCTTTTATTCTTTTTGTGACACACAGTTATTACGGACTAAGGGCAAAGTTTATAGTAGGAAGTTGCTAACTGTACGAATAAGAGGCAAAAAAATGAAATTTTGAAAGTGCTGCCCCAATTTTGTACAAAAAAATAAATAAAAGGCTGATAATTCAAAAAGGGGACAAACTCCTAAAGGAGCCAAAGTATGAATAAAATGTAAGTTTCCTAAAAGGGGGCAAATCTCTACAACACATCCTGTAAAAAACTGTCATGACACGAAAAAGTGCAAATATGAACCCTTAAACTTTAAACCTTAAACTTTAGTTGCAATTTTCTCAAAACCCTTTTTTTATTTTTTAGAGGACGTGCGTAGTCTGGATCTCATTCTTAGGGGATCCTATCGATGAAAAATTTATTTCCGAAGGTTTAGAATCCCGAAAACTTCATTTGTCCGAAAGCATTTTTTTCTGAAACTGTAAATATTTCAGGATTTATTTCAGGACCATCGTGTAGAGCCCGTTAGGTTAGGGTTGTTTTATAAAAATCCTGAAATATTTACAGTTTCAGAAAAAAATCGGATAAATGAAGCATTCGGGATTTTAAATATTCGGAAAAAAATAATTCTAAATTTTGATAGGTAACTCACTCTTAGTAGGCAAAAGCAGAAAGGGGGCAAGTAGCGAATAGATCCACGTCACATACAAGGAAGAAAGAAACGATGCGAAGTCAAAATAAAAGTTAAAATATTCAATTCAAGCTGTAATAAGTAATCGTGAACGTCGAAAAATCTACCACTGATTCGGAAATCCTTTGTTGCGAATTGCGAATAAATTGGCAAAGAACTCAATGGCGTAAAAATATATACATAATAATATATTTCTAAAATATATCTTATTATTTTTTATTTTATACTTAGTGCGCTTTAGATATAAATGTCTTTTTCACAATGGACTTGAATTCTGTATCTGTTTGATCGGTAATCGGCAATTACAACATAAATCAAAGTGGAAAAGATGCTGAGAACATTTTCTAATAGGTATGCATTGACAAAGTAACGTATCTTACTTATGTGTTACAAAGAGCAGCATTTATATTATATGACAATATCTACTTACTATCAAAGCTTTAAATAAACAGGTGTGAGTTGTTTTGATTAGAACAAAGACCCCGAAAGTAAATATAATGACACTTCACAATCTATGCTTGTTTAAGATGCTAGTTAAGAGTAATTTAATAGAAAGTGATCATTGGTTGGTTAAATACATCATTACTGTCAGCTACCAGTAAATAGCGCTACGTTTTGCGGTCAATTTACAAGTATGGAACGATAATGGCTCTTCGTAAAAGTCCAAGCCTTTTTTTTTACACAAAAAAAATACATAACATATTGTACACGGCACAACGATTTCTTTGAACAAAACCGAGTAATGTAGGAAGAATATTTATTATACTCATACAAAACTGGAAATGTAATCGGTAATGTGCAATGAACAAATATTTCTTAATTCATTACCCGGTTCTGTGCGAAGAATATTTTTTCCTTGTAGGTACATGGCTGGTAATGTAACTCGGTTATGTACGAGTAACAAGGGGTAATCATGTGTTGGTTTTGTCACTGCACTTTGTTTTATTCAAAATCCAATTCAAAATACTAGTGGCTCTGTGAGCAGTGGAATTTGCGAATATGTATTTAAATTTTAAACTCCCATTTTGCAATATTTCGAAAAACTGAATTGACAAAAAAATCATAATAATTATCGAACCTGAGATCGTATTGTCTAACGCGCGAGCGCTTGCCTTCGTTTTCACAATCTCTTTCTGTCACCATCTTATACCGTTTGACAGAAATAAATAGTGAATGCGAAAGCAAGCGTCAGCGCGTTAAGAGGGTTTATACCTGTTGAGCTGGCAACGTTGCATTTTTGATAGTTTTTCTCGATTATTCCATAAAAATTTAATGAAAAATAAAAATGTTTTGTATACAAATTGTTCTAATATATAAGTTAATGTGTCTACTGCAATAATAATTCGTGATAAGACTTTTATTTTCTTTAAAAACCGTTAGGTAATAATTTGTTCGTTTTTAAAGAAAATAAAAGTCTATCACGAATTATTATTGCAGTAGACACATTAACTTATATATTAGAACAATTTGTATACAAAACATTTTTAATTTTCATTCAATTTTTATGGAATAATCGAGAAAAACTAACAAAAATGCAACGTTGCCAGCTTAGCAGGTATAAACCCTCTTAAACAATATGCGTACTGGTCAGAATTGGTTCAGAAATGCGACCTGTTGAAGAGTAGGAATACATAGCTGGCCATACGAAATTATCTTACCCACGCTGAAATGGAGACGCTTCCCTCACGCTTCCCGCTCGTAAGGTCAATATAAATAAGTCGTTTTTAAGGTTCCGTACCCAAAGGGTAAAAACGGGACCCTATTGCTGAGGCTCCGCTATCCGTCCGTCCGTCCGTCTGTAACCAGGCTGTATCTTATGAACCGTGCTAGCTAGACAGTTGAAATTTTCACAGATGATGTATTTCGGTTGCCGCTATAACAACAAATACTGAAAACAAGAATAAAATAAAAATATTTAAGGGGGCTCCCATACAGCAAACGTGATTATTTTGCTCGTTTTTGCTCGATATTGATAACGGCAACAGGTAGACGCTTGAAGTATTCACAGAATATTTCGTTAAATATTCACTTTAAAAATAAATAATTAATTTAAAATAAAACAAATATTTAAGGGGGGCTCCCATACAAAAAACGTGATTTTTTTGCCGTTTTTATAGATAATGGTATCGAGACCCTTCGTGCGCGAATCCGACTCGCACTTGGCCGATTTTTTATTTTGTTACTCTTTAACACATAAACCACTGGACTAACCTTGATAAATTATTATACAGAAATAGGGGGGCCTTAGGGAAAGATGATACTTTTTAAGTCGAAAACCTGCAAAGCGTAATCCCCGTGGGATAGTTAATCGGCAACAACCACTTAGTTACATGCATAAATAAAATTGGTATTAACTACTTTAGACGAATAAAGATTAGGTATTTAATTCATTTAAAGAATATTTAATTCATTGGATACGTTGGTAAGTCAGTGATCGATTACTAAAGGATGGCTCTTGATGAACGATCGACTAAGTAGAGAAGCATTATCTATGGTACATTACATGCAGTATATTCCATACCGCACATTAAACTTAATGCTCCAGAGGTTTTATTGCGGCCGTGGACCGGAACCAGCGAATTTGTTTAATACCATTTTATTTCCTTACAGTACCTAAAGATATTTGAGTATCTAGTAAGTACATTTAACTGATTATAAAAAGCTGGCCAAGAGCGTGGCCTCGGACTACACATAACGAAGAGTTCCATTGTAGAAATGAATAAAAAATGGTTTTATAAAGATCGCTAATTTGCTACATAAAAGCTGAGACTGAGCAGATTGCTTGTTCGGAAATGTATTTTAGTTATTAAATAGGTATCTTGTAATTATAGGACGCTCCGATCCGATTTTCCCAAAGATATCATTAGCATCATCATCATCATTTCAGCTGTAAGACGTCCACTGATGGACATAGGCCTCTCTCATTGACGCCCAATCATCACGGTTGGAAGCGACTAGCATCCACCCTGAACTTGCGGCCTTCACCAAATCGTCCGTCCATCTCGTTGGTGGACGCCCCACGCTGCGTTTGCCAGTCCGTGGTCTCCATTCCAGAACTTTGAAAGAAAGATCCCAAAGATATGCCCATTAGGTATAGATTGTACCAAACTGACAAGTGGCACGTCGCTAAAATATGAGTCAGTATAGAAGTATCATCCTACACCAAGCATCAAAGCGGCCCGCCTAACCACGTCAGGCAACTTACCATCGCAGAGTCAATATACAAGCATGCCACTTAATTACGCCATAATCGATTCGTTTTTGCCGAATACTCTGCAGCATTGTTATTAGTTTCTCACAAGACTAACTTTTTCGACGCTTAGCAAACAATGTGGGGTATATGGAGCGTGCATCGTCGTCTAAACACTTTACGTAACGAGTTTCCCTTATGAAATGGTACGAGAAAAATTAGCAATGTGAAAAGTTGGTGTGACGTGTGAACTAATACTCGTGGGATTTAGTTTAATTGTAAATTAAATTGAAACTGTAGGTATTGTAATTATAACTGTTGATTAAACATTGTTTCATGAAATTAGAATCTAGAATTCAATCTACATACATACATAGGTAGTTTTACACAAACTGTCTTTATTTCTTTGGAACATGACAAATTATTTCTTGAAAGTTGTTATACTTAGTGCAGATTTTTCCCAGTAGCTACAGCACGGGTTTTTAATGGTTATAAAAGGCCATTATCTTTATATCTGATTTTATAAGCATTCATAGACACCGGAAATTGTTTATCATTAGGCGAGCCGTCTTACTGTTCACGACTGTGGTATAAATTCAATTCGGTTCATTAATTTATTTCATCATTACTCAAGTAAGTAAAATGAGATTTTGTGCATTGGATATAAACATACATCTTTTTGTAATTCCAGCCCTGGAAGTCTATTGATGCGGAACCTTTGGCACAACAATCGACGCACGCCGACGTGTGGGGCGACGAATCGTTGGAGGAGCAAGCTGCACGGCGGAGGCCTGTGAGGAAACGAAAACGCCGGCCACAAATATCTTCAGAGAATGAACCAGACGATATACACAGAGAGAGCCCCCCTGGACCATATCCTGATAAAGACTACCACGACTCTCACGATTTCCATCAATCAGAACCAGTAAGAAGGCGTCGTAAAAGACCCGAAATCAGACCTTACCGATGGGCAGACGAACCTATAGAAAGACCCATACGAAGACGTGGCTTACGGAGAAAGCGTCCAGTAATTGATACTAATCCAAGACTCAGTGAGTTTGATAGTTTGAGCCCCAACGTAACAGAAACCAAAGATGACCACCAAGAAAAACATCCAATTACAGAGCACATCGAAACTTTTGACTCGGATGATGGACGTAAATCAAAACCTGCCCTCGATTATTACGATCCCGATCCTACTAATGTAGATTATAATATAAACGACGATGAACTAAAGGACGGAAAGCACGACGACAAAAGTCAACCAAAAATATCGACAAGTGAAGAGACGCCCTTTCAAGAGAGCAAACATAATAATTACCATAAGCTAAGTGAACTTCAGTTACAAGATGATTCAAGCGAGGATCACAGTTATTCAAATAAGCCAATTACTCCCCATCGCAGTGGGGTAACGCCTGACCATAGCTTACAAGATGAGGGCAAAGAAGAAGATCAACAGGCGAAATCATTATCAGAATTTTCAAAGGATGTAAAGAACACGAAAAAAAATTATAGATTAAAAGCCAATGAAAAACCTGCTACAAATACTGAAAAGGATATTACTATCAAAGCACAGGTAATTCTTCTGTTCTTTTTTAACAATACAGGTTCGAAATGAATAAATCTATCATGCACGACAAAGTGCAAAGTTCCCGCCAGAAGCAGACAAATTTGCGGGCAACAGGCTATACCTAATAATTTGAACCCTTCATCGCCTAAGTAATTGTGAAAATGTTCTCTATATCTATAAGCATTTTATGATTACTTAGGTATTAATGCTACCCTAATCAAGTAGTCATAAACATAAAACTAAAATAACAGCGTTATAGCCTTTTAATTACATCTTTTGTACAGGAAGTGCACAACGCACTCATTTAACTAACACTGACATTTTAAAAACTACTGCTTTTTTAGGAAAAACTCATGAAGTTAGGTATGATGGTCCAAGATTTAAATGATCAACGTGTGTCTTTGGAATTAACGCAAGACACCGGTGACGCTCGTCAAGGATATGACGTTGTAAAAGCTGATATAGAAAAACAAAAATGTCAAGCTAAGTTAGGTACCAATAAAACAATAGACATGTACACTTATCTATTGCAACGTTCGAAAATGCTTTCATATTACACAAAGAAATGGATGGAGAAAATACGGTCTCAGCTCAGTATTTCAGACCAAGAAATACGTGAAGTCGAGTCGTTGGACGAATATATTCAGGTGACATTCAGGTGGCAAAGTCTCTATTATAGTTTGCAGTGTCCTACGGCCGTAAAAACGTAGATTTGGATATAATTACGTATTTACTGAGCTAATAAAACTAAGTAGTTCATATAATTTTGATATACATATATTTATTAATAAAATAACTATTACGCCTTAGAGTAGAGTGTAGAGCTTAGCAACAACCAGAATTCTTATATTGTAGCTAACAGAGCAGAAATGCGAAAAGGCATAATTTTTAATTATATTTATTATTTCGACTATTATTTGTCTGATAAACTAATTTTTCACTTAACAACTAAGAGTTTGTATTTTATTTTATTAGTTGGTAAATTATTATTTTAAGTAGTCTTACAAGTTTTCGTACACGTAGTAAAGACAATAGTTACGTTTATTTAGATTTTAAGTAGTATATGTATTAATGAAATGAATATTTTGCTATTACAGGATTACGACCCTATTGATCCTTATACACTGAAGCAAATTCTAAAGAGATCTAATGGCACTAGTTTGAGTGAAATATTGCAGCGCCATAACTTGTCTTTAACTGACTTGCTACGCGGAAGAGGAGAAGCTATTTTGGCTCTTCATACAGAACCCCCTGAAGATCGACCAGCGGAAGATATTTCGATAGAGAACGATCAACAAGAAGAAGCCGAAAATAAATACATAATAAGAAATCAAGCTACGAAGCAACAAAAACCATTACGAGATAGTTTAGATAACGATGAAGATAACACTGAAATCGCAATTCAAACTGAAGACTATACCAGTATTAATAGTACCGAAACAGAAGCAGATAATAAACACGTTAGAAACATACCAAAAATAATCACCAATCGTCGCTTTCCAATTGGTATTCGTAGAAAACTAAGAATGAGGCCAATGTTAAATAGCACTATCAAAGCTCAATTAGGTAGAGATTTAATAGCATTGAGTGCAAGAAAATATTTTCAAAATAATCGGAATATGACAAAATTTAAAGAATGGAAAGAAATCATTCCAATTATGATGAATCGAAGCAAATCGAACGATGATACCACTACACCCGAGGCAACAGAATCTACTCCAACAACAACAACTACAGAGGTATCTGACGATACCACAGTACCGGATTCAGATAATTTGGACTCCTCCAATTTACCATCTAGCGATACAGAAAACATTTACGCCAGGGATAATGAAGTTGAAGCTATCAGCATATCTACTTCAGAGTCAACTACTACAATAACCGCAGAAGTTCTGCCAACAGAGATAAATAATGAAGCTGAAAAACCTAAAGTAATTCCCATAGTTAGGCCTGCTGCCGATGCCTTTGCACTTAGGCGTCAAGCATTTAATAACAGGTTAAAACGAAAACGGCTAAAACAAAGGAGTTCGACGACGGAAAATCCAAAGGACGATTTGACGAAAAATTTCTTTGGTATGGCGAATTTAGTATCAGCTTCCGAGTTTATAGAAAGAACGCAGAAGCCCCAAACTACAGTAACACAGGGAAATACAGAGTATATAACAGAATTGGAAGATTTCATGACAACACATTCCCCTACAACGGCAGAAGATAAGGTTACGTCAATACGAATTACTACCTCTGGGTATACGTTGCCCTCTGCGACGCAAAGTTCTATACCAATAAGTAGTACTACAGCGCAATCAGCTAAGGTCGAAATTGATGAAATATTAAATGATAGAATGAGTAAGTATTGCAAAAAATTGTAGATTATTACTATTACTTTAGTATTAAGCTTATTTTATAATAATGGATTATATTTAATTTTAGCTAGTGAAAGACTTGCAAAAATACTTCGAGAGCGGAATATGACTCTAAGTGAATTAGTGATGCACAGGGAACGGGGATCAAGCCACGTTCATCTAGCCGACATATTCCATAATGCTTCAAAAGAACCGAACCCGCCTGAACCGTTCCTGACAAAGTCTTCCCTGGAGCCTATATCGAAAGAGACGTATCCATTGAGAGCTATCCTGGAAGCTAATACACATGACGCTACCGCCAGGCCAACGTCACAAGCAACCTCTTCCCAAGGAAATCACATGCATATTCCAGTGGTTATGGATTTCGGTAATAATGTCAATGAAAATGGAGAAAACATGGGTATCATATCACTATTCAAAAACAAACTTGAAAATGAAAATATAGATAAAGCTGAGATAAAAAAAGATTCACATGGTACACCTTACATAAGTTCGGTAATCAGTGTCAATACAACGATCACGAATGATGCTAACCGAGAAAGTCGAGTATTAGGTGACACTGAAGATATAAAGGGTTGGAATGAATTACTGACCCTAATTAATAATCACAATATAAGCACTACTATTGATGATTTAACATCAGTAACACAAGGTAATTATTAAGTATTTTTTCTATACATATTATTTTCCATAAATCGGGACAGTTTAAAAAGATGTTTAATTTTTTTCTAGATATTCTACCTTTAGATAAGAGTAAAATAACTCTAGAAGATGTGGATGGCGACGGTTTAATAATTCTAGAAGATTTGCAGCATTTAAAAGATTTCGATAGCAACATAGCTTCTGGATCAGACGAAAAACTAGAAGTCAGAATGTACGAGACAAGTGAAGCCATTACAGACAAGCCAGGTATTCTGAATAAAATACCCAGTAATACTAGATCAGTCGCGATAGCCACAGCCAGCATCTTAGGCCTTGCCACATTACTATTCTTATTAACATATATAGCATTTAGATACAAGCAACAAAGAGATAGGCTAAGGAAGAAGGACAGTTTTTGTGATGAACGTATTCCTTCTCCCGTGTTTGAGCATAGGAAGGGTCACAAAAACAACTGCAGCAGTCGAAGCATTAGCCCAATGATTTCAACCTCAAATATTTATACAATGAGCACATTAGGTTCACACAATGGCAAAGATTCACCAGATTACATGTGGAATTCCTTAAGAAAACCATTTCAATAGATTTGCTGCCAATAATATCCTTGGACTGAAAATATTTGTAAAAATTTTTTGCTAAATAGGTTGAGACATGAATACTTACAATAATAATTATAAATATTTAAATAGTGAGTGACCTGATTTTGTATATAAGGGCTAATGTAATATTAAATTTCTTCAAAGTTAACTTTGAAATTTACGATAGGCTTATATTAGTTTGCACATGCATTTTTTATTTTAAGAATGTTGGATGTGGAAATGTAATATGTCATGCACAAATTAGGTAAGAGTTTGTGGTAAAATAATTAAACTTATTAAGGTGCTAGTGCAACTTTAGACTTAATTATAGAAAGGAAATCTATTTATTGGCTGTTTAAGACAAGAATAGTTAGAAATTTGTTTTAAAAAACTTTTCTATTTATTTTACTTATGAATTTTCAGTATTATGTGGCAAGTGCAATGTGGCATAAGGTATAATTTTCTATTTTTGTAACTTTTTAAAAATAAAAATAAACAACGAATCACTGTTTAAATCTAAAACCTTACCTGTAGTTTTCAAATGTGAATACTTCCTGTAGAGACTTTAACACAGGTAAATCTAGAGTGTGGATCTTGTTGTAAAAGTATGCATATTGCCTTGCAATGCTTCTGTACAGATTGAGGGAAGACTCGAACACAGGAGATGGCTGGAACAATATATAATAGTGCTAACAACTTACCAAACTAATTGTACTTTATAATTTTAACAGGGGTTAAGCTAGTTTCATTAAAAAAATTTGTTAAAGTATCTGTAATACCATTTTTTCTACTCGTTGATTTTAATCTGTCAATTATGTGTTTATAGATAAAATTGCAATCACATACTTTTTAATCTTGGATAGTCTATGGCACTTCGGACTCAACTATAATGATTATTATACAACGCTCTAGACGACTATAATAATTTCAAAATTAGAACTTAGTACTTCCATTGAGCGTCGTGAGCGCTTAGTGGAACGCACCCAATGTAAAGTAGGAAATATCTGGCAAATTTGCTTCCATTTGAACACACTAACTTTTTTCTTCTGTTACGTGTTTGGTTAGTATTTGAAGTAATTGGCCAATCAGAAACAGTCTTATAACGACGTCTCATTAGTTATTTTTTGTGCTACGAAAATTTAAAAGTTTTGTTTGTTATTTGACGCGAAATCGATGGTGTTAAATAAATAATCCCTAATTCGAATTAAACATGAGTGACAGTGACGAGATTAGTTTCGCCGCTACTCCAAAGGAGATAACTACTATTGCAGAGGTAGCAACGCTTACCTTGTTGCCAGAAATATCTAAAAAGCTGTACAACAGGAGTTATGCTAACTTCATGGAATGGCGGACGAAAAAGGTTATGTATGTACCTCGGACGATGATGACTCGTAGAAAAAGTATTGTGTACAATAGTTACATAATTAGCTCTTAAAATCTCGTACCTTACTTAGGCCACTCGGCAAGCCTCGTGGCCTAAACACGGTACTCGACTTTA
Source organism: Archips crataeganus (assembly GCA_947859365.1). Lineage (NCBI taxonomy): Eukaryota > Metazoa > Arthropoda > Insecta > Lepidoptera > Tortricidae > Archips > Archips crataeganus. Next base: position 11,840,766 of record OX402059.1, on the reverse strand, counting down.
AGAGCCTTCATTATGCAACGATTGTATAAAATACTATTATCTACACCCATATAGTAAATCCTCCATTAAGCGTTCAAAAACCATAGATAATGACCAGCATTACGACATTGAAAAGAAAGAAAGAAAATACATTTATTTTCAACATCACAAGACACATCATCAATATTTTACAAAAGAAAAGGCAACACTAAAGCTAAAGATAGAATGTGTCATTGCGGTTGCAAATCGGACACTGGCTCAGCATAGTGCTACATTGGATTCTATTATGAACATGGCATCATTACATTACAGTAGGTAGGGTGCAGGAGGAGCGTGGCGTTCACGTCGCGCAGGTCCTGGGGCGCGCACCGGGCGCAGGTCGTGGGGCAGACATACCTAGTTCTCGTTAATGCAGGTCATTTCTCAAAGGTTCTTGAACACATGATAGAGGATTTAATATATGGATGTAGATAAAATATTGTATGCAACTGTACGTAATGTACGCCTCGTTTCATGAAACCACACTGGTGTTCTAAGGACCCGTATTACGATACCGTTGCATAAAATACTATTACAACCTTCTCCTAACTTAAGCTACAATTCGCTTCACATGAGCAGGTGCTATGATTATTACTTAAGAAAACCATCTGGATACTTATAGAAAATCTTAAAGTCTGATTGGTTGTCAACTTGTCAAACGTAAGCAGTTACCATTGACGAAATGTTTATCAGGTACTTGAAGATGGAACTAATATAGTCTATGGTAGAAAGTTTCCATCTTTTCTGGCTCTAATTTAATTATCTCTTGAACATGGTAGCCTTTTCGTCGAAAATTATTTCCCAAACGATTCATTCGCCAACTGTTATTTTTTCGGAAACTGTAAACTATTCATGATATACATATTTCCAGACTATTCTGCAGGTCAAATTAGGTTCGTTTTATAACAATCCTGAAAATTGTCAGTATCAGAAAAATAAACAGTTGGCAAATGAATCAGTTGGGTAAAGGCACAGAACCCTTGAACATACATACATGCTTTCAACGCACTAACATTTTTCCAATTGGATAACTAAATATAATAATGATACTAACCTTTAATTCTAACAACTCTTCTGGTGTGAAATAAAGAACAGTGGAGTACTTGTCAGGCAGGACATCAATATATGGTTTCCAAAATGAGTCTGGAACGCAAAAATATAAATATAAGGAAGGTTTTCTTTTATCACTGTGAAACTGGATGATAAAATATGGTAAACATGAACCTTATGTCACGGTAATAAGGTCTATGTATAGATATTTATAAACAGTTGGCTGTACAGATTAATTCCAAGAAGAACATATTAGCAGGCAAAAGCTATTCAAAAAGCCAGCTCATGATACTAAGGAATGAGCTGATCATCTCATATAATAGGTATCCATTTTTAAATGTAAAAACTATTTCTTTGCACAGTGCAACCAGTAAAAAAGATGGCTACATTTTTTGTACCCTGTGTCCTGTGTCTACATATACAGATATAATGCATATTGTATTTCCATTAGGTAAAATTGGATCTCAGTCGGAATATGACGGCACCCAAAGTGTCAATTAATTATTGATTGAGTGACATTTTCATATCTATTAACAAGGAAATTTATTATTTAGTGTCATATCCCAAAATGAAAACTGAAGCTAATTGAGAGAGCACAATAAATTGGAACTTTTTGCTGAAATATGATAAAAAAACAATAATGCACTACATCTGTAAACTGTGAGATAAAATAGAAAGTGATTAGCATCTTTAACACTGGCTGTTTAACTTCTTTATAGATTTAGTTTTGATGTGTTTGGTAGATCATCAGCAGTGATCGGAACTCTGGGAGCTAAACTTTAACAAAACTTGCCTAGCGGGCATGAAACAGTGCTTACAGACATGAAAATATTAATAAACTACTGAAAATCTAAACTTTCGATATAAAGTTAAATTGAACACTAATCTGCCAATAATATTCATATTTTTCTTGGTTGTAAATTCTCCTTAATGTCAGCTTTACAAGTTTTGTTAAAGTTTAGCTCCCAGACTTCCGATCACTGATCATCAGTTTAGTTCATGAGTTAACACATTCGCTGCTACGTATTGCTACGCGCTACGCTCGTAGCCCGTAGCCGCGTTTTTCCGCTTTGTAGCGAAAACTGCCTACGAACGGAGAACTCCCCTGTGGCGTTCCCGGCACTGAATGTGTTAACACATTCGCTGCCACGTATTGCTACGCGCTACGCTCGTAGCCCGTAGCAGCGTTTTTCCGCTTTGTAGCGAAAACTGCCTACGAACAGAGAACTCACCTAGGGCGTTCCCGGCACTGAATGTGTTAAAATCATTAAGTTTTAGATAAACATTATGTCTCGTGCAGATTACAAGATCAGTCATTCAGTTTCCTGTATTATCTTATCAGGGATTGCTCTAGAACAACATGATGGGAAGGGCAAATTTTTTTGGTTATGACTTCCTCCAAAGAGTTTTTATTTATGTACAAATGCATTTTCCTATTAAAAAAGGGGGTTGCACTACTTTATTTGATTTTGGGGGTAGTGCTATGCATTATTACACTTACCAGGATTATTCTTCTCTAACAATAGAAACAAAGCTAAGGTAATATTAGCCATGTTCTGCAGTAGAGGATCCACAGCGATGAAGTCAGCAAGTACAGAGTCTCGGGCATCCTGCTCCGTCATCATTAGCTTGCGCGGCACCGTCAGCAGCAGTGAACCTTCCTTGAACTCCTTGGTTGCAACCAAGCCCAAGTCATAGCCTTTGAACTCTTTGATATCGATGCCTAGAATAGAGTAAAGGCAAAGGTTTTAAGTATATGTTACTGTAGGTGCAGCAATGCGTGAATTCCTGCGGTGTTACAAACATCCACTCAAAGGTTGACTGGCAGAGATCTCTTCAGGGATAAGTCCGCCTTTGTACTTATCTTTTTTTTTCTGTAACCTTTTTGTACAATAAAGAGTATAAACAAACAAACAAACAAACATCCATAGGTGGTGGTAAGTGCCTGTTTGCCACAAACATTGTATAAAATAAAGTGCAGTGGCTAAATGGTTAATAGATATGAGAACAGTAGTTAAATTTAAAAATCTAGTCCAGACATCAAATTAATGCAGTGGTGAGTGATCCAAAAATTATTGCAGTTGTGTGATTTTTGTAATTTTTTTTTAATATCTATTAATCTCTCAGATAAATGAGTAGAAAATGGATCAAAGAGGAACTAAATATTACTCAGGAATTTTATGACGAAAATATATAAGGTAGTACATAGAAACTGGTGCTCTCATTTCATTTTCTACTCTTTTATGTAGAAGTCAAATATGCAGATACTGCTAGTTTCAATGACTCATTCAGTCATTGAATGTAGCTATTAAAAATATAATGATGAGAATGAGGTTAATGATATTTTATTCACTATGTATCAATTAAATTCTTCTAATTATTACCTCGCTTAAAGACCAAGTGAAGTTATATGTTATATTTATTTACCTTCATAATTCGCCCCATTTTCAGTCAGCCAAACGAAGAAATTCTCTTTTCGCGACTGTCGTGACTTTGGTGCTTTATTATTGCTAAGAGAAGATTCAATATTCTTTATTTCACTAAGAACCGTTTCAATTTCAGAATGATGCTCCCAACTTTTTGTTACATTCACTGTTGTTTGAAAAACACTGGTCAATTTCAGCAATTTATCCACATGAGAAGATAGTTCCCTTCTAATATTTTGCGTAAGTTTATTGTTATCTTTTCCCGTCTTCTTTGGAGCTTGCTTTGAATGTGATTTACGTCCCATTGTGATTTAATATATTACAAATATTAAAATAAAGTTCTATGAAATATAATAAACTCTTTATACTAAAAATAGGTCTCTAAAATACTAATTTTGAGTAAATCTGTTTTCCTGAAAGACGACACTTGACATTTCTCATGACACGGCGACAGTTTGGCAACCATTATTTTTACTTTTGTATCAAGATATCGACAAATTAAAATCAACTCTATTGCTAACGACATTGGTTACAAATTGAATATGCAGAATGCAAGTTATAAAATACATCAGCAGTAAACTAGTATCTATGGAAGCAAAGTCGCCACTGACAGTTTTGACACTAGCTTTTTGTTTACAAAGATCGATATAATTTTCGCATAAAGTTAATTAATAATAATAAATGATTCGGATCAACGAGGCCGCCCATCGCTCTCGCTCGAGTTATTTGCATATTAATCGTGAACGTTTGAACGTTTCCTTACAGTTTTTTCTTTTGATTATTAGAAATCAATGTAAATAATTAAGGGTAAATTAAGGGTACATTAAGGGCCTACCGAGCTTTTCGCGCTAATCGATTTTGGGTGGGCGATTTTGGGCGTGGGGGAGGTACGATGGCTCAAGATAGGTTGGTTGGACTGCGCGTGTTTTTGGGTATTTTCATCTTATTACTAAAACAAACACATTTTAAAAATGTAGCAAGTGTAGCAACACTACGCCCTAGAAAACATCTTGTCTTTTTAACATTCAAAAAGTGCCGTGCAGTATTAGGCTGCGTATCCACCGGAGCTGTGCGAGGATGCGTTGCCAGGGATGTGTCTGTCATGAACCAATAGAAACACTTAACACGTTCACTGCGGGATAAAAACTGTGATTATTTCATAATGTGCGTTAGAAGGCCGATATGCCTGTAACCTAGACCTTTTAGCTGTGCGTCACTGGGCTCATAAGCCTAGTAAGGTCTGTTTATGTTTAAATGCCTCTATCTCCGTGAAAACATCGAAATTTATGTATTAACCTATCAATATATCTATTATAAGAGTTGGTTATTATAGTGTTGGCTTCGCCGCGAGCTTTGATTATGTAGTTACAAAATATATGTAAAAATAAACAAAAGGTCTATTGACCCAGTACCGCACTTAATTAGTGGTTTAATCAAGGAACGTGTAGTGATGCGAAATAAAATAATCAATATTATAGATAGCAAATGAAAAGGATTATTTATTCATGTATTTATTTAGAAAATTTACATATGGGAATCGTAAAAACATTGGAGACAGTATTTTTTTTTTACATTTTTACGCAGTAGGATAATAATCTTTTTAACTTTTTTTATTGCTTCTCGGCTATTGAAAGCAGTTAGCAGCTTTTGGTAGCACGCGGAATACATTTTTTTTGCCACCCTTACGTGAAGTAAATTGAGCTTGCTGTTCCTCAACTTACTTGTGGTGTTTTTAATATTAAGTAAATCTGTTACCGGCTGACTGCTTAGGCTACTTCTTGGTCCAGGCTCGACATTGTTTACAGAGTTATTTTGTTGTATGCAACAGTCTGTATTTTTCACATCACAATTGTCACTAGAGCTTTTTTCACCCATTTGTAGGGATAATTGTAGCATTTTTTTTACATCTTCTACCTACTTATACATGGCACTTTATAATTTTATTACGCACTATGAAGTCGCACTAGACTCGATAACAATAAAAAACTATAGTGAAATGCACGTCCGTTCCTGCTAATTATGTCACAGCACTAGTCAGAAGTAAATAATACAATGTCCTAGATCAGTGCGGGAAGGGGCTGAGTAACCTTGTAATATATGATAGGCTTTTAGACCCAGTTCCCGCAACGAAACGATTTTTTTTTCACTCAGTGCGGTTATGGGTCTAAAGGCCTATAACAATTATTAAAAGCTTATCAAGACCTCCTTGAAGACCCAAACTCAAAACTATATTTGTCTTTTTCATACTCTTAAAAATACTCGAGATATGGCCTTCGCACCAGAGGAAATACAGCGCATATTGCTCCCGCACGGAGTGAGCGTACATGCATTAACGACCGCTTTAGCCTAGTTGGTAGTGACCCTGCCTACGAAGCAAGAGGTCCTGGGTTCAAATCCCGGTAAGGGCATTTATTTGTGTGATGAGCACGAATATTTGTTCCTGAGTTATGGATGTTTTCTATGTATTTAAGTATTTATTTATCTATATAAGTATGTTTATCCGTTGATTAGTACCCATAACACAAGCTTTGCTAAGCTTACTTTGGGACTAGGTCAATTGGTGTGAATTGTCCCATGATATTTATTTATTTATTTATTTATTTTATGCATTGGGTTTTTAGGCCTATTAACGCAGCGAACGTGTTAATTTAAAAGGTCCTAAGTGAATGAAGTGTTTCTATTGGTTCATGACAGACACATCCCTCGCAACGCATCCTCGCACATCTCTGGTGGAAACGCAGCCTATCGCGCGCAGACAGAGAGCGGTCTGGAGTTCCGAGTTCCGCGTTCAGAGTTCTGTGTTTTGACCGCTCGAGAGTTCCGACCGCCTGCTGTGTGCGTTATCGTAAGGGACTCAGTACATTCGAAAGAACGCAGAACTCGGAACTCGGAACGCGGAACTCCAGACCGCTCTCTGTCTGCGCGCGCTCTAAGCGTCGTACTACGAATTAATTTTATTTTTTAGAGAAGACCTTGGATTTTTTTTCTATAGAATGAACTATAAGTAGGTAATCGTGTTTCGATAAACACTTGTCATTAGAGTGAATCCTCAAATATCTTACACATGAATTTCAAGACTATAGCTTTGCTTGTAATGATACAGCACGAGATTAAATGAATGCAATAAACGCGCCAAAAACACGGTAGGCCCTTAAGTACTTGTTATTGATTATGATGAACTGGTATTTTGTACGCTTAATAGCACAGGTACTCGTTATGTTATAGGTTGGTACGTTAAATTTTGGCTAGCAGAGACTAAGAAATAAAACATATAACTTATTATTATCATCATCCCAGCCTATATACGTCCCACTGCAGGGCACAGCCTCCTCTCAGAATGAGAGGGCTTGGGCCGCAGTTCCCACGCGGGCCCAGTGCGGATTGGGAACTTCACATACACCATTGAATTTCTTCTCAGGTGTATGCAGGTTTCCTCACGATTTTTTCCTTCACCGTTAAGCTCATGGTAAATTAGAAATGTAATTTCACACACAAATTCCGAAAAACTCCGAGGTCCGAGCCCGGACTCGAACCCACGACCCTCTGCTTGTGATGCTTTATTTTTATTTTCTATAAAAATTACGCGTATAATACAATATACTTACCATGAACATGCCATGAACTTAGTCAAATGTACCTAAGTAGCGAAGTTGTATTGCTCGAAGAAACTTATTGTGTTCTTGAGTGGTGACCACGTAACGGAAGACGTAGGGTGTGTAGGCCCTCCACAAAGTGGACTGCATGATTACCTGCTAAAGGTCGCAGGAGTCCGATGGCTGCGGATGGTGTGGTCAATGTAACGTTCTGTGGGCGGGGCCTATGTCTATAATCGTTTTTCGACTGACGCTGATGATCAAGCTTGCTTATCTCACTCCGATAATACTATCATAGTGTGAACAAGACCCTTTTGCCGGCGAGTTGGTAAGTATTAATCACGTACGAAGTTAAGTTCTTTTTTGCGGCACAGTGTTATTTAAAGATGATGCATAAGTCTAGGTTCAAACTGATCGGCACCAGTTCACAATTTAACACAAAAATGCAGACCTTACAATGTCAATATATCGACGAACCAAGCTTGGCAATGGCAATGGTGCATCGGGCACTTGGCAGCAACGCCGGCTGTTCCCAGAAATGTTATTTGAAATCGCCCCACTTTCGGCCGAAGAATGCAACTAGGCATTCCTGCTAACAGCATAGAAGTGTACCAATATTATTGTCTGTTGTTTTCACGACTTTTATGTGCCTGAACCGCGACTCTGATAAATTCCACAAATTTTATGGGACAGATCTATACAGCCATCCCTAACGAAATTATGCGAAATAACCACAGAAATAATAATAAAGAGGATAGAAATGTCTTAGTTCCTATTTTCTTCCGGAACTCGTGTCGGTGCTTCATCCCCTCTACTTACTGTGTTAATGCACACAAGCAAAAGACCGGAACCGTACTACGCAATCACGCACACAATTACTAATATTTTTGTTTACAAACAATTATGAACCTTACACCTTAGAGATAGCGTTGAATAACACTCAACGTAAGTCATACCCACATTTACACAACGGCGCCATTTATTGGCCGCGTCGGCATTATGTCTGTACTAGTCGTAACCTGTTTTTTGTTCCTACCACTAACTTTTGTGCAAGACGGAAGGGTTATCAAAAATTACTTTACATTGCTGCGTATAATTCAAAACGATCTGCGTTTTTATGGGCATGAGTAGCAATGGTATATGAAGTTTCGTGTTAATAACGTGTAAACCAATATTTCATAATGAAATATTTTCTCAAGTTGTATTTTGATATAAACCGCATTATTACATTAAATTAATACATACCAATGAAATGTAATTCCCTTATTAGTGTAATTACACAGTGTGGACGAGTTTCCGCAATTGCTAATGCTGCAAAACACCATTTTAAAGCACTTGTTGTCATACCCACGTTTCAAATAGCACTGAGCCACAAGTCGCGCGCTTGTGACCTACGAGTCACAAGCGCGGCGTCAAGGTCACGCGTCTAAGGCACTTCTATCCTCTTTATTATTATTTCTGTGGAAATAACTATAAATTAAATAAAAATTATAAAACCCCCAACGCAATTAGGTTACATATATTTGAAAATAAAGTAATACACATATGCATGTAAGGCCGCTTCCGCAGCTAAGAGCCGATAACTTTGAAATGGCTGAATCAATTTTGATGAAACAGGTCAAGAACCATGGTCAAGAAACCTGATTTCAAATAAAAAACCGCATCCAAATCGGTTCACCCGTTTATGAGCTATGATACCGACAGACCACACACACACACACCATAGCAGTCAAACTTATAACATCCCTCTTTTTGTGTCGGAGGTTAATAAAAACCGGCCAAGAGCGTGTCGGACACGCCCAAGGTAGGGTTCCGTAGCCATTAAGAAAAAAGCAAGTAATATTTTTCTAAGGATTTCATATGTGTACGGGAATCATCCAAGTTTAGGTATATTTTATACCTTAGGCTACTATTTACTCTTAAACTACAAATAATTTCCAAGCAATCTTAGCCGCTATAATGTTCCTAGTAAATTTGATATATTTACTACCATTCTGAATTTTTTCAAATTTTTCCACCTAACAGTTTAGATTTTAGAGGGGGGGGACGCTCGATTTTAATGAAAATTTTCACTTTAAAGTTGAATATTTCGCAAACAGATCACTGAATAGAAAAATCATGTTAGCAACCCCGCAATGGTTTTAAAAGACCTATCCAACGATACCCCACACTATAGGATTAGTCGAGAAAAAAAAATCACCCTCCCTTTACGTCTATGGGAGGTACCGCAAAAAAAATTTTTTTAGTTTTTTTTATTTAATCACTTTGTCGGCGTGACTGATATATATATTCATGCCAAATTACAGCTTTCTAGTACTAACAGTCTCTGAGCTTAGCCGCGGACAGACAGACAGACAGACAGACAGACGGACAGACATGGCGAAACTATAAGGGTTCCTAGTTGACTACGGAACCCTAAAAATGGATAGCGACGTCATCACAGGTATAAGTCATATAAAATATCAGGGGGGCTACAACGAAATTCGAATTTCGTATCGTGCCATCTCTTTCACTCTTTTGGTTAATAATATTAGCGTGAACGGAACGGCATGATACAAAGTTCGAAAATCGAATTTAGTACAATAGTGGTTCTTATAAGGCCAGGTTCTAAGTCTCAGATTTGCCGTGCCCACAAGACCTGCAAAGGGCTCGAATTAAAATATCGCAATTTGTAACGGAATTAAACATGATTTTATTCCATCAATTAGTTTTAATTCTAGTGATCATACTTAATACAACCAATGTACCTAAGTGACTTCCTATTTAATTTAAAAGGTTAAACTTTGACGGCATATCTTAATGCAAATTATACTTTCGATAGCAACAATGCAATCCGTGACCCTGCGAGTAGCAGTTAGGGCTGTCATCAGCCAAATTTTTAAGGTAGGTACAAAAGAGTTCGATAGTCACAGATTGCTGAACTTAGAACCCGGAGGTGACGATCTCCGAAAAACAGGTAATATTTTTAAAGATCTAGGTAAATAACAAAATGAATAAACAGTCCGCGGGAGGCTGGGCCTTGGTAAGGATCGCTAACACTATCTTGCTAAAAAAAAACACGACACACCCACAAACACAACACACACACACACACACACACACACACACACACACACACACACACACACACACACACACACACACACACACACACACACACACACACCCCTCTGCCCTTGCTCCTCTGCTAAGTAGTGAGGCCAAGCCATGCGGAAATAATAGCTATGTTTGCGTTAAAAAAATGCTTTTCCGATCGATTTGATCGAAGAATCAATCGAGCGTCGTAGAATCAACAACCACTGATGAGATGATGCTTCGGAGAGAAGCGAAACACGTGTCCGGGATTTTATTTGTGGTGTTTAGTTACGTTTGCGTTGGTTATTGGGCCTCTCTACTTAGCGGAAGAGCAAGATAAGTAAGTAGGTAGGTATTCAATTTATTTTAATATGGAAGTAACGCCTGCATCTATACATCTGCCGCCAAGCAGTAATTAGCGCTGCTGTGTTGTCAAGGAGAGCAAGACAGCCGCTGAAATTACTGGCACATGAAGTATTCTATCTTTGCTTTCTAGCTCGATTGACAACGCATCAGCAGGTCGGCATCCTTTAGTATTGCGGGTGTCCATGTGTGGTGGTGCTCATTGCACTTGATGATGATGATGATGATGTTCTCCTATATCTCCCAGGTGGAGCTAAGGGCCGCTGATGTCCGTCTCCACGCCTCCCTATCCTGCGCCGCCTCCCTCACATGATCCCACGTGGACCCCACACGCCTCAGCTCAGCCTCCACGGATCGCCTCCAACTATGCGTGGGCCGCCCCGGCCTTCTTCTACCACCGGGCCGCCATTCAAAAGCAACTTGAGCGGCGTTGCGGACAGACTTCACATTGCTCTCAAAGATAGACAGCTTCAGACGCCGCGGCAGTATGCCAGACTTCCAGACAGGTGTCAACTGGGCAAAGGCCGCTTTAGCCTTCTTAATGCGGTTGTCAATATCAGCGTCAGCACCACCATTATTGGCCAGCATGCAGCCGAGGTAACAAAAGGAGTCAACCAAATCCAGGTGCGAGTCTCCCAAAACTAGCGAGCCCGAGTTGCTGTGATTTACCCTCATGGCCACAGTTTTTGCTCATTGCACTTACCAATTAATTTAGGTGACTCACACGTTTGCCACTATGTTTTATTAAAAAGTTTCTTCTTATGGTGCCTCTCCATCTAGTGAAAGAATGCAGTCAGCTCAGAATATTTAATTTATCGTTGGCATGACGAAAAAGTTCAGTGTCATTCAAGATTGCTGTACATTTCCAGATGTTTCTCAGCCAGTTCCTAGATATTGGAAAAATATTCATAATAAAAAAACTATCTGTATACAACTTAAAATAAAAACTAATAAGTACTTATTAAAACTAGATTAAAATCAAATAAAATAAACTAAAAGTAAAGTAATTCTAAACATGGCCCTTGCGGCATGGTACCAAGGACGCTGGCAGCATTTCCTCGCTGTATTGCAAGACTGATGGGTTGAGCGAGAAGCTGCCAGCTCTTCGGTCTCCTTTGGTACTTATAGGTACCTGAGTCTCTTTGAATAGTTTTTGAAGAGACTCAGACTTCCTAGATTAATTTAAGAAAAGTAAAAAATTGGCTCAAACCTACTTAATCTTTGCCGAATTAGAGAAAACCCGATGAATGCTACACCCCTAACACGTAGGCAACGCACAACTTCACGCCTGCTTCTGGTCGGTCAAATTCCTTTGCGACACACCTTTTATTATGAAGTCAGAGCTAGGTTCGGCTTAGTTTCTCCGTGTCTCCAATAACTATAATGTGGTTGAAATATCTGAATTGATTAAGAATTCTATAAGAGGCTATGAGCTCAGAGAGCGTGGCATGCATTAGTGACGCGTGAACTTTATGCCAAGCGAGCTTACGCACTTTGAGTTAATTAAAACTTTGCCTTTAGATTATAGGGTATTCAACTAATATTATAAATGTGAAAGTTTGTTAGTATGTGCGGGAGTGCGTGCGTGTGTGTGCGTGTGATTGTTAGGTACTCCATCATGCTAAAACGGGTAAACGGTTTGCGATGAAATTTGGTATGTAGATAGCTTGACGTCTGGAATAACACATTGGCTGCTTTTTATTACGATAATCCGACGGGATTGAGATAAAATTTTGGAATCTCGAACGATTGGTTTAGAGACATGAGACGGGTGTTTTTATGCAGAGCTAAGTAAGAGCACGATTAAATTTTGACAATTCCCACGGGAAGTTTCGACTGCCAGGCCTTGGGTTACGCGTGCGATACAGCGAGTAAAGGCTAGTCTTACTAATTTATATAGGCGAAAGTTTGTATGGATGGATGTAAGGAAGTTTGATATTCTTTCACGTTAAAAGGTTGACGGGTTCTGATGAAATTTGGCACTGATTATAACTTGGATTAACTTAACATACTTATAGGATTTTTTTGTATCCCGGAAGATTGAGTTGTTCCCGCATTAGCGATAAACGAAACCTCCGCAGAAGGAGTCGCGGGCAACAGCTAGTATCTAGGTGACAAAAGGAAGAGGTTCTCATTTTGGCTGTATTTTTTAGTTGTTTGTTACCTCAGAACTCCGTCATTTAAGAAGTGATTTGAAAAAATAATGTTTAGGAGAATGAGTAAGTAATTTCTTTGAGTTAGGCTTTTGATAAAATTATTTCGATATACTATTGTGGCAGTCCTCCCCTCAAATATAAAGCTGCGCCTGCGCTTGCTATACGTATAAATGCTTGTTTATTATCATTTAACCTAAAGGAAGAACGTACTTATGATAAGTAGGGAAGTATAAGATATTGAAAAATAAGATATGTACATATCAAAACATAAAATGAGTCAGGATCTTAAGGAAATTATAAATAATTGCCTCACTCAATACTTAACGTGTCAGTAATAAGAATTAGTTGGTACCTATCGATGTAATGATGCAAACATACCTAAACAAGAAAAAAATAACTATTTAGAAACAGTTATTCTAAACAAAAACAATAAACTACGAAAAGGAGTCTCTTTAGGAATTGTTTCGAAGATACCGGCGGCGTTTCTTCTAAATGGCTAAGTTAATTCTTTGTCCTAGTCCTAGGGAGATAGCAGCTCTTCGGTTCCCTAGATGTCGCCTAGTCTCTTTGTAATTTCTTTATAAATATATTTTACTAGCGACCCGCCCCGGCTTCGCACGGGTGTAACTTTGAAAAATAGGTGTGAAAAATAAAGAAAGTCTATAATTTAAGGTGGTAAGTTTATATATTTACCTCTTTTTCCCCAAACTACACCCACACGAAGTCGGGGCGCGTCGCTAGTTTTATGAATAAAATTTCGACCCGTACATTTAATTTAAACGATCGTATTCTGTTAATCACGCCAACTGTCAAACGACTGGCATGGCATAAGGTTACATTAGAAAAGTTATTATGGACGGTAATTTTTCTTATATTTTCTAATTTTCCGCGCAATTTTCTTAATTTTTTCTTTCATAAGAACCTTCTCCTGACAATGACGAACACAACAAAAAAAGAATTAGTGAAATCGGTCCAGCCGTTCATGCGTGATGCCGTGACCAAGGGAAATAGGGATTCATTTTTATATATATAGATTTATAAGAGGACTCCTTTTCATAAGATGTTTTATATTCAATTTTTATTTTGTTGTTGTTGTTTTTCATACTTATCATTACCTGCATACTTCTCTTCTTACCTAACTTACAAAAACGCCAAGCCATGTTTTGCCGTATTCCAAAGACAAGCCCCTTAAACGGCACAACTTTAGTAATCATCTAACTTTAGCAAGCTATCAGATGAGTGTTGCATTCATTGTAGGTAATTAATGTAAGTAAACACGTCCATTCCATTCGCTCTGATATGAATGACCTGTTGGACGAGTGACCGATGATTAAGTAAACATAGGTTTTTATTTAACAACTTTCGATGCGTAGTTTTCGTATGAAGACGATGCTGTCATAGTAATGACACCTCGACCGCAGTAGTTCAGTGACGGCACAACTGCCTTGCACCTAGTAGTGACGCCATCTGAGGGACGTGCATGCATAGAAAAACAAGACGACAACGTGCACGATGAAAATATACAACAGAATAATGATTTCACTACTTATTTACCTACACTATATTAATCTTAGAATGGCCGAGAGGACGCTAAAAGCACGACTCATGAACTCGCTTTTGGATGAAGTCATTCTTATAATTTTATCAGGGTTTACTTATGTAACCTTTAGTTGATTTGATGATAGATTGACTTATTGTGTTGATAATGTTAAACGTATTTTTGATTTGTTTTTTGTTGCCACATTAACTTAGTGAAGCGCGCAGTATTGTTCATTTACCAGGTCTTTTACATAGGTAGTATACAGTTTTACGGAAGTGAAAAATATTCATCTCTACTTTTCGGTTCCCCAACTGTGATCAAGTTAGTTTTCAGTAGGTGCTAAGTGCCTACTCAAATGGATGAGGTATGCAAATGTGTCTGGTTGTAATTAAAATGCCCATGCATATTATTATTCCAGTTATATTTAAGTACTTGGACAGCTCAAAATGCTGTTGTTTTATCAAGTTCTTCGACCGCCAAGAGTTTTAACATTAAGATTTAGTGATCGATAAAAAATTTACGACGTTACTTCACTATTCCAGATGTAATAAACGAATCATCGAATCAATTACGAGTGATTGCATCATCGAAGGATTGACTCACGGCCGCTACGCAGTCCTGGTTGTAGGAGGATCCTTTTAGTCATCATGCAATATGGTGTGAACAGAATCCACCGCTGACCGCAATATTCCACGATCACTTGGTTAAGCCGAGCGTTTACGTAGACAAATAATATCTAATGCGGTGTCGAGTGTCTAGTAATTTGGTCGTTCCATGCTTGATGCTTGTGGGTGGTAGATGCTTGATAAAAATATTACGACACTTCATGCAGATGCTATCATTCTATTGAAATAAAATAATTCACAGCTACCTACTCCTGCAACATTGCGCTTTGCCTGAATGTTTTTGGTTTGTAAGGATTGATTGGCCATTTTCATGATTCTCTTTATTGTATGATCACATCTCACGTGCACAATTGAGCGTTTTTAATACTAAAAGGTTCATGGTAAATTCATATTTTCATAGAAAATTGAACACAAACCTTATTTGTTAAATACATAATAATTTTCTGTCGCGGCCAAAATTCGGAACTTTAATAACAGTTAGATACAAGATATTAGTCGAAAACTTATCAAAAGGACACCATAATTGAAAACCCGTCTTTAAAACGTAAGAAAGAAAACATTTGGACTAGAGAGCTAGTACCTAGATGCCGGAAGTCTAGATACATTCAGGAGAGAAAAAAGTTTTCCCTTACGTCTTAAAAACCTTGGGAGAGGTCGGCTGCATTGGAAAATCCGTTTGTAAGTCTTGTCAATATCTGTCTCACCACTGTTGGGTGGGGTTCGTTCGGGAGGTTCTGGAGTTCTAACCCATGTTAATGCTAAAGATGATTTAGAAGCAATTGGCTTATTTACACTCTAACACGCCTACTATAATGAGTACCTAATCGGGAGTTGAGAGTCTCTCTCTGCCGTATCATTAGCAGCTTGATGTATCATGGTTTTTAGTTCTTTGATACCGGAGTTTAGAGTTCATTTATCTGACTGAAAAGCTGACGGAGGCGAACAAACAGGAATATATTTAATACGAATCAAGGTCTTCAATAAATTTTTGATTTAATTAAAATTAATATTTCGTCGCAATAAAAATATATTAATTAGTTTCCCGCTGTTTTAATGTTTTAAACAGTGTAACTAAATTATTTAAGTTTTCCTTCAAAGCGTTAATGTCTAAAGTTTAGGTAATTTACTGGTTGATGAGTATTAAATTACTTGTTATTGAAATGATTGCAAGCCCCAGGGGTTTTTCTATCAGCAAAAACTGTCTCTTTGTTGTATTCACTATTATTACGGGAAAACAGTAAGTATCTACCCACGTCAAAATTTCACAAAACTATATGAACCGCATTAAAAATAGTAGGTACTTAATCTTAATTCTAAGGACATTCATGAAAATTATTTCTTCTAGCTGTTAAATTATTTTCAGTGTTGATTGGAGGTTCTTATAACGCATCATTCCGATGTTGGCGATCGCGACCAGAGGACGTATTATGGTATTATGATCTAACCCGCGGTCGCTTTACTACCTCATTCACTATTTCTTTCTGTCAAACTGTAGGTATAAGATGGTGACAGAAAGAGATGGTGAAGACGATGGAATTTGTTAACATAATGTTAACAACACCGTAGTGATAAATAAATACCTGTCAGATGTTAATATTAATTTGTTAATACCCACCACCACCAGATATCCACGTTCTATTTTACTAACAGAACATCGATGATCCCAGGCAAGATGAGCTTTTGATCAAATAGTGCTGCATCTTCAAAAGGTTAAGTACCTACCACTGATATGTAGGTAGGTAATGTAGGTCTGGCATGTAAATGTCAGTCGAATAGGTGAATCAACGAAGCTTATACTTACCTTGAGTGTAGGTATACATCTTAATGGTGCATACCCGGATGTAGGGAGATCTGATACCTACTTCTGAGGATGTGGGTAGAGGGTCTGACCAATAAGTACTTATGATCTGGATATCAAAAAGATGATTGGTACAGTCGAAAAAACTGAAGTCATGTTGATATTCCATACATCTGCCAAAAAAGTCACCGTGAAGTCGGTTGTAAAAAGGTCCCACCCTGGCCTTATACTACGAAGTGCCAAATTCGAACTTCGTATCGTGCCATTCCTCTCACGCTAATAGTATTGAATACACGAGCGAGCAAGACGATGCGATACGAACTTCGATTTTCGAATTTCGTAGTAGCCCCCCTGGTACGCGATCAGTTTTCTTGACTGTACCTACAAACTTACATAATAAATAATAAATATTAGGGGACAATCTTACACAAATCGACCTAGTACCAAACTAAGCAAAGCTTGTACTATGGGTACTAGACGACGATAAACATACTTATATAGATAAATAAATACTTAAATACATAGAAAACATCCATAACTCAGGTACAAATATTCGTGCTCATCACACAAATAAATGCCCTTACCGGGATTCGAACCCAGGACCTCTTGCTTCGTAGGCAGGGTCACTACCAACTAGGCTAAGGCGGTCGTTGAAAATATTTATAATATTTCGATGTTACTTATGGGTCATACACATTTTTTTTCGGCTCTCCTGTCTGTGGACATGGCAAAAGTTAAGAGTCTATAGTCAAAAGTCAATATTTTTAGTCAAGATCGGCATATGAGACGCCTGGTCAACTTTCAACCCATTTAAATAAATCTTGGTTTGCTAACTCGGCGTCGCTTATTTTTTGTCCACAGGAGAGGATCTGTCACATGGGTATTATAGTTAGTTTGTTTATACAGAGGTAACTTGGAGCCTCGGTCTGGCCTTTTATCGGAATCGAGCAAGAATGCCTCCTTCATCAACGATTTGTATCTCTGAACATTACCCTACCGTGACAGAATATTTTAGACTATCGCGGTCATTACTAATATTATGAGTAGAAATCGGGTTTTGTCCCGCGTACCTAGATTTCAGAGAAGCCCGATATTTCGGCACAGTTGCATGCGCCATGATCACGAGACGACTGGAGAATTGCGGGTATGCTGGTATAACTGTCAGTCAAGAAAAATAAAACGGACGTAACCGATCTACCCTCTTCCTAACAAGTTGCCCACTACTACTGGAACTCGAACTCACTTCAAAGTCACGGCAAAATACACTCACAGTATCACTCACTTTCCTCGTATCATCACAAACAAATCTCTCTCTGAAAACTAGGTACGCGGGACAAAACCCGATTTCTACTCATAAAACTACCGTGAGACTAACTCATAGTGAAAATAATCGGATCACTCACGTCATAAAATGAGTTTAACTCGACATGTTTCGAGCTAATCCGTCCGAGAAGAAGGGCTACGGATTAGCCCGAAACATGCCCAGTTAAACTCGTTTTAAGACGTGAGTGATCCGTTTATTTTCACTATGATTTGTATCTCCTCCAGCAGCGCGTTATGTGTAAGAACTGTCATCAAAATTTGCTTTGCCTCCCCGCGTTCTGAAGCAGAGAGCGGTCACTCGCTCCACCCTGGGGCCGGCTCCACAAATAAGTAGGTAGGTACCTCCTTACCTTACCTTACTGGACTTCTAGAAAATGTGTGCAATGTCACTATGACATACATGTGATTATGGAAAACATCATTGTACGATATAAAACACGCGCAAGTACAATCAAAGAAACTGAATCGTGTACCTTTTCACAACATTTCGCGATGATTTCCATGGCAGATGTATGGAATGTCAATGTGACAATTGCAATGAAAAAGGTTCACCCGTGATTCAGTTTCTCCGACTGTAAATGTACACGTTTGAATACCTTGATTTCCATACAGCGTTATGAAAGAACAGAGGCCATATTGTCTAACGCACTTGTTTTCACCACCACCTCTTTCTGTCACGTGGTATAAGATGAGGGCAGAAAGAGACAGTGAAATCGACCGTGACGACAGTACTTGATATACTAGGGGCGTTCAATAAAAAGTGAGAATGAGTATGTTATAAACAACTTTTACTAAATGTCATTTTATTTTTCGACATAGTCACCTTTTAGCATAATACACTTAGGGGCTGTTTCACCACTTTTTAAAAAGTTCGGATTAGCTTAATCATAACCTTATTTGACAGATGAACTTAAAATTTCTGTTTCACCAGTCTTGATTAGCGCTAAGTGACGGACAAACTGTTTTTTAATTTGACCATCAGATCAGGTGGCATTTAGCATTTTTATCCGTCACATAACTTTTTAATTAGTCAGTTAATTTTTTTGTGGTCATGGTTGGAGAGCCCTTCAGCTGGTTTCAGAAAAATAAATCAAAGTATTTTTTATTTTTTAAAGAAATCATGCTAAATTGCAAACGAGGATTCAAATATCAAGATTTGAATAAAAAAATATAGGTACGCTTTTAGTATGTAAAAATAAATCCAAAATTTCGTGATATTTTTTAATTACAGACTTTTTTTCAGTGGCATAATCGTTTGTTCTACGTGAACTTGTACATCGCCATTAAAAAAAAAGTTAATCTGTCAAATGGTTTGGCGCCACTTTTCGATTCGTTTTACGTGATTTTATTTTTCTTTGTTATTGTTAACAAAGTATTGTAAATAAATACCGTTTTTGGATTAATTATAATGTTACACATTTGTTTATGCAAAAAAATAGATGTATTTAAAAATTACATAGTTTACGATTTCTTTTGCTTTAACAATGAGCGACTCTTTGAACGAAAGTTTGCGAACAGGAACGCGTGATCGTGAAATGTGACGTTGCCATTCCCCCTCTATGTTAAGCCGACGATTAGTTAAGTGGTACTTAGTTTGCACAGGACCGGAGTGGTGAAACTGAAAAAAAACTAGCCGACAGATTTGTCCAGTACTTAGTTTATTCATTGGTTACGTGACCAGTAGTTTGACAATAAGGTGGTGAAACACCCCCTTAGTATATCTTTTTTCTAAACTTAAAATTCTCATCTTGAGTACTTAAAAAATCTTGTACTGCAGCGACTACCGCGTCGTCGTCTTCAAATTTCTGGCCTCTCAGGTATTGTTTCAATCTCGGAAATAGGTAGAAATCACTGGGAGCGAGATCTGGTGAATACGGAGGATGCTTAAGGATATCGAACCCAGCATCACGAATTGCAGCCATTGCAACGGCGGACTTGTGTGCCGGGGCATTGTCCTGGTGGAACAGCACAACTTTCGAGCGAGAGTATACCTCGCCGTTTTTCGCGGATCTCATTCCGCAATGTTGCTATTTGTTTGGCGTATAATGTGCCCGTAATAGTGGCTCCATGCTCGAGATACTCAATCATTAATACCCCTTTACCATCCCAAAAAACAGAGCCCATGACCTTACCGGCAGATGGGCTCTCCTTGAATTTCTTCGGAGTTGGAGATGATGGCCTTTTTCATGTCATAGACTGCAGTTTCGTTTCTGGGTCGTAATGATGGAGCCATGTTTCGTCCATTGTTATAAATCGCGCCAAAAAAAGTTCCCGGTCTTGCTGCATCAGGTTCAAAGCTTCTTGACAAATCTCTAGTCTAGTTTGTTTTTGCGTGTCAGTAAGCATTCTTGGTACCCAACGCGCAGATACCTTTTTCATACCCAAGCGTTCATGTAGAATATTATGCACGCTCCCCGTTGAAATCTTTACATTTTCAGCAATAAAACGAACCGTGACACGACAATCCGCCAAAACTGAGTTTTCGACTTTTTTCACAATTTCTTCAGTTACTGCTGTAGTAGGGCGTCCGGAGCGGGGGTCGTCCATTGTCGATGTTCTTCCACGTCTAAATTCGGCGCACCAACGTGCGACTGTCGAATACGGAGGAGCATTAGACCCTAAAGTGTCCCGCAAATCCAAATTGACTTGGTCCGTAGAAAAAATTTTCAAACACAAGTATTTGATAACGGCGCGCAGTTCAATTTTCCCCATTTTCGCTAACGTACTCAATAGCATTGCAAAGAAATTACCGTATATTTTTTTAAACATAAGACAGTTAGTCTTTTTTTTCATAGCAATCAGCTAGATAGATTAGCTTTACCGGCCAGTATTTAATTTCGTAATATTAAAAGAGTTTGCATCTCATTCTCACTTTATATTGAACGCCCCTCGTATTATGCAGAATTTAGCTTTTCATAGTCTTCAAGTTGTGATAGCTTATAGCTAGACCGTTTACATGAGATCTCGCCCGCGCCTCGTGCGCCTGCCGCCCGCACCTCACCCCTTTCTCGTCGTACCCCCCCCCCAGTCCCTGTACTGTTGGTTTATTCTACTTTACTATGGTGCAAAAATTAATAATTAAATAATGTGGGTAAATCAAAGTTTGTCTATTACAAGAACTGTCATAATTATGTTTAAAATAAAACGGTCTCACTCTTGCTGTTCGAATCAAGTAAGGCGGACGTATCATTGCTTCCCAGTAACAAATAATAAAGTACAATAAAAGTATTGCTCATATCAAGTTCAATTTCTATTTTTAAACCCTAACCTCCTATATGTACCACGCGGGCGAGGGCTCATTTAAACGGTTTAGCTATAGTACCTATGACTTTTTTTTTTAACGGAGTGGAAACACTTTACGTGTGCCTCGGGCCCGGGGAGACCCGGATGGTTATGTGGGGCTCTCTCCTCCGTCCTCTTCCCCTAATGGTACCTATGACCTATGGCTTTTTAAGCAGGGCGAGTAGTCGGTCCGAGCACGAGCACGCGCCTCTGACTTTTTAGAAATTTTATGTGCGAAAATACATTTACAATGTGTCATGAGCTTTTATTGTGAAAGAAATCATCGTGAGGAGACCTGCACACATCTGTGAAAAAATACAATGGTGTGTATAAAGTTCCCAATCCGCACTGAGGCCGCGTGGGAACTACGGCCTAAGCCCTCTCATTGTGAGAGGAGGCCTATGCCAAGGTCCTTTTCAGGGTGATTCAACTACAAGTTATTAGTATGACTAGAAACATCTCAAAAACTCTTTTCAAGCCCATCACACACAGCGCAGATGCGGTAAGATATCTGTATCTGAACAGATATCTGTCAATATCGCTCCCTATACAATTCAATGGAGGACACACACAGCGCTGATGCGGTAAGATTTTTATCTGCGTATCTGTGAGCACCGACATATATCGACAGAATCCGACAGATGTGAAGATTATAATATCTGCAGATAAACACAGGTGGATGCGCAGAAGCATACTTTCATCATCATCATCATCATCCCAGTCTATATTACATACCACTGCAGGGCACAGGCTTCCTCTCAGAATAAGAGGGTTTGGGTCGTAGTTCCCACGCGGGCCCAGTGCGGATTGGGAACTTCAGTGTATAATAAAATAAATTTATATAAAATTACGTACTACTTAAGCAAACAACAAGTCATCCTTGCGTAGAAATGCATTATCGCATTTTTTTACATTTTGTCGTGAAGAGAAATAAAGAAAGTGTAACACGCTTTTATTGAAAAATCATTGTAGCCTATCTATCTCTCAAAGGGCCGGCAACGCACCTGTGACACCCTTAATGTTGCGGGTGTCCATGGGCGGCGGTAATTGCTCCCCATCAGGTGACCCGCATGCTCGTTTATCCCCTTTTATATAAAAAAAACACTCTGTATAAGCCATCCACACCACAAAACACATCTACTCAGCTCCGAAATTTTAGAGTGAATGTAAAACCTCGCATCTGCGCTGTGTGTGACAAGCTTCATAGTCTCTCTACCCGTCGGAGTCTCTCGTCACGTCGGTCTTAATTCTTACGGCCAGGTGCTAATTGCCCAAATCGTAGGTATACAAATAAAACTAGTAAACCTCATCACATCAATCAGATGACAGCGGACCTTGAATAATGGATGAAGAATTAACACGTTTAAATTACGAGTTAAGTATAAAAGGGGCATTAAAAACAAACAAACCGTGTTAATCTTATCAGAAAAAATAATAAATTCACGTCAGGTTTTAAAAAAAATACGTAAAACGGAGGTTAATTGTACGTTCCTGTTTACCCCTTAACTTGATTGTGTATCCGATAAGACATATTATTTAATACAACCTCTTTGTATTTTTTTTTAGATATAAGTAGAATTTTCAGGAGTTCTAATTTAAGACTGGATTTGAATTGCAATCTTTTAGAAATTTTGCCAATATTAGGCTTACTGTTCGGTAAGACCTAACCAACGATACCCCGCCCACTATAAAGTTAGGCGAGAAAAAAAAACCGGTCAAGTGCGAGTCGGACTCGCGCACCGAGGGTTCCGTACAAATTTATATGTATCGATGAACATCCAGTCTTAGCAGACCCCTGCTCCTAAGCAAAATGTGCGCAGTGTGGGATCATTGTAGATTGGTTACTGATATAGACAGACATACAAAAAAAATTATGCTTTTCGCAATTTTTCCTTTATCTGTGCTATAAGAACTTGCTTCGTACCAAATTTCAAGATTCTGAGTTGACGGAAAGTACCCTGTGGGTTTTGATTCCCTTGCGAGTGTCGAAAATTTGTGCCATAAATAGTTTGGTTACTGATATACCTACACCGTGAAATTTTAGTGGTTGTTTTCCCGAAACGAGGTGATTTAGTTTCGATTGTACAATCGATTTATAATTACTATTTTGACTAGAGTCAAAAATCCAATTGTGAAAAACGAAAGTCGAAAATGACCGCAAACCAATAGTAACGCTTCGTTGGTACAAGTAGCGTACGATCGTACGATAGGTTAGGTACCAACGAAGCGTTACTATTGGTTTGCGGTCATTTTCGACTTTCGTTTTTCACAATTGGATTTTTGACTCTAGTCAAAATAGTAATTATAAATCGATTGTACAATCGATACTAAATCACCTCGTTTCGGGAAAACAACCACTAAAATTTCACGGTGTAGACAGGAAGACAAAAAAAATGCTTTTCGCAATTTTTCCTTTATTTGTGCTATAAGACCTTGCATCGTACCAAATTTCAAGATTCTGAGTTCACGGGAAGTACCCTGCAGGTTTTGATTCCCTTGCGAGTGTCGAAAATTTGCGGCATAAATAGATTGGTTACTGATAGAGACAGACAGTCAAAAAATTATGCTTTTCGCAATTTTTCCTTTATCTGTGCTATAAGACCTTGCTTCGTACCAAATTTCAAGATTCTGAGTTCACGGGAAGTACCCTGTAGGTTTTGATTCCCTTGCGAGTGTCATAAATTTGGGGCATAAATAGATTGGTTACTGAAATAGTGATATAGACAGACAGACAAAAACAATTATGTTTTTCGCAATTTTTCCTTTATCTGTGCTATAAGACCATGCTTCGTACCAAATTTCAAGATTCTGAGTTCACGGGAAGTACCCTGTAGGTTTTGATTTCCTTGCGAGTGTCGAAAATTTGCGGCGTAAATAGATTGGTTACTGATATAGACAGACAGACAAAAAATTTATACTTTTCGCAATTTTTCCTTTATCTGTGCTATAAGACCTTGCTTTGTACCAAATTTCAAGATTCTGAGTTCACGGGAAGTACCCTGTAGGTTTTGATTCCCTTGCGAGATTCGAAAATATGCGGAAATTTGCGTCATAAACGGCTGTATCTTTTGATTGCGTTGGCTTAGAAGTTTGATTTTTTTCACAGCTCCAAGGGACAGTAGACCTGAGTATTAGATATAAATTTCAGCTTGATACCTCCACGCGTCCCTGAGAAAAAGGGTCTTGACAGACAGACGGACGGACGGACGGGCGGACAACAAAGTGATCCTATAAGGGTTCCGTTTATTAGGGTTCCGTAGTCAACTAGGAACCCTTATAATTTCGCCATGTCTGTCCGTCTGTCTGTCTGTCTGTCTGTCCGCGGCTAAGCTCAGAGACTGTTAGTACTAGAAAGCTGTAATTTGGCATGAATATATATATATCAGTCACGCCGAAAAAGTGATAGAATAAAAAAAAGTAAAAAAAATTTTTTAGGGTACCTCCCATAGACGTAAAGTGGGGGTGATTTTTTTTTCTCGGCTAACCCTATATTGTGGGGTATCGTTGGATAGGTCTTGTAAAACCATTGCGGGGTTCCTAACATGATTTTTCTATTCAGTGATCTGTTTGCGAAATATTCAACTTTAAAGTGAAAATTTTCATTAAAATCGGCCCCCCCCCCCCCCCCCCTCTAAAAACTAAACTGTTGGGTGGAAAAATTTGAAAAAATTCAGAATGGTAGTAAATATATCAAATTTACTGGGAAAATTATAGCGGCTAAGATTGCTTGGAAATTATTTGTAGTTTAAGAGTAAATAGTAGCCTAAGGTATAAAACATACCTAAACTTTGATGATTCCGTACACATACGAAATCCTTAGAAAAATATTACTTGATTTTTTTGTAATGGCTACGGAACCCTACCTTGGGCGTGTCCGACACGCTCTTGGCCGGTTTTTCCTTTTGAGGTACGGAACCCTAAAAATCACCCCCACTCTACGTATAATGGGAGGTACCCTAAAAAATTTTTTTTTACATTTTATTTTATCACTTTGTTGGGGTAATTGCTATATACTAGGGGCGTTCAATAAAAAGTGAGAATGAGTATGTTATAAACAACTTTTACTAAATGTCATTTTATTTTTCGACATAGTCACCTTTTAGCATAATACACTTAGTATATCTTTTTTCTAAACTTAAAATTCCATTTTTAAAAAAGGTCTCATCTTGAGTACTTAAAAAATCTTGTACTGCAGCGACTACCGCGTCGTCGTCTTCAAATTTCTGGCCTCTCAGGTATTGTTTCAATCTCGGAAATAGGTAGAAATCACTGGGAGCGAGATCTGGTGAATACGGAGGATGCTTAAGGATATCGAACCCAGCATCACGAATTGCAGCCATTGCAACGGCGGACTTGTGTACAACTTTCGAGAGTTTACCTCGCCGTTTTTCGCGGATCTCATTGCGCAATGTTGCTATTTGTTTGGCGTTTAATGTGCCCGTAATAGTGGCTCCATGCTCGAGATACTCAATCATTAATACCCCTTTACCATCCCAAAAAACAGAGCCCATGACCTTACCGGCAGATGGGCTTACCTTGAATTTCTTCGGAGTTGGAGATGATGGCCTTTTCCATGTCATAGACTGCAGTTTCGTTTCTGGGTCGTAATGATGGAGCCAGTTTCGTCCATTGTTATAAATCGCGCCAAAAAAAGTTCCCGGTCTTGCTGCATCAGGTTCAAAGCTTCTTGACAAATCTCTAGTCTAGTTTGTTTTTGCGTGTCAGTAAGCATTCTTGGTACCCAACGCGCAGATACCTTTTTCATACCCAAGCGTTCATGTAGAATATTATGCACGCTCCCCGTTGAAATCTTTACATTTTCAGCAATAAAACGAACCGTGACACGACAATCCGCCAAAACTGAGTTTTCGACTTTTTTCACAATTTCTTCAGTTACTGCTGTAGTAGGGCGTCCGGAGCGGGGGTCGTCCATTGTCGATGTTCTTCCACGTCTAAATTCGGCGCACCAACGTGCGACTGTCGAATACGGAGGAGCATTAGACCCTAAAGTGTCCCGCAAATCCAAATTGACTTGGTCCGTAGAAAAATTTTTCAAACACAAGTATTTGATAACGGCGCACAGTTCAATTTTCTCCATTTTCGCTAACGTACTCAACAGCATTGCAAAGAAATTACCGTATATTTTTTTAAACAAAAGACAGTTAGTTTTTTTTTCATAGCAATCAGCTAGATAGATTAGCTTTACCGGCCAGTATTTAATTTCGTAATATTAAAAGAGTTTGCATCTCATTCTCACTTTATATTGAACGCCCCTCGTACATATATATCTATGCAAAAATTCCAGCTTTCTAGCACTAATAGCCAATGCGCTAAGCCGCGGATAGACAGACAGACGGAAGGGCAGACAGATAGACATGACGAAACTATAAGGGTTCCGTTTTGCTATTTTGGCTTCGGAACCCTGATAAAACGATAATAGGGTAGTTTTAATTTCAAGACACAACTGTATTAAAGTATTAAAAAATGGTTTCCAATACATTTACTCGAAAAATTCACTTTCAAAGGATGTATGTATACATGGCTCTATGGCTCATTTTAACGCACTAGTGAGATATTTTACAGTTTTTTAAATTCTCCATTTTAAAAGTTTACGAGCAAAGAGTTTTAAGTGACAAAAATAAAAAATATCGACTTATACGTAGAAAAATGTATAAATATACAAAACTAAATAAGTAATGAATTCGCAAAATTCATTGTAACTGTAATTTATTAATTACCTCAGTTTTTAATGATTTCCACCTTTTATTTATTCGAAAAAATCGCAGTGGCTGAACGCGTCGAACCTTTGCCTGATAATTTTAGTTAACCTAATTAAAAACAAAACTTACGCATGCGCATTACGGACGCGCCATTTTTGTAAAACTTTGTGTTGTTTTGTGTTGTTGATTATAGTATATGTACAAAAACCAAACAAAATGAGTTGTTCAAGTGATGAAGTCGACAATAATATGGAATTAACTCCGCCCGATATTTTAAGTAGGTAAGGCGCAAATCGCGCAAAATAGTCTTTTGCCATCAAAATCTCGAGAAATTTGTTTTTATTTTTCAATTTTGTGTCATTAATTGCCTATTTTCTCACAAATGTACTGAAAGACGTCGTATGATACACGGTTCGCATAGTTTTACAAACTCGTGACGATGAAAACCCTCGCCTTGCGGCTCGGGTTTATCACTCAACTCAACTCGGGTTCGTCAACTCATTTGTAAAACCTACTTACCAACCTCGTATCACAAATAAAATAACCATTATTTTAGCTTTAAAAACTTGAGTAATTTTCAATTATTAATTAACTGTAAAATTTGATATTAAGTTGCTTTGAAATAACTTACTTGGTAGGTGGGCAATTGATAAATAGCTCGCTATTGCCATACAAAATCTGTGGAGAATCGCGATTTGACTCAAAAAATCTTTTTTGATAGGTGGTGTCAAGAACTCTCTTGTGTATCTGTACCTTATCTGTAAATATATGATAATATTGGTAATCGGTACCTAAGCCAATAAGTTTCTGATCTTCTGCTAGTGTGTAATTTAATATTTACAACAGGGCATAGTAAAAATAAATTAAAAATACAATATTGCACAATTTCTGAGAAAAACGAGGGGCTCCTTCACAAGACACGACTAAATACATTTTTTACGGGCGTCATTACAAAAAGTCATTTGTATCTCTCACTTTCCTCGTTTTTCAAAGCGACTCATTTATAATTTGAACTGAACAATCTTAATGGTTGCTATTATCGGGACACGTGGTGTTGCCATAGTTCAGTTGAAACCACAGAGCATTTAATCATCCGGAGACGTCAACAACAGGCCTATCACTGTATAAAACAGATACGTTCACAGCCGCTACATTTCTATACGAGATGTGTATGAAGCTCAAGTTAGTGTTTAAAAAAATTATTGACTTCATACGTAGCGATGTGATCAATATATATTTCTGCGTGCGTACACTGCTGGGTCCACCATAAAACGTGATAGATTTTGTACATTATAAAAATTTGTGTTTTTAATGCAAAATAAATTCCTTATCCAATGTTATTTGTATTGTACGGCATTAAACATTAAAGACTATTTTAACTTGCAAGTCAATGCGCCAATACCGTTATGGCTTTTTTCCGATGTAACACTGTACCTACTGTCACATAAAATTGTAATGCACTTAAGTGCAGTCGAGGAAACTGAATTGGTACCTTTTTGTTGCATGTCATGTTGACATTCCCTACATCTGAAAAAGAAATCATCGGGAAATTGATAGTGAAGAGGTTCCACAGGCTCTACACTGTTCTGTTACGCGATTCAGTTTCTTCGACTGTACTTGGTGGCTCCGGTAGCTTTAAAGCTCTGAGATTTCCATAGTTCAACTGGATTCCAGTTGGTTATTAACGAAGTATCCGCACCCCTGTCTGCGCTAGATTTACTACTCGAGACAAAGGACATCAATTCTAAAAGTGACGTGTGAACTATGGGGCACGATGTGCTACCGATGTGGCTCTTTGTTTTGTTCAGCTGTAGAGTAACATGGAATACGATTCGTGAAACAATAAATGATTTTAGTTTTGATTTGATTTTCTGTATTTTAGCACCCTTTTAGCTTCACTATCTATTAACTAAAGTGGAGAATACTTATAGACGAATTGAGACATCATGCAAGTTGCTGTACATTGCTGTCGATGTTCGTAAACAACATAACGAAACTTGTATGTATTTCTCGCACCGTGAAGATAGGACTTAGCAATCTAAACAAATCTTACAAATCGATTTTTACCCATTTCCAATGGTCCGATTAAGTAACTTGAAATTTGGTAGGTCATAAGTCATAATACAATCTGCACCTTAACTAGTCACATTAAAGAACGTCATCTAACTTTACTATACTATGGGACAATTTCCCTAACCATAAATTTACAAAGGGATATTGTGTATAATAAATAAAATTTTAAAAAGAGAAAACCTCGTCCTATATAAATAAATAAAAATCATGTCACAATTGAAACCAAATGACATAGTTGCAATGCAAACTAAGCAAAGCTTTTGCTATGGGTAACGAATAATCATACTGCACATAGATAAATACAAGATAGTTACATACGTAAATACGATGACAATGTAATAATAAAGTATCGTCAGGAAAAGGGTGTATTAAAATGTAGTTATATTTTCACAGCTCATTTAACTGAGTAATGGAAGGATTTTCTTGGGATTTACGGCCGAATAACACATAAAACAGCTTCCTTGGTGCGTAAATAAATAAATACCTAGTTAAAAAAACGGAACTTTTTTTATGGTTCCGTGCCCTAAGGGCTGTCCGTCTGTCCGCCTGTCGGTCTGTCACGGGGCTGAATCTAGAACATCCAATTAATAGTAACCGCAATAGGAAAACAGCTGAAATTTATACATGAAAAGCTGACCCCGTAAACGTTGTTTTACCATATATCATCTAGGGGTACAGAAAATAGCCAACGACCTACATACACTCAAACCTACCAAATATAGACAAACAAATTACGGTAGGGTTCGATAGCAAACACAGTGACATGAGATTTTTATCTATACATATAATAAATCTGTAACAAGTCGGTGTCTGTACATTGAAGATATTTGAGAAAAACTGTCACTAGGGCTATTTATTAGCGCAATAGAACCCAAAACAATGATTTTTAGAATTATTGTCTGTTTGTCTGTGCGTTTGTGCGCGCTAATCTCAGAAACGGCTTAACCTAGAAGGATGCGGTTTTCACTGATATGTTGGTATTTTCTTAGATTAACATTTAGTGTTTGTTTCATTTGAATCGGTTCACAAATAAAAAAGATACGTCTATTTTAAGAATTTATCGAACAGGTTTTTTGTTTGAACGCGCTAATCTCAGGAACTACTGCTCCGATTTGAATAATTCTTTCAGTGTTAGATAGCACATTTATCGAGGAAGGCTATAGGTTATATATTATCACGCTAACACCAATAGGAGCGGAGCGGAGCGGAAGAATGTTTCCAAATCGGGGGTTTTGGAAGTAAAATGTCTATATCTCGGGAACTGCTGCTCCGATTTGGAAAATTCTTTCAGTGTTAGATAGCCCAGTTAGATAGGGCGGGTTGGGAGCGGTTGGGGGGGCGGGTTGAGAGCGGGTTGGGGGCGGCTTGAGAGCGGGTTGGGGGCGGGTTGGGAGCGGGTGGGGGGCGAGTAGGGAGCGGGTTTGGGGCGGGTTAGTAGCGGGTTGGGGGCGGGTTGGGGGCGGGTTGGGAGTGGGTTAGGGCGGGTTAGGAGCGGGTTGGGAGCGGGTTGGGGGCGGGTTGGGGGCGGGTTGAGAGCGAGTTGGGGGCGGGTTGGGAGTGAGTTGGGGGCGGGTTAGGAGCGGGTTGGGAGCGGGTTGGGAGCGGGTTGGGGGCGGGTTGAGAGCGGGTTGGGGGCGGGTGGGGGGCGAGTTGAGAGCGGGTTGGGAGCGGGTTGGGGGCGGGTTGAGAGCGGGTTGGGGCGGAATGGGAGCGGGTTGGTTTATTATGAAGTTTCACTTCTTCCGGAAGGATCTAAGGAGAGCCATAATTGATGAAAAAGCAAATTGGATAAAAAAATAAGCTGCCCAAATTACTAATTCCACGCGGACGGAGTCGCGGGCAAAAGCTAGTATAATAATATGTATAGACTAGCTAACCCGGCAAACGTTGTTTTGACATAAAAACTATAGCTTACTACCTATTTATTCTCAGATGTAATGAATAGGTATAGCCAGAACATTTTCATAAATCGGCCAAGCCGTTTCGGAGGAGTTCGATAACAAACACCGTGACACGAGATTTTTATATAAGTATTAGAGTGTGTATTCTCCTGTTTCTACAACAACAAATAGGTAATGATAACGCTTTGACTTGTGTTATGATGTTTCATTTGCATATAATTTATTTTAAATTACTTATAGTATTTAAAACTTTTAGAGATATTTTGAAATACTGCCTTTAAAAACTGTCATAAAACAATGCTTATTATTTGCTAGATTTTATTAATAATAAAATCAAAATAAGTATATTAATTTCCAGCAAATAACCTGTCGCAAAAATATAGTTACCTACCTATCTATCTACATGTTTTGTTTTTAATTGCCGCTGTAAATGTTCTCAAATATCTTCAATGTACAGACACCGACTTGTTACAGATTTATTATATGTATATAGATATATAGATTAAGAAGAAGAGAGAGAGAGTATAATATAGGAGTTTTACCCGCCAATTTATTCTGTTTTGTGAACTAAGCAACACCTACATATTAAGCTTTGCACTTAAAAAAAATATTACTTCCTACCGGAATTTAAGGCGAGGTACCTCTGAGAAACGTAATTTTTAATTTCATTTTATTTAGAAACGGTAATGATTAAACACGTGAAAAAAATATATGTTGCTTTTGAGACCTTTCTGTAAGTACGTCGGGCACTCGTTACATAATTGGACAAACTTCGCTCGATAGAAAAAAAATCCAAACATACCCCTATTTTGTACCTTTAAACTCATTTCATTTCAATATTATACTACTTGATGTATTGAAAGTCACATCAAAATAAACGTCTGTAATGATGTAATGTCCGTCGGGTTTAATTTTGTTTATTTTGTAAAACATATAATTTTTAACCCAATATTAACGAAGTTCACGGCACGATTTACTGGCTCCCCGCTGCCAGCCCGCCGCTCAGTCCCGAGCGGAACGTGTTGGAGGTCGGACGCTTGTCAATTTTTTAAGCGCTCCACATTACGACTAAATATCCTTGATGTGGGTAGTAGTATCATCATTTATTTCTGTTATTTACCACTATTCAATGTAACCGCCACACACAAAAAGAAACGCCCATCCACGCAACTATACACAGTACACAGTGTACAAAGAAAAACAGTACGGGCACAGAGTAAAAATTTAACCAGTTATTCAACTTCATACTAGAGCGCCCGAATCGACGCACGCACACAGCCAAGCGTATTACACGGCCGCTAAATTCAACCCCTAAAAGAGGGAAATGGGGTGACAAGGTCTGGAAATCAACATGGGTATTGTTTCTATGGTTTAGGGACCTTATCGGGTCGCGCTGGTTACGAAAACAACATCAATTTTAAAATCCAACGTGGCAGACGTGAAATACCATCTCCCCGGTGGGGTGCGATGGGGTTGAAATTAATATCTAAATATCAATATGGGTGTCGTTTTAATTACGAAAATGACATCGATTTTGAAATTTAATGTTGTGGACTCCTGACACCTATCATTTTCCTAAAGTTTATAATCTGAGTGACTTTTAGGTTATAAACTATATGAAAATGACAGGTGTCAGGATTTACTTCTTAACTGCCGACCACTATGTAATGTATACGCTCATCTATACTAATATATAAAGCTGAAGAGTTTGTTTGTCTGTTTGTTTGTTTGTTTGTTTGTTTGTTTGTTTGTTTGAACGCGCTAATCTCAGGAACTACTGCTCCGATTTGAAAAATTCTTTCAGTGTTAGTTAGCTCATTTATCGAGGAAGGATATAGGCTATATATTATCACGCTAACACCAATAGGAGCGGAGCGGAGCGGAAGAATGTTTCAAAATCGGGGGTTTTTGAAGTAAAACTTCTATAGGCGCTAATCTCAGGAACTACTGCTCCGATTTGAAAAATTCTTTCAGTGTTAGATAGCCCATTTATCGAGAAAGGCTATAGGCTATATAACATCACGCTAACACCAATAGGAGCGGAGCGGAGCGGAAGAATGTTTCAAAATCGGGGGTTTTTGAAGTAAAACTTCTATATCTCGGGAACTACTGCTCCGATTTGAAAAATTCTTTCAGTGTTAGATAGCCCAGTTAAATAGGGCGGGTTGTGAGCGAGTGGGGGGGCGGGTTGAGAGCGGGTTGGTGGCGGCTTGAGAGCGGATTGGGGCCGGTTGAGAGCGGGTTGGGGAGCGAGTTGGGAGCGGGTTGGGGGCGGGTTGGGAGCGGATTGAGAGCGAGTTGGGGGCGGGTTGGGAGCGGGTTGGGGGCGGGTTGAGAGCGAGTTGGGGGTGGGTTAGGAGTGGGTTGGGGCGGGTTAGGAGTGGGTTTTTTTTTTGAATGAGTCGCCAGAGGGGCCAAAGACGCGAAGTCTTTGCTGTTTTTTACTTTAAGGATTGGAAGGGTGACTTGTGCTCGGGAAAAATCCCTTCGGACGAACTGGGAATGGAGGGCCCAGACAGTGTCCGACTTGCACGGACTAAAAAACCCGGTCACAAGTCCCCTTCTCTATTGGTTATCAAAACAAAAACGTGTGCTTTAAATTTTGAGGAGGGGAGGGTAGGGAGGGGACTTAATCTACCCACAGTGTCCTGCCTCAGCCATTTGCTGGAAGGCCGGGAGAGGAGCATGCATTCTCCCGCTGGGCACTGGGGGTGCTTGGGTCGGTCTTTTATGTTTTTACCCGTTGGTTACTTCCTTGACCGACCCTCGCCCGTTTCTGTACAATTACTTAGTCTTATTGGTTGGGTTGGTGGGATTTCCTGTCATATGCATTTATCTATAACTACAGGCTTCCTTTCTTTTGCCCTGCGATGGAAAGGTGGGTCGGAGATCTTTTGGACCCATTGTGTGGCTTTGGATGCCATCTTTTGGGTGGGGCTACCCTTTATGCCTGGTGGTTTTTTGGCATGCTGTGTGCTTTTTTGCGCTTGTCTCCTAGCGCTACCCTCTTTTCGTTTCCGCTTCCATCGATAGTTTTTCTGCTATAATAATACGGAGGGACGAGGAGTGCCCCCCGGACGGCTGGACGCCCCAGTGTCTTAAAGGGACCATGCGGAGCTCGACAGACCCTTACCCCAGCCAATGCTGAAGGGCCAGAGAAGAAACTTTTAGTCTCGATTCTCTGTTTAGGCTTCCGCCGTTGCTCCCACGAGGTCCCCGCTGGGACTACCGGGTGCGTCCCCCGTCCGGAGCTCACCTGTCGTATGGGCGGGAGATGCATATGTCAGGAATTCTTAGATCTAATTATATACTAATAATATTATACAGAAACCAATATACAATTTAATAATTAAAAAGGTTTGACAATTTTTATATATACTGAAAACAGTGTCCAAGTCCAAGGAAAGCAAAAGAGAATGGTTTTATTTCCTGCATAGGTGACAAAATGTTCTATATTTAATGAGAAGGATTGAAAAATTTGGATTGAATGTGTGTGTATGTGTGTGTATGCTATTTATTTCTAAGACATGCCACGCGAACCACTCTTTTCAGGAACTCTTTAGTGTAAACTTTAGTGGAACTTTAGTGGAACTCTTAGGAGTGGGTTGGGGGCGAGTTGGGAGCGGGTTGGGGGCGGGATGAGAGCGAATTGGGGGCGGGTTGGGGGCGTTTTGAGAGTGGGTTGGGGGTGGGTTTGGAGCGGGTGGGGGGGGGCGAGTTGGGAGCGGGTTGGGGGCGGGTTGGGAGCGGGTTGAGAGCGAATTGGGGGCAGGTTAGGGCGGATTGAGAGCGGGTTGGGGGTGGGTTGGGGGCGGGTTGAGAGCGGGTTGAGAGCGGGCTGGGGGCTGGTTGGGAGCGGGTTGAGAGCGAATTGGGGGCGGGTTGGGGGCGGATTGAGAGCGGGTTGGGGGCTGGTTGGGGGCGAGTTGGGAGCGGGTTGGGGGCGGGTTGGGAGCGGGTTGAGAGCGAGTTGGAGGCGGGTTTGGAGCGGGTTGGGGGCGGATTGGGAGCGGGTTGGTTTATTATGAAGTTTCACTTCTTCCGGAAGGATCTAAGGCGAGCCATAATTGATGAAAAAGCAAATTGGATAAAAAAATAAGCTGCCCAAATTACTAATTCCACGCGGACGGAGTCGCGGGCAAAAGCTAGTTTTTTCATAAATCTCAAATTCGGTTTTTACAATATTGACTTAGACCGCTGACTACCGACACAGTGCCACTTTTAGCAATTGTTGTAGTGTGTGGGAGCGTGAGAAGTATGGTGTCATATGGTTTACACGAGGCTTCTGCGAGTGTTTACATATTTTTGACCACTTGATCCGTGAAGAATGACCGACACCTACCGTTATTTGTATTTTAGCGCCATATACACCGTGAAATTTTAGTGGTTGTTTTCCCGAAACGAGGTGATTTAGTATCGATTGTACAGTCGATTTATAATTACTATTTCGACTAGAGTCAAAAATCCAATTGTGAAAAACGAAAGCCGAAAATGACCGCAAACCAATAGTAACGCTTCGTTGGTACCTAACCTATCGTACGATCGTACGCTACTTGTACCAACGAAGCGTTACTATTGGTTTGCGGTCATTTTCGACTTTCGTTTTTCACAATTGGATTTTTGACTCTAGTCAAAATAGTAATTATAAATCGATTGTACAATCGAAACTAAATCACCTCGTTCGGTTCGGGAAAACAACCACTAAAATTTCACGGTGTATAATAATAAATAATAATAAATATTAGGGGAGAATCTTACACAAATCGACCTAGTCCCAAACTAAGCAAAGCTTGTACTATGGGTACTAGACGACGATAAACATACTTATATAGATAAATAAATACTTAAATACATAGAAAACATCCATAACTCAGGAACAAATATTCGTGCTCATCACACAAATAAATGTCTTTACCGGGATTTGAACCCAGGACCTCTTGCTTCGTAGGCAGGGTCACTACCAACTAAGCTAAAGCGGTCGTTAAAAGTAGTTTAGTTTTGTATCTAACTGAAATTCTGGAACTGTACAAGCTGCGGACAAAGAAGTATTCACTTCGAAAACGTTTCATATTTTACATTTATAACACAAAAGTAATCTAAGTAATTCCATCTAAACATTTAAATTACACCGTGATCTTGGTCTCGGTCGCAACTTACACTACTGTAAATTATATTACACTGTTGCTGGCAAGCGTGACCTCCGGCGGCGAGTTCACGGCGCGCGCGGCGATCGTAGCTTTTGCGCGGGCGGGGTGCGGGGTGTAAATTAACGTGGCGCGCTTCAAGAACCTCGCCTTAATAACAATGAAGCGTTAAAGAACTTCTGAAAGTGTTAAAAGATGTGTCATAACATACCCAACATACTCGTAATACACAAGAAATATGCATCTATTGTGAATGACCTATTATACGTAAGCAAATAACTAAAGGAAACTATGACCTTGCGACTACTACAGGCGGTTCACGATGACTAAATAATAACCATTTCCTGGGATTGTTAGAGGAAACACAAAGTTAAGTGGACCTCTTAATCGTGAGTGGGTATTCAATAGTTAATCATACCCTAATGTCCGACGCACGCGTGAAATTTTACGAGGAAATTTTAGGTTCCATGTTCCATACTTATATGGTTTGTCTTTAGTAAATGGGCAAGGAAACTCTGAATAAAACATACCCACCTCAAAATAAAGCCGAGCAAGAACGAACCACGAACCTGTGTTATTTTACTTTATAACGAATACAAATCTATACATATAATAAATCTGTAACAAGTCGGTGTCTGTACATTGAAGATATTTGAGAAAAACTGTCACTAGGGCTATTTATTAGCACAATAGAACCCAAAACAATGATATTTAGAATTATTGTCTGTTTGTCTGTGCGTTTGTGCGCGCTAATCTCAGAAACGGCTTAACCTAGAAGGATGCGGTTTTCACTGACATGTTGGTATTTTCTTGGATTAACATTTAGTGTTTGTTACATTTGAATCGGTTCACAAATAAGAAAGATATGTCTATTTTAAGAATTTATCGAACAGGTTTTTTTGTTTGAACGCGCTAATCTCAGGAACTACTCCTCCGATTTGAAAAATTATTTTATTATTAGATAGCACATTTATCGAGGAAGGCTAGGCTATATATCATCACGCTAACGCGGAGCTAACGCTAAGGAGCGGAGCGGAAGAATGTTTCAAAATCGGGGGTTTTTGAAGTAAAACTTCTATAGGCACGCCGCTTGACTTGGGAGTACGGTGTTGAATGTGAACGCGGGTGTGCGGGGGGTTCGGGGGGTTTTTTATATCGAGGAACTAAGGAGAGCCATAATTGATGAAAAAGCAAATTGGATTTTAAAAAAATAAGCTGCCCAAATTACTAATTCCACGCGGACGGAGTCGCGGGCAAAAGCTATAATGAAATAAAAACATTGGTTAGTTCCAGAAAATGGAGTATCAGATGTTGGTCGGTGCACGTAGAATTAAAAAAAAATTGATGGAAATACCTTCACAAACATGTGGAAAATTTGGTTATTACAAATGTAATCGAAAAATAAAATAAAATAACACCGTAAATAATACAGCTATTAGTCTTGTTCTAGTTGTTCTATTACCGTGTTGCGATTATTTTGCGATGACTTAAGTCAATCAATTGATTGAGCTAATCATAAGATGATAGGGTTACGAAGAAAAATATGAGAACATGCGGGTCAATTTTCGAATACCGAAACGTAACGTAACGTATGTGACTGTACGTTACAGGCACATTTCAGTCAAAAATATTTGCATTAGGTATGTCGGCCGCCTGCATTTGAATTAGGTACCTACTCGGAGTCACACAATTCATAATTTCCTCTTCGGTTGGTTAAACATAACCAGTAACCAAACCACCGTATGGCAATGGCAAAATGAGAAGCTGATTAGCTTAGGTAACTAAAACCAAATTTAGTAATGAAACAGGTGCTGTTTAGACACTTTATAACAGTCTCCTAAATTGTACTTATTAATTTGTATGGGATACTTATTCCTTTTCACGTATCACAGACTGAAGAACATAAATTAACACATACATATGTATGTATGCATAACAATTTATTGTACAAGAAATACTCAAAATTGTTTATTCATTTATTTAATCATTGTAAAGTAGGTACCAAGGGCAATAGATGTGCGGTCGTCCAAGAAAGTGGTCTACCAGCTTTGACAAAAGTTTCTGTGAGATTTAAGCTTGAAATTTCTAGCTGAGTGAAGTCATTAGTCACTATGATCATAATTATTGCACGGGAAAATCGACCTCGTTGTGCCATGACGTGTAAATGAACTTTAACCGTAGGGTGGTAGACCATATTTTTGGCCGACTGTACAAAGGCGAACTTACCCCTTAGATATCTCTTCCAGTGAACCTTTGAACGATTGACAGGACAT
This sequence comes from Archips crataeganus, assembly GCA_947859365.1. Taxonomy (NCBI): domain Eukaryota; kingdom Metazoa; phylum Arthropoda; class Insecta; order Lepidoptera; family Tortricidae; genus Archips; species Archips crataeganus. The sequence goes on along the minus strand of OX402059.1, from coordinate 11,802,405 downwards.
CGGAAACAGAGTATAAGACGCAATGAAAACATAAGGGTAATTTTTAACAGGTGCACATTATTTTTACTCTAGCTTAAAAAATGTTGGCAATTCAATGATTCCACTAAATACTTCAGAATATTATCAGCATTATCACAGTATACTTAAATGCGCATTATTTGAAAGTAGCTAATGTTTTTAACCTTATGTTAAAAATTTACAGCAAATGACGTACAAATGGTTAAATGATAAGATTAAAGGATTGCCTACATCATCTAATGACGATTTGATTACGTTATAAAAGTTGTGCAATAGATAATTGATTAAGAATAATAAGAATCAGGTGAAAGTATTTCAGAATTGTATTAAGGAAAGTCGTGGTAGCTTAGTGGCCTATGACTTTGACGTATGGCCACTCGAGCAGAGGATCGTGGGTTCGACCCCGGGCCCGCACCTCTGAGTTCTTCGGAATTATTTGCGAAATTACATTTGAAATTTACCATTTACGGTGAAGGAAAACATCTCGAGGAAACCTGTACACACCTGCGAATAAATTCAAAGGTGTGTTTGAAGTTCCCAATCCACACTGGGGCCGCGTGGAAAATACGCCCAAGCCCTCTCATTCGGAGAGGAGGCCTGTTTGGTATGACTATCAAGGAATACTAACGAATGATTGAGATAGTTTTTAAAAACATTTTGTAAGTGTAATCTTCAAGATTTTTTTACCTTATTAAATTTCTAATGGGGTGAGTGGGTGGGTAAGATGAAAAACAGTGTAAGATGAAAAACCACTCGTAGCACCCGGTACTAAGAGTAGTTTTTCATCTTACACTGCCTTTCATCTTATTTTCATCTTACCCCCCCACTCACCCTGCTAAAAAAAAACGAAGTGTAATCCCGTGCTGTATCATTACTAACAGAGCTTTAATTTTGAATTTCATGTGTAAGATATTTGAGGATTCACTCTAGTGATCAGTATTTTTCGAAACACGATTACCTACTTGTAGTTTGCTCGATAAAAAAAAATCCGAATTCGTCTCTAAAAAATAAAATAAGTAAATCCTTAGTGCGGCGTGAAATTCGTGAATACTGCACGGCAGGTCATGGTCATGCATGACTTTTTGAATGTTAACAAAACAAGAGGTTTTCTAGGGCCTAGTGTTGCTACATTTTAAAATAGGTATATATTTGCAACCTGTGTAGACACACTTAGCCCCTTATCTTATCCACCGGACCTCCACAAGGGCAGCAGCCGCAGCAGAGGCGGCCGAAACCGCTAAAATTGGCAAATATAGTGGTCTCGGCGCCGAATATAATTTCATCCCTTTCGGTGTCGAGACCCTTGGTCCGTGGGGCCCAGGAGCACTAAGCCTCTTCAAAGAGATTTCAAAGAGGCTCATAGATGCTACCGGTGACCGAAGAGCTGACAGCTACCTCGCTCAAAGAATTAGCCTAGCGATTCAACGAGGAAATGCTGCCAGCATCTTCGGTACAATGCCGCAGGGGCCTTTTTACACGCTTTATATTAGCTTCACCTGTATGTTTGTTTGTTTGTTTTTTAGATCTAGTTTAGTTTTTAATTTAATTTAGTTTCTAACCACAGAAATAATAATAAAGAGGATAGCAATGCCTTAGTTCCTATTTTGTTCCGGGACCAGTGGCGCTAGTTTGTCCCCTCTACTTACTATTAATGCACACACGCAAAAGACCAGAACCGTACTACGCAATCACGCACACAATTACTAATATTTTGCTTACAAACAATTATGAACCTAACCACTTAGAGACAGCGTTGAATAACACTCACCGTAAGTCATACCCACACTTACAACACGGCGTTCTTCATTGGCCTCGTCGGCAGTATGGTTGTAGTGTACAAAAGCAATTTATTTCACATTTACGCTAGGCCTCGATTCATCGACAATTTTATCGACTGTTACAATTTGCAGTAAACTTTACAGGAAATTATTGGTTAAATGATCAAATTTAATATTAATTCGTGGGGATGGACATTAGTATAAATAATTTGTAGCTAATTACGTGAATTTGACCTAGGTATGTGAATGTGAAATGTATAATGTTTGGCTGCATGTGTCTGTCATACCAACGTCATAAATAAGTCACCACATTTGTAGTACCTTGTCACTTTCAATCGTTACATAATTTCGTATGGCTTTTCAAACATGACGTTAAAGCGACAAGGTACAAAAGTGATCACTTATTTATGACGTTGGTTGACCCTACCCACCGACTCTGTGTAAGTGAGAGATGTGAGTTTAAACATGAAACTATCGTGAGACTCACTCATAGTGAAAATAAACTTGAACTATACCTAGTTATTATTTGAGAAAAATATTTAACATTTTAATTAGCACTTTTGACATTGAATCAACATATTTTTTCTAAAGTTGGGTTTTTACTGTAAAAGTAAATTCATTCCGGTATAGATTGCGGGGTTACCGAACTAAATATCATATGATGTTTGATTCAAGGCCCGTAATGTATTGTAGTCGAATAACTTTATATTTAACGTGAAAACCCCGCTTAAATTATACCTACCGAAACTAAAACAGAAAAAAATAAATAAAAAAAAAAAAAAATATTAGGGGACAATCTTACACAAATCGACCTAGTCCCAAACTAAGCAAAGCTTGTACTATGGGTACTAGACGACGATAAACATACATTATATAGACAAATAAATACTTAAATACATAGAAAACATCCATAACTCAGAAACAAATATTCATGCTCATCACACAAATAAATGCCCTTACCGGGATTTGAACCCAGGACCTCTTGCTTCGCAGGCAGGGTCACTACCAACTAGGCTAAGGCGGTCGTTAAAAATCAGAAGATAATAGTTGGGGCTCGGAATCCAATCTTGTGATTTACCTTATTTATACCTACACCAACCCGCAACCGACTGCCGAATTTTAAAGTTAGACTCTTGATTTGAATAATATTACAGGTACGTTTTCCAATATTTGCTGCGAGCGGAAAAACAATGTTTGTTTAATGCCTGAACCTACCAAATTGTATGTTTTTCTTTAATAAGGAAAATTTTATTCATAAATTAACTCTGAAAAATTATAATTATGAAGTAATCAATTTTAATTACGTTGTGAGATAGTAGCAAACAAAATACACATAATGAGTTAGAAGATAAAGCACATTGCAAGGAACTCCACTCCGAGAAATTGTTCTACAAATAAATCGTTTGAAAAAAATAAACTTGTAGCGAATTTTACGTGGCTTTTATTTTATTTTCAGAAAATTGACAGATCTCGTGATGGTTTAATTTTAAACGTGTGAGTAATAAAAAGGTGTAGGTAAATTTACATAATAAGCAATATAAAATGTTTTTGTTTTACATGTCATAGTTTGTGAAAACATGGAAACTTTTCTACAAAACTAAGTTTGCCAAAAAAATATCTAAATGACCTCTCTAATCATCTTGTACAGAAGCATTAAACAAACTTTTAAAAGAGGTTCACTCTTTACCTTAATTGATAATAGTGTTTTATTCAACCGACGAAAACAAAAGGAGGAGGTTCTCAATTCGACGAGTATATATATATTTATTTTTTTATGTATGATCACGCATAGCTTTTTACAGAGTAGTCCGATTTTGATGATTCTTTTTTTATTGGAAAGCGTATACCTCGAGGGTGGTCCCATTTAAATTTGGAAACAATATTCCTACCCTAAGGGTAGAAAAACAGGGGATGATTGATTGTTCAGTTATTGATTGTACTATATGACCACGCATAACTTATTACAGAGTTGTCGGATTTTGATGATTCTTTTTTTATTGGAAAGCGTATACCCCAAGGGTGGGCGCATTTAAATTTGGAAATAATATTCTTACCCTAAGGGTAGGAAAACAGGGGATGATTGACTAACTTTTTACAGAGTAGTCTGATTTTCATAATTCTTTTTTATTGGATAGATAGGGTATACCTTGAAGTTGGTATTATAAATTTGGAAAAAAAATTACCCCAAGGATGGAAAAAAAGTATAAAATAAAAACTTTTTAACAAAAAATTAAACCGCCGAAAAAACTGAAAAGCAAAAAATGTTTGACCTTAATCTAGGTACCAGTTTGAAGTCGGTGCCTCAGCACGAGCCAGGAGGAGTGATAGAAGCCAATCAGGTAGACGATTATAGGTCCACTCCTCCTGGCTAAGTGCTGAGGCACCGACTTCAAACTGGTACCTAGATTAAGGTCAAACAAAAATGGTATTATTTTTTGCTTTTCAGTTTTTTCCGCGGTTTAATTTTTTGTTAAAAAGTTTTAATGTTTGATTTCGAATAAAGATTATTAGATGAAAAAACAGTTTTTATTTGTATTCATACCTCTACATAGTTTCAGAAGCTACTTTGTGAAGCATGAATAGTTCCAAAATGTAAGCCATTTATAAATTTATTAATTTATTGGTTTCAACTTTGTTAAATTTGCTTAAACTTAACAAAAATCTAAAGGCGCATCTACACTAACCCAACCCGTAGTAAACTTACGACACGGCAAATAAATCTCAGACGAATACCGCGCCTTCTTTGTCCTGTCAATATGTCAAGCGCGCTTACGCGGGTGTTGACATAATGTCAAATTTATTTTCAACCCCAATTGTGTAACATTGACAGTAAATTATTGTATTGTCTTACGCTGCGTTCCCACGTGGGGTTATTCTGGCGTTTCAATCAATTAAAAAAAAACTTCATATTTTTTTAGCTTAGGTATAGTTAAAATTTGTTCATTGTCATTTTTCCTAATATTTGTATTCTTAGTTTCAATAAATAATTGTCGTTCAGAGTGGCGGGGCGTGAAAATTATTTCAAGTACAGCCGGAACAAAAAACCTAAAAACCCGATTTATCCTCTTCTTGAAAGTGCAACTACGTGAGCATTTCTTTTTTTTTTGTCCACGGTTCTGATAATTGTCAAAATAAATAAATACGCTTATATGGATATTTTATTGAGACTATTTGGTAGAATACTTAATAAATTTAGTTATTATGATATAGTCACTTCATTTAATTAGGTTTAATTCGATTAAAACTTAAAATTTCCACGAAAGGTACAATTGTCTTTCCAATTTTGTTACTTTTTTATTAAAAACTTAAAATAATAAATAGTGGGCTAAAATCATTCATTTGTGGTTTTCTATTGAACAACACAATGTAGACAATTTAATCAACTGAATTAAACATTTGCAAAGAAGATATTTCTTACTTTATTCGATGCTATATATTTATTTTGTTACTCGGGTCAAGAATCATGTATAATATTTAAATTTAACGAACAAGTAACCCAGAATTTTAGCTTTCTAGTATCCTATATGGAAAATATGAATTACAATTAACTTTCTACGCCTATTTCATTAATTTATATATGTTAAAAAAGCGAAAAAATCCAAAATACGGCTGTTGAAATCTTGGGACAGTAACAAAGAAAGACACTGGTAACAAAATAAATAATGTTAAGCTAAGTTCATCATAAAGCGTGAAAACCGTATTCAAACTAAAAAGGGGTTAGATGATGTAAGGTGAAAATAAAATAAAGATAAACGATAATTTAAAATTATTTACTTATTTTTTGGGTACCAAGAGATCGAATATAAAGAATAGCGCCTCATCTTTTCAGCCGGTTAATGGCATTTTCTAACCCTGTACGACAATAAAACACTCCCTTATATTTTTTCCTCCTTTGTTACTCAATTTTCCTTAGATACGAACCCACGTGAAAGTAACAAAAAAAGAAGTAACGAACACTACTTCAACTACTTTGAAAAATTGTGGATGGCTCAAATTTAACTAAATAACAGATTAATTTACATTTTCTAATAACTAATAGTATGAACTATACAAGAAATTTTAGCAAATTATATTTTTGTATGAACTAACCTTCAAACCGTGGTATCAAAAACAGAACTTTACTTTGGTACGAAAAGTAGCAATGTGTTTACGTGGCAATATTTCAACGATAACGTAATAACATGGCGGCGTATGTTAGCACATATTTTAGTGTTGCCCGATGGTAAAAACAACGAAGTTTGGTAGAATTTCTTATAATTTAGCAACCAAAATGAGTAACAAAAAAAGAGTTTTTGTATGGAATATTTCCTGGGACAAACTTTATAAAATATTTTCTACTATAAAGCGATGCTAAATAATAAAAAATACACTGTAATATGAATCTTCTTGCAACAGTGCAGAGTTTAAAATCAAAAGGTTCATATAGTGTCTTTGACCGTTATTAATAAAAATGAGTTTGAATTAGCGAAATGTTGGATGGGACACGCCGGTTTTCATACATTTGAAATTATAATGTTTTGGTTTAAATTTTATATTTAATAAATTACAAGGTATTTCACCAAAAATGAAATTTCGTGTGTTTACTAATTAAATGAACTTTCTTCAAAAAATTGTAGTTCATCGTTTTTTATAGATTAAATATTTTTTATTGAAATTCAAACTTGTGGGACACTGAGCAAAGTGCTGTGGACAAAAAAAAAAGATATGCTCCAGTAATGGAAGAGAAGCGTGTGGTAACTTCAACAGTTTAGTCAGCCCGCCGGGGTGATCGAGTTGTTAGTACCCTTCGCCACTGGTTCAGATACATAAAAACCAGCCATGAGAATTTAAGAAAAGTGAGTACCTAGTTTTTTTCACGTACTTTTAGCACCGGATACCTGTAGATTGGCCGTCGGCCCAAGCTAGGTATGCCTACGCCTAAAATACATTCTAACACTATTTTATCCCGTATATTTTACTCATGAGAAAACAAGTGACATCTGGTAGCACTGGGTTCTTGGAGCATAACCATCTGCTGATATATTCCGGGTACATTTTAAAACACCTCGTTAAAAGATATAAATCCTAACAGACTTTTAGCCCACAAGTTAATCACCACGATACCACTTAAGTCCAGTGATAAGACGCCTGACATTTCCGACAGCCGCAACTAACACGTTTAGCAGACAAGTAGGTACGAGTACTTCAGTAAGTACAAACTCTATTTTCAGCTGAAAAAGACGCTACTGTATAATAAAGGCATCAAAAGTCGTACAAGCTCTGTTAGTTCAGATGTTAGCCATTGGCAAAGTTTAAATTGTACAAACAATCTAATAGGTTTGACTCATTACTTGCAAAAAACTTATTGCCTTTGAAGCCGAGAGTGATATGTATTAGGTAATGCAAATGAAGAATTTGTAATAAGTTTCGTATGAGTTGTTTGATTTGAATTTGTGTGCTGACAAAGGTGTTTGCTTATGTTAAGTAATGTTAATTTTAGATTTTGATACTTTAAAATCATTGTGAGTACCTTTATGTCTCTTAATCACCACCTATTAACATTGAACCATTCTTTTAAACAGACTTCAAAAAAGGAGGTGGTTAGCTAATCTGCTGAATTTTTTTATGTTTCTGGCCTTAGAACTCCACTTTTTTATTTAATGGGTTTCTATCACTCCTGCTGGTTAGTGCTGAGGCACCGACTTCAAGCAGATCAGTAGAAACGCGGAGTACTTAGAATGTTATTTTTATGGTATTTTGGAGTCGTTTCAACTTTAATTTTATACAGCATAGCGCAAGCACCGTGTATTTATGTATTAAGAAGCCATCTACGTAAATGAGGAGTCCTATCGCAATTTAAAAATTAGTTTATCACAAATTTATGCAAAATATGTTCAGTCTATAACAAAGATTAGTATCCTATTTTCATATTTGCATTAGGAAAACTACATTACATTACCTATTCATTGGATTATTGGGAACTAAAGTCCAAGTCCTCTCATTCTGTGAGGAAGCCCAACAGTTGAACACATATAGGCTGAGAGATGAGTGTGTGTGATTGGAAAACTAAGGATTTTGTGGCGCATTGTTCTTTGCGTTGATTGTCTTTCTGAAAGCTCAGGTATGAAACATTTAACAGAGCTTTTCAGAATAACTTATTGATTTTGTATTGTTTTAGTAGTCTTTATTTGAAGGCCTGTTCTAAAACAAGGCAAGAACACCTAAAATATTGTTGGTTCAAAATCAATTTTGCAATTACGGGAAAAACTGGCGAAAAATGCCTTACCACCTATAGTTTTTCTTGTATAGTTAAAATCTTCCCAGGTGAATTTTTCGCTTCGAGCCTTTATCTTTCAAAACAAACGGTATCGTCATAGTATTAAGGTTCAAATTTAATGTAATGGCTCGAAGCGAAAAATTCACCTGGGAAGATTTATACTATAGAGTCGTATCCGTTTAGGCTCGAGAAATCCGTTTCCTAAAATAACCGTGGGGTTAAAACATCTCTTTCCTAAGACACGCATGTACCAAAACATCCATGTTCTTTAACATCTATTTCACAAAAAAAAATATTATTCTCAAAAAATAATATGTACCCGAAACATTTGTTTCTCAGAACACCCAATTACTAAAACATCCATTTCCCTATTAGATAAATTCCCCAGAGCATTCATTTACGCATAATATCTTTTCCCATAACGTTTATTTCCCGAAACGCCCGTTACTGTGTAAAATAAACTTTCCAAAACATCTGTTCATTCAAATCAATAACAATAACTAATATTCATATTAGGAAACACATCTTCTTGGATTTGGTAATTATTACAATTATTTAGGTACTAAACAAGCTGTGTGTCATATTTCATGAGAATCCGTCAAACCATTTTAGCGTGAAAAAGTAAGAAACATCCACACATTAACCCATCCATCCATATAAACTTTCGCGTTTATAATATTAGTAAGATGACTTTGTCATACTATGGAAAATTATGACTTGAGTTTTTATGTCTTGTAACCTCAGTGGCAGAATAAATATAGAGCAAGGATAAAGACAACTCGCGTTGTAAGTGCTTTGTGACTCTACTATTATCTTTTTAAAATGATTGAAGCATGAAAACTACGTGACGGTGCATGGAAAACTCTATGAGAAATGCAAAATGGGAAACTCTATGAGAAATTAATTTAACCTTATAAGGAATTCTCTCCCACGTAGGGTCAACGTCATAAATAAGTGATCATTTCTGTACCTTGTCAATTTAACGTCATGTTTGAAAAACCATACGAAATTATGTCACAAGTGTCACAACTGAAAACGACAAGGTGCAAAAGTGATCACTTATTTATGACGTTGACTGTACAATTATGCAGTTTTAGATCTTTCATAAAAAAATGTACACTTACTTAATAATTGCAAAAAAATTGTGGATAGTAATTATCAACTTTACTACAATTGTATAAGTGTTTTCGGTTCAATAAAATTATGGTAAGCCATATTCTTGCTATTTAAAAATCTAGATTTTTTTAGGTTTGAATGCAAGGCGGAGCTCTACATCTATGATTTTTTTTACTCACGGTTAGTAATGATTATAAATAATCGGAGACCAACTGTTTACAAGCTTTTATTTAACTTAAGATGTTGTTACATTATGTATGTTTGTTTGTGGAGGGCAAATCTTGCAAGTCGGATTGATTCGAAATTTGGTACGGACTACGGATATGTACTTTGGATCATCATCACCCCAGCCTATATACCTACGTCCCACTGCAGGACACAGGCATCCTCTCTGAATGAGAGGGCTTGGGCCGTAGTTCCCACGCGGGCCCATTCCGTATCGTGAACTTCACACACACCATTGAATTTCTTCGCAGGTGCATTCAGGTTTCCTCACGATGTTTTCCCTCACCGTAAAGCTCATGGTAAATTACAAATGTAATTTCGCGCATTAGTTTTGATGACAACGTATAGGTAATTAACGAAAATACAAACCGCAAAAAAGCTTGTATTAAAAATGAAATTACTAACAAAGTTATTCTAATCTTTGTGATTCTCACTCATAATTAGGTAATATCATCAAAAATTTACCACGATGTTTTGATCACATTGCAGTGGCTGTAGTCACAGAAGACACAAATATAAAACGAGATAGTCGTGATTATACACCGTGAAATTTTAGTGGTTGTTTTCCCGAAACGAGGTGATTTAGTAACGATTGTACAATCGATTTATAATTACTATTTTGACTAGAGTCAAAAATCCAATTGTGAAAAACGAAAGTCGAAAATGACCGCAAACCAATAGTAACGCTTCGTTGGTACAAGTAGCGTACGATCTTACGATAGGTTAGGTACCAACGAAGCGTTACTATTGGTTTGCGGTCATTTTCGACTTTCGTTTTTCACAATTGGATTTTTGACTAGTCAAAATAGTAATTATAAATCGATTGTACAATCGAAACTAAATCACCTCGTTTCGGGAAAACAACCACTAAAATTTCACGGTGTATAGTGATATTAGTTATAAAAACTTATTTATTATTTCATCAATGCTTATAATTTTACACCCGGATGAAATGTCTCGCTCGAGCAATGGCAACAAATCGGTAGGTTCGTACGTACGTGTAGAGCAAGTTATTAGCTACACTTACACATTCACGGAGTTCTTAACAATCTAAATTAAATTCTTTGACACTCTACTAAGGCTCATTTTGCGCCGTCAATTGAACATGGCATTTCATTAATCGTACGCCTGACCCCTGATTTCAATATTCAAGCAAAGTAACATGATTTTAACGCATTGCTTCTAAAGAACCGGCAATACGCAAAGAGCGTTTAATTATGTTTTAGTTCCTGGTTATAAATTAAAGAAATCGAAAGGAGTAATTAATAAAACTATAGAGCTTAAAAATATTGATTTGATCACGTATCATTTACTGGTTTGTGTTAGCGATTTCCGCACCTAATTATAATAAAGCTCGTTTTGCATCAAATTTATTCTTAACTAAGAAAACTTTAACTAAGAGAACTAAGAAAAAAAGAAACAATCACAAATCCTCTTTTATTGAAGAACTAAATATTCAGTTAAAAAAATAATGTACCCAGAGCGGCGGCCGCCGGCCGGATCTGGCCGCGCGGCAGCTAACGATCATTTTGATTGGAATTCGCGCCAATTTTTCTCGCTACTTTCAGACCGCGCGCGTTGTTTCAGATTTTCCTTCAGAGCACGACTTTCCATTAGGTAATATTGATTACAAGGATTTACATCAGATATCCTATCTTATAATAGGTTTAGAAGATTGTCGCGATCTTTCCATCTGTTTTGATTTCATATCAGTTTATCGAAAACTTTGCGGTTAATCGCAAATTGAACCTGTGTTGTGGTAGGTAATCCAAAACGGCGTCTCAACCAATAAGACGTGAGTATGTCGCGATATTGGCGACCTGTGATTGGCGCGGCATGACGTGATATCTATTTCGGTCGTTGGCGAGTATTGCGCGCGCAGCGGTGCGCGAGTGTGCGGCGCGCGCTACGCGCTGGCGGCGCTGTGTGCGTGTGTTGTCGAGGCGCGTTGGTCTGTTTACTGAGCGGTGCTGCGGCCGGCGCGCGCTCGAGCTCACGTGCGTTCTGTGTGAAACAGAGTTTTCCGGCGGCTACTGAATTGTATTAGCGTCCTATGGTGTTTCCCTTTCAGTTTATCAGTGTTAATTTGTTCTGGGCGTAAACTAAACATTCGGAGCCCCCAAGCTTCGAGCGTACTTTCTGTGCGGCTAATAAAAAAACATAGGTGTTTTCGGGCGGATGCGATGAATAAATTTTGCAAATCGAGTCTGTGTGTCGAAAAGGTTCGTGAGAGCTATGCTTTGATCGGTCGGCGAGTGGTTGTGGATCGACTCGGAGTTTTGTTGGTGATCTGTGTGATACTGCGGCTGTGCAGGCTCTTACCGAGGCCTCTGGAATCGGAGGACATCCGTGTCGGAATCCGCAGACACTTGTTACTCTGCGAGCCCAGTGCCGGCGTCTGAGGTAAATAAAACACTTTTCTCTCTAACCTTCGCCTCCGTAAGCTTTAGTTGGTAACCGTGCCATCAGTCACGCATTTTCTTTCCTCCTTAGCTAATCATTCTTATCTTTATTACTTTTTCTTTCAATTCGTTCTGTCTATGTATCTATCTAATGCCGCTTAGGTATTGTTAAAGAATATGCCTACACAGTTTCAACGTATATTAAACATAAAGAAAAACCATTAAGTACCGTAAAACCTACTTAGTTTTGAAGAAAATTATCAGACTTACTTGTGTTTATATGTGTAACGTTAAGACACATAAACTTCGTATTCTATAATACAATGATTGATTGTATCTACTTATTCTTAAAAAGTATTGGTATTGTATTTTTGTATTGGGATTGTACCTATTGCTTGCTTATTGTACCTATTGGCTGAAAAGAACTAAAATATGATATCATAAATATTGCATGGCTCAGTTGCTTTTAAAATATTTTCCAGGCACTCCTTCACAACTTTCGGTTCACGAATCTCGAGGACTTGGCACTGCATTGACAATACTCATAAATTGGCACATTTGCTATCTAACGTTGTTTTATGTTGCTTTTACTGTTTTGCACGCATTTGTTTTATCATTAAAGCATATTATCAAAACTGTATTTCAGAACTTTCATTAGATCAAGTCGAAAAAACTTGATATTTCATTTTGAATTCTTACCTATGATCTTATCTGAATATAACGGCTACACAGTTGGGAAACTTAAATCTAGTCAACTATACCTTACTAAAATGTAACAATACGGACTTAAAAATATTGAAATATTATGAATACTTGTAAGTACCAGTTTTAACTTTACTTTTACATCTTTATAAGACCAATGTCAAAAGGCATAGCAGGCCTACCTAAATGAATGAATTACTTTATTGATCCGTGATCTGGTAAATTATATTTGTTTCACTTCTATTGTACAACTAATAATTTAAAATAATGTTTATTTATGAAATAATAATTTCATCAGCAATCACTATAGAGCCAGTTTTTAACAAATTTATTCAATTTATCCATTGATTTAGTATTGTTCAGCTATGAATGAATAGACGAGCGTGATTAGAATATTATAAGCATTTTAACAGCACTATAGAATACATTTTCTGATCACGAGAATTCAATTATTAAGTTTAATAAGCAGTATGAATAAATTATCGTGCTAATGGTCTCTGAATTTCGGTGGCGAGAAAATATTAGTACCTAGGTATTTTCAGCTCTAAGTGACAGTTACCTTTTTCAATATGTAGTAATTTCATAACTTGCTTTACCTTTTACTATCTAATGTATTTATTTCGCTTTTTTTTCGTTTTATTTCACTTCGCATGATGAGTGTTTTCATTACTCTTGCCACCTCTTAATGGAAGCCTAGTAGTAGATCCTAAACTTTGCTGACGACTTTCTGGAGCGAACCTGGTGTTGTGATTTGTAATGCACGTCGCCGGAATTCTGATTTCATTACCCCCTCCTCCACTATTGGATCAAGTAGCTTTATAGCTACTCAGGTACATGTTTATTTATTCGATAAAAAACAATTATCAAATCGTACAGAAATTCCAATCAGCTCATGAAAATATGCCGATAACAGTTCATACGTTTAAATAGAAAATATTTAAGAAAAATTAACACACGAATTGATTTATGAGAGTCATTTGAAAATAATTGTATGCGATCTAAACCAACTGAAAGTAAATTGTTTGAAAACAGTCTATGTTATTATAGTACTAACGTTAAACAGCCTATACACAGCTAGGAGTCAAATGGCCGTCACGTCGATGCCGAAGCCGTGTCAAAAGAACAATGCTCAATAGGAAATAAATCATATTTTATAGCAGTGGCTGCGTTAGGTTAATTTAGAAAATCCAACGCTTTGCGGTCATGGCATAATTTTCTACCTAAAATCAAATTAACGACAGCAAAAACATATTTTTGTTCTCGTCTCTACTGTGGATATAGCAAAAGATGCGGGTCTATAGCCAATATTTTTTAGTCAATTCTACATCTACATGTGGGACGCCTGGCCAACTTTTGGCCTATTTAAATAAATCTTAAGTTTGCTGACTCGGACTCGCTAATTTTATGTCCACAGGAGAGACAGCTTTTGTTTCTTACGCTGTGTCTGTGTATGACCCGTGTAGTTAGGTATAAACTATTTACAATTTATTCATAATTCAAAGGTAACATAGAGGACGTTATTGACAAGTTTTCTCCTTCTCTCCACTAAGTGTTACATGTATTTCTATAGCAAATACATTAATGGAAAATTTATTATGAGACACCATTTGCAAAACATTTTCACCAACTCTACCAAAATTGTCTTAAATTTTATCACCTAACCACAAAAATACTTAGCTGGTTTTACTCGCCTGTACTGACCTCATTTTAATTTAGTATTCCTGCTAGTAGAAGTGTAACTGTCACGGATTAATTAAAAGAACTAAAAATAAAGTGGACCATGTAGACACTAAGCTAAGAATAGAAAATGGCCTTGTTCAATTTATTATTAAGCCCATATTCAGAGGCCATCACTACGAAATTTGGAAACACGCTAAATAATAAACTAAGGTACGTAACTTCTGCTAAATTTTCAAAGCCTACAAAGTAGGCAAGTACATAGTAAGTAACTGGAAGAACTCTAAATTAATTTGTCTTTATAAATCTTTTGGACGCATGTTTACAGCGTACGTGAATATCCCTATTGACGCAAATCTTCCTTCTGAGTACCTATCTATACCTACAGCTGTGGTTATGTTAAAAGTTTTCCCCTAAAGTCCCCCATGCTATTGCGCATTTATCTCTCTAATGCGTATTTCCATGGTGTATCAAAATGTTCATGTATACATCTATAGGTTTTTTTTCTGTAATCGCTTCAGTGAATAAAGACGCAAATTAGCGATTTGTCAATAAATAATTGACAGCAGCTGCATTTTTTTCAGTAATCATCCGCAAAAACCCTGACGTGTTTCAATTATTCTGTGATACAATTATGGTTGAGCCTGAACATTGCAAAAAGATTAAATTAAACAATCACGAAACAAGTAAAAACTGAAAATTAATGGTTTTTATTGTGCGCCTTGCCGCAGCGCTTGTGATTCATGGTAGCGCTTAGGCGTACTTTATGTAGGTATGTATAAAATATTTGGTTCATTCAGAAGAGAAATTCGTTATTTACAAGCAAACGTTACGTGACAAATGCACCAACTCCGTTTTACGGAGCTGGACATTTCATGAATGGTCCTCGCCGCCCACGCAGCGCTCGAGTCTGTTTTTATAGCCCACGGCAAGCTTGAAAATAATTGTTTTAACAGCACAACGAATGTCCTCGGTCCAAATAGAGGTCGCAACTTGCAACTGACATTGTAAGGATAGAACTAGGATAAAGGGTTGACTCAGGGAACAATTTAAAGCCAGAATTCATTAGGAATGCTGAGTAATTTGCTTTACATGAACTTTCACAGAGTGTCGCTCGCGTAGATTGCAATAAGAATTATGCAAAATAATGTCCGTTTTGTAATTAGCAACACAGCAGTTGCACGTTGTACAGTATATTTTGTTTGAAAATGCACACACTGGTGATAAGGAGCGTCAGGCGGCCTGAGGCGGCACTCGGATCGGCAAGGCCTCCACACCGAATGAATGGATGTTAATTAGTATATGTTTGTTTTTAACACATACCTATACACACACTCACAGAACTGCGTACACGGAACTGTGTTCATAGCTTCGTATTTAAGGTTGATTGAAAAATAATTCGTTAGCAAAGCAAACGTCAGTTTTAGATAAAATAACATTTTCATGTTTGAGATTTAAAATTCTGAATTTTTCGGAGATACAGTGTGTACGTGTGTGAACATAAGTTTACTTATTAACGTGGGCATGTGTATTTGTGTATTCGATGTTTTTATAAACGGGAAATTGGGCAGTGCAGCTGCGCGCTAAGGTCGGTTTTACCTTCACACATACATTTTCGATAGGTGTTAGTGCGATCGTGAGAATCATTTGTTCAAAGTTTTGTTATTTTTTATAGAAACTCCGACACTTAATCACTTCCTACAGCTCAAAGGGCGGAAGTCATGCGTTTACAGAAATAATAAATTAACGTAGTTGGGTGTTTCAATTTGAAGCCTCGTGTGCGAGTGTGCCCTTGACAGAAGGTCAATTTAGCGGCTGCGTTTGGGAACACGGTTACAACACACATTATTAAATCCTATGAACTTATGTTTGTTTACGCCTTGTTATTGTGTATTCGGTAATTTTCGAGTGGCTGCCGACCACTTCACGGATATCGAAGGACGATGCTTAGCACCTACGCGGAAAGTGTCACCTATCACATCACATATTTAATCATTTGCTACATTGTGTAATACATATTTACCTCAATCGTGTGAAATTTCTGCTCGTAGTCAATAACATTCATGGTTTATTTACTAGTCTATAACAACTGTTGGTAAGAAAAGCGAATAAAATGTTCGCGACATGATTCACTGTAGTCTGTTTCCATTTCTGAAAACAGTATCCTCTATTTATTCATCGTCATGAAAAATCTTTACCGCATTATAACTATACATAATTGTGTTTTAGCTAGTGTAAAAATACCTTCGCTATTATCACTGTTATACATAATTACTGGAAATCTTAAGCTTGTAAGGATTTTACCATAGCGCATCATCTATTGCAGAGTACCTACATTTCTTGATAATCATAAATTCTTTGATGTTTGCCGAGGCACGAGTGGATGGTTTTGCGGCCATCATGCGTAAGCGGTGTGCCTCTCTGTTGAGCCGCTGGCGCGACAGCTCCAACAGTATTCTCGCTGCGTTAGGTGACAGGTGGGACTCGCCACTGTTAGAGAGGTGGATTAAACTTCACCAAGATGTTACTTAGTGGATGATAAATGTATTGTTTTGTTTCTAGTTTTATAAGTACTAATCTATTTTATTTTTATTTTTAATACTAACAACCTATGGAGAATATCTGAAATAAATGAAATTATTATTATTCTCTTTATTTATATTTTTTTTCTTATTATTATTATTATTATTAATTATTATTATTATTATTATTATTATAAATACAATACAATACAATACAATGACTCTTTATTGTACACAGAGAGTAAGTTACAAGGTAAGCAATAGGCAAGCAATAAATACTAATATTTTGTTGAATGGCTTCACGAAACTCCGCGTTGCAAGCCTTGCTCTACCTAGGACTGGTCCATGCACTTATTTCCATATCCTTCTAGGCATTTAATGTTATCTACCAGATAAGACGTTTCAAGCAGTACATAGTTAAGTTTACGACTGCTCGTTTTATCTTGGAAAATTTGCACTCGCAAATGGCCGTCCGCATCTCCGCCTGACCCGTTTGCGAGATCTCAAATATTGGCTCTACGACAGCAAACAACCTTATCCGAGTACGTTTACTTCGTTTATATGGTCAGATACAGCTATGTATAGGACTTTATGGCTGCGAGGAAATTAAAGCATATGATGCTTTATTAAAACAATGTAAACTAACACAAGGCATCCACAGACACTATCTAAATAACATCGGTAAATTTTTAAATTTGAAATCAGTGTACCTATTGCATTTTTAGAGTCGTACAAGAAGAAAACGAGGATGACATTTCCTATCATTGACTTGAAAACAGTGTTGAACATGAAATTGCCACAAACAGTAGGTATACATCAAATGACGAATGTTTGCAGCAAGGCCACAATTTCGCTTCGTTCTCAGCCCAGACGCATCAATGGCGGAAACGTGCTGTAATAGACTCCGAAAACAATCGGTCTTTAATTCTACACCGCGCGTATTAACACCGCTAAATCTCTTGCATAAGACGCTGTAATTTTATTTATATTCGGACAACCTATTTCTGCTTTAAGTATAGAAGTACGCATGTAAAGTTGGTGCCAGAATGACTAGAGGGATAATTGTAGTTATTTAAGTCTTTGCACGTCCAATCATTTCAAACATTGATATCCAAGCTATTCATCGTAACGACTCTGCCAGGAGTAAAGTATAACTGCAAATGTAATGTAATGAATATAAAGCATAAAATGTAAATGAAACTAAAAACATTAGCGATAAATCAGGAAAAGAAGTGGACGGACGCTAATGTACAATGGAATAGCCACATTGTCGCTGACCCGGTGCCTGTGGCGGGGTAATCAGGCCACAGGTCGAGCTAGGAATGCGAGCTTCTTATTGACGCCTCTAATGTACTGCAATCCATTAGCCTTGCATGCCATTTAGCCATTTTATTTGGGATTGTTAAACGTTTGCTCTCGTTAAAAGGTTATTAACTAGAATTACCAATCGAATCGGCGTGATCGTGATTGGATTGATGCTGATGATAAATTAATAAGATTAGTTAAATAAGCACAGAGTAATAACTTTGCAAGGTTAGATGATAATCGTTTGAATGAGATAAATTTTAATACATACTACCAAAGTTGACTATTAGGATCCACAGTTACAAAACATCTGACATAACTTAAGCTTTAAGCTGTATTAAGTTAAAAGGTTACCTATTGAAAAATAAAACTTAATTGGCCGACCTTGCCGTTCAATTTTGTTCTCGCTGAATCGGAGTGCAAACAGTTTCGTATCTCACGGCCGGGTACATGTGAATTGGTGCAGTGAGGCGACTCTGAGCGCAAGTGGGTCGATAGCGCACTCTTAATTACGATAAAAACCACGTATCCGACCATAAATTGTATAATTATCGCGCTTCAGCTCAAACGCGCCGCCGCCGTCGCGTCGGCAAATTTGAAGAGACTATCGAAGAACCTCACTAATGATGCAAACAGTTTCAGGGTAGCAAGATTAATCATTTAATGTATTCAACAGAGCTCTGTTCGTGACCTTATTTTGTCACCGATCACGCCATAGTTAACTTTCATGATATTAGAAAAACATGTGTTATCAAGTCTACATAAATAATCAGGCAGTTTAAAGTTCCGAAGAAAGTCATGTTGTCACTGATATAGATCAAAAGATTGGCTGGTGATAGCACAGCGGCGTAACAGGCTCAATTTTGAACTCAAATTCAATTTACCTAACCGCAAACAAGATACTAAATACACTTTAAAATGTGGAATGTTGCTAACGCTGATTAAATTAACCGCTAGTCACAGTTCACGTAATAAATAAACATAAACTGTGCAGAAATTGTTATGATCCGAAATTAGGTTTTCCTAAACTATAGCAGTCAGACAGCCAAGGACGATGCAACACCATTGTTATCAAATCCAGTTGCTATTTACGTAATATTCAAATTACGTCTTTGTTTGTTATGAATATTAACACTTCGGAAACAGAAATCAGCTGTATTTTGTGGATTTTTGGATTTGTATTTGAAATAAAAAGATTATTATTTAAAATAAAATAATAAAAATTCTTTATTTACCCCTGAATATTACTTACTTTATCTTATCTTGCCGCCGGCTCATATTTAAGTCATCAGTGGTATTTACCTATGAATAGCTTTTCCATCTACATAATATACATTTTAAGCCTTCGCGTACACAATGACTTTTCCGTACTTTAGCCTGGTGCCTGATCCATACGTTAAACAGCTGTTGTAATCCAAACTCACATGTGTAAGCACGTGGAAAACTCTAGAAGCAAAGTGTCAGTCAGTGTGAAATTTCATATGGAGTTGTTTAATGCGATTTCTTTCCATAGTGCCTTTTTCTATTCTCTGTCTTAAATGTTCTCTTTATTGTAATTAGTACTGAGAGCTTTACACCAGTTGGAAAGTTTCATTAAATTACCTATAGTCAACGATAACGGAGCCAAGAGGTCGCAGTATCGCGCGTATCGGCCGACGAACGACTCTATTACAATTTGTCGGCATCGTTCCAACCACCGAGATAAGGGCGGCTGTTTTGTATAACATGCAGATAGACTTTTGATCCTTCGTAAGGTTACTTAGTTTTTCATGGACTTACATATGAACTTACCACTTAGAAGCTTTGCTATCATAATGTCTTTAGCTCACAATTAAACAATCTACGCCTTCCATTTAAATTTCCTCTATAGCTTAACGCATGGTCTACTTTGAAGGTGTTGTAGCTTAAACTATCGTTCATTATGGTCATCACATTGAGGTGCTATTTTAGTTTTCAAAAACGTTTAAATCTTTAAACAGTGCACAGTGCGGAACAGAGAGATACCTATCAGTAGTTCACGCTTGAAGTAACGTGTAACCTTAAGCGCTCTGCTACAAAATCAACTGTTATAAAATCTTCTTTAGTTATCATACGAGCTTATTCCAACTATTTAACTGATAAAATCATAAATAATGGTAAGTAGTTAATAAAAAAGTGATTGCCATCCTCACCTTGCGCGCAGGTGTAGCCAATCACGGGTTTGGATTGGCTTCCTTTCATTCATATTATAAAAATGTTCATGTTAAAAATACTGTCATCTGTCTGTTAGATTTTGATGTACGTATCGTTACTGTCCTGTTTGAGCGAAGGTTGTTTCTAACACGCTTACTAGAATTAATTATGATACTAATAAGCTTTAAAATCACACATTTATCACGATCTGACTCTTGGCATCTTTCATTAACATAAAGTAAATTCGATATATTTGTGTGTATTAAAGAATTTGTATGTCTAACTGGGAAAAACACATGTTAAATGAAATACATATGCCTTTTGAAAAATAATAAGTATTATAGATGCGAATGTATATAAATTGCCAAAATATGATGTTTACGACGACTTTAATAACATCATTTAATTTGATAAAATCCCTACTTTAACCGAGACTAAGTATTTTTATAGCACATTATACTATGATAGCGTAGAATATCTTGAGTAATAGAGGGACATGGCGGAATAATATTATTCCTATGGTGGCGATAAACATAAATATTATGTAAATTAAATCGAATATTGATTAATTATAGGTTGATACAAACCTTGTGGAAGATGGTGGGTTCAACACAAGTGTGTCAGACTGAGTTATGATTCTCGTGGATTCTGTAAAGGTCATGAGGGCGGAAGATAAAATGTCGAATTAATTGGTTAACAATACCATCTTTGATTACAGAATAATAAACTATTTTTGAGTTCAAGGTGAAGGTCAATTCGATGTTTTAAAATAAATTCATTTTAAAACTAGCTGTCTCTTTACCTGGCTTATACAATTTTAATAAAAATTCTGATGTTTTCTACGAAACGAAGTGAATAAGTTGGCTAAATAATATTTTTTTCCGTCCGAACCGACAAACCCACTTCATTATCAATGCTCGGGGGAGTGCAATATTTTCGTAGGACTCGTTAGCCCGACAGACACGCCATTTAGCATTTGCTGTCCTAATTACTTAGTTTCAATAGTTAATTTTTTTGTTACGACAAAGGTTTTATTTGCCGCAAGTTGTATTATTTTTCCCCGCATCCAGATGTTCATTGAAGCTAGTCTTTCTACGAAGCAATTTGCCATCGACGATCACATAAAGCACACGGGCGAGGCATCACTCGACGCTGCGTTTGAAATTTTATTGCTTTAAATTATATGTTCCGAAACGTTAACTCACTTACTGATGTTACCACCGTAATTATAGACGCGTTGTAACAACAACCAAAAGTTTGCTCTACATAAAATCACTGTACCATAAAATCCTATTACATACAACTAAAAGTGGTTAACTTTTTAAAATGTTTACAACAACTGTTAAAACTTATCTGTTTTCTCAAGTAAGCGTAATTGAAATATTAGTAGTCCGACTCAAATCAGTGTTCCTGGAGTTTCGAAAATAAATAGAAAATGTCGAAATTAATGGCATCGGAAACATAAGATATAAAGCAAAAATAACGGGCGGGCCTTGAGCTATTTATTATTTAATAGGTATTGGGTGTGAAACTGTTCAGTTTTGCGAAACACGCGCCTGGACACATGTGTGACATAAATAAATTGTATTCCAGAAAACCAATCGAATAAAAGACACATTATTTATGATGTTCATGCCCAATTGCATTTACAAAAGTTATGTAGCTAACTTAAGGCTGCGAGTACATTGATGTTAATTTATACGATTATAACACACGAATATGTAATAGTTGGTGGGTGCATCTAATTTTATGTTATGTTTAAAATTTAAAACGTAACATTTCTAACCGAAGTTCTTGATCTAGCGTGGATGGAAAAAAATATGTTTTGGGTGAAAAGATTCGATTGCACGAGAAACAATAGATACACTATAAAAGTGAAAAACTATCAGAAACAGTATGGAGCGCGTCTCGTGAGAGTTGTCCATTTATCATTTCTCTAAGTTCACGGCCACACGCCGTTGCAAATCTTATTATGTCAGGCCGTAGGTAACGCCGTTTGGAGGCAAGCCAACTCTACTGCTTTTGTTTTCTTAAAAGCTAAACTTATTTTGTAATCTAATCGTTTATCACGCCGTGGTTCTGTTATTTCTTTCATTAATACCGTGTCCGTCAAGTCAATTTATTCCTGGAATGGTTAATCAAATAAAATTGCTATGACGAGACAATTTGGATTTTATACCATCTTAAATTTTTTTTTTCTGTTTCATAACATGGCCGGTATCTTTTCTTCTTATAATTTTATTCGTGGAAATTCCTATCAAAAGATGATTTTATGCGACACAGAAACGGCTTTTGTTATTCACGGCCGTCCGGTAATTGTAATTATTTGTTTCGTGCTTTTTGTACAAGTTTAAAAATCTTCAACTTTGTACCAGAGGTTATCAACTCCTTAAAATTTTCTTGCATTTTTTATAAATCTACTGTAGCAAAATGTTATCCATTTTCTTGGAAACCGTCAGTTAATGAGTGTTCAATCATCATACATAGATAGTGTGGTTTCGTTTTGGGTGGTCTACTCCTTTGGCACAAGTCCACAGGTAAAGGTGAATGTAATTAGAAGAGATCATTAATCTTTCTTAATGTTCTTAACACTAATGCCAGCCCTTTATGCGCCCAGTATCTAGAGCCTGGATCCACTTTTACTAGGGGCGTTCAATAAAAAGTGAGAATGAGTATGTTATAAACAACTTTTACTAAATGTCATTTTATTTTTTGACATAGTCACCTTTTAGCATAATAAACTTAGTATATCTTTTTTCTAAACTTAAAATTCCATTTTTAAAAAAGGTCTCATCTTGAGTTCTTAAAAAATCTTGTACTGCAGCGACTACCGCGTCGTCGTCTTCAAATTTCTGGCCTCTCAGGTATTGTTTCAATCTCGGAAATAGGTAGAAATCACTGGGAGCGAGATCTGGTGAATACGGAGGATGCTTAAGGATATCGAACCCAGCATCACGAATTGCAGCCATTGCAACGGCGGACTTGTGTGCCGGGGCATTGTCCTGGTGGAACATCACAACTTTCGACAGTTTACCTCGCCGTTTTTCGCGGATCTCATTGCGCAATGTTGCTATTTGTTTGGCGTATAATGTGCCCGTAATAGTGGCTCCATGCTCGAGATACTCAATCATTAATACCCCTTTACCATCCCAAAAAACAGAGCCCATGACCTTACCGGCAGATGGGCTCACCTTGAATTTCTTCGGAGTTGGAGATGATGGCCTTTTCCATGTCATAGACTGCAGTTTCGTTTCTGGGTCGTAATGATGGAGCCATGTTTCGTCCATTGTTATAAATCGCGCCAAAAAAAGTTCCCGGTCTTGCTGCATAAGGTTCAAAGCTTCTTGACAAATCTCTTTTCTAGTTTGTTTTTGCGTGTCAGTAAGCATTCTTGGTACCCAACGCGCAGATACCTTTTTCATACCCAAGCGTTCATGTAAAATATTATGCACGCTCCCCGCTGAAATCTTTACATTTTCAGCAATAAAACGAACCGTGACACGACGATCCGCCAAAACTGAGTACGTGCGACTGTCGAATACGGAGGAGCATTAGACCCTAAAGTGTCCCGCAAATCCAAATTGACTTGGTCCGTAGAAAAATTTTTCAAACACAAGTATTTGATAACGGCGCGCAGTTCAATTTTCTCCATTTTCGCTAACGTACTCAATAGCATTGCAAAGAAATTACCGTATATTTTTTTAAACAAAAGACAGGTAGTTTTTTTTTCATAGCAATCAGCTAGATAGCTTTACCGGCCAGTATTTAATTTCGTAATATTAAAAGAGTTTGCATCTCATTCTCACTTTATATTGAACGCCCCTCGTATTATAGATAAAAATAAATTTCAATAAAAAAAGCATCGAGGTTCGAGGAGCATTATCGATTTTGTAAATAACAAAAAATTTCTAGTATATTGGGTCGTACATAATTCCAAATTTTAATGTAAATACTGAAATAACTGCTAATTACATACATACAACTAGAACTAGCAAAATATCGATCATATATAAGTCGTAGGCTAGATACTCATAATAAAATAGGTCAAACATAGAGCAAATTTAATAGGCTTTTAATATCCAATTAAGAAGTATTTATTTGATAAATTTATTGAGTCACATTGACGGATGATAATGATTTATCATAAGAGCTTGTCCCGTGAAAAGCAGCCGGGCGCTCTGCCAGTAGAACTGGGTCGACATTCGATATCACAGTAAATAGATATTATTTGTATTGCTTTTGGAATCATTTTTCATAAACCGAAAGCGATTTTAGATTAAATTGCTGTGATAGACGTCTCGTAACAAGAAATGAAAAAGGTAATTAATTGAAAACCCTTACTAAATTAAATACTTACTACCTATTGTAAACCTATAAAATAGGTTTATAGGTTATGAAGGGTTAATTGAAAATCTTTCTAGGTTTACAGTCGTAAATTATTCGAAATTAAAACAAAAACAAAAATAACTAGCTCTGTTTTTTGTACTACACACTACACATTAGCAGGGTTTCCCTACGACTCAATAAAAAATGGGCGCACTGCCAACGGAAACAAAAAATACATATTATTGTGAATTATTACCGCCAATGTTGTGATTTTTATATCACAATTTGACTTTTTCGTGAAAAAGGGCTGTGATTAAATTTAACATTTATTAGGTAATTCCTTTCTTTTCTCGTTTTCGAAGCACCAGGTCGAAGCGAAATGTGTGGAGTAGGTATGTTATCCTTTGCAATCAAAAATAGCACTAGAACAAAATGATCAATTGAAAAGCTATAAACTCCTGTCAACTTATTTAAAAGCTGATATAATCGTACAAGGGGAATGCCCTGTCCAGTCATAGTATGGCATTAGACATTAGGTACTTACATTTCCTAATCGTCAGCATTTCGTATCGCATATCAGACCAAAGGGTCTTAAGTGGACCAGTAAATTTACACAGTTTCAAAACTATGCCCGACAAAGTAGGGTTACAATATCCTGTGCTACATGTACCAAAAGTATTTGTATGCACTCCAGTATGTATGCGTATGTATTTATGCACTTGCTGTATGCATATACCTATCGTTTACTGTTTAGTATCGGCTTTCAAATCATAACAAGAATGAGTTGTTCACGTGAATTCGCCTAGGAATTTGCTGTTTCTGCTTAGTGAAAAATTTCATATTCATAAACAAATGTCTGAGTGCATGACCTCTTGGAGACAGACGTTGGAAATGAAGGTCGTATGTTTCAGGTAGTTCTATTGTCTCTTTGATTTATTTATGTTTTATACCTACCCTTGCCATCGTATCTCTACGTTTGACATTGAAATAATATTATCGTATACAGTTTTTGTAAAAATGTAGGCAAATATGACAATCTTCACTGAAAAAAGTATCAATACAGAGGTAATTAAGTTTTTAGGCCTGGAAACTTAGTCCGAAACATGTAGTTTGCTGAACAAAAGATTTTAATACCTACATATAAGATTTATGTAAAAGTTAAGAAGAATCAGAATAAATACTTAACCAGCGCTAAATATTCTAGATATAGGCATGTGAACAAATTAGGATAGTCGCTTGTTGATATAGGTTTAAAAACATAGGCGCATTCTTAGATTTGTTTTGAAGCTATATTCTATTGAAACCCTTTGTTGTAGTCCGTCGTCTTATTGTCTACTCGAATATTTGAAGAGTGTTGTGCTGAAAGGGACCGAATTGTTTATTTGTTATTGTTCGACTTGCTTCGAGAGACTAATCGTTATTAGTACCTATAGGTATGCCTACAGGCTCCTCTATAATCTTTATAGCTGTAACAATTTTGAATTATTACTTGATTTGTAGAATGTCACAAATTTATTTACATTTACCGTCGTTAACTATTTATCTTTAGTGTTGCCGTTTAATGTACTTACATTTTTATGGTTGCGGCATTAATTCCAGTTTTGTCCACCGGGTCAGATAATTTGGCACTAAACAAAACACTATTCCAAATTTTATTATGTTAGGTGCATTAATTTGTAGGTACTACTGTTTCGGGTGATGACAGGTCTCAAATGCTTTCTGGGGACAGATTGTGTTTGGTGCACTGCAGTTTAAGCAGAGATAGAACCCTAACCCGCTTTTTGCAATGATGTATAAAATATTATAGTGTAACTAACTAGGTATACATATAGGTATTAATATTATAGTGTAACTAGGTAGTTACACAGCACTTTAATAGGTTCTATGGGCTAGTCTAGAGCCAATAACTAACTAATCCACTTCTGTCCTGATTAATGCCTTTGAAAGAGCGTTTAATACAGATAATCCAAAGATATTGCAGCTATTCTAATATGGAACCACTAGAAAATAACCACTGTCGTTAGTAACGACTCGTTACTTACAGTTTGTAAGTTTCATCAATAGAAATAGATAATAACATTGCAGAAAATCAGTTTAATGACCTTACTAAAATTAAATTTTAGACTTCCAACATTAAGACCTCAGAGAGAGAGAGAGAGAGAGAGAGTCCAACATAAATATTTTATTAGCTTTAATAAAAGAGCTTTTTTTTTGTCGCCTACATATTTCTTTAGAAGGAGCATTAAACGTCAAGCAACGTATATGGATCGCGTATAACGGCATCTCCATGTCGACTTTTGTTTAGATAAATGTGTAGGGAGCATTGTCTTCACTAAAATATACACCTGGTTATTATGTCGTGGCAATATCACCTTCACAGTAACATTGGTTGGAGCCTTGATTGAGGATGTCGCTTTTTTGTGGACGTTGGTAATGTGATTAGTCACAAACAGCTGTTAGTGTTAGTATTAACGCTGTGCAAATTTTCTGCCTTCTGACTAATGATGTGCTGTTTCAATTTTACCGAAAACATTGATTGTATTAATTCCAATATATTTACAGCAATATACTTATCTACTTAACAGTTTTAGAATGCTATACAATTTTGCATTGAAGTGTCTATGGCCATTAAGATTCCAATTTGACTTAGTTACTTTTTAAAATCTTTACCATCGTTTTTTTCAAGAATCTGAAAACCAATTCATGCAATTCCTCTTCAAATATTCAACACTTTTATTACATTAAAACGTTAGCTATATATAAAGTTTGTGTGCATTTTATATGAACACTTACTTCCATTAAAGTCTTTCCCGGCGTTCACGCAGCGGGCGGGCGTTAACGAACGAAGCAAAATATACATTTTATTAGACATGGGATCCTGTTTGCCGTTTAGAAGTGCCTTCGCTTCTAAAATACGTGTGTATGTAGGTTATACACACTTTTCTAAAATCATTTGCTTGTTTGCTTAATTGAAGCAATACGAATTGTTTTCTATTGTAATGGGTTATGAAATCAAATTACGGGAGACGAAGAAATTTTTTACAAATCACGCATTAGAAAAGCGCGTCTTTGACCCTGGAATAATCAAATAGGTAGAGATTTTTTCACTCGAGCTCCTGTCATGTACTTTTATCAAGATGACTAATGTCAAATACATGATGAAGAACGTTGTAAAGATAAATAACGTGTAGGACGACGGTATATTTAAAACTAGTAGCAGATGCTAACATGTGATCAAAGCGACAAAGCTTTTATTATTATGCCTCTGATATATGAGAACCAACAATTTTGTTAATGCTTTATTGATGTCGTGTCGTGTCGTGTAAAGGTTAAAAAGGTTTAATGTTTGATCTGAAAATGCAGCTTTGTTCAAAGGAATTTTAGTTTTTAGGACGATTGGACGAATTTAGAAAGCTGGTGCCGAAACACTACTCTAAAGGTTGTAAAAACTAAGACTGGGGCTAGAAACATAGCTGAAATAGCGCCTTCATCAATTTAGCAATCACACCACGTGCGAAGTGAAAATGCAACTGCTGTTCTGCTCAACCAATCAGAGAACTATTTCGTGGAGGCCACGCCTACACGCTGCGCACTGCCATAAGGCTAGGTAAACTTAATTTATAATATTACTTAATTGCATGATTGCATATTTTCTATGAACCAATAACGTGTTAGAGGTCGTCACGATACGTCTTCACGTATTTGCAATTTATGATTGTGATGTTGATTGCAAAAAATTACTGTCGTGTCATCATTTCGGTTTAATGAGTAATTAATGAATGATTTTAAGGCTACTGACTAACTTTTGTTGTCGCCAAATAATGTTCAACTAAATATTGCAAATTTGTTAACTTTTCCTTATACACCATTTACGTAGCTTAAGTTTCTTACTTTGTAAATTATTTTCTGTAAATATTATTGCACGATTTCATGCAACACAAATCACGATTCACTGACATTCCCTATTTATGTTACCTATTTTAACTATTAATGGACAATAATTTGTTAAAATCTTTATCTTAACCGCCATTGACAGAGGTGAGCAAGTTGATGTATTTAAAACATCACATTTAAGCATCATTAATTATTGTAGTGAAATATAATCGTGTGGCATATAAAATCTATTGGGAAGTCAGTATTAATCATGACCTGCCAAGGTTACCGCACCTATGTGTTATTGTGTCGAGACGAGATGGAAATTTTATACGTATAATATAGGCAAAGAGTATTGTAATATTATATGAACAAGAGTGGCAACTCTATGGTCAAATATGCATGTATGGAAGGTGCTGCTGCCCTACGCCCTGGTGAAGAACTAATGTGACGTATCTATAGATGTATACCTATCTATATGTATATGTTGGTAGTGATGTACAGCTATAATTACGCGTAATTTTAATTGATAGGCTAATTGCCACTATTCGTATTTTAGCCGTCTAATTCAAATCAGCATATACGAAGTATAAGCGGCTAAACCCGATTTGCACTATACGGCTAAAATACGAACATTGGCAAGTGGCCTATCAATTAAAGTCCTTGACCATACAATTTGGTACGCCATGGCCATGGCCGATGAATGACAACTGACAAGTTTGACAAGTCAACCAAGATGGCCGCTAATTTAGTTCTTTACCAAACAACCAGAGATCGCTGTAGTCGCATGAAAAGTGTGATATATGTAAGTGTGCCCCCCCTGAATATAGGTACATTTTTATATAAGGCATATTGGAAGTAGAGTTGGTTTAAACTAAAAAAAAAAACACCATAATCCCGGAATCTAATTCCTTAATTAGAAGTGGATATCAGGAAACGGAAATATCTAATCTAATATATAAAAATCTCGTATCACAGTGTTTGTTATCGAACTCCCCCGAAACGGCTCGACCGATTTTTATGAAACTTTTTTTCTATATTTGGTAGGTCTGAGAATAAGATCGTTGGTTATTTTTTTTCTTACCTACCTACCTCTATTCTTCGCAGACGGAGTCGCGGGCAACAGCTAGTAATAGTATAGTTTTAGGAATTAGACATGTAGAAACATTAGATTAGCAATATAGTTCTGAAGTTACAATCTGTTAACAAATAATAAATTATTTTTGGAAACACCACTTTCTAACACCTGATTTACACTCTCGCCTCGTCACCTCGCCTCGCGCCTCGCCTCGTCGTCTCGCTCCGGACGCGAGCCTCAAAATCAAGGCAAATCACGAGACGAGGCGCGAGGCGCGCCTGTTCACACTCTCGTCTCGTGGCTCGTCCCGCAGTTCGTCTCGCCACTCGTACGCGAGTGTAAACCAGGTATGAGCTAATATCAAACCAAACTTACAGAACAGCAATTTAACCACAGCTCACACCTAACTACTGTAAGGTGCCTTGTTACTTAGAATACGTGTAATAACACCACAAAAGGCATGATACTTCTTGGCGCCACTCAGAACAATGCGTAGTTATACTCAAACACCCCAACTCGCAGTTTGACCCAAATTTAAGTCTGACAATGGCCCCATGAATCGGCTGACCCATTAAAAGCACCCACGCGACCTATTTTAACATTATTATTGGATACTGGTAATAAACATAGATTCAAAGATCATTTATCAACAAAAATAATTTCACAACTCATTTACATGGAAAATTACGGTTACTTATACATAGGCGTTAAAATTAAACAACAATTGATACCTAACCTACCTATCCACCCACCCATTAACTATCTACGTGTTACCTATCAACCACCTACTTATTAACTGTTAATTTCATGTTTTTTATATAAAATAAAGTGTTATACATACATACATAAGATTGCAATGCAACAGTCAGCTGAAATTTACACATAATGTGTATTTTTATTGCCTCTACAACAACAAATAATCAAAATTAAATTAATAACTACTGAGGCCCTACCACGAAGTGCATAATTCGAACTTCGTTTCGTGCCGTCTCGCTCACGCTAATATGATTTGACACGAGAGTGAGAGGGATAATACGATACGAACTTCGATTTTCGAATTTCGTAGTAGCGCCTCAGGGATTTAGTTCCCATACTAGAAACGTATTATTTTTGTTTTCGTGCATCCCTCTAACATTAAAACACACAAACCTCAAACTCAGAATGATAATAGATATAAATATACTTACTGCATTATCAACAATAACAACCAACAATAATAATAACCAGAACAACAAGTCAAGTGTGAGTTGGTCTTAAAAACTATGTATTTTTCTGACATGGGCTGTACTTTGTGAACTTAAACAGCCTAAACAGCCTAGATATTTAGTCAGTTTGATTTTGAGATTTTGTGCTGTACATAAATATCACGGGACAATTCACACTAATTGACCTAGCCCCAAAGTAAGTAAAGCTTCTGTTATGGGCACTAGGCAATGGATAAACATACTTACTTATACAGGGTGAATTCAAATAGGTGATACAAAATTATTGTTTCGTACTCAGTTAATGCTGGACAAAATCACGAACTTAAAGTATGGACGTCCCAAATTTTATAAGACCAATTAAAACAAATTAGCTAGCGCATTATACAGGGTTATTTTTAATTCACTGACATCCTCTTAACCCTGAATTCCTATCACTCAGAC
The DNA here is from genome assembly GCA_947859365.1 of Archips crataeganus. Taxonomy (NCBI): domain Eukaryota; kingdom Metazoa; phylum Arthropoda; class Insecta; order Lepidoptera; family Tortricidae; genus Archips; species Archips crataeganus. The sequence continues at coordinate 11,771,309 of OX402059.1, read as the reverse complement.
AAATGTTTTTTGTTCTACGACTTTTTAAAATGAAACACTTTTTCCCCATACAAATACACAGAGTATCGTAAAAATAATAGGTAAACTCAAATTTTCAAAACGTTATTACACCAAAAATATTAAGTTATGACAAAAGCCGTAAAACAAAAAACATTTGTTTAACTGGTAGGAGTTAAGGGTTAAAAGGATGCTAGTGAATTACAAATAACCCTGTATTGTCCAGCATTAACTGAGTACGAAACACTAATATTGAATCGCCAATTTGAATTCATCCTGTATAGATAGACACACTTATTAAACGCTTAAGACTCGAGAACAAAATATTATATATATTTTTGCCCTTGATTGTACGGAACCCTCGGTGCGCGAGTACGACTTGCACTTGAATCACTTGTATTGTGTTACGCATCTCAATTCACAAACATGTTAATAAAGTGCCAAAGGGTTACTACGGTAGAAACTAAACATTATTTATGTGGTTTTAGTATCAGAAGCACTTGAACTTGAAGTACCTAACTTGCTATGTCAATGTTAGTAGTGAACATATTTCCTGGAAAATAAGTGATACATACCTAGCTGTAATAGCATGAATAATACACATACATATAAGTAGGTATATACGGAAGATTTCAGTGGTATATTTCTTATGTTAATTAAGTAAATAATATTTTTTGCGTAACCCACTCGAGATTTCTGTCTCAGGTTTGTTTAAGAACCTGCTGTCGACATTTTTTTCATTACAGGCAACATATATGCGTTATGTTAGACTAAGGGCCACTTGCACAGTCCAGGGTTAAAAAATTAAATCGTTAACCCCGTGTTAAGAATGACACTTCCATACATTTTGACACTTGTTAGCCCGGGGTTAGCAGTTAACTCGGAGTTAAGTAGCTAACCCAGGTCCGCGCAAGCCCGCCTAATGGATTAGTTAGTTTAGTTTATTAATGATTCGATATTAAATTACATCATAATTTACATAAATGTCAAATTAAAGAATTTTTTAATGAAATTGTAAAAAGGTTACATAAATAAAAATAAAAAATAAATCGAATTAACGTGTTTTCTTATAAGTTACATTTCGTACTAAATACAAACTGAAATATAGATGCACAGAAAAAACCCCAGAAAAAAGACCAATGCTGGGAATCGAACCCAGGTCCTCAGCATTCCGTGCCGCGTGCCATACCCCTACACCACCACTGGTCTAGAGATTAGACACGAATCTTTCCTATACATCATACATTTCAATCTGCTAAATCATCACCTTATGCAGTGACAAACGCACATCTATGTTACACCCTCATCGAGAGATTTTAACACTCCTTCGGAACTAACCTAAAAATAAGTACAAAAAAAGATACTTCATAGCTAACTTGTTCTTATAAGTTGTTGAAATTTCTGAGAATTAGCCAAGTTTCTTTGGATTTATGGTTCAATCTTACTAGCGCTACTTGTCAGCAATAATGGAATGCAGACCTCACAACGCAGCCCTATATAGGGTTATTTAGACGAAGCACTAAACAAGATCCATCAAACGAGGTTGTTTAATGTATTACTCGGATTGTAATATTACTTTATAGTCCGGGTACAAAGCCATAAACTTATAATTGTTTGTCGTTACATTGTATGTAATTAAACGTCTAAATTGACGACACCGTCATAAACGTAAACTGGTTATCACAGCATTTTTTTTTCAAGATTTTCCTACTTTCTTACTTTTTTTTAATTTCCGCGTTCGCTTTTATCGTGTTTATTGTGTAGGTATAGTAAACTAGTAAAGTAAATGGAAAAAGATTTCATATCACTCCGCAATACGAACATATACATATAAACAGAAACGACTATTAACACCATCCGTAAAAGCCGTAGACACATTAAGTCCATTATAGGTTAGGGAACCGAGAACTAATTTGAAGAAAGTTGGATACTGTAGTGCAAGTAGTGAGCCAAGAAAATACAAGGTTCTCATGGAGCTAGCATGAAGCCGGCTGGTTTGATGTTGAATTATAAAGCCATTCCCAAATCTGAAACCTGTACCTCTACCATGAGTTTACACTAGTTTACGTGACCGTACTCGCTAGCGACGGCGTAAATTATTTGTATGGAGAATTGTACAGCGCCTCTAGCGGTCACTTACGGAAGTACAATTCTCCATACAAATCATTTACGCCGTCGCAAGCGAGTACGGTCACTGTAAACTAGTGTAAACTCATGGTAGTAGTACTGAGAGCAGATTTCACTGATAGGTAGAGCTACTACGTTGAAGTACTTTCGGATTGAATAGCTTACCGGTTTCTACCCTTACAAAGAAAATAAAAAAAAATTGTAGTATTAACTATTAGTTCCTTATACGAAGAATTACTGAGTATTTCTTTCGGCCTGTGATAGTGCCCGAGCGAAAAATTCCCCTTTCATTTAATTTTCGATCCTGTTCCAGAAAGACTGTGATTCGTATTTGTCCGGTTTCTCCCCAATATAAAAAAGTTCAACTATTTGCTTCTGTATACTCTATGGTAACGGGTGTGGTGTGGAACTGTGGACTCGTATATTAAGTTGCTTTCAAGGGGTGTAATAAGCGAGCAACTTCATTCGACTTCGAAATGAGCTATAAATTGTAATGGAGGCACGACGTGTGTGAATGGCGAGCATAGCGGAGCCTAATACCTACGTTAATATCATATATTTGTCTTTAAATATGTACTGTTTAGGCTTACTTTGAATTTGGATTTATACAGTATATTATTACTGCACCAGTTTTGAAGATAAACTTTACATACTGAAGTCACAAAAAAAAAGTGAAGTAAAGTGAAGTTTACATAGTGAAGAGATCGCTCTTAAGCGATAAGGCCGCCTATTGCTTACCTTGTTACTTGTGTACCTGTTTTCTGTATTGCTTACTATTCCTGGTGTATAATAAAGAGTCATTGTATTGTATTGTATTGTATTGTGCTTAAAGAAATCGCAGCGATTTTTCTCAGCAATTGTTTTTAGCCACTGTGGAAAAACTACTAAGAAACTATACTACTATGAAAAAAAGGATGTATTTTGACATTTATGCACATAACCTATATATTAGTTAGGGGGCTTGTTTTTCTATTCCACGGACATTTCATCACATCATCGATCGTTATCATCGACTTATCTTTTGAAATCCCGGTAACATGTAGTTAGGTACCTATCAAAAAATAACTTTTTGATATTGCAATTCGGTGGTAATCTCTAAGGAAACTCGTGCAATTAGCTAAATAAGCTAATGATTAGATTAGTTATTAACCAATCGTCTCTTAGATCAGCAATCAAATTCCAGGTGAACAAATTATAATTACGTGCATATACACCGTGAAATTTTAGTGGTTGTTTTCCCGAAACGAGTGATTTAGTTTCGATTGTACAATCGATTTATAATTACTATTTTGACTAGAGTCAAAAATCCAATTGTGAAAAACGAAAGTCGAAAATGACCGCAAACCAATAGTAACGCTTCTTTGGTACAAGTAGCGTACGACCGTACGATAGTTTAGGTACCAACGAAGCGTTACTATTGGTTTGCGGTCATTTTCAACTTTCGTTTTTCACAATTGGATTTTTGACTCTAGTCAAAATAGTAATTATAAATCGATTGTACAATCGATACTAAATCACCTCGTTTCGGGAAAACAACCACTAAAATTTCACGGTGTATATAATCAAGTAGGTACATTCAGTCAATCGGTATAAAGGGTAACACCTAGTATCAAAACCTATGAAAGAGCTACCTCAATTCTTACCGTATTAAAATCTAGTCTGAATGGATATTTTCTAGGCAAGCGTACACGATCCTATGCCACCTTTTCTTACATTTACGCGTGAAACGGAAGCCAATTTTTCATTAATAAATCATTAATGAACTACAATATTTTACATGAATCTGTGCTTTTACCTTACTATTTGCTACCACAAAGTAACGCCTAAGAGTCATTATGACGACCAAATGGCCTGACTACGAAAGCTTGAGGTTCCGGGTTCAATTCCTGCGTCGGGGCAATACAATTGTATAAAATATACAAATGTTTGCTCTCCAGTCTCGTGTATTTAATATGTATTTAAGTATGTATCTATCTATTTAATTGCCTAGTACCCACAACACAATTGGTGTGAATTGTCCCGCGATATTTATTATTTCAGCGTTTCACTGGCTCACTTTTGTGGTCACATTTCTTACGAATTGGCTGTAGATTTTGATGTCGTTTTCAGTTATTTATTTAGAGGTCCTGTACTTCTACCAGATAACTAGCAACTGTATCAGAATCTGCCATTTCTACAAAAATGTGCCCACGAAAGTGATTGGGGGCAAACGCTCGAATAAGGACCCCTAAAACAATGAATTATTTAAAATCACCCATATTAACCATTTCTATTCTATTCTATTCTATCCAACGATCATGCATTTTCATAATAGATGGTAAATATATTTCGTGTCAGTTATAAAAACTATTGTGCCACTTAGAAGAGATGTACCTAAGAGGCGAGTTTCATGATTTATACAATTGAATATTTAGGTGCAGATGTAAATACTAAACTAGCCATTCTGAAGGTAATTTAGGTTTGCGGCGCAAAATATTGATTATTATCTTCTCGAATGGCCCCAATGCAATTAACGTCCCTCGAGGCCACTCCGCATTGTAAATATCCGCTAGTTTGTTAGCATTTCGGAGTTCCGTAAACCAAAATTTACATTATAACCTGGGTTCTAATTCTTACATATAGTCGCCATCGTAAACATTGGAGCTTTCTTATTTAGGTGCTCAAAGCATCTGAACTTGTACTTACCTATTTACGCGTTTGTAAATACGTCGTGTTATTTTTGAACACTTTGACAACTTAGATGTTTCTGATGGTATCTGTATCTAATCTACTAACTCTCATTTAAAAACGCTTAATAGGCTTAAATTTATTAGCCAGAATTGGTTTTTGATCTAACACCTTGACATTTACCTTCGCAAAAAACAAGCAATCTGAATTTAGCTTAAAGATTTTGACAATAATTTTTATGAATAAGGAGGTAAGTTTTTCCAGGCCCTTTTTCTATGAGATTAGTACAGTTTTTGGTGATTAATTATGAAAAATACTGAATACCTTATTGGCCTCTTTTTGTCTGTGATAATACTCAGGGTAGGATTTCTTTAAGTATAGAGTCGAGACTTGTGTTGTACCTAATGAGGGGTTCAGTGACAGGCTAGTTGACGCTATACTATAGTACCATGAGGTTCGTTTGACAATTGTGTAACGTTTGGGAATGGTTTTTTTGTTTAAACTAAATGAGCCAATCTCAAGCAAGACTAACATCAAACGGACTTTACGATACTAATGCCATCTAGTGATATTCCACATGTCAGAAAACCCTCATCGAAAAAAAGAGAGCGGTGCGAGATATTGGTTTACAGTAATGTGATTGGTCGACACGTCTGTAGGTACTCCACAAAATTATACCTAATTAGGTATAATTATAATAATATATAATTATCAAAAGGACCTTGAAAAGTTACAGGAATTTTTAACCAATTCAAATTTCGACCACTAAAACATACAATGCATTGTCAAAATAAATAAAACTGAAGTGCAGTTGCCAAAATTTTTAGTTGAAAGTATTGGTCAGTAACAGTGCTAACTTATTCAATGTAATACCTATTTACTCTTAATACCAATAGACATTAATTTTACGGAACTCTACTCACAGAAGCAAGTCGTGCATTCAATATTTTTTACTTCAATAAGCGTGGGCAGGCTTAATAATAACTTAATATTGATCGGTTTGAGGAGCATTCAACGTGTCAACATAACGAAAAAGGTTTCCGTAGTTTGGTTTTAGAGGCAAGCTGGAGGTAGGTATATTAAATAGATTTGACATTCGTATCTAAGTTTTAACTCCTTGGGATATCAACGAGTAGCTGAGCTGTACCTATACCTGATGAAATCGTTATATTGTAAATGTAGAGCTGAGGCCGTATTTTCTAACGCTTCTGACGCTTGCCTTCGCTTTCACCATCTCTTTCTGTCATCATCTTATACCGTTTGACAGAAAGAAGTCATGCCTTTATTCCAGGTGACTTTATTATTTCCCAAATAAGTTCATTTAAAGTTTATTGGGAAGTAAGTACTTACCTGTGAAACAAACGCTTTCTACATGGGTCAAAAAATTAATCTTTAGCTTGTCTGCTATATCCATCTAAATAGGTACACATTCTAGTACCCTTCTTCTCTTGTATCTTTTCTAGTTTAAGCCGAAAACTTCACTCTATACAAAATATAGGGTAAGTGTACCAGTGAATGAACACTTAAGGAAATTTTCGACTTTGAAAATTAATTTTAGGCAGTTTTGCACAGTTTATTTAACATATTACTTTTTGTTTAGCACAACCAACTACTCTAGTTGGCTAACGTCATCATTATTCAACAGTATTACTGCACAATTTGAAGATATATCACTATTTAAGGGAAAAAATGGAAAATCACCAGTGAATGAACGCAAAATTCTAGTGAATGAACAAATTAAACCAGTGAATGAACAACTTTGAAAATGATGTTTTGTTATATTATAAATATATAAAAGCGAAGTTATATTAATACAGCTACATTCACTATACTTATTTGGTCGATTCCATGTTCTAAAACAATGAAAATACAAAAATAAGAGAATTGTTCATTCACTACATCTTGGAAACTAGTAAATGAACTAGCTATAAGTAACATACTTCAAATAATTTATTGAATCAGGCGTTACTTTGCGGAGGTCCATATTAATGAACTAAAACAATTACTTTGCTCACCCGCGACCTTACAATAGTTACGTTTATGCAAGAAATGTGCGTTCATGCAGTTCCTCCACCTCCACACTGTACGAACACACACAAATCACATACAATACTTTCTAAGGAACATTTTGATTTAGAGTTGAGTACTATTTATCAGATAGCGATCTCAAATGGTTATACAAAATCAATGGTAGATAGTTTAGTTCAAAAGAAGCAGGCACGGTTAGTAAATAGCATGCTTTACGCTGCGTTACCTTCTCAGTCTACTAACAAATATAGATCTAGCATCTCTTACGTCGGGGGTTTGTCTGATAAGATTTATGGAATTTTAAAATCAAACAATATTAATGTTGCCTTTAAGACTAACAATTCTTTGTACTCTAGGCTATGTAACCACAAAGAACAGGTAGATAAGGGAACTAGACAGGCCGAAGTTTTAATACTAGATTTAAAGAGCATGTTTCGGCATATAGGAATGAGCATCCAGATAGATCGAATTTTGCAAAACATTTGTTGGAATCAAATCATTCATTGTTAGATTCAGATTCTTATGAAGTGTTACATTATTGCGGCAAGGGGTTGCGTCTGGATGCTCTGGAATGCATGGAAATAATTAGGTACAACACTATGGGGTCTATTATTAATGAACAGGTAAATTTAGTATCTTCTCCTTTACTGCGGCTTGGGTCGAATTTGAACAGTTAGTATTAATTAAATATGCCTTATAAATAAATAAACAAAAAATTCAAGGTAGTTTTATAATATGTCAATAAAAGTTAATTTTTGTGGGGTAGTTTGAGAATAAGAAAAATAAAGTGGGTACTTGAGAAGTTACAGTGACAAGTTAAAACATTTGTTTTGGTTTGTTAGTTTAACAGTTGGTAGCATAGCATACGGTTGTGGTAACTCTGAAGATGAGCTCTGGTTGAGTTCGAAACGCGTCAGTGTAGCTTGGTGGTGGTGATGGTTGGGTTTATGTGATTTGTGTGTGTTCGTACAGTGTGGAGGTGGAGGAACTGCATGAACGCACATTTCTTGCATAAACGTAACTATTGTAAGGTCGCGGGTGAGCAAAGTAATTGTTTTAGTTCATTAACATACTTCATTCACTGGAAAACTTGAACCAGTTAATGAACCTATATTTTACGTTTGTTCCAATACTGGCCTTTCGGTACATAATATATTTGGATCAATATCACTGAAAACGAAATTTTAATATGACTACTAGAAAGAAAGATATTGCACAAATAGAAAATCCTGCAGTCCCAGTGAATGAACACCCCCGTTCATTCACTGGATTTAGGCGATTTTGGGTTCCAGTAAAAAAAAACTGGATTAAAAGGTATTGTTTATAAATAAATTACATTAAACTATATATGAATAGCACTAACAGGTCTTTAAAGCTTAAAAAAAAACATACCCAATGACTGATAGATGGCGGGGACAAATGCAGTAACACATCAGAAGTATAGTAGCTTTCCTTCTTCCTTAACACTGCTCCATAGAAAAAATGTACAACATCGGTACGTCCATGCACTTTACATCGTCGCCATTTCAAAACTGTTGCTTAGGAGTCAAAGCAAATTTACCAGAACCTAACAAGTAAAGGTGCTAGTCGAAAAAAAATACGAGTCGTGATAGAAACGTACCAAATTCTTATTATTTCAAAAAATGTTCGTTTTGTTCATTCACTGGTACTGTTCATTCACTGGTACGCTTACCCTATTATGATAGGTAATCCCCATTATTGTTGCTTTTTTGAATAAAATCCATCTTAGTGCACCCCTCTCATCTTGTTAATTGACACATAATATGTAGGTATATATAATTAAGTTTTAGTGTTTTTAGGGTTCCGCAACTCGAAAGGAAAAAGCGGAACCCTTATAGGATCACTTTGTTGTCCGTCCTTCCGTCCGTCCGTCCGTCTGTCTGTCTGTCAAGACCCTTTTTCTCAGGAACGCGTGGAGGTATCAAGCTGAAATTTATATCAAATACCTACTCAGGTCTACGGTCCCTTCCAATTTTCAAAACCTACAGGGTACTTCCCGTGAACTTAGAATCTTGAAATTTGGTACGAAGCAACGTATTATAGCACAGATGAAGGAAAAATTGCGAAAAGCATAAAATTTTAACGCAATCAAAAGATAAAGCCTTTTATGCCGCAAATTTCCGCAAATTATCGACGCTCGCAAGGGAATCAAAACCTAAAGGGTACTTCCCGTGAACTCAGAATCTTGAAATTTGGTACGAAGCAAGGTCTTATAGCACAAATAAAGGAAAAATTGCGAAAAGTACAATTTTTTTTGTCTGTCTGTCTATATCAGTAACCAATCTACAATGATTCCACACTGCGCACATTTTGCTTAGGAGCAGGGGTCTGCTAAGACTGGATGTCATAGATATATATAAATTTGTACGGAACCCTCGGTTTTTTATAGTTTTATCAGTTTGACTTCATATTATTACTCTCATCTTATAAATACACAAGTAATATCTAGCTCCAGTAATATAAACTGCGAAATGTCCATTACTTGTGTCAGTCACGTTGTTCATTTATAGGTACTTATAGTTTGCTGTTATATAATACACGTACAAGTATCACGGGAACCAGGCAATCGAAATTCGGGTGTGGGCAGGATAGATGAGGCACAGCAATGTGGGTCACGACACTGAAACGTGACGGCTTCATAATACTCCACTCTTGATTGATCGTGTTTGGATCTGGTCCGGTATTACTTTTATTAACTCTGTGTAGAAGAATTTGATTGCTTCAATAGCGTATTTTGATGTTTGTTGTTAGAATTTATACTGGGCAGCCTTTTGGACACCTTGCCCCGAGGTAGCGGACTCGAGGAAGTTTAATGTTCATTGTTTATTTTTAGTTGCACTGTATGAAAAACAGGTTTTTATTCAGATGTAATTGTTGGCATTAACATTTTTACACTTGTAGAGATAGAGATTACAAAACAATCAGTTTTATCAAATTCTAGCGACCCGCCCCTGCTTCGCACGGGTGCAACTATGTTATGCATGTATTATACATGTAAACCTTTGTCTTGAATCACTCTATCTATTAAAAAAAAAACGCATTAAAATCCGTTGTGTAGGTAGTTTAAAAGATCTAAGTATACATAGGGGCAGACAGACAGCAGGAAGCGACTTTGTAGTGATAAAAAGCAATTTTTTCCATTAAATTTTAGTGCACAAAAAACAATTTATTTTTCAACAATTTTCGGTATACTTACTTACTTACTTAGGTACTTCTATACTGGTGCACTTAAGTTGCATACATGTCACATCATTAAAATTTAAGAAGCCGCAGCCTTGAAATAATATTCGTGAAAACCTTACGTAATGAGTGTATATCGCAAGATGGATTCGTCCGGTGCATCGAAACTGTTAGCAAAAGGGTAAACATTGCAAGTCAAATAATCAATAAATCACGATCTTATAGCAATATTTACATTACCCGAATCCAAAAATATCGCGCGACACGATATCGTGAGACGTTTTTATGTCTGAGTGCTGGGTTTAGAGATCCTTGGGGGCAAGATTGTTACTAAATCAACGGCTTTTAATATTATCCCTGTAACATAAAACTGAATTAGTAACGAGAGCTGGAGTAGCAAGTCGCTTAGTTAAGTTAACTTGCTCATTATTACAACGGTATAATTGTGAAAGTAATAATTTGTCGAGACAAAATTAAAACAAATTCAGGTTAATCTCATTTGATTTTATTCTTTTATTTTATACAAGATGATTCACTGATTTATTTCTACGAAACCAACCATGTGCTTCACTGTGTTAAGTCAAAGTCAATTGAAAGTTTCAACTGAGAAATATTTCAAACTTACAATCTTACGATGTGGATAACTTATTTCAAGGTGAACTTAAAAAAAATTAATAGAATTCAGATGAGTGACACATGAATGAAAAACAATACAAACAAAAAAAATACCTAACTAAAGACTCAATTATTTAAGTATATGAGCAAACAAATAAAATGAGAAAAAAATCTTAAATCTCTGTCAAAAATAAAAAGGCTGTTACTTTTTTATCGTTTCGCTACGGGAACCCGTTTCGAAGTCCCAATAATACTTTCCTGTACGAACGGCGGTTTCGGCTGCGCCCGCGCCGAAACTGGTTCCACGCCCACTTCCCCAAAACTCGTTGCCATTTGCAAAAGTTTCAAACTTAAATATACTTATAGCAGGCCACACCTGCGCCTATTACCGTTAATTAAGGGCTAAATCGAGGTCTTGCCTAGACGATTCGTGTTGGATTCTATCATAATTAAGAGTGTTTTGAATGTTTTAAGCTTTTTTGCTGAGGCGCTTTACATCATCATCATTTCAGCCGAAAGACGTCCACTGCTGAACATAGGCCTCCTCCAAGTTTCCCGCAACCTTAATCAGATCGTCGCTACATTTTGTTGAAGTCCTTCCTACACTGCGCCTTCGTCGGTAGTGGTAGCCACATCGCTTCCGGGGATTCTTTGCACCCCCTGCCCTGTCGTTACTTAGGCCACTATCATAACCTGGAATAGCGGGGTCGCCGGGGACTAGGGGGCTGTTGACGACGCTACTTAGTAGGAATGAAATGCACGTTGAAAATGGTTATAAACTGCAATAATTAAATTTAGGTGTAAGCACAACCTGTCTGACAGAGCAACTGACTTCTCCGTCTCTGTCAGGCGGGTCCTAGTGGATTTTAAATTTAGAATTATTGGTAAACAATCATAGATACTAAAATTCATGCTTAACTTAGCCATTGGAGGGTTGTTGGCATAATTCCGACAACCATCCGCAGCCATCCACCGGTTGGACCTAGGTATGACCTAAAACTGCGGCCAGTAATACTGGTGGACGGGCAGCAGCGTCCTCGATGTGTCCAGTCGAGGCAACTGAAACGCGTACCAGGGTGGAACCTATTCACAGTAAATTTCCCAATGATTTCTTTGGCAGATGTAGGGAATGTCAATAATATGGCATTTGCAACAAATATGTTCCATTCTGGTACGCGATTCAGCTTCCTCGACTATACGGTGTAGTGTAACCTACTGCGGTGGCTAACCAGCCTGCCAAGCGTGGCGATTATGACAACAGCCCTAACGATGCGCTTATAATATGTTCTCAAACAAATCTATCATTTCAGTTCTGTAATTGTCTGTATATATACAAACGCCAATGATTCCATTCTTGAAGAAAAATAAAACAATACTGTAATACCTACTTACACTGCAAAACTAGGTCTGCATTCAAGAAAAGCGAAGGTTGCTAGCAGTTTTAGAATAATGATCTCATATTTTACCACATTAATAAAAAAAGTTTGTGGTTAAATACTAAACGCAATATTACACTTCCAAGAAGTGTTTATTTAGTCTTGCTTGGATAATTTTGAGTTCTGAAATTGCAATTGAGTACATAAAAACATGCTTGCTATTAATTGTATTGTAGGTATCAACAAAAATAAGCATACAAAGTCATCTGCCTATTTCAACGATTCCTTGGGTTAGTTGTATTGTAACAGATAGATGCGTATGCAAGTAAGTATGACGGAGAAGTTCATTTTTAAATTGTACAGTCAAAGTCATACAATACCAAGGCGTGAAAAATATCTATACAACTCTATGTTGTTAGCCATAAGGTTGATATTTATATATATTTGATGCGATGACTGAATGTATAGATACTTATACCTTCGGCTGTATATACTTACTGAAGAGTGTATAACGAATAAGATTATATAGTTACATAAGCTATACACACGTTAAAATTACAACGCTTCCCTTTCAGGATCGAGGATAAAAGTAATAGCGCAAAATAATCTCACTCATCACATTCATACTACTTATTACACACACAGGCACAAATAGAAATAGAAATGAATAAAATTACATAAGAACTTACACTAAATTAAAACTAAAATTAAAAATGAATGAAATATAACTACAAACTGAAACTAGTAAAAAATTACACCTGCACTTAATTCCACTAAAACAATCTTTTAATTTTGAAACGAAGAGAATTAAAATGCTTTCGACGCATAAATATTATACCTACTTAACTTATTTAATTCTTCGGCAGTGATGATTCTATCCGAAAAATATTAGCCTTTTAAAGGTCTAGGTAAGCTAACATTTGGAACAGATGAACAGGTATGATTAAACTAATAATAACAAATGCTAATGAGATAATTTTTACGGCTGTAACATGTAAATAAATTTTAATGGGTGCGACTTAATTTATTACTGGCCGGTAAATTAAGCTTTTAACACACGGCGAGCTAGTGGTGAAGTTTTGAGTAATTGGGTCATTACACGACTCTATAGGTTAGGGCAAGGAAATTGTTACCTTTTTTAATCGATTCTGCAATCTCTGCTTCATTAGTTACACGAAATTAAGAGTAATTAAACTAAAAAATAATACTACTTTATTCATGAACGCTGGAATTATGAGGAACTTAACGTTCGTTTGTTTTTCCGAAACATATACCTACGGACAGGATTATAACTTTTATGAATAAAGTTGTATTTATTGAGCGTTGTGTGTTTAGTTTGAGATAAGCGAGAACATATTCAAAGAAATTTTATAATAGGTATAATTAAAGTACAAAAGTCTGGTACTGGTGGTAGTATTTCCGAGAGTTACACTAATTTGCGTAAACAAGCGTATGTGACGTACACCATTCCTGTCTACTGTGTGAATTTCATACTGAATACCTTACTTAATAATACTGTATGTATTTTAAAGCTAAAATTACCAGCCTGTTGCCGTTCTGTGCAATGTTGGTTCCCCTGACAATGCATAGCCATTTGCTTTATCTCATACAATCTGGTTTGACAAATGGACGTGGTGCAGTTGGTATCGCTGCAATTAGCTTGGTGCTTTGTAAGTCTTCAAGCATTATCAGTTTATTAGTTTCCTGTCGTAAATAGTCGAGGTCACCTGCAAAGTGCAGTAATCACTGAGATAGGTGGGTACATTTTCCGCTTGTATGCTCGCGAGGCGAGACTAACTTTGTATAAATAAACCAATATTTAGCCCCGGCCGGACTAATCCTGTCATTCATAAAAAAGTTACAAACCTGTAATACCGACATTTTTGTTTTATCAGTGCCTGGCAAAGACAAATGGTCAGAAAGATAGAGACAAAGTTAACATACCTAAACTTGACAAGCGTTTTCGAATAAAGATGTACCTATGAACTTACATTCTTCCTTCCTACATTATATTTTATTTTTGGTATGTTTATATTGTTTAAGTTAGTGAAGTCAAAGTCAAAAGTCAAAGTCAAAATTCTTTATTCAATTTAGACATCAATCAATTGATGCTCCTATGAACGTCGAAGAATCTACCACCGGTAGTGAAGTGAATAACAAAAATAATACTTAAATAGTAACTCTCAATTCACGTTTTGATCATCCTTGAAAGTAGCAATTAAAATATTGTAGTCGGGTTCTCACTCAAGGATATCCACATTCGTTTTTAAGATAAAATCACGTTGATAAGAGATGAAAAATAAAGCTGTCATAGTAGTTTTGGATGCAAAAGCGGAATGTAAATAAACAAGCAAAACTTTATTCCCATAAAAATATTGTCGACGCCATTAAAATTCTAATCAGGTACATCAATCGTGACTACACATATAGCAGCGCATTAAATGTTAATAACTAAAGATATAAAATCGGTGAAGGCTGTTTAAAACTTAAGTATATGTTAAAGCATTGTCAACATGGACCTCGCTCGTTGTATTGGTATCTCGTGAAGTAAAATATCATATTACGTTCAGCTACACCTAACTAAGTAAACCTGTTTAATAATACCGTGACTTACTAACTGCCTGCTTCATAGATATTTGAAATTTGACAGACATACATATATAGGTATTGAATAACACTAAGGTTGCGGAAAGGGATTCTCCAAAATACCCAGCACGGGAGTGAACTATAGCATAGGTACTTAATATTTTGTGGGTGAAGCCGCGAACGTAAGTTAGTTTAAAAGTAGGTATGATCATTTAACCGATAATCAAATCATAAGAAAAAGTAAAATTCACTCCATGTCTACGTTTTGACAGAGATTTGTCTATTTTTATCGCGGAAAAATATCGTTCTCATAACGGCTACGTATTTTTTTAAATTTTAGTAACGAAACTATAGCAACTAGCTATTTTTAAATTTAATAAAATAACTCTAATTTATACCATCGATAATGCTTCACAAACATAAGTCAGAGTTATTTTTCTACAGAGGCGTTGTAAAAACATCGGACGTCTGTTACCAATCAGATTTCCTAATCTCCGGATACGCGACGCCGAAATATAAATGAACTAGCCATCGCCCTCGACTATACAACCGCACTCAGAGATACCAATTAACATTTAAGGCCGGTGCACACCAGATGCGTGTGCGTGTCACGCACCAGTTGTAATGAATGAAACTTAGAAAGACGGCACACCATGTGCACGCATCTATAGTACGCCATCCCTCCCACAACTCCACTCACCACAACCGGTGCGTGTGCATGACGTGACACGCACACGCATCCGTTAGCGCCGGCCATTAAACGTATATTAGCAACGCTTTTATTTTTAAACAATCTAAAATCTTAAGCGTGAGTAATTTGCAGAGACAATAATAATAGAGTTACTTGTAATACACTAAAAAGTCTGAATCTTGAAATTACGCTGATAGCTAGAGCCTTATTTATTGTTTATCATTGATAGCACTGACTTATTGCACGTAAGAAAAGTATAGTTTAATAGCGATCCTCATTCCAACAAATCTCATCAAGTCACGTGCCTTTTAATCCAAAGACTTACGACTGCTGCTACTAAGCCTTTTATTAGATGATTGGTCTAAGAAGATTATTTCAATTTTTTCTGTACGGCTTTAAACCATCCCGCGGAACCAATCTTATTCAAGAAACGAACGACTCTTTATAATGTTAGTGTCGATCATAAAATTAAATGTATTAGTCACAAACACAATCTATCTAACAAGCCACGTTTACACACACCAGTGTAAAGCGTAGGCGTTAAGATCGTGCATATACTTGAATTGCAAATTATTATTTTTTTCGTCCAAACTCAGACGTGAAAATCGAGGGAACAATACGTTGCCAAACTTCCTTTGTTCCTTATATGTGAATACCTATAATACGCGAGGAGGCGCCGAATTATAGAGCAGTAAGATGTAGAAATGATAACACGTTTAAGACTGCTCTACGGTAGTTCACACTCTTCGCGCCAACTAAATATTGGTAAATGTAAAAGTTTGTGTGTGAGTTGTTGCGTTTGTTACTTATACTGCTAAATGGATTTAAATAAAATTGGAAATGAATATCTATGGGTTATGCCCTGAATTACCACATACATATTTTGTTACGAAAAAATCTTTAAGAATACATTAACTCAAAGTTAACAAAGTCGCAGGCTGCAGGTCAGCAAAGGCAGTGTAGGTAGCGTAAATTAAACGATATGGTAAATCGATACAAAATATAAAAACACACACAGATAGTGCAATTACAGAAATAATAAAAAGTAAGTATTTTTGAACATTTCATCCCATGTTATTCATCCTTAGTGTTGATTGCGTTCATGTGAAATCAATTCGTAATGCAAAACGCAATTGGGCCATTAGTTACCTGCCTATAATGGTAGAGATTTATTCGCTACAAGCGTATCACTGTCTGCATCGGCAGCGGCATCGCTGCTCTTTGTCCCGGCTTATGGCGAACACACCCACCGACGAACCCACGAGCCGAACTGCGGCCGAACGATGCCAGTTTTTGTCCGCGCCAGTGTCAAGGACACCTCTGTTGCTACGTTCCGAATACGCGGTTATATTTAACTGCGGCTTAGAGATAGCTTAGGTTTTTTTCTTTTTAGGCATCTTGCTACATTAATCTGTATTGAGTTTGAGTATCTGGCCAGACAGCAAGATGCTTAGTTTTTATTTGAAGTTTGGCGATTTGCTGGACACATTTGGGTGCTGAAGTTTCTGGCTGGACAGAAGGATTGACTTCGTTAACTTCATTCTCATACATTTTAAAGAGGAAATAAACAGTAAATAAAATCTTTACCTAAGTATCTTTTTCTTTTTTTTCACATTTTTTAAAGTATCCAGACCTACTATGCTAAAAATGGCAACACTTCCGAATGCAAAGTTTTAGTTCCTCTTTCATCTGTTTTCTATGTTACACTTAATATTACCGAAATGTTTCTTTCCAATACCTTATGATGACGAGGCGATATGGCTCCGGACCTTAGCCTGTCCAAACGCACGAATAAGTAAAGAAAAAAAAATGTTTCTGATCACTATTTTTTGTACATACATATGAGTTTTGGGACCTTGGCAGTTCCAAACACAGCGATTAAACATGTTGCAAAGTAGGGACATATATTGAAGTGTTAAAAAGCACGAATTGGGTAGAATTTAATTATTACGAAACATATCGTGTTAAACAACTTTAACTAGACAGTTCGATCCAAAGCGCACTTAAGATTTCGGAAGTTTCTATTTTTAATCGCTGAGTGGACACAATACACCCTTTTAAAACTAATGGCATCATGTTTATGCTTTGCAGAGCCAAATGACTACTCCCTAATGCCTAATGGCTAATCTTGGCTCAGATTTTGAGAGACTGCAAACGTAATTGTGTATTTTCTTCGTCTATATTTCCGCTCCAACAAGAAGAAAGTCCGATTTAACTTAAATTATTAGTCAATCAGTTAAGCGACATCGTAAAACTTTAATGATTATATTTCAATAACCATCGAGGCGCTTTAGGTTGTTCCTATTTAAATGGAACGGCTTCTTAATTACGCTTTTAGTTAAATCAGAAAAACAATTAACTGTCGTTGATTGAATGTTTATGACCATAAACAAATCCAGGTGGTCGTTCAATTAGGCAGATCTTCACGTTAGAAATGAAGGCAAGGTTATTTACATTCCGATTTGATTGGCGTTGCGAATTTGTAAACGTTGGCTATAGAAAAATAATAAATATACAGGTATTTTGGTACCTACTATTCTATAGGTAGTATTCTGTTACAAAAACAAAATAATTGGGGTAGCATTCTCGTAAAAATTAAAAGCTTAATATTAAATATATGTGTTTACTAATAAATATACATACCTACTAGTGGTACAAAACAAAATATAATCATATTATTATTTTATTGCAACGGGAAATATAAATCAGTTAATAAAGTTAATAAGTACATAAGGTAAAACAATTTCCACTTACAGCTAGCATATTATTTGTATTTTAAAAATATCACGTGCCAATTTTGTATACTTATTACAAATTGAATTGTTAGTGACGAAGAATGTAAACGATATAACAAGATTTTGAATTAGAAAGAAAATAAATGTACCTAACTGAACAATCATCTGGTTAATAGTAAATAAATGTACGAAGTTAGACATAAAATAGGATTCCATGTCATGGTTGCTTTCAAATAAGACTAATCTTGCGCCTACACATTGGTAAAATTAAAAGTTATAATTTGTTATATTATTATTGCCTAGTTACTTACGTTATATTAGTGCATTACCTATCAATGGTTTCAATGACGCACTCTGCATTCTCTCAGCCAGTATCGTGTCCCGTTTGACAGAATAATTAATGATCAGGTGTTATTTACCTTCAAACATTAACACGCAGAATATAATATAATCAGCACTATTGTGACCGAACAATAGGCAGTTGTTTTGGTCTCCATTTTAATTCACTGATTCGTTTTGTTGGAACGTAACGTTGCGTTTCCGTTGCTGGCGTGAAATTGATTTTGTTATGAATATGTTATAGGGATCGAATGTTAAAGGTTTATTGCGAGTTAAGAGGTTTCCGTCTGAACGTTTGCTTTGTTTTCTACCCTGCCTTTAGGGCCATTACAGACCGACTGGGTCCCAAATTCAATGTAACTGCCAACTTCCGACTACCCATTTTCGATTGCAGTCGCCAAATCGCAAGCTACACGCTAGCTGCGATTGAAACATATCTGGGCATTCCACAGTTGCAGTTAGAATGCAGTTTTTCTGGAACGGCCCTTACTCCTACCGATGATATTTGGATGGGGAAAAGAAGGTGAAAACTCATTAGAGCCATAACCATAGGTCATTATACACCGGTACATCGCGGTTCACCAGTACTCCGGTGACATCGGAGATGTGATCAGAAGTGAAACGACTTAATTAAGCATTAAAGTGGGATCATAATAATATAGGTGTGCAAGTGATTATGCGTAATTTTACTTAATCACAACAATGTTCAAAATAAAACAAATTGTACCTACTAACAGTGTAGTCACCCTACTGACAAGAAAGAGATGCAAACATAAAGTTATCTCACGTGCCACAAATGGGCACTGCGCCGTTGCTACCTACCTGATTACCACACTTGATCACTAAAATAGTTCAGGGAGTAAACAAACATAACAAATAAATAAACCGCCGAAAAAACTGAAAAGCGAAAAATAATACCTTTTTTGTTTGACCTTAATCTAGGTACCAGTTTGAAGTCGGTGCCTCAGCACTTAGCCAGGAGGAGTGGACCTATAATCGTCTACCTGATTGGCTTCTATCACTCCTCCTGGCTCGTGCTGAGGCACCGACTTCAAACTGGTACCTAGATTAAGGTCAAACAAAAAAGGTATTATTTTTTGCTTTTCAGTTTTTTAGGCGGTTTAATTTTTTGTTAAAAAGTTTTTATTTTATACTTTTTTTCCATCCTTGGGGTAATTTTTTTCCAAATTTATAATACCAACTTCAAGGTATACCCTAACTATCCAATAAAAAAGAATTATGAAAATTAGACTACTCTGAAAAAGTTAGTCAATCATCCCCAGTTTTCCTACTCTTAGGGTAGGAATATTATTTCCAAATTTAAATGGAACCACCCTTGGGGTATACGCTTTCCAATAAAAAAAGAATCATCAAAATCCGACTACTCTGTAATAAGTTATGCGTAGTCATATAGTACAATTAGTAACTAAACAATCAATCATCCCCTGTTTTTCTACCCTTAGGGTAGGAATATTGTTTCCAAATTTAAATGGAACCACCCTCGGGGTAAACGCTTTCCAATAAAAAAAGAATCATCAAAATCGGACCACTCTGTAAAAAGTTATGCGTGCTCATACATAAAATATATATATATATATATTTATATATATATATATATATATATATATATATATATATATATATATATATATATATGCTATGTATATATGCTATGTATATATGTAGGTATGCTTTTATCACTTTTGTTTCATATATATTTGGTACATACAAAAAATCATATAAGAAGACATACAGGGTGACATCGTAGACGTAATCAGAAACCACTTTTTCAGATTTCCTCCTTTTGTTTTCGTCGGTTGAAAAAAGAGTTTTTATTTCGTGTGATAGCTATCAGTTATCAAATCTGAAAAAGTGGTTTCTGATTACGTCTACGATGTCACCCTGTATGTCTTCTTATATGATTTTTTGTACGCACTCACTATGTACCAAATATATATGAAACAAAAGTGATAAAAGCATACCTACTTCGAAAACGAAACGTCTTTGTATAAATTCCAGCCTTGATATGGGTGACCTAGTTCCAACCGCACCCATAGCACAGCCCAACTGATTAATGGAAGTCCACGTAATTGCATTATCCCTACTAGTTATATGACTTATTACATTATTTGTAAAAGCGGATAGGATGACTATCCTTCTTTTCTTCTTCATTTGCAAAGAATACATATTGAGTCTCGAAATCATTTAAAAACTTTCATCACTTTTGGGTTTGCAGGAAAAGTATAAGTAGTAATAATAAAAACTAGATGTTCTAGATTCTTAGTAAGCGTGAAAATATGTCTAGTACAGAGAACTATGAGGTAAACCGCATCCGAATACAAACATGATAAATTCTCTTAAAACAACAATTATTCATTCAGAGAAATACGAGTTAGAATCATAAAAGCATATTGTTCTAAAACGCATATGGAATCGCATTATAAATTATGATTATGACTTGTTATAATATAAATTATAATAAAGTTTGGATTTATTGATTCAAGCTTTATTTTGCAAAACTACATAATACATATCGACACTTGAAAAGAGATATGACATTTTGACCTAAATAGAGTTCGAACTCTAAATGTAATGTACGGTCAAGTGCAAAAATAAGTATCGATTTAATCCTCCCATCGTTATATACGTATACCTATACCTTAATTCGACGACATAAGAGCTATGGGACATATTTATGATTTATTTATGGAAGATATTTATGAGCAAGTTGTGTTGACCGGGCACTATGAAAAATGCCCAATATGAGAGGGCAATTTGATAATAATTATTCAAATAATCAAATTGACTGGGCATTATACATTATGTCCATCACCTTTTGGGCAGAGTAATACAAACATATTTAATTACTATTTTTCATTATTGCAGTCATTCTGAAAATAAACTAAATGTTAAACAATTTAATTAATCACTTTTTTATCACTTAATTAATTATTTGGATTGTATAATTATTAATTAATTGCATATTCCGGGTGGTCATAAAAAAAATAGTTAACACCAAAGGCTAATTATTAATAATGCCCGCATTAATCACTTGGTCCATAACATATATATTTACTCCATTTAGCCCAAAATGTCGCTTAGTTAATGTCTCTATCAAGCGTCGATTATAATACGTGTTTTCGTAGCTGGTCCTATAGTAAAAGTTTTTCAGTGTGAATCTCCCCATCACCCCCCTCACTCCTGCTAATGACCCCTGAATCACCCTGTATATTCAATCAATTTTAGGTAACTTTACAAGGTGCACGAATGATCAGTCAAATGTGTTGCGTATTGTCAACACTACCTGTAGTTAATTAATTGTTACTAGAGCCACAAATAACCTTACACGTTCCTTAACACTGGATTACACTTCTCTAAAACATACTCATCCACTCTGTCGTGATTACGTACAAAAACCCTATTTCTCACACTCATAGCACATGAAGTAATATGCCTAACTAAACACTTGCCTCTCGACCTCGGAGTGGAAGCTCGTAACCTCGTCCAAAGCTATACTATGTCCTTGGCTTTTTAATGAGCTTTTAAAAAGCTTTGTTGCTACACATCAAAGTTTCGCAAAAGCTAGAACACAGCTTGTAAAAGCTTTTATTAGCATCTCCTGTAAAATGTTAAATATAATTAATGGCTTTGATAAAAATTTGAATACAATACAGGTACATTGCGACACTAAGTACCTATGTAACATTATCGAACTCTTCTTTTGGCCTAGCAAATTGAACCGTCTCAATAATATTATGAATTAGGTACCATCTATTTTAAAAATAAAAATAAAATAAGTATGGGTACTACTTGTGTACCTAAAGTTAACCGTTTTACTGTAAGGTCATACCTATTGATACTTGCACGTTTTATCGAGGTATTCATGTTTGTACTCATCGTATGCCCACCAGTAAACGGCTTGTGAGAACACAAAATCCTAAACAAACGAATCCTACGCATTTTTGCCGGACACATAATTTTTCATTTCCCATTTTCGGTTACGGACGTCCTACTAACGTGTTTGCATATCGATAGCCCACGCAGATCGACCGCCTATGCTTAACAGCCGCGACTCCAAATAAACAAATGTGAAAAAAAAAATTTTTTTCAACTCTTATTATTTAACCAACTTTCATTTCATTTCAGTTTCATTGTTTAAAGCAATAACGCTTTGGAATACGCGTATTTGCTTCTTGACATTTTCGCTGTAAACTTAGGTAAACTAGGAATATTAAAGGGCTGAAAGGCTTTACATCGGCGAATATCTCCATCAAATTTATCACTATGCTTTCGACATTTTATTTAGTAGGTAAAAATATTTTTTGCGAGCCGTTTTAATCGGTAGTTAGGTAAAATCAAGTAGAGTAAAGATATATTTCATTCCAAATGAATTAATTACAAATAGTTACTTTTAATTTAATCAAATTGGTGGGTAGTTAAACGCATTTAACCTACGAAAAGGCGATTCGTCTTGGTCTGCGGTATGATCTTGGTCATTTGTATTGGTTCGTTGTTGATCGTGGGAACATTAGTAGAAAATGGAAACACTGTAACTAATTGTATTAGGTGTAACTGATAAATTAAACAAATTAGGAGATCAATTTATCGATAATATCGAAATTGAATAAGTAGCACATGTCGCACATGGTCAAATAGATTTGTATTTTAACTCATTTAGGTAAGTACAATTCTAGATTTTTGTATGCACTTCAAGTAATCTTTTTAAGCTTCAACTTTTGATAGTGCAATTTCTATTCTAACCTCTATCTGTCCTATCGGTCTTAAAACTTTTAAATTACGATCTTTTACTACCTCGGGCACTGTTTTACGGCTGCCTCGCAACTATGTTAGTAGTTAATTCCGTGAGTGCATTTTCTGTTTTCACTTGCATTCCAGTAAGAAAAAGTTGGACCTAAACACAGCCTATTATAAAGATACTTAGCAAGTAAACGATGTGAAGTTCGTTAAAAGCGTTGTGTGACCTTATAATCGGCAGTCAATGAGCCACATATCACTGAATAGTCCACCAATTTATACATATTTCAAACCAAATTCAACTAAGTAATTCAACTTGTTATGTGGGTGTCCAAAGGCAGCGGTGGTTGCTTTCCATCAGGTGACTCGCGTGCTCGTTTGCCCCCTATCATTATAGAAATATTTCAAACCCAAACCAGTAACATTGACATGCTGTGGTTAGTTCGCGGTGTAACCGCGAGTTATAATCTATGATAATGCACTTTACTTATAGGTAGAGCTTTCACCAGTTTCACCGATAAATCCCGAATCTTAACGATGTTTGGCAACTCATGCGCTACATGTTTGTTCAGTTGTGTTTCATTTACACACCAAACAACTAGTCGACCAGCTAGTCGGCTACTAGATGATGTATGAGATTTAATATTGCGTTAAATGTTTGCGGTTGTCCTAGAGGCAGCTAGTTTTTTGCAACCGCTTCTTTACAAGTTTGCTTTCATACAACGTTCAAACAAGATGGACGAATGTAAACGGGCAGGTTTTAAACACTTGGGCGTAAAATACTTCGAGTTTAAATATTTATTCATTGAATAATTTATAGAAACAGAGCGTTGACTTCAGTGGAACCTTAATTAAAAACGCTCTACCAGCGTACTGCCACAAGTATGGCAGTTTTGCTTATTAGGTGTAGTTTCGTTTTCCCGTATTGGCCATTTTGACTAAAAAGTAAAGCCAAGAAGGTTCGGTTCGGATCCATTAGTCACTAGACACCTACCCATATTTTGCGGGCGACACATTTTCCTCCGCCGCGCGCAGAATAAGCAAAGTCGCCGCAACTAGGTTACTCTGGCTCGGTTCTTTATTGTGTTTACGTGCCTTTGATATGAGATATACAGATATGCAGCAGGTCAAGGCGCCAGACAGCTTTCAACGCTTAGCTATATATGGAACTCGCAAACGTTAGCTCCCGTTCGGTAACAAAGGATTTTTCGGTCACGACTTGATAATGCCGGATTATAACACCCTAATTTCCACATAATGGAGCCTTGTGCTAACACCAGTATCTAATTGCTTAATCCATGCATGTCCTTGTGTCCGGTGGGTAATCCGCCCGCCTCCGCGACCACAGCGCGACACGACTCGCGGAAGAGCGTTAAAACGCGTCGTAAAAACGCGCTTAATTTCAATTTTATGGCGCACATTCAATTGTAGCCTGTAAAAAAGCGTTTTATTGGAGTCGCATCCTGGCCGCGAGGTCGCGATGCCCAGATAGCCCTAATTAAAAACCCGCCGCGTACTCTTGCGAAAGCGGGGCTCCGCACTCTACTCGACTTGCAAAACTGAGCCTGTCCTCTGTTTTGCCGAATATTGTTGTTAACATTTGTTTTTAATGGTCCGTGGGTAACTGTTATACACTAAACTGCTTTCGCGGTAGGTAACGTCCTTACCCATATGCCACACAATAAAGTTCTCAAATTCTGTAAATTTGTCATTTGAGAATACAGACGTAAGAATACCACACACTACCTGAATTCCTAACAGGAATTATTAATTTTATGTTGGTGGCAATCACACTACGGTATTGATTTCCTTTATTGGGATGAACTGTAACCGCAAATAAACTAACTTCACGCTTTTCCGTGTAGTTTTCGACTTTTATTTTCCGTTTCAGGGTAGGTATTAACATCGGCGATCATAATTTTTCATTTGTTTCGCCATCAAACCGCAACATAGAGTAATAAATAAAATTCATGAACATAGAGTGATACTTAAATAAAATTTCTTTGTTCACAGATTGAACGTTCAACATTACCAGTGAAAATTACCTACTCATTAAGAAGACTCAAGTGCCATTCGAAACCAGTTTACCACAATCAGTGATATTTAGCCTTAGAACTAGCGTTAGTGCGTGACAGTGATATTAAAGTGTTATTTTAGTTTTAACGAACGTTACCAAAAATCAGCGAAACTGGCTCCTTACAAGGATATAATGAATCAGTCGAGCATGAGGTCTACCGTGCCGACGATAAAATGCGAGGAGGCGCCGTCGCCGTCGGGCGGCGCGGGTGCGGAGGACCCCGGAGGCGCGTACAACCTCAGCGTCAACGTAAACCTAAGCGCAGCCGTCATCGGCCTCCTGACCGCAGAGTCCGCCACCACAACCCTCCGGACTCCCGAAATCGTTAACGACGTCATAACCATGACCAATCCTCTCGATCAATACAACTACAACGAGAAAACTTCAGGCTTCAAGGTAACTTGACAATTTTATTCAAATTTGCTACCAACAATAGGTAGTTTCTATTCACGGTTACATTGTGGTTAAGCTATCAAAATGCAACGGGCACCTAATGCATGCATGCCCGTTCAAATGCAAAATAAGTGTTACAAGTATCTTGAGCCGGTGCCAAGTGCCAGGTGCCACGTAACGTGGTCACGTGACCGCCATCACTCCCCCATTATAAACATTGGATAATAGGAGATGCCAGCCAGCACGGCATGAGGTCATGCACCTTTTTGCAGAATACCTACTGCAAGTTACGTAAAGGAGACTCAATGGCGCCACGATACCAAGTTATCTATATTTAGTTATCGTATAAATACGCATTATTTGCGCTACAGATTATCTCGTATGAAAGTGTTGCTTTATGAATGAGTTTAATTATGTATGGAACGGCACGGGTAACATTCAGAGCGGTAAATGACAAAGCTAGGGAACTAATTATCTTTAGTATATAAAGGGTGAATTTAGGACGCGGACACTTTCGTTATCTGATCATTTGGTATTTGATGGGGTATGTTATGGGAATGGAGGGTCTGTTTTAAACTAGAATATTTGCGTTCGTTCTCTGTTGTATGATTTTAAACATTCGTACAACTGGCATCAAAGAAAAAATTGCGAAAGAAAAAAAACAAAGGCTACTTAACGTAGAAGGTCTACTACAGGGTGCCTTATTTCACCAGAGCCCAGAGATGTGCTATATGCAGCAAGGAAAGAGCGTGTCAAAGTTATACTACGAAACTATGTGACCGTTTTCACTAATGCTAATAGCTATGTAGCCGTTCGCGGAAGATGCATAGCATGCATCCACAGCACGCATCTTTCATATTAAAAACATAGCTTAGTTTTATTTTTTTATTATGAGAGGGAGGCAAACGAGCAAGCGGGTCATCTCATCGAAAATGATCACACCACCGCCCATAAATATCAACAACTCAAAGAGAGTTACCAATCTGTTGCCGGCCTTTAAAGGAAGTATAAACCCTTAGTTGAACCCGTTTCTCCCAGTGCTATGCTATGTGGACCAATGAATATGATTGGTGGACATCAAAAGCATTCCATAGCAACGTAGCATAGCACATCTTTGGTGGAAAGGCACCCTTACTTACCTTATTAAAGATAATGTATTTTTAAATATGTTGCCTTAAAAAATATGGTCAATGAGCAATTAAAAAAAATTACCTTTTAATATTTCACTAATTTACTTACTTACCAAACGAATTAAGCCCACAACAAACCGGGAGCGCGGGGCGCCGACGGAGCGTGCCCAGCGCGGTCAATAACACTGAATCAAATACGGTGTGCCGCGCTGCCGGTGTGTGTCACTGCATATTTGATTCAGAGTTATAGAGCGCGCTGGGCACGCTCCGTTGGCGCCCCGCGCTCCCGGTTTGTTTTGGGTTTTAGATACCGATCAAAAGCATCTTTGACCACAAGTTCTTCCAGAGACTAAATATACTTTACCCGAAAGTAATAAAATATCGACAGCCCTAGCGTAAAATCCGTGTCATTTCGGTAGTCATGTTATTGGAAACGCTGCCATTAGCCGGACACATGGTGTGACCCCACTTCCGTGTTGCAGAGCGCGAGCGGAAACGACTCAAACTCCTCCATGTCCAACGGGTCGTCGGCCACCTCACCAGCTTCGGGCACTCCACCCAGTATACAAAAGGTAAAACTGCATTATTGATTGGTCGAGAACGTATTATTTATGAGAAGTTTCCATATTGGAAGGCATTACAGAACTTACCTATAATAAAAGGAATTGTCAGGCGAGCTAAATCCTACTAATATTATTAAAGTGAAAGTTTGTATGGATGAACGGACGCGTGGATGTTTGTTATTCTTTCATGTTAAAACGGTTTAACGGATTCTGATGAAATTTGGCACACAGATAGTTTATTACCCGGATTCACATATATGATACTTTTATCCCGGAAAATTGTATAGTTCGCGCGGGATAGCGATACACGAATTCTTCGCAGATTGAGTGGCTGAGGCAGTAGCTATATATTTTTTTATTTTCCCAGCTCAGTTTGTAGCTAAATTAATTGCTCAAAAATGGGTTATTGCAGAGATGGTGGCTCAAAAAGGATTGTTCGTCACTAAGTTTTAAACCGTGGCTTTGCCTGCGTTAGAAATACCCTCACGAAAAACATTTGCCATCTTAAAGTTTGGCCTGACAAAAGGTTACCGTAACATTTGTAAAGCACAACTTTCGTCCTTTATTCTTGTTTAAAGCTATTATATTATCCCAAGGGAATGAATTACCGGGATATTAGGTAACCTACTTATGTCCTAATCCGGATTTTTATCTGCCTGTATGCAAGTTTTATCCAAATCCATTCAACCCTTATTGTGTGATTGAATAACAAATATCCAAACATCTTTACAATCTTTCACAGTTATAAATGTTATAATATTAGTAGGATAGGAATAGGATTGGTAAATACCGTAAAACCGTAATGACTAGTATAGTATTACGAAAATACGTGTGCTCATTGACAGCGGTAGAGGCGAAAACGTAGAGATTTTGGTTGTGGTAGAAATATAATAACATTTCTATTCCTCTTATTGCTGGTTTTGTGATAGGCTAAGCACAAAAACCGCCAGTAGCTCTCTTAATAAACTTGCTTGTTTCTTCAGCTTAAGACAAGTTGAAAGATAAACGCACGCCAAAAGCAATTAGTTACCTAATAATTAAATAACTCGTGTGTACACAATCCAAACATAGTAATAACCGAAAAACAATTTTAATATTAACTAATAACATTGGAATTCAATACACCGTGAACTCACAAGATTTTTCCACTCCCTGTTAGCCGCGATCCTCAGTAATGCCTGCTAATTGCTGCATCTTGCCACAAGGCAATCTTGTTGAGCGTCTGTTCTTCTTCACACCAACGTAATACCGGATTTATTTAATGCATGTAATAGCGTAATCTTAGGTTCATTAGAAATGTGGCGACACCCGACCACAATATATATTAGTAGCCGCAATTAATGCCTGCATCGATAAGTCTCTGTCATTACCATATCCTTAATTATCCAGTTGAGCTAATGTTCAGCTCTCAGGAGCGGATTTAAAAACTTAATAGATACCTAATGTCTTTGATTGGATGCTCCGACGATGCTAAGGACACCGATTCTGTTATCAACAATAGAATAGTCTGTTTGTTGACACTAGGCAAGCCTAGGCCTAGACAATGAACGGACGTTTTTAAATGTGAGAAAAACAAA
Source organism: Archips crataeganus (assembly GCA_947859365.1). Taxonomy (NCBI): domain Eukaryota; kingdom Metazoa; phylum Arthropoda; class Insecta; order Lepidoptera; family Tortricidae; genus Archips; species Archips crataeganus. Next base: position 11,742,452 of record OX402059.1, on the reverse strand, counting down.
CACTTGTTCTACTACAATCACAATGGTCATACAGTTATTACTTATTACAATTGCAATTCCACATTAACCAGCGAGATTTAATTTTTTGAAATCAGAACCTTGAATTATTCCAATCAAGGTAAATCATGAATCATCTAAGGCTGCAACGCAAAAAATCACACGCATTCAATAGGTAATGATCGATTTCTATCCCACGGCCCATAAAAACTGATAATCTATGTTGAATAAACATTAAGCACTTACATCTTGATGGTAAAGTGATTTCGCGACAATGTTATGATTGATTTGAATACGCAATAATGTCCGGGTTGCGATGTCCTTCCATTGTTAACTGGATAATAAGATATACGGTCTCGTTTTCTTTTTTCAGCTAGGTATTCTGACGCGTAATCCATTCTTATCACGATTCAGGCTACATTTAATTTGAATGACTGGATTAAGACAACCCAATAAATTACCTCTATTCACCTGATTGTCTAGGTATATTAATTTAACTAAGAGTAAATATCAGAACAGAATAGACTACAGTTTCGTCGTAAATTTACCGTTCGGGAGTAAATCTGCCAAAACTAGGATTTTCGAAACTTCTTATCGTGCCGTTCCGTTCACGCTAATAGTATGAAACAGAAGAGTTAAAGGGTCGCCATGATACGAACTTAGAATTTGGTAGTATAGTATAAATAAATAAATAAATATTAGGGGACAATCTTACACAAATCGACCTAGTCCCAAACTAAGCAAAGCTTGTACTATGGGTACTAGACGACGATAAACATACTTGTATAGATAAATAAATACTTAAATACATAGAAAACATCCATAACTCAGGAACAAATATTCGTGCTCATCACACACATAAATGCCCTTACCGGGATTCGAACCGATATATATAGATACTTACTTACTTTTTTGGAGCTACCAAACTACCAATTTGTCGAATAATTACTTATATAAATACAAATAGTTAGTTAGGTACCTGCATATTAAAAAAAGCTAAAATGAACGCAAGTTTAAAAATATACAAATAAATACTTAAAAAATGAAGTTTTCGGTCGAAACGGAAACAAAACCAAAATTCGGTTTCTGTTTTCTAATACCTAGTAGTTTCGATCGGACACTAGGTAAATAAAATTATAGCTTTATTTTGGAATTAAGTAATTATATTGCGATTTTTGGCAATCCTTATAGTTTTTATTGCACTTTCGATGAATATTTTGAATTAATTATAAGTAGTTAGGTAATAAAGTAGCAAGCACGTTTTTTTCTGTAACGAAACCAATGGTTGCTAGTCGTTGACTTATTCAGAACACGTAGGCTCACGCAGTTAAGGAACTATTCATCCACCGACGACCCAACGTCCTCATCAGTTGCAGTAGGTATGCTTTAAGAACACTTAAAATACATAAGTTTGACGACCAGATGGCCTAGTGGTTAAAGACCCTGACTATGAAGCTTGAGGTCCCGGGTTCGATTCCCGTGTCGGGGCAGATATTTGTATCAAAAATACGAATGATTGTTCTCGGGTCTTGGGTGTTTAATATGTATTTAAGTATGCATCTATCTATATAAGTATGTTTATCCGTTGCCTAGTACCCATAACACAAGCTTTGTCTAGCTTACTTGGGGATTAAGTCAATTGGTGTGAATTGTCTCGTGATATTTATTTATTATTATTATTTATTTTTCTTATTTTTGATGGTTTCTTTGCAGACGTGTTCGGAACTAATAAAGGCTGGTCTGAAACTGTCGATCGAGTCAAAACGCAAGATGTCTGGCAGCGACACGGACGTCGGTATCAAGAGGATGAAGAAAGAAGACAGCGATGACGACTACGACAGCAGTCACACTAGCACCACAAAAAGCGAGGGGGTCAGTATCTAGACTAACCATTTCATACAGTACCTACTTACCTACATCATTTTATCTTTACCTATTTACTTACTCATTCGTAGTAAACTTTAGTCTCGCATGTGATGTTGCTGCAAACTCTACACAAAGCTCTCTTTAGATACCTACTATATAAAATAGTATAAATTTTAGTGTAGGGTGGTTTAGGTACTAAGGTTTTACTAAAGTCTAAAAGCAAACAAATAGGTTGAAAACACATTTATTTTGAGTAGACTATACTATGAACATCGTGAATTAATCGTAAGCCATAGAGCAGGGACCTATTTCACACTCTTAGATTAAGTGGTGATAAAATTAAACTTTGTTACTGTGGTTGCGTTGTACGGTCAGCATCAAAAGTAGCTGGTCACTTTTGTACTTTGTCAATCAAGTATGACGTTTTGCACCTAACTGTAGAGCGACAAGGTACAAAAGTGACCAGCAACTTTTGATGTTGACTGTACTACTGTCAGAGCCAACATAATTACATAACTTTAGTGTTACCCTTGAATTGTGTCGTAAACGGACTTATTATGATTAAGTATTACCTATCTATAATCAACGTATGACCTGGAAGGCAAAAACAGTTTGAAGCCTACACAGAACCGATAAAAATGAAATGAATGATTGCGAATCTAATACTAGCTTTTATGGTTACAGCTGTTGCATTATAATTCAAACGGCTCTATTGAAGTTTTATAGTGGCTACAAAGAAGGCTCGCATTGCAAATGCAGTAGCGATCGTGACTTCACTTCCTCGTTCTGAACGTGGTTGTAAAAGTGTGATGGCTTAAGAATAATTTATCCAGTAGGAATATGATCATTAGTTATTGCTTTGAAGAATAACTAATATAAGCTAGCGAGCTCTGAAGGTCTAAGTACGGATGATTATTTCTCTTAATATTTTAAGCTGTTACTGCTCTTACTGGTACGGTCTACTAAACATACCTACTAAATATCTGAACGTAATTATTGTATGAAAAAAAACACTACCTACTGATTTATTCACCCTATAATCATCCATTATCCACAGAAACTTAAATTGTATTTCAGTCTAAAGATAATTTCTTTCTCAGCTCACACCAGAAGACGAAGAGCGCAGAAGGCGGCGAAGAGAGCGAAACAAAATAGCCGCCACAAAATGCAGACTAAAGAAACGCGAGCGCACTGTCAATTTGGTCTCGGAGAGCGAAATACTAGAACACCAGAACATTGACCTGAAGGCACAACTAAAGGTAATTAATTATCAGCGCTAATGACCATTTAACACGTAAACAAGGTTTTGGTCGTTAAGATAAGTCCCTAAACGTGATAATCCTGGCGACTTATGACAAGATTATGCCCTGTTATCATACTTTGTTATACTTGGCGTGTCGGTACACAATTTTCAGGTTTTGATTCCGTCTCCCGAACATAGGTAAAGGTACCTATAGCTACTGTTCAGTTTTTTAAAACCGTTAAGTCGTTTTAGTGCATCGATATCTATGACACCTACATACACCGAAATTCGTACTGCAAATGAATTAATATCAATGTTTACGTTCCTTTCAGGACCTCGAAGTGCAGAAACGCCAGCTAATGGAAATGTTGACAGTCCACAAAGCTTCATGCGTTAAAAACAACGGCACTGCGCGATCCTCGCCCAACTCCAACTACAATTTAGTACGGTACGAAAGCAACGCACTCCCCGCTGCTTTCGACCAGTCACCTTACATCCGACCAGAGTCGGCCAACATCTTAGCTTCCAGTTCCAGCTTCACCTGCGGCACGCCGCTCAACGGGGAAATAGAAACCATCACGCCAATCGAACCCATATACATGCCTCAAGGTATTGAAGTAGACTACCGACCCGACAGCGTCTTCAGTTTACAGTCGTCTGAAGCCAACTACGTCACGACAGACGGCTACATGCCCAAGTCAACCAACCTGCTCGTTCCCATCGACTCGGAGCAGGAGTATTACGACCAGGAGGTGAACTATAACCTGGCCGCGCAGCAGTGCCATACGTACCCCGCGACTGTCCCCGACTCGCAGACCAAACTCAACAACAGCCTCAATGACGGCTGTCTGGTCTAGTTGTACTCGTACCTCAACCTTTCGTCGGGTCCAAAATTTTCTCTCACGAGTATACGTATAAGTTTAAGCATTGGAGTTAAAATTCGGAATAGAGCGTCATCACCGTTGTAGTCTTCATTTCACTTTGTTCCAGTGTTCTACTTGTGTGATAATTACAATGATAACTACATACTTACATAACATAATACTGTACCTATGTTGATATTCAAAGTGAAGTGAAAACTGCTGTTTCTCGTATTATATAGAATTTAAGTTGAAGTAGGGATGGGGAGTATATTTCGAAACGAAGTCGTATGTCTACTGTGTAGAACAACAACGTAGATTAGTATGGTGCCTGTATCGCATATAGGAGAGTGTAAATGCCTAGAGGGTACTGTTCGCAAAAGCTTACTCCGCATAGGTAGGAATTGAGAATAAGGCCACGAAAACATTCTCACATCAATAATTCGACATTGTCACATTTTAATTTATGTTATGTTTATTTCTTTTCAGCGTTGTGAAATAATAAAATTATTGTTTAACATTACAATAGAAACTGTGAAACAGTCGTATAGGTAGGTACACCACATTTTTATTTTTATCTAGATGTTTAACTCTTAACATAATATAGGTACCAGATTTGGTTATTTTTTATAAGTTAAATAATTTTGCTTTGATCTGTTTAAATCGTTTACGGGCTGAGATCTGATTATTTTCTATGGTGCAATAGTGAAAACGAGATTATATTTCCGTATTTCTTATTACAAAAAACTTCCGTATTCAGTTTTTAATTGACAATTATACTTACACAACTGAAATTACTTAAACTAAAAAATACATCAGACATCACAATATTTAAATATTTTATCTTCCGATAGATAGGTGATTACATTTTCTAACAATAAAATACCTCCCGTTAAAATTCCGAAAGTATATCGTACGTTAAAAATATTCACAGATTAATATCGAATAGATTTGTATACATATAAAACTTACACAATTGAATATATAGGTAGATAAGTGTTGTAGGTAGTTGTACAAAATAATATTAGAATTTAAGGTGCTTTAACTCCAAGTAAAAGTGATAGAATATATGGGCTTCATAAGACAGGAAAAAATGATTTCCTTACTGAGAAACGTTGATATTTTTTTGAAGTATTTTTTTGTCGGTGACGCTGCTTTTTGTTTTGAAGTGCCTGGGGGACTACTACGAAATTCGAAGTTCGTATCGTGCCATCCCTTCCACTCTTCTGTTTAATACTATTAGCGTGAACGGAACAGCACGATACGAAGTTCGAAATTCGAATGTCGTAGTATAAGGCCTGGTTAGCTGCACTGCCTTGAAGCCAGGTGCTTCGCAGCAAAACTAACCACTCTCCGTCCTTTTAAAAAGGAAAGCAAATTAAAAAGGTATTTATTTAAGTATAAAACGATAAATATATTTTAACGATCCCTGCAAAAAGCCTTATTGTTTAGCTAGGTCCTATTTGGAGTGCCTCAATGCCATACGTGCGATTGAATACAAGTTAAATAAAAAATGGGCCTTATTCTTACACGATTTCATAATAATTACCCGCTGCAAGAAGTAAAGGTGCCTTTTTTTAAGAATTACCGTTTTGTTATAAAATAAATAATGTTATATTTTTGTACGATTTTAGCTCATACATAGAAATAAATACCCTTATTTATCTGAGTTATAGTCCAATAAAACATAATTATTTATATAAGCCTGTAAAATCTTTCATAGTAAGCTCGAAATTACTGGATTAATTTCCGCTAGTTGAGCATATACTTATTACCGACACATCAGTGAATTCTTAAGACGAGGGCGTATATTATTCATTGTGTAGTAACTGGAGTTGTACTGCTATACAATATACAATGGTATACCCGGTCTTAGAAATAATACAGTGCCTAGATTTTCTGTAGCTCAGATAAATGTATTGCAGACCAATATTTTATTATGGCAGTGCCTTTTGCGTACCAGTGTTACTAGTCTTTGGGCCTCCACGGAGCGCCAGTCGCGCAAGCATTTATTTTTATATTGTTGGTAATACAATGTGATAAAATAAAATTAAGATTATGTACACGCAAAATTTATACACATTTATTAACAGCACAATTTGTCTTGTTTAACAAGAGCTCTGATGTTTAAGAAATTTTATATTCTTTCAGTGAATTACTTATATAGACTAACGGTTCGCGTTATTAAAATTGATTGAGACAACTACATTTGCCTTCTTTGGTTCAAACTTGTGAAGTATGACTAAGTGAATAATGTAAGTAATATATTATGCAGAACTTATTTCTTTAGCTTTATATTATATGACAACCTGTCTTATTTATTACTATGATCTTTAAGTATTTTTGAAGGTTTAAATTATTGGAAGTGCTGTACTAGTAGACGATATTACCTCGGAAAAGTTTCCTAATCTATGATTTACGAACATTACTACTTTTCTCCTTGACATTAAGTAACACCAATAATTGTTGTGATTTAAAAATGGTTTTCCATTAAGTCTGCAGGTAATTCCGTCTCCAGTACTTACCCAATCTTACTTTAGTGAAAAGTGAAGGTACCGTCTCAGTAATCTTAAAGATAAGATTAACTTTAGAAGGTATAGTTGTGTAAAAGTTTCTTTTGTTCACATTTAACAGTTTTCAACCTTATCACTTTAATAGATAAAGTTAAAAATGTTAACTGATGTTGCGGATGTATTAGTTTATTTATTTATCTGGTCGCGAGGACCATTTCCGAACTAAGCTTTGTTGCCGAGAATCCGTACAGTGCGCAAAGAATATGCTCAGCTTTACATGTGTGTACCTAAGTGACCGGTACATGACCAGTGAATAAGTGCATACAGATAGTGTAAAGAGAGATTAGGCTTGTGACGCGATGTGTACTTCATACATGTAAAACCGAGCTTAAGATTCGTGTTAGTACTTATAGCCTCTACTGTAGAACAGATAAGTAGGTGCCACTGTGTGTCCACCTACCTACCATTCTTATTCTCTTTGTAATGTAGGTGAGAAACAAGCTGTACTTTTTTCAAAATATTCGGTTGTTATATAACTGCTCGTATTACACTTCGTTTAGGAGTTATTGTTGTTCTATGATAAGGTGTATTATTGTACTTCTACTATTAATCTCTTTTACCATACTGTTACGTGCAATAAAAGGCAAAAACACTTATTAATGTGTCCAGTCTCAAGAATATAAACATTTATTGATGCCCTTGCGATAGAGCCGTGCTTACATGTTTTGGGGACTAGCAGTAAACAGGTTTTTTGCCTTTGACTGTACAAATACTTACCTAATTATTCGACTGTTTAAGAGTTGCACCTCACTAGGTAGGTATCTATTTACTTTCTATGGAATCCATAGGTTTATACATAACCGCTCACTAAATCAATCCTAGTTACGTAAAAATAATTGAACTTCTGTCATTTTGTCATCAGCCTTTGCAAGAAATATTGAAATAATTTCAACTAACAGATGTTTATACATAATTTACAATAACTATAACGCATAACGTTAGTTAGTGAGGTGCGCTTCTAAACAGTCGATCCCTTTAACGTGTCTATTAATAATTTGCTAATACTTTTTCATAAGTCAGATTTTGAATAGTACTGTTTTGTAAAGATTATATTTCTATGGGATAATTGTACAATATTGTACAATTTTGGTACTAATTGTCACAAAGTGATTCTCATTATAAATTCTTTAAGACACAATATTGTTGAGAAACAGTTGTTAATATGAATATTGTATGTAATTAGGTTTTGTAAGTGTTGTAAACATCACTTGTACCTGCTTCTTTCAACAATATTTTGACAGACAAAGCAAAATTATTGTGCTTACAAATATTAAAAAATAAATCATATTATTGCATAATTCATTGTTTAATTTGATTAGATATTACCTCTGGAACCCACACAAAATGTTTGCGATCTGACAAACAAAAAGATTTAGATAAGAAGTGAAAGACAAACAAGTTTTACAAGATTGATATAGTTTAATATCACAATTAAGGCTTACAACAAGGTCTAAACTTAATGCTCTATACAAGCGCTAATACAAATATCTTACAAGTCAAAGTCTAAAGTAATAATTTGTACGCTACTATAACCATGCCTGTTAAAGGTGGTATCTTTGACAGTTAATTTAACTACACCACGTAGGTATTTACATTTTGTTGACGCAGAGTCAATTACAAGTTTAGATTTAAAAAAAATTGTTCAAACTAAAGCGGCGATATGTGTCGATAAATTTTTAAAGTAAATTCAACGCAACAAATTCAAGGCAACGACCTTAGGTATTCAATTGACCAAGGCAGAATTATAAACAAATGAACATTTACATAAATAAAAATCAAATACATACTAAATAGTAACTGTAGTCAGTGTTTGTTTTTACATTTTTTTTTATTGTTCAATTATAATTAGAGAAATAACATTTTTCTTAAATACCTGTATTTAATGAAGTTTTGATGTTTACAGACACTATAATTATACAAGTTTTTAATAACATTGCTGCCCTCTATAGCCGACAAGACACATTTAAATAAGCTGCAATTTTAAAAGGATCTTTATTTCTAAGCTGAAAATTGCAATTTTAACTAAACTTAAGATCCTTTATTAGCGACAATTTATGAAACGTGTTGTCGTATTGGCGGAAACATACCTAATAGTAGATTCTTAACGCAAATATGCATCAAAATACTGTAATTATCGATTGCTAATGGTAAAACAGAAGTAATGTAGATTGAATGTCGTTCTAACGAATGAAGTTCCTTCGTTAGTTGTATAGATTAGGGTTCACCCGTTCCACGTTTCACAAGTAATTTTGAACTCTACTAGGTAGAGACTTAAATTTTTCACATTATGCTATTATGGCCGCTATAAAAAGTAATTAAAAAAATAAAAATTTAAATGAGTTGTCCTCATAGCTGAACCGTGTTTTTCGGCGTTTTTTAATATTAGAACGGAACTTCGTGAGCGAGTCCGATTCACATTTAGACGGCACTCTTGCTCGGAAGGTAGATACTAGATAAATTACATTAAACGAGGATTGAATGAGGCGTCCATCTTTCAGCAGAAAATAATGAACTCGTTACCAAACTTACGCTGTCCGTAGATTTGGCTTGTAGCGCTTGTAACGACGATAAGAGGGCAGGATGGTGGTCTGTAACAGACGCATTAGAGTGGACAAGGTGTACAATTTATTTAAAGAAAATATTTAGGACGTTTCAAGGGCTTTCTTTAGCATCCATTGTAACATTTATCATCAGCTTAATTAATCTCAAAACATAATCTGGAATCATCATCTATAATCAGGTCATAATTTTTATTGACAGACGGTTGAAATGCTAAAGAATTGTCCTATAAGTAACTTTGGCTTCTTCTTAGAAATGAAGATTTATAAAAAGTTTAAAAAACTCTATTTCAAGCTTCTATCCAGGAAAGAGAAATAAGAAATAAAATTAGTGGCATTCATGTACAGTAATTAAAAATTAGACTAGTACGATAAACGAATGACAATAACTGCTGCACTCCGAGTCAATTAATAGATCATCATACAATAGCCGTGTGCAAACGTATCTACTAAGTTACATACTAAAAAAACTATTTTCTGACACTGTACTAGAATGAACTACATATTTCCATTTCCTTTCTGCTTTTAGTGCATTTAGTGCAATAAATATCTCGAGAGCGAGCAATCAACTAAATCGCTCCGAAGTACTACGAATAGCTCCGATTGACCGATCAACCAAGCGCCAACCAAATTAAATTAAAAGGTGTGGACTTAGCGAACGATTCCTTGAATGTAATAGTTTGAGTGAGAGTGAGATAGCAAAAAAGAAACGGAACAGGAGCAAACTATGCATATAGACTCTGTTACGTACTAGTGTATAGTCGACCAAGAAATTCCTTTACCACCCTAAGGTTCAATGTCAGTTGTACGACTTAAAACATCAAAGGCTATTTTCACTCACAAGTCAATATGACAATCAGCCTTATTGTTTTTATTCTGATGTAGGAACTGTCATTAAAAATGATAAAGCACTTACTTGGTCGACTATACAGTCAAGGATTTTAATTGTTAGGCCACTTGCCACTGTTCGTATTTTAGGCGTGTAATGCAAATCGGGTGAAGCCGCTTATACTCGTATATGCTGATTTGCATTACACGGCTAAAATACGAACATTGGCAAGTGGCCTAACAATTAAAATCCTTGACTGTACTAAAAGATCGAATTAGTGCATTTACACGATTGTACTAGTTGGGAGCGATCAGTTTAGTGAACGAGCACGCACATCTCTGTCATACAAGAACTTCAACTCTTAAGATACATTCTATAACACTTATTGAAGACGCAAAGGAACCAAAAGCGCTACGTGGGTCGGCCACATTGGGCCACAATCGGCCCTCTACAGTCCATAAATATTAATTAAATCGCGATGTGATTAGGAAATATAAGTACAAGTACAGTTTAATAATTGTCAAGTTCTATTCCTAGTCCAATCATGGTTTAGTAATAGATGCGACCGGCGACGCGGCGGCTTATACATTGTGTATGCTGCCAACTAAAAAGTCGTTTCTGGGAAGATGCATACGTTTTCATAATAAAATTCCGAAAACAATAACCGAACAAACTGATACAAAATTCAAATCCATTGTGAAGAAGACATTAATATCTAAGGCGTACTATAAAATTAATGACTATATCATGGACAGGGATGTTTGGAAATAATTCCGATCCGCATTGGCGATCCCTAGTCTCAAATAGCGTATCTACTGTGTTAAAAAATTTAATTGTATTAAATACTTTAGATGTATGTAATTTAATAACAATGTAGATCTGATTGAAAAAAATATACCTTGTTGAGTTTCTTGCCGGTTTCTTCTCAACAGGGTTTTTTCCGAACCGGTGGTAGATTCTTCGACGTTCATAGGAGCATCAATTGATGCCTAAATTGAATAAAGAATTTTGACTTTGACTTTGAGAGACGTATTGAGACCGTCTTGGCCGAGCAATGAACAAAGATTTGTTTAAGATCGCTACAGGCAATCCATCTGCAAGCCCGACTTGCAGGACAGTCTTGTTTCAATAAGCCATCATTGCACACGTCAAGGAAGTCGCCAGAGAATTTACTGTGTAAATTTAACGATGAATATTTTTTCCAACAACATTAATAAGAGAATAGTCTATTAGTTAACACCGAATGCAGATGAAATGGGTTTACTAGACCACAGAATTATTAGGTACAGATTTTTAGCGCCCAAAACCAAAATCGATGTGTACATTTACTAAACTTTTTAATGTTGTGCAATACATTCAATTGACTCATTACAAAATCGTACGAGGTAACTTAGATAAGATAGCTTTTATGTTTTTTGAGACACCGATAAAATATTTACTTGTCTATCGAAGTTTACTTTCTTGATCCAAACGTGTCTACCTGTAAACAGTTATGATCCCTTTTACATAAATGACTGGTTATGGGTATTTACAGAAGTTTGTTTGTAACACGTTTACGAGGTTTTAGACTTTACTATTGAAGGCACTAGAATATTCCATGGCAGGTTTAATTTATTTATATTCGTATTAATAACTCATGGCTCATGGTTATTACTTTAAGATACTGTAAAATTCTGAACCAATGTGTTATTTTATTGAAATACCTTTAAATAATAGGTTAACCATGGGGTCATTCAACGGCACAAGGTTGGCACGCTCGGATCTTTGCGCTAGTTTCAAAAAATATCTTTTCTTTTACTAAAAATTGCGTACTCAAAACTACCCACAGTTAAAAAAACCGGCCAAGTGCGAGTCGGACTCGCGCACGAAGGGTTCCGTACCATACCATACCATCTATAAAAACGGCAATAATATCATGTCTGTTGTATGGGAGTCCCCCTTAAATAATGGTTTTATTTGAATTTAACTATTTATTTTTAAAGTGAATATATAACTAAGTAAATATTCTGTGAATATTTCAAGTGTCTTGAAATTATTGTTTTTTTTTGCTTATGCTAACAACCAAAAGCAATTCATGTGTCAGCGTTTCATAGTGCCTCAAAAATTTAAATTGAGACGCCGTAAAAAGGTCTTCTATTTAAAAACGTGTTGCAAACAATCATTTCTGTTACTTAAGGTTCGTAGAACTAAAGAGAGCACATAGAGCATAGTGAGATACCCGTTGTGAGCGTTGAGACCCAGAACAGAAAAAGTAGTTGGTAATCAACCTTTTGTATTATTAGATCGCGATATGAGTAGGATTGAAATATTCGTCATTTCATATTATACGTACATACTTACATTATGTTAAGATGTAAGGAAGAGTGGTAAAGGAATTTCTTGAGCAACTGCCTACTTCTACCTAAATTGTATAGATCGATTCACAAAAGATGGCACGAATGAATTGAATACATCGTTAAAAGAATCCAAATAAATAAATTAATCGCACATAATCTCGTTTATATGCTGACGCCGTGAACCTAGCTAACCACAATCTTCAAATTTAAAGATTTTGTAGCTGTTGGTTTTGTTGATGTATTTGTTTCTTTTATTGAATTAAACAGTTTAAATTAAATTTTCTTTTACCGCAAAAATTGCAGCCAAACAGCTATACTTATTTCGTATGAATTTCGTACCTTTTCGCCGTGAATAACAATTCCATGACAGTGAAATATTACTATCGAACCGTCTTTGCCTTTCTGCCCATATATATTATAGTTTTACCTGCTTAGTCCTAAAAATGTGCAGATTGTATGTATGTATTATTTTTAGGGTTCCGTACTCAAAGGGTAAAAACGGGACTCTATTACTGAGACTTCGCTGTCCGTCCGTCTGTCACCAGGCCATACTTACTTTTGAACCTTTATTAAAGTTTCTACATATTATTTACTCAATCAGTGCTGTCTCCAGTTCTATTGACCCAAAGTTTGAATAGTGCTTACTATTAAACTGAGAGCAAATGATGTTACTGTACAAAAACAAGACCTTCTTCCATGGAACAGCAACATAACCATTACAACAATGGGTAAATAATGTGAAAAGCAAAGTGGATTATAACTATTATGAGCGTTAGTAGTTACATATTTGCTAAGCATTTGTGTTTTAAGGTATTAAATGAAAGAGTTGAATAAATACACGATAGGACTGATGGGAGTAAATAAAGCAAACATTTACAAGGGAAAAGGTACTTAATGATAAAAAACTTGCTAGCACAAAGATTTGTCACCAATACCACCGTTTTGCAAACATGAAACCCCAAAGAAACCAGCGGCAGGCGAGTGGCCCAGAATTTATAATGAATTAGTTAATATGGAGTCTTTTTCAAACGACGAAAACAAAAGGAGGAGGTTCTCAAGTCGACGTGTATATATATTTTTTTTTATGTATGATCACGCATAACTTTTTAGAGTAGTCCGATTTTGATGATTCTTTTTTTATTGGAAAGCGTATACCCCGAGGGTGGTCCCATTTAAATTTGGAAATAATATACCTACCCTAAGGGTAGGAAAACAGGGGATGATTGATTGTTCAGTCACTGATTGTACTATATGACCACGCATAACTTATTACAGAGTAGTCGGATTTTAATGATTCTTTTTTTATTGGAAAGTGGTCCCATTTAAATTTGGAAATAATATTCCAACCATAAGGGCAGGAAAACAGGGGATGATTGACTAACTATTTACAGAGTAGTCTGATTTACATAATTCTTTTTTATTGGAGATGGGAAAAAAGTATAAAATAAAAACTTTTTAACAAAAAAATTAAACCGCCGAAAAAACTGAAAAGTAAAAAATAATACCTTTTTTGTTTGACCTTAATCTAGGTACCAGTTTGAAGTCGGTGCCTCAGCACTAGCCAGGAGGAGTGGACCTATAATCGTCTACCTGATTGGCTTCTATCACTCCTCCTGGCTCGTGCTGAGGCACCGACTTCAAACTGGTACCTAGATTAAGGTAAAACAAAAAAGGTATTATTTTTTACTTTTCAGTTTTTTCGGCGGTTTAATTTTTTTGTTAAAAAGTTTTTTCAACTATTTTTGCGACGTTAACACAAATTTTCGTGCCTTTGGGGTCTTATTTGGCTGTCGAAGTGCTCTGATTTTACCGTCAGGTAGGAAAGTTACTGTTGTGCGTGCCAATCCAACAATTTAAGCTGTGTGTGAATTAAGTCGCCGAGGAAAATATTTGTCCGTCCAAAATAAACGTTAACACATGGAATTTACCAGTGGCGTAAGCTTGTATCAAAATTTGTCGTTGAGTCTTCTACCCGACTATTTTTTACTGCACAATTTCACTTAAGTTTAACTTAGTCATTTACATATTGTCACAGAGCTGTCGTACCATACCGTTTTTAAATTTCGATTTTGGTAGCTTGTAAAAAAAGAGACCATTTCCCAAATTCAACGAGTACAGAAAAATATAAACGCACTACCTAATTGTATGTATACAAAACAGTGACCAGATAGTAAAATATTTTGCAAAGTGTAGAAGCGAAACGCTACGTGAGATTGAATGAGGTTGAACTTGTTAGTGGATGACCAAAATAAATGAGGTTATTGTTTATTTTATGATCAATGATCATGATATGACTAATTAATTACCATCATACATGTTAAATACAAAATGAACAAAATGCGTACGTGTCGGAAGCCAGAGTTAGATAGCTCGTACCTCCTAGACACTGTCACTTCAAACGCTGGCGACAAAGAGAAATCAAGTTTACCGCCAAACTTCACATCCAAACAGCTATATTTTGTATGAATTTCGTATCTTTTCGCCGTGAATAAAAATTCCATGATAGTGAAATATTTAATATTAGAATCGAACCGTCTGTGCCTCTCTGCCCATATAAATATAATTGTTTTACCTGCTTAGTCCTAATTTTATTGCTTTAATATGATAAGTACTACCAAAACAAAAACGATAGGCGAATCAATGGGTTTAACATTGTGTTTTATTTTTCTATAACACCACTTGAGTCGCTTTCAAAAAATTAGTACACAATTAAGGGATTAATTAAAAACAAAATTTAATTAATTATTTTTGTGACGGAGTTACCCATATACTTTGTATGACTAACTTTCGTTACACAAAAATAGCGATGGTGATTTTTGTTATGATTAAGCGACGACCCACCTGTCACTATTATTAAAGTGGATCTCCCTTTCTATATGTACATGCCCGTAAAAGGTATTAAATGAATGAATTAGAAATAAAGTAGGCATCAATCAAATTGATATCGAAATATCTAAAATGAAAAAAAAAATAGTAATCGTTTGGTTCGTTTAATTTATACCTACGTTTTGGCCATTATTACTATTACATCAAGATTTTAGTTATAACTTGACCATTTTGAGTATTTTCAATAGTTTGATAAAGTTATGTATATTGATGGTCAAGAACAATATTAAGTTAATGTTATTTCAAAAACCTTTTTTTTTTAATTATTCACGAGTAAATTACTACACTGGAACAGAAATTACAGACAATTTTAACGGTAATAGTAATATCATAATAGCCAGAGATCGGATAAATGGATGTCATTGTTGGCAATAATATAGACATGACTCCAAACATCAATTAATTATTTTTACCTGTAATTTAATTTGTATACTTCGTAAAATATTAATCAATAAATGAAACACAGACTTATTGTGTAGATTTATTAAAGTAAATAAAACCATAATCTACACAATAAGTCTGTGTTTAATTTATTGATTAATATTTTACGAAGTAGAGAGTTAGATTGCAAACACTATATTAGTATAGTGTTTGCAATCTAACTCTAATACTATAGAATATTCATTAAGCAAAATACGATGTATATTAAATAATCTGGATAGTATACAAGGAGAAATAGGAATCCGTTTGCAAGGAAAAATGAAAGCAATACTTAAAAGAAATCCACATTTTGAAACTGTCATCAAATACTTAGAAGACAAAATAGACTGAAAACCATTGGCATAACGGTATTCCCATTAAACTACTTAAGTTTGCTCCGTTAACTTCAGTAGATTGCGAACGGAGTTTTTCGGCTCATAAGTATATTTTGGATGTGAAAAGGAACAAACTTACCACTGAAAATTTAGAAAAAATATTTTTTTTTACTATAATAAATCTACACAATAAGTCTGTGTTTAATTTATCGATTAATATTTTACGAAGTATACAAATTAAATTACAGGTATAAATAATTAATTGATGTTTGGAGTCATGTCTATATTATTGCCAACAATGACATCCATTTGTCCGATCTCTGCATATAGCACAACCTAATTTGTATTAACACAAAGCCTTTGAAGTGGTACAGATCATGTAGAAATTTTACGTAATGAAGTTAGCTTACCATTTGGCACGTTTAGACCAATCTTTGGGCGTCCAGTGCAAGCATTTCGGGTCGATCTTTAAAGTTCGCTTCTCCATACTTTTCTCATGTTGCTGCATCAGTTCCTAAATAAGTTAAGGGGCATCAGATCGAAGGAATATGCTTCATACTGGCCATCAATAAAATCGGCATTAAAACAGAATTTACAAAAGACGTGCATGTGTTTATAGGCATAAAATATCTATTTTTATGTAGGTGTTAAAGTGCTAAAACATCGAAACTAAATGATGTTTTTGTAGCATGCCACAATGACGCAATGATAAATGAGGTCTAAAGGAATCAATCCATTTGTAACGTCTCAAAAGTATCTCGCTCTATAGTAAAGTTCCGTGTAGGTAATAGCCGCACGAGCCGCAGGCGAGAGCATTAGTGAGGCTTTATTTATCATCGCCGTTGAATTATACGATTTTACGGTATCCTATTATCTCGCCTCATTCGTTTTTCGTTTAATTCCTATTTCGTCTCATTCTGTATTCGTCTTCGTCTTGTTCGCTATCCGTCACTATCTTTTTTGGTCAAATTCTGCAACTTGTCTATCTCTTAATACGTCTTATTCGTTTTTCGTCACGGTCTTCTTTGGACTCATACATCGTTCTTCCCTTTCGTTTTTTGTCTCATTTACTTATTCGCCAAAATTATTTCGATACGTTCGGTGCTGGTAAATAAATGTTCGTAAGTAAATGAGACAAAAAACGAACGAGAAGAACGACGAATGAGTCCAAGGAAGACCGTGACGAAAAACGGATAAGACTTTGAGGGACAAGTTACAGAATTTGACCAAATAAGTTAATGACGGATAGCGAAAAAGACTAAGTGACGAATACAGAATGAGACGAAATAAGAATTAAACGAAATTACCGATTTTACTGTTAAATGCTACTCGCGGTGGACATAACTTTAAATATCTAATTTGAATGGTAACAATGAACATAAACGTACTTATATACGTTTTCACGTCAAGTCAATTCAATTTTCTGTTAGAAGCGAGGCAATACTGAAGCGCTAAATGGGATTCAGTAGCTATTTTTGCTTTAAATTATGATTGCGTTTTTGAAAGCCAGCCAACCACAACAACAAACTATTAGTCGTATTAAGCCACACCCAATACAGAAAAAAGGATATTTAAACGGTCTGTAGTGTGTTTTTTTGTAAAACATTCTATCTATCTCTTTTGTTATCTTGTAGGTACTCCAAATTATTGAATAAATTATCTTTATCTTTTATCTTTAATCTAGTTTGACCGAAGATCTTGCGACTTGAAACAATATTGTTCAACACGTTTTTGTGTATTATTGACGGCAAAACACACGCAGCAGACCCGACTAAAAACAAATGTATGAAACATTTAAAAAATAGTTATAAAGTCTTAGATTTGGCTTAGGAAGTCGCAAGTAAACATTATTTGAATAACGATCAAGGGGCGAATCACACAAGGGAAAGCTCGATTTTACTGATGGCCAGTACGATGGTGAACTGACGACCATGGCTGTTCAACTGTACCTGATTCACTGAGATGATGTACTGCCCTTTGTAATAATTGATGAGATTTAAATTCTGTAGCGTACTTATTACGTCTTCTTTCTTAATACTGGTCATTTCGCAGATTTCACTGTTAAAACAATAAAATTCATGAAGCATTAGAAAAAAAATTACGTACTGCTAAAACTAGATTTCAGTTATTTTTGCCATTCTTCATTATTATATATGAAAGCTCTCATTTAGTTCCTTTCACTTCTTTTGAATTTTTCTAATATTACTCTTTGTAAACCACAGAATAAACCTAGCTTTTAATCAACAAAGAGTATTTGGTACAACAGATACTATTAGATTTAAACTGTGCTTTGGGAAAACAAGTTCTATAATGTTTAATGCTTTCGCGATTCTCATTCATAATCATAATTAATAATTTTCGGGACAAAATCACATTGTAATGCCCGTGGTCACAAGTGATTAAGTCCCGACAATTATTTTATTAGTAAATAAATTTTGTACAAATATAACACTCCCCTTATTATACGATTGGAACAGTCCAAAGTAAGTTTTGTTTCAATTACACTTAGCGTTAAAAGTGGTAAGACAAAGAAACAACACGCATTGAAAATCCAGTAACTCACTTTATAGTAATTATCGGCTTTTCGTTGTCACCGACGGGTTTGCTATGCATCAGTATGTCCAAGATGGTCTGCGCCCAATAACTCCTGTACGAGAGGAGGCCGAGATCAGAGAGCGGCTTCTCGGGGGAACCAGTTTTGCCCTCGAACTTGGACAATTCGTAACCTGCAGACAATTAAAAGTTACATAGAACACCTACAGTCGAAGGCACAAATATCTATGAGTACAGCCATCGCGTCAAATATATGCAAACACCAAAATATGGTCAGTGCCATAGAGTTGTATTATTTTTGGCGCCTTGGTAACGTATATGTTTATGACTTTGACTGTACACATACAAAGCATTCTTATTATGAAGTTGAAACGAGCGAAAGATTTTTTCCCTAAATAATCTCGATTTAAACTCTCGATTGGCAGTCCTGGGGCCTGTTGCATAACAAAGTACGACTTATATTACAAGCGGAACTCCCTTTCTAGTTAATATAACTGAAGCGAGAGTTCCGCTTGTAATATTAGTTATACTTTGTTATGCAACAGTCCCCTGTTCACTTAATAGTAGTTGACAGCAACTATAAATAAATTAAATTCTCAGTTCCATACTCACTAAATTCTATTAATAGTTTTCCATATCCTTTTCTTTGGTATGGAGGTAGTGTCAGTATACAGGCTACATTGTAGTCCTCTGTACTTTCTTTTTCTTTTGAAAAATATCCTACTATGTGAAATCCTGGAAAGGAATAAAAAATCATTAGTAGCTACCTTATAAACCCAGGTTTGTTCTCTATCGCACAGGAATCCAAAAATGTCTTCTTAGCACACCTCTATGATACTTAAAAACCGGTTGTCTGTAAAGTCGGTTTACGGACGATAGTTCAACGTGACAACGTCATAACAAAACATTTACAAACCAGGCGGTCACCCATCCAAGTACTGACCGCGCCCGACGTTGCCCTCGGTGATCGGACGAGAACCGGTGTTTTGTCAAATATCTTGAAATCGGTGCATCCTACGGCAAAATCAATGAAATTTTCATCTCCCCTTTGAAACCCCCACACCCCTACCCCCCTACCCACACCCCTATCCTCCTACCCACATGTCCCGTACATGTACGTTAGATTGCGTCATCCTTTTTCGTGTATGCAGCCGGAGTTCATAGATTTATTAGACGTTGTCACGTCAAAAAGTTACATGTCTGCCAAATTTCAGAACTCTAGATCCAGTTATTTAGGCTGTATGTTGTGTGTCAGTTCGTGAAGGTAGTGTTTTCGAAATGATATTTTTCGAACATACGAAAATAAATCGAAACAGTAAATTTCAAATAGTTTGTGTCGAACTCAAGTTTGAACAAATGTTAATTTTCATAAAAAACACTACATAATAAAACGATTTTTAGTTTAAAAAAAAACTAAAAAACGATCTTTCATGATAAACCATACGGAAAACCTGCCTAACTCCGTTATTAGCAACTGCAGGATATCATTCTTGCTCAAAAGCCTAAGACTATTTTAAGAAGCCCATATACGACTAGTTTACTTGGTTCTATCTTGGAGCGCCAGTGTCCAGCTTCCAGCTCTATTATCACATCAGCTAGATGGTGCCATATTATTGTACTGTCATCAGAAATATGCATAATTGCCAAGTTTTTTGTCAATAACACAATAAGAAGTGGATGAAAGTCAAGTTTAAAGGTTCCGTTACATACATAGTTTGAAGAGAAGGTAATAAAATAATAAGAGCGCGTTAAAAATGTTACCTCTTGAGTCATATTCTGTCATAACGTAAAACAAGAATGGGTCCGTGTCGTAATACAGCGTCTTGTGATCCAGAAACAACTTTGCGAGCAAACACAGGTTCTGTGCATAGCATTTGTTTTTGCGACCGTCTATTTCGAAGAAAGAAATGCTTCCTTTGCGGTAGATTTCATTGCCAGGCGGATGTTTTAGTTTACATTTAATCTGTAAATAAATAACATTTTTTTTACTGTTTTTTTTTTTTTTTTTACTTGGTGGTTATTAATAAGCTCATAGAATATGTGCTTACCAAATGCCTCTCCAGACACTTCCGACTTTTTCTATATTTTAAACAGAAATCGCATATGTATATGCAAGGGAGATTCACCATTTCCTAAAAATAAGAGTAATTACATGTATATTAGATCAAAGTACAATATTATAGCAACAGAATATTAATTCTGTACATATGTCGAACCTACAGAACTGATAATAAGAGATATAGAAACGCATTCGAGACTTTTCTTCCACAATCGATTTTGCTAGTTTTTCGCATCTCCCGCCGTCAATGTCACACACGTTTCTTCGTTGTAGGGCCTACGCTAGCTGACGCGGATTACCCGGAACGGACGCCCGTCGTGCGCGCGTCTAATAAGAAATTGTATGAACAGCGCTAAGTGGCGCGGGCGCGTGCGACGGATTTTCGGTACATTTTAGACCCGCGAGCGGGCGCACGCGGCGGACGTCCGCGTCAGCTAGCGTAGGCCCTTAATCATAATTTTTAATAGATAGGTAAAGCTAGTAGGTAGGTAAACGTTTTCATTATGTTACGCTCTGACTTGGCCTCAAAATCACCTGTGGGTACGGCGCGAAGTACCACGGCCGTATCCTGTGCTTGCCCAGCTCGATCATCTCGATGTTCTTCATCCGGGTGACCAAGTCGTCGTGTCCGTGCGCCACGAGACTGCCGGACTGGCGCGGCCGGGGCACCGGCGTCGCCGCCCCGCTGGTTATTGCCTCGCCGTCCAGGGAGTCTTGCGATGGCTGTGTTTCCTGCTAGGAGGTTTGTTAAAAATGTTAAAATAATTTATAATGCTTTTCATTTGAAAATTTAAATTTGACATTCGCCTATACTTTTCGAACTCATTTTCGAGCTAATAGGCTTTTGGTGTACAGTTGGAGAAGTACCAGTATCACGTACCAGGGTTAACCCTTTTGATTGCAAATGTCATGTCGACATTCCATACATCTGCCAAAGAAATCGTCGTGAAATTGGTTGTGAAAAGTTTCTACCCTGGTAAGCGATCCAGTTTCCTTGACTGTACCTAATATACATATACATACATCCATTGCGTCATATACATATATGCAAACACCAACCTTATGGTTTGTGGCATAGAGTTGTAAAGATATTTATTATGACCTTGATTGTACCTACATAGGTACCTAAGCACAGGAACAGTTATCGAAACAAAAATAAGTAGTTTTTTTTTTAAGAAAGCCACTTTAGTAACGTGTAGGTAGCGGCATACAATATTGTCAAATTTGTTCAGCGTGATTGATAGTGTACATAAGTATATGAGGTCAAGTGTGTCACACAAAACTTAAGCTTTTGTATCATATAAAATACTTCGGTTTAAAGTAAGAGCTTTAAAACAGCGCAAATAGAATGCAAGCATAAGTATCTGGTAGATAGATATCACAGATCTGAATTAATTCTCACCTCATTATCAATAGAATTGGCCTTTCTCTTCCTGTTCATTTTCTTCTGTAGCGCCGCGGCGAGCACTGCGCCCCCGTTGACAAGGGATGGAGAGTCGTTGACGAGCGTAGGGCTCGCGGGACGGGAGATAAGCGCCCGGGGCTCAGCCGCCTGCGCCATCGTTGGAGCTAGAACGACACAACACCACACAAGTTCTCAACCTTGTTTTGCACACACTCTACTTTGTTACTAAGTAAAGCCTCTAACATTTTTATGAGCGTTCTGCCACTGCAGCCCTGAAAGCCTGCAACGTCCACAAGGGGGCGTTACAGCCCACGTTGAGACCTACGTATATTGCCTACGCCTGTATACGCATTTGTTCCATAGATAGCAAAGGAGTGCCTATGGAACAAGAGCTAATCTGAAGATTGGAAAATCGGCCCTAAATAATCTGCCATCTCCCTCTAAAACGCAGTAAGAGGGTTTTTATGTTTGTTGAATATTGAACTATAACAAGCACAGCGTAAGGAACATAATGGTCTAATCGCTTTTTTGCTCTTACTGCGTTTTAGGGTCTGCAGGGCAGCAATGGACTCTTCGCCAGACTTGGAAGTGAGCTAGGCTTATTGCTCGTAGAACCTACGGCTGATGAGGTAGTAATGTTCTGGAGTGGCGACCGTGAACCGGTAGACTTGGCGTAGGACAGGGGTCGGCAGAGTCAAAAATTACAATTTACAAAATTTCAAAGTTTTTAATAAGCCACCAAAAAAAAATCTTGCCTCAATAAATAGTACTTGCATAAATAAAGTTTTTTGACAAAATAAACTAATCTGTTTATTCATAAGAAACAATATCTATTTTTCATATATAAGTATACAGTGTTTTTTCACAACAAATTAGATAATATATACATATATTGTATTATTAGATAATAACTTATTATTTAACTAAAAAATTAAAAGCGAGTACAAGTGGCTGAGAGATAGAAATGGTGGCATAATTATTTTACGCATAACTTGTTTTTATCAGAAACCATAACTGTTCCGGAATTTTAAAATGGGTATCCTGAAGCACTCTATAGTTTAGGTTAGGTTAACTTTATAAGAAATCTGTATAATTAATGGTTTCTGAGAAAAAAAAAGTTATGACAAATGATGAATTATGCGTAAAAATTTTATGCAACCCAATACGGAACCAATTAATTACCTTATCATGCAACAGGTCCCTCAACCACAACCTGGAAACAAAGGAATCAATGAAAGTAGACCTACCGGGTGCATTTTTGTGAGAGGAGCCGTTTAGTGCTTCGCTAAAATGTGCCCTTTCCGGTATTTTGTGTTGTGGCACACTCGCTTCTCTATTGCTATTGTTATTAGACTTCGGTACATCATTGCAGACTATATCATCTGTCAAAGAAAAATTCAGTTTAAAAAATATTATGATATGACTAATATTTGATTTGCATGTTTTATTATAAATATTGAGGCTGAAAATCACGCACAACACATATTTATTGATTGGTATTATAGTAAGGTAGGTTTTAGATTTTGATGAGCTATGCATACTTTTGTAGCTTAATTTAAATTTTTAATAAATACATGGACAACAATAAACAAAGAAAATAAATTTATAGTTTGGTTCCCTTTTGAAAGTGGTGCATTCTGATTTGTGAATCACCTCTAACAAAATTCAACAGATTCATAAAAACTTTAAGGAGTTCATAAAAAGGGAAAATAATTTCAAACAACATTTTTAACACCACTAACATGCAAACACCGTCACTATTTCAAATAAAAAGTAAAGCAATGTGCATTAGGGTTTAAGTATTGGTATTTAGTTTGCAAACAAGAGAATATACTTATTTTAATGATGTTAGTTGATTTAATTTCGTGTCATTCCAGAAAAAATCTTTATTTGAGGAACACCATTTCATAGAATTTTTAGTACCACCACCATTAATTCCACACCAATATTTAAAGATTACCGCAAAAGTGTCTCACTTCATCACTAAAACAATATTGAAGGTTGGCTCGCTTTTACTTTAAGTAGTATCAGACCAAATAGAAGATAAAGAGAGTTTTGCAAGCTGCAAAGTGAGGCTACATTTCACCGTGTGTATACAGTGGCATGCACACAAGTGCAATGAATATTCAGCAAGCAGACTATTTGAGCACACATGCACAAGCCAAGGCATAGTTTTGCCCAGCCTCACATTATTGTTTGTAGAATTTTGTCTTTATTACTAGCTGTTGCCTGCTCTCCCTCTGCTAATAATTTATTTATCGCTATCCTGCAGGATCTATGCCTTTCTGGGTTATAAACTATCTTACGCCCTTCCCAGAGTCTCGAATTATCTCCATACCAAATTTCGTTTTAATCAGATCAGTGGTAATTTTAAGCATTTGGCAGCCGCCGTGACGTGCGACTCCGAGAGGAAGGGCTATGAATTAGCCTGAAACATGTTGAGTTAAACTCGTTTTAAGACGTGAGTGATCCGATTATTTTCACTATGAGTGAGTCTCACGGTAGTTTCATGTTTGAAGGGGATGTAAGGTAGAGAAAAGTTGACACATTTATAAAATTAAGTATTAATAAGGAAAATAAGAACTTGGTATGAGGCCTTAATTATTGTGCCTTTGTTTACAAAAATATCCATGGTAGGTATAAAGAATACCAAAATCACAATATAAAGTAGGGATGTGACAAAAATACAGACTTAGGAGTTTCAAGTTATAAAAGTGTTTTTTTTTTACTAGTTATCAGTACTTATTTTGTTTAGAACTTTGATTGAAGTGTTCTAAATCAATTTCACTTCCCAAATTGGTCAGTTTATTTTTACTTCCATTGTAAATCTAAATTAATTCATAATCCATATGGCTATAAATATGTGCTAATAGAGTGCATGAAATAAAAATAGCATCTACTACTAAAACAGCAAAACACATACTAATAACATGAGGCATAATGCCACCTCCTGAACCAATGTGTGTCTTCTTTGGAGTAGTAGTGCCTGCGGTGGGGGCTCCATCTCTCCGTGGGAACTGTACCTTGCGGGTGTCCAGCCAGGACTCTGCTACCCACTCGTCAAGGCGCTTGTTGACTAAAAGAAATAATATATTATATTTCATACTAAATACAAACTGAAACATGGATGCACAGAAAAACCCCAGAAAAAAGGCCAGCGCTGGGAATCAAACCCAGGTCCTCAGCATTCCATGCCGTGAACTAAACCCCTACACCACCACTGGTCAGGAGTTTAGACACAAATTTTTCCTATGCATCACACATCTCAGCTTGCTAAATCACATTATGCAGTGATACAGCACCATCTTATGTTAAGCTAACATTGAGAGACATCAACACTCCTTCGGAACTAACCGCTCACCCGGATCAAGAGATGTTGCTACTAAGCAATACTTTAACAAGTTTGGTATGAAGTATCTTTATGTATTTTTATTTTTTATCTTTTTAATTTAGACTAAAAAATAAGACCATTAAACTCTTGACCGCCATGGCCATCCAGTCCTGACAGCCATTGACAAGGC
The DNA here is from genome assembly GCA_947859365.1 of Archips crataeganus. Taxonomy (NCBI): domain Eukaryota; kingdom Metazoa; phylum Arthropoda; class Insecta; order Lepidoptera; family Tortricidae; genus Archips; species Archips crataeganus. Next base: position 11,717,011 of record OX402059.1, on the reverse strand, counting down.
TCACACACCAACGTCACCAATACACGACCAACATTCAACTCGAAATTAATCCTTCTACGATGGAAATAAATTCCTATTTAACGACTAGACGGTTTTTTGCATGGCATACAATACAGAGCATGACCCTTTGTTTGTTTTGTGGCGGTCAAAAGGTTAAAACAAATATTCAGTTTTATAGTACGAAATTTGATTGACGAACTTTGTGTTGTGCCATTCCATTTGCACCTACAGTATAAAGAGAAGAGTGAAATGGGTGGCACAATTTTAACTTCATGGCTCGTCAACACAATGGCCCATGAGGGGTGAGTACGGGCATGCACGATTGTGAAGAGAGCATAATCGTCTGTGAGTGGCCATCGTTGCCTGTAATCGGGAATAATCGGAGGATTGTTGGTACATCAAAGGATTGCGTGCCAATGATCAACAGGCGACAGTGAGTAAATGAACAGTCACGATTGTGTAGAGAGCAACCCATAATTGTGTAGACGAGCCATCAAATTCTATAGTAGCCCCCAAGGTGAAACACATTCCTATTTACCAACATATATCAATATAAAATAGAAGTAGACAGAAATATTTCATGACAGAATTATTAATAGAAACATATTTATAAATGTTTACAGTAAACTAAAAAAACAAAACATAACCTCCTTGAATCAAATAAATTTCAAGTTACTATTGTGTTTAGTGTTTACACATAGCAATTCAATTTATATGGGTTGAAATACCTATAAATATCCACATATTACTTTATAATAGTAATGAGAATGTAATTAAAGACTATTTTAGATCTTTTTATAAACATAAACAACAAAGAATGTTTTCAGAACTAGTTGTAAAAATGTTGTAATTGACTTGGTGTAAATAACTTACAATCCACATAGTGTACATAATAGCCCCTCTGTCCACGGATCTCTTTTATGCTAATAATTTCTGCTAAAGGCCAGTCGTTGCCTCCTTGCATGCGAACAGGCAATCTACAGCCTTCTACCAATGCAGCCTGCAACAATTTTGGCATAAAATTTGGTGTCACAGATATTTATAAATTATACATCATTCGAAAGAGGAATTACCGCTGAATCACAAAAAGTAGTAAGTTCATCGTCGTTTTCGTTCATTATGCTAAATATTTACAAATTTGTTCTAGAAAAACAGAAGCTTGCTCGTCTGAGCTGCGCTGTCACCTGTCAGTTTAACGTTTAACTTCTGTCAATGTCAGTAGAACAAACAGATAAATCAAAAAATGCTGCCAGTAATGTTATTTGATACTGCAAGAAAATTGGAATTATAAAATAAGAAAAATAATATTAAAATTAATAATATCAGGTTAGGCCAATTCACACAAGCCTTATACTATGAAATTAGATTTTTTAAATTTGTATCGTGCCGTTCCGTGCACGCTAAATAGTATTATACAAAAGCAATACAAAAGTGTCCGAATGACACGATACGAACGTCGAATTTCCAACCCCAATAATACCAAAACTTGGCAATACCATAAAAGTTTTTTTCAATAAATTTGACTTGAATTTGTATACCCTATACAGCCATAGAGAACATTAAAATAAGATTAAAAATATTCATTTTAAAATTAAATTCGCATTAAACCTATTGACGGTCAATTATTGTTTGTGTTACGTTGTCAGGTATCAAATTATGACAATGTTTTTTTACGTCAATGTTTCTGTTTCATTCAATTCATTTCAAAACTTTTATCCATCACTCAACTCACTTGACTTGATTCTCTTTCGAAAAAAAAAAACTATAACCTAACATCTTAAATTGTCGAAGTATTTTTGCAATTCAATAATTTTATTAACTATTCATAGTACCTTGATTGTTTGTGAATTGATTTCAAGGCGAAGAGCTTGTTATTATAATCTGCTGAATTTCCGAATCTTTCATCTTATACCAATATCATGGCGGAGATGACTGAAGCGGATCAAATCAAAACGGTAAAGTTTTGTTTTTGAATTGTATTAGAATGAATTTAATATAGAGTGAAGACTACTTTTAACCTTATGATTATAGTTTTGCGAACATAACAAATCGCTTGTATGTCAGGTCTTTGAAATTAACATTCGATATCAAAGATTTATCGATCTCTAACTCTATCTACTTTCTATGTCCCAATTTCAGTTTTTGAGAAAACTATCACTTAAATACCTGCTAATATAATCTTCTCTGGTTTTCAGTTCAAGGACTTCCTTGTGCAGTACAACAAACTGTCAGAGCTATGCTTCAATGACTGTGTACATGACTTCACCTCGCGATCTATAAAGCCTTCTGAGGTATTACAACTTATATTATTCAGGGTCGGATTTAGAAGATTGGAGGCCTGGAGACAACGAGGGAGTGGTGGACACTAAGGCAGAAAAAGTATTTGAAAAGACTATGGAAATGTTGCTGACCTGTCAGAATTAGGATATTTTCTTTAAAGTTTTTCTGTGGGCTCTCTTATGGAGAATCCGAAACTGAGCACCGGAGGCCATCCTCTAAATTTGGCCTTGATTTTTTTATTTACAATTAGTACTTCAACATTTCTTTTAGAATTTGCCATCTGAGCTACATAATAATGATAATCAAAAAGCAGCAAAAGAATGAATGGGAGATACTATCTTTTGATGACACAATTGAAATTAATGATGTGCTGGTCTTATTCAATTAGGGCTGCATGCATATTAATCTCTCATATACATGGGAAGTAAAAAAATGTCCATTCTAGTGTAGGGTTGCCATACATCCCCGGTACGCCGGGACATGTCCCGGTTTGAAGCATGTTGTCCCGGCGTCCTGGCCTATAAGCAAATTGTCCCAGTTATTTATTTAGCGGGTTGCTGCTGGCCTGGCATTGTACCTATTGCTGTAATAAAAGTTTTTTTTTTCTACCTTTACTAGTTTTTTAGGGTTCCGTAGTCAACTAGTCTTTAACCTTTTGACCGCCAGCGTCGGCTATGGACAACAGTACGGTAATACAAAATTAAACCTACCCGCATCCGCATAAGAATCAATTTTGTTCCAAACAAAAACGATGCGTGGCGGTCAAAAGGTTAAATGTCCCGGTCTGAGTCCCCACACTTATGGCAACCCTATTCTAGTCAACTGTTTCAGATAAATCCAATTTTAAAGATTAAAAAAAAAGAATGCCTTAAATTTGGCATGGATCCGTGTCTTAAGCATACAGGAGGTTAAATGGCTTAATGCTTTGTTAAGTCTGTTTAATTGAGCTAATGGATTTTTATGAAACCTTAAACTATAGCTAAACCATTTAACTGTCCTCGCCCGCATGGCACAGGGGCTGGGAGTAGGATGCAGGGGGGGCACACTTACATATATCACACTTTTCATGCAACTGCAGCGACCTTTGGTGTTAGGTGTTTGACGAAGAACTAAATTAGCGGCCATCTTGGTTGACTTGTCAAACTTGTCAGTTGTCATTCATCGGCCATAGCCATGGCGTACCAAATTGTACGGCCAAGGACTTTAATTGATAGGCCACTTGCCAATGTTCGTATTTTAGCCGTATAATGCAAATCGGGTTTAGCCGCTTATACTTTGTATATGTTGATTTGAATTAGACGGCTAAAATAGGAATAGTGGCAATTAGCCTATCAATTAAAATTACGCGTAACTAAAGCTGTACATCACTACCAACATATACATATAGGTAGGTATACATCTATAGATATGCCACATTAGTTCTTGAGTAGCCAGCCGTAGGGCGGCAGCACCTTCCATACATGCATAGAGTTGCCACTCTTGTTCATATTATTATTATTATTATTATAGCCTTTTTTATTTCCATTTTGAATTCATTCAACATATATCATAGTACATCATAGGTGCATGCATTACAGTCTCAATATAATTAAATTAATTATTACACTAATTATTAAATCAACATTACATAATTATTTCTAAATTAAATTTCATTTTGTAATAAACAACATTTCAGTATTATTAAATATTTTATACTAATGATTTAATTTTATATTCTATTTTCAAATTGATTTTCATTAAATTAAACACCACAATTCAATATGGACCCCTCAACAGGTAAAGGTTCATATAATATTACAATACTCTTTGGTAGGATGACAAAGGGGTCCGGGAGAGGTGCGGGCAGCAGGGACTCGAAGCGCGCCCGCGCCCGCACCTCTCCCGGCCCCCTTTGTCGTCATACCCCCAAGCCCCTGTACCGCGCGTTCAAAGACTCAGTTTATTTATTTATTTAACAGTTTAGCTAGTTAGTACTAGGTAATAAAACAAACTTGTCCAACATTGTGTTCTAAAAGATGATATTTTGGAAAGAATTAGAACTTATTGTGTACTCTCAGTAGAGAAAATTATGAAATGATAATAATTTATGTTAGTTCATTTTTGATTGTAGTTTAGGTTAGAGATCTCGTTTAATTCCCATCATATGGTAATGAAGTTAACATTGAGTTTAGAAAACATTCAAATTTTTTTTTCCAGGATAAATGTACTCTGAACTGCATGGAGAAATATCTAAGGACAAACCAAAGAGTTTCACAGAGGTTCCACGAATTCCAAATGATAGCCAATGAGAACATGCTGGCATTAGCTCAAAAAAGCGGCAATCCAAGCTAATAAGCTGCATATTATTATGGCTTAAAAGACAAATTGTAGTGTGCAAACCTTATAATACAAATTTAATTATTGTATTTTTTGTTAGAGTTTATCGTCTTCAATGAAGGCAAATAAATATTGTTAATGGATTTGATTGTTTTGCTTTTCCAGTCCGCTACTAAGGGTGTCTTTCCACCAGAGATGTGTTATGCTATGTATGTTGCTATGGAAGCGTTTGATATCCACCAATTGTATTCATTGGTCCACATAGCATAGCACTGGTGGAAATGGGTTCAGCTCAGCTATGTTTTTCAAGCTTTTATTTAACTTGAAATGTTCCTATGTATGTAAGTAACACAAAATTGAACACGTTCACAGTCTAGTGACCCATACGTGGGGCACAATAGCTCTTATTCCATTGTAATAAGGTTCTAAAGGCACGGACAGGGAATGTGTTAAAATTTTGCAAACCAAATACAATAAAAACCGCATAGGGCAGATGCCCCAGTTCTGGCCACTTTAAGACTGATTTTCTATTCAAATGCCTGTAACTTAGTAAACTCAACTTAAAGTTGAAAATGGCCAAAACCGGCCCAGTGGCCAGAACCGGGGCATTTGCCCTATTGTAAAAAAACAACCAAATTGAAAATTATTTTTGAAGTTGGTTAATGACAACAATAGAAGTTTAAACTTAGATTTATTACGAGTCGTCCTGGAGTATTAGTATTGATGCAAGATATTGTAAGATAATTATCAACACAAAAACTATGGAATAGGCCGAAATTATTTAGATTTTCTTTTCGCGGTCTTTTCAGTCGCAATAGTCGGAGTGGATTCGGTTTGGCTAGGAGGCCACGAGCACCCGCCTTGGCATGACATGCAAATTATACTCTTCTTGGAGCAAGTCTTGTAACAGTTCTGCGTTGGTGGTGTGAAGTCCAAAACAAAAGACGATTGCGAGCTCGTGTAGTCAAAAAGATAGTCGTTGAATTTGGCTTCCACGCTGTATCTTGCGGGCCTTCCGTGTTCTGTTTCGTCGGTATCGAGAACGTATTTGAGAGGGTATGGGCCTGAGGGAGCGTTGCTCACGTCGGAAGGTTTGGTGCATATCTGGTACTGTCCGTTATGTCTGATGATCCTGATTAGTGGCAGGCCTGGGGCGGGTTTGCAGCAGGAGGGCGTGGATGGGCAGACAGAGAGGCATTTGGGAGCCATGCAACATCTTGAGCAGGTTCGCGAGCATGGTCGAGAGCACGGTGGTTTTGAGCACACAGAGGGGCAGCAGGTGGGGCAGTTTGTTTTCATGCATGCGTGCTGCTCTATCTTCCGAAGCACTGAACACGAGATGTGGCCCGGGCGCCAGCCGCATCTTAACTGGAAATGAAGTGGCTATTGGTATTCTGATGTTCACAGAGGAACAGGGATTGTGGCCTGGGTTCTGCATTTGATGAAAGCTGGCAATGTTAAGTAGAGTATATTTAAAGCTGAGAACAATACAGTCAACTCGTGACCACGGATGCTGCAATGTGGCCGAAACGTTGAGGTAAATGTTGTTTGCGTAATAAGTCCCGTTTAGTAACTTACTTAATAAAATAATTATGAGCGAAAATCAAAAAAGCCCTACCAAATATAGACAAAAAAATCATAATAACTATAAATTAAAAATTTTAAAAACCCCCAACGCAATTATGTCATACGTATGTTTGAACATAAAGTTATGCCCATTATGCGCCTAAGATCCCTTCCGCAACTAACAAAAGATCTGATAACTTTGGAACGGCTGAACCGATTTTGATGAAACTTATCTAAGAACCATCGCCAAGAAACCTGCTTCCTAATAAACAAAACTGCATTCAAATCGGTTCACCCGTTTAAGAGCTATGATGCCACAGACAGACACACACACATACCGGTCAAACTTATAACACCCCTCTTTTTGTGTCGGGGGTTAAAAATCGGTCAAGCCGTTTCGTAGGAGTTCGAACAAACACCGTGACACGACATTTAATTTTTTATATATTAGAAGATAAGACTTAATTTTTCACCTGATGTTCGGGAGAGTGTTTGGCGGTGTAAAGCCAGCCCATGTGCTTGGGCACAGGGCCTGGCTTCACGTCTTCTTTTTCTAGGCATCTGTGCTTTGGCAGATCACAGCGCCCTAAGCAACTTGCGGAGGCTTTTTCAGCTGTAATTTAAAGTAACGCTCCATTTAAGCGAAGTACCTAAGAGGGGATGGACTACAAAAGACGTTAGAACAGTTGGAAAGTGTTGTATCGTCAGTGTCGTTATTTGAAAGGGACGCGTACAGCTTCGCTAAAGATAAGTCCCGGGTTACCTACCTACTATCAAAATTCCCTTTTCACCAAAGGACAATTACTTTTTTTTTTTTACATAAAACTGACCCGTGATTGACCATTATCTCACCTGATGAAAAGTGTAGATGAGGCCAAAGGTGTACCTCACTGGTTCAGTAACAGCCTATTCACTCTAGCCTTGAAGAGACCTAGGTTGTATTTATCAGGAAATACAGACGACGGGAGCGAATTCCATTCTTTAGCAGTTCGCATTAGGAAGGATGACGCGAAGCGCATCGTACGGGCCACTGGAATACTAACCACATAAGGATGAAGACGCTCCCCCTGCCTGGATGTCCGTACTTATACATATAGCTCAAACGTCTGGATTGTGTAATGTCTTTGTTGCTATATAGACATGAATGATAAATGTATCTTTAGCAAAACGTCTGGATCTTAGGATGTTACAATTTAAAATACTCTAAATAAATAAATAGTAAGTATAAATCGATAATTAATGTATATATAATTAATGTAGTGTATAAGCTACTATCGCTCTTTGTATCCGAAGTCTTCGCTATTAAGTATCTACTTATAGTGTAGAATACCATAATGACTTGCTCTTTGTACAAAGCAAAATAAGAATAAGAATAAGAATAAGAAATTTATTTGATTTCTCCACCACCAAGTACAATGTAGGAACTTAAATATTATAATAAAGTTGTAATTGGGAGACTTGAGTGGGGGAGACTGGTGCCCGAACTAAGGAGATCCTGTGTGTCAGGTCACCAGGTCTCCTGCCCTCAGATGTCCGCAACTACTGAGTTACAGTTAAAAAATATAAAAAATAAAAATAAAAACAATTTGCGTTACAAATTACATTAAGAATATGATATAGATTTTAACCATAGTTCATAAGGATGTGTATGTGTGTGTAAGTGTGTGTGTGTGTGTGTGTGTGTGCGTGTGCGTTTGTGTATGTGTGTGTGTGTGTGCATGTGTGTGTGTGCGTGCATGTGAGTGCGTGCGTGTGTGCGTCTACGTGTGAGCGCGCGAATGAAAGTGTCTGCGCGGTGTGCGTTGGAGCAATGCAAGATTAGGTTTAAATTGAATTCATGATAATGCTTGTAGCAGATTTTCTGTCGCATTATAATCCAAGCTTTGTAACCAATTAGAAACAACCTTCTTACAGCGAGTTTGGGTTAAAGGGTAAATAGTTAATTCCCTGCTTATTTTATTGAAAAGGAAACCTCCCAGATAACAAAAAAACCTGTGGGAAAAACGTGAACTAAACTTGGGAGCAGGACACACCCTGTCCTTCCTGCGTTTGCCCGACAAGGATTCTGGATCATACGGAATGAGTGCGTGCTGTTTTAATATTATATTTAGGATGAAGAGTTGTCTCACCGTAAGGACCTTAGCTCGTTTATATAATTCAGTTGAAGGGAAAAGAAAAGGAAGGGAGTGACTCACTTTAAGAATTGCCCTTTGTGCGCGTTCAAGTTTTAGGAAGTGGGTTTTGGTAGCACCGCCCCAAGATGTTATGCAATATGAGAGAATAGATTGGCAGAGCGCAAAGTAAACAGTTTTTATGATTTTTGGGTCAGCTACATGTCGGAGATTTTTGAAAATAAATATTAATTTGCGGACTCTAGCTGTGAGGAGATCTATGTGGGGATGAAAAGAGAGCCTGCTATCTATCAGTATACCGAGATATTTGATGACAGAAGTGCGTTCCAGGATAGGACAGTGACAGGATGAATTATTAGGGTCAGCGCAGGAGTGAGCTTTAATGGTGAGAGGACAGGTATATGTTGGGGTTGAGGGTTTAAGGGAAAAGGTAATATACTTTGTCTTGTCAACATTTAAAGTTAGTTTATTCATCGCAAGTGTTTTAGATACCATGTCAAAACCAGCCTGAGCATATTCATAAATTTCAGACCAAGAGTTGGCGTGAAACAAGATAGCGGTGTCGTCAGCGAATGTTATGATACGACCATTTTGAGGCTGCAGTTGGCAAAGGTCATTGATATACACCAAGAAAAGGGTCGGCCCGAGTATGCTACCCTGCGGTGTACCATAAGAAATCTCTAATTCATTACTAACGTGGTCCCCTATTTTGACACATTGGGTACGATTTGCAAGGTAGTCCTCAAACAGGCGCAGCTGCAATCCTCTGACGCCCATTCTTTCAAGTTTACTCACTAGTATGGGGACAGAGACTGTGTCAAAGGCTTTCGCCAAGTCTAAAAAAATTGCGAGTGTTTTTTGTTTGCTATCCAGTTTATCCACAATGTATTCAGTTAGTTCGTGGACTGCATCAGCTGTGGACTTACCTTTGCGGAATTCGAATTGGGAAGGGGATAAAAGATTATTAGATTTCGAGGAACTTGGTTAGTCTTGAATTCATTATTCGCTCGAGTATTTTAGAAAGTGCCGGGAGGATAGAAATAGGTCTGTAGTTATCTACACAGTCTCTGTCTCCCTTCTTGTGAATTGGAACGATGACCGACCTTTTAAAGAGTCGTGGAAAAGTACCGGTTGACATCGCAAGGTTGCATAGGTAGGTAAGAGGAGAGACAAGGAGGGCTTTAAATTGTTTAATGAACGCACTCGAGATATCATCAATCCCAGTGGCACAGTCATTTTTCACATTTGAGATCAGCCTCTCCACCTCTTCCTCATCCGTGTGTAAAAGGACGAAAGAAATGGAACGTTATACAATGTAAATACTTCGATACGGGGAACTGGACGCTAGAATGACAGTTAGTTAATAAAACTATATTACTGAGGCGGTGTAATACTCACATTTTCCGGGTTTGCAACAACATGCCATTTTTCTGATTTAGGTTAGATTCTGGGTTATAATGGTGGTGTGTCCTGGAAAAGATGATAAATGGGATTAAACCATAAGGCTTTAAATATTACGTGCTTAATAATTTCATCAAAAACCAGACCCTACATAGCGCAAAAGAGTTAGCGGTAGCTCTTATAGGTACCTACCTAATGTATGTACCTACCTATCTAATCAGTATAGATTCTACCAGCGTAAGTCCTAATTCACAGGTAACTATCAAGATTTCTTACTCTTGTTGTGGTGGCGTCAGGTGTCTTTTGGTTGATGGAGCATTTTCTTTTTTTTGTCATGTCATGCCAACTGTATAAACTGTATTTCCATGGTGTAGGTCGGGAGGTGGTAAGTGGAGACGTCATACGACTACATTGAGTCGCATGACATTGTATAATGTACCTGCCACTGACGTGGTACGTTTTCATGAATGGAACAATTTTCTTTTTCTACGGTTTGCTTGAAAAAGTTTTATTTAGAATAAGTTTATGCTAAGGACTTTGCAGAAGATAAAGATGAGGCGCGATGTAAAGTATCGTCCAGTATGTGTTGATTATTGCTTGGGTCAAGTATTTTGACCGATTGCAATGTTTATTTAATGCTTGAATGGTCGTTAGGCCTATGTTCAGCAGTGGACGTCTTTCGGCTGAAATGATGATGATGATGATGGTGATATTTAATCTCCGATTAAAGTAACTTTGTTTTACGTTGTAAGTATAGGCAATCAAACACTAACAGCGAGTACCTAGTACATACCACATTAAGATTTATTTAACTAAAAGTATCTAAGTAGTACCTACTTATGTCCGAAATAGGTGATCAAGCTAAATTTAGCATCTTAAGAAGCACCCACCTTAGTGATCTCATAGGTAGGTACAAAACAGACAATGGAATCAGACATTTATCAATTTCATATAAATATACCTACCTACCTAGACAACTACTTAACTGCATATTTACCATGCAAACAGTTACACAATTAATGCATTTAAGTTTATTAAATTATACGGTTTCATATTGTGAGATCCAGTGTCGACATTAAATATGACTTACTTATTGCATTTTGTTGGTATGCATTGTTCTAACGTGCTCGACGAGGAACATAATAAATGTAGTCTTACTTATTTACTTCCTATAAAACATACCGCAATAAAGTCAGTTGAGTCCGTGACTGGCAGTCAGGGCCCACGTGTCGATTCCGCCGGTCACTCGGCCTTCGGCTCGCACGATGAACTTGACAATCACTTTATTACTCCTCATTCTAACGAGTACCGTTAGATCTCTGAACATTCTAGGGATATTCCCTTACCATGGAACGAGTCACTTCTTAGTGTTTCGCGTGTACTTACGAGAATTAGCCAACAGAGGACACAATGTCACCGTCATATCCCATTTTCCTGATAAAAATCCACCGGCCAATTACCACGACATCAGTTTGGCGGGAACCATCGAGGTCCTCAAAGATGATATGCCGGTTGAGAAGTCGTATGCAAGCATTATAAATACTGCGCTGTTCCTAACGTTCTCTGGAAAAGAAAATTGTGAAGTGATGGTGAAAAATAAAGAAGTGCAACGTTTAGTTTATTCTAAAACTAAGTTTGATGTGGTGGTTGTTGAACAGTTTAATAGCGATTGTGCATTCGGTATAGCATACAAATTAAAGGCTCCCGTGGTTGGACTGATGTCTCACATACTAATGCCATGGCATTACCAGCGGCTGGGTATTCCTTATAATACAGCCTATGTTCCATTTCACTTCCTCGAAGGTGGCACGAAGCCTTCGCTGTACCAACGAATTGAGAGAATTTTATTTGACGTGTACTTCAGAACACTTTACTACTTCGTTACGCAAAGAAGCGATCAGAATGCCCTCTCTCAATATTTCGATGACATTCCACCCCTGGAGGAACTGGCTAGAGAAATGAAATTTTTACTTGTGTACCATAACTTCATTTTAACTGGTTCAAGGTTATTTCCTGCTAATGTAAAAGAAGTCGGTGGTTATCATGTTTCGAAAGCAAAGCCTTTAAATGGTGTAAGTTTCATGTGTAATATTAAGTTTACCATAAGTTATTTAGTTTGTAGTTATAATTAAGTACCTACCCTTTTTTTCGTTCAACAGACACTAAAGAAATTTGTAGAGGAAGCCAAGCATGGCGTGATATACATAAGTTTCGGATCAGTGATCAGCCCCTCTTCTTTGTCACCTAAGAGGGTGGAAGCCATTTTAGAAGTTATGTCCGAGCTACCTCAAAGATTCATTTGGAAATGGAATAGCAAGACTTTACTAAAAGCCCAGGATAAACTGTATACCGACACTTGGTTGCCTCAGGTTGATATTTTAGGTAAGCATTTTCATCAATGAACTTTTATCTTATCTCTTAGCTTAATCTGTGTGTTGCTCAAATTAATAAAATATGTACCTATAACACGTGCTTAGATTTTGTTAGCAGTCTCAATTGGGCAAGGATTAAAGATTGTTATAAAAACTAACTGTTGCGCGAGACTCCGTGTGCAAAGAATTTTTTTGTCTATCCCGCGGGAATTATGCAATTTTCTGGGTTAAAAAGTGTCCTATATATGTTAAACCAGAGGCCGTATTGTCTAACGCTTCTGACGCTTGCCTTCGCTTTCACCATCTCTTTCTGACACCATCTTATAGGTACCGTTTGACTGAAAGAAATAGTGATTCCGAAGGCAAGCGTCGGAAGCGTTAGACAATAAGCCTGCAGGTTATACGTTATACCTGAACTATCTGTGTGTCAAATGACATTTTAATCCGTCAAACCATCCCTCCCCAAACACATCCATCCATCCATAAATTCATTCATACAAACTTTCACGTCTGGCTTTTGCCCGCGACTCCGTCCGCGTGGAATTAGTAATTTGGGCAGCTTATTTTTTATCAAATTTGCTTTTTCATCAATTATGGCTCTCCTTAGATCCTTCCGGAAGAAGTGAAACTTCATAATAAACCAACCCGCTCCCAATCCGACCCCAAACAGCCCCCAACCCGCTCCCAACCCGCCCCCAACTCGCTCTCACCCCGCCTCCAACCCGCCCCAACCCACTCCCAACCCGCCCCCAACTCGCTCTCACCCCGCCTCCAACCCGCCCCAACCCACTCCCAACCCGCCCCCAACCCGCCCCCAACTCGCTCTTAACCCGCCCCCAACCCGCTCCTAAACCGCCACCAACTCACTCCCAACCCGCCCCATCCCGCTCCCAACCCGCCCCCAACCCGCCCCCAACCCGCTCCCAACTCGCTCCCCCACCCGCTCCCAACCCGCCCCCAACCCGCTCACAAACCGCCCCCAACCCGCTCCCAACTCGCCCCCCACCCGCTCCCAACCCGCCCTATCTAATTGGGCTATCTGCCACTGAAAGAATTTTTCAAATCGTATCAGTAGTTCCCGAGATATATAAGTTTCACTTCAAAAACCCCCAATTTGGAAACATTCTTCCGCTCCGCTCCGCTCCTATTGGTGTTAGCGTGATGATATATAGCCTATAGCCTTCCTCGATAAATGGGCTATCTAACACTGAAAGAATTTTTCAAATCGGAGCAGTAGTTCCTGAGATTAGCGCGTTCATAATAACAACTCTTATAAAAACAGTTCGATAAATTCTTAAAATAAACGTATCTTTCTTATTTGTGAACCGATTCAAATGAAACAAACACTAAATGTTAATCCAAGAAAATACCAACATATCAGTGAAAACCGCATCCTTCTAGGTTAAGCCGTTTCTGAGATTAGCGCGCACAAACGCACAGACAAAGAGACAAACAGACAATAACTCTAAAAATCATTGTTTTGGGTTCTATTGCGCTAATAAATAGCCCTAGTGTCAGTTTTTCTCAAATATTTTCAATGTACAGACACCGACTTGTTACAGATTTATTATATGTATAGATAGATTCGTTGGATTTAATTTGTTTCAAAAAGTTTTTTTTTCAACAGGTCATCCAAATACATTGGCGTTCTTTTCTCATGGTGGGATGGGTGGGACGACTGAGGCCATACATTTTGGTGTTCCAGTAGTAGCAATGCCAGTGTTAGGAGATCAGCCAGCCAACGGAGCCGCCATAGAAGAGAGTGGACTAGGAGTGCAGGTTCAAATAAGAGATTTAAATAAAGAAAATCTTCTCGCTGCTTTCAGAAAAGTTTTGGATCCCAAGTAAGACGACTTTCTTAAAATTACTGGTTAGGTATAATATTTTCATTAATGTTTTCAGTTTTCGTAACTTTCATTCATTATTATGAATACATGCGGACACATTACTCCTTTTATTTCCTAATATTAAGTTACTCCGACACCCGTATTGAGAGGCCAGTGGTATCGATAACGTGTTCACCGCCGTTGGGCAGAAACGAAAACTTGAGGAATCTTGAAATAAACCAAGTTTTTAGGTCTATAACGCAGCAGCTTTTATTCCACAATAAAAACACTAAGTATAGTTGTCAGATACATTAATACTATTGAGATTAAGCAAAGCACACTCGCAACGAGAAGTTCTTGTACGGAGGTTGACATTACAGAGAAAGAAAGGAAACGGATATAAGGACAAACTGACGTTTGTCACTGTCAAACTGATTGCGTTATGTTATATTCTTAATATATTCAACAACCCGCCACATTACAGCGGCGGAAACGTCGAGGTAATTTTAGAAATAATACCTATGTAACTACTTATAAATTCAAAATTTTAAAAACCACCGATGGAATTTGTTCACACATACCTACCTACTTTGAAAATAAAGTAAATGCCCATTCTGCATCTAAGATCCCTTCCACAGCTAATAAAAGAGCTGATAACTTTGAAACGGCTGAACCAATTTTGATTAAACATGTCTAAGAACCATCGCCAAGAAACTTGCTTTCAAATAAAAAAAACCGCATCCGAATCGGCTCACCCGTTTAAGAGCTATGATGCCACAGACAGACACACATAGCGGTCAAAATTATAACACCCCTCTTTTTGTGTCGGGGGTTAATAAATAAAAGACTGACGGTGCGGAATCGCAGTGACGTGTCGTAAACGTCACGACTTTACTAATGGAGAGCGTGCGGTTACAACGGTGCGGATACGATGCGTCACTACGATTCCCTACCGTCGCCGTATTTTAAGCGGCGGTTTGGCCGAACCTTTATTTCTTAATGGTTTCAGGTTCCGAGAGCGAGTTAAACAAGTCTCGAGAGCTTGGCACGATCGTCCTATGCCCCCGCTCGACACTGCCATTTACTGGACGGAGTTCGCTGCTCGTCACTCAAACTTCACATTCCGAACAGCAGCAGCTGATGTTCCATTATACCAACACTTTTATTTAGACGTTATTTGTGTATTTTCTGTCTTCCTGATTATTGTAGTAGGAGCTCTGAGACTAACTTTGGGAGTTTGTCGATCAAAACCGCAAGGTAAAGCTAGCGAAAAGAAGACGAGCAAGCAGAACAAGAAATCAAAACGTGCTTGATGCTGATAATATTTACAGAGTTGAGTATGTTGGTTTCCATAGAATAAACGTACTTATTATTTTAGCGTTGTTTGTATTACATAATAATACTAGCCATGTTTATGTCTACTTCGTGAGTACAACAGATAACGGGCCTTTAAATCCTACTAATATTATAAACGTGAAAGTTTGTAAGTATGGATGGATGGATGTTTGTTACTCTTTCACGCTAAAACGGGTAGTCGGATTCTGATGAAATTTGGCACACAGATAGTTTATAACCTGGATTTCAATAATAGGATACTTTTTATCCCGGAAAATTGCGTATTTCCCGCGGGATAGCGATAAACGAATTCTTTGCAGACGGAGTCGCGGGCAGCAGCTAGTATCCTATAAATGTAGTCGTTTCGAGTTGTCATCTGGATGGTTTTTATCCAACTAGCTGAGTCAGTATTTGACTCTGCTTTATTATTATAAGGAGCCGTGGTGGCCTAGTGGTTTGACCTATGGCCTCTCAAGCAGCGAATCCGGGCTCGCACCTCTGAGTTTTTCGGAACTCATGCGCGAAATTATATTTGAAATTTACCATGAGCTCTACGGTGAAGGACAACGTCGTGAGGAAACCTGTATACCTACACCTGAGAGGAAATTCAATGGTGTGTGTGAAATGGGAACTACAGCCCAAGCTCTTTCATTCTGAGAAGAGGCCAGTGCCCTGCAGTGGGACGTGTATACGATGGAATGATGATGTTGATGATGAATAATTCTACGTAAATAGTGCATGCTATTCAGTCTGAGTATTGATTTGATACCATTTTCCTTGTAGGTATGTGTGGGATACTTAGTTAATGAAATGTTTGTGTTGATTATTCCCTTAGTCTTACGCTTAAGCCTTAAGCTATTAATGTATGGGAGATAAATTAAAATCCCGCGATTTTACTAAATTCCCCTGCCAATTCCCAAAAAATATTAACTAGCGTGGTATGAAGAGCACACATGCAAAATTCTTTACAAGAGATTTTAGGTGCGTAGGTAGGTACATTCGGAACCGAATAACAAAATAGGCCATGAATTATATCTAAAGTCCCGTTCTATCTACATACGAAATCACCCCAATCCAACCAGCAGTTTTTGCACAAATGGGTAGCAAACTAAGATGTAGAGTTTGCTTGAGTTTTATTACCTACCTTACTCTGCCGAAGGAGGCTTATGTTTTTTTTTACAAAGGTATCCGATTATGGGAAGCTAGAACCAGTGTAATAAAGGCTTAAGGTCTCTACCCATTAGACCGTATCATACCATGACCGCGCTATGAACGTATCAGAGGCCCTACCACGAAGTGCATAATTCGAACTTCGTTTCGTGCCGTCCCGCTCACGCTAATATGATTTGACACGAGAGTGAGAGGGATAATGCGATGCGAACTTCGATTTTCGGATTTCGTGGTAGCGCCTCAGACACGACAAGCAACACCATACAAATGTGACGCGACGATGTTGGTCGCTGACGGAACGGTCTAGTCGGCATAGTCTCATGTATTTCAATACAAAGAATATTTTTTTGCCTGACTCGCCCCTATTACAGTCATGGTATGATACGGTGTAGTAGGAAAATACCTTTATTCCTTATTTACGCAAACCCTCCAGTAGGTACCCACGTACCTAAGCGTTGTAGTTGTATTATGCAGTCGCTTAAACAATAAGTAGGTATAAGAGTTACCAATCTCGGACTAAATGTTTACTTATAAGCTAGAAACTCGTACAATCCTTTATTTAGACGTTCTAAAAATTGCCTCTCAGTCGCATTAAATCTCGTGTCCGCGTCTTAAGATATTCAAGGCCACGAAGATCGTCTGGTTTTTTGCAAATATTTTGCTTCCTATGGTTTCGATGACTTTCGATGACATTTCTAGGTATTTAGTTCTGTTGAGCGTAAAATTAATGATTTTGCCTGAAACATTTTTTTTATTTTTTTACGTAGATATGGCCACATTGAAATCAATTTTATTTTTATTTTTTTATTAGCCTGTTTTGGTGTCCCACTGCTGGGCAAAGGCCTCTCCTCTCTTGCTCCACTCTTGCCTATTGTGACGTGACGAAACATCTAGATCGTCAAAATATAAATCCTTTTTATTTTATGTCCACCTGGAATTTCGCAAATTTCTTCACAATCTAAATGTCGAGAAATGGACGCCTAGAAAAATATTCAAGCAATGTGTGACGACTGGTGATTCATATTTCTTTACATATTGCAGGTAGGTTAGGAAAGCTTTTCGGCAAAAGGCTGATGTAGGTTTGTTGGATAGACAGCAGTGGCGTAGCGTGCCTTAGAGGGGCCCTGTATCAAAATTAGTCGGGGGGCCCAAACGAAGGGTAAAACTTACCATACTTACTCTTAAACCATATCTTTGATTAACTAAGTTTGATTAACTATGTTTTTAGGGTTCCGCCAAAGGGTAAAAATGGGACCCTATTACTGATGCTCCGCTGTCCGTCCGTCTGTCCGTCTGTCCGTCTGTCCGTCTGTCCGTCTGTCACTCACCAGGCTGTATCTCCTGAACCGTGATAGCTAGTTGAAATTTTCACAGATGATGTATTTCGGTTGCCGCTATAACAACAAATACTAAAAACCAGAATAAAATAAATACTCCCATACAACAAAAGTGATTTACTTAAAAATAAATTTTTAAATTAAAATAAAAACTCCTATATATGTTAAACCCATATATGTTTAAGGGGGCGGGGCTCTCATAGAAAAAAACGTGATTTTTTTGCCATTTTTATAGATAATGGTACGGAACCCTTCCGTTTTTTATAAATGTTACTATATTACCTACCACCTACAGTGACATTACAAAAATTCAGGCAGACAATAGGCGGCCTTATCGCTAAAAAGTCATCTTTTCCAGACAACCAATTACTTACGTATTTTTTTTATTGTTGGTGTCCGTGGATTCTTAAATAATTACTGTAAACTATTGTAAATTTAAAAAATAATGCTCTTTCCTTTGAAATGTCTTATGGTTACAGTTTGTGAATTTTCTGATTTGCTATCAAAAGTGCCCCCAAAATTGAAAATTCATTTATTTGCGTAACGCGTTGGTGTTTGGGTCTCATAAACGCATAATTTTGTAGGTTATTTTAATTCCAGGTAGATAAACATAAGATTCTTATCACACACACACGTGCGGAACACGAAGTAAATGATTAGAAGATAACAGAAGCAAACCTATATATAACAGTCGATCGGAATCGATGTTTCAGAGTAGACATAAAAGTCATAAAAATGAAAATTATCAAAAGTTCATTTATTGCAACATTGACAATTATTGTCATGTTTAACGAAGTGACTTCTTTAAAAATACTCGGTATATTCCCATACCAGGGCAAGAGTCATTTCTTCGTGTTCGAGCCGTTCCTGCACGAGTTGGCGAGAAGAGGTCACGACGTTACGGTCATCTCTTATTTCCCTCAAAAGCAGCCAATCCAGAACTACACTGACATCAGCTTGACCTTGAAGGAGAAAATCTATGAAGAAAGAATCGAAGTTGAACAGACGTTTTTTTCACAAATAAGAGTAATTAATGAATTGATGGAAAATGGTTTAGAAAACTGCAAAACTCTATTGGGGGATGAAAATGTGCAGCGTTTGTGGAAATCTCAGGAGAAATTCGATGTAGTGCTTGTCGAGGCCTTCTTTACTGACTGCAATTTAGGTTTGGCTCATAAATTGGGAGCTCCTATAATCGCTCTCACGACTCACATAATACTGGTTCATCATTACGATCGCTTTGGTATTCCTTACCAATTCTTACAATTTGGCCCAGCACCCAACTTCTTGTACCGTTTCGGAATTACGTTGTTACTAGAGTTCACCAAAATTTTTGCGCGATGGACAATTCAGAGCGATGAACAAAAAGTCTTAGCGACATATTTTGACGACATTCCGCCCCTTGATGAAATAGGTCGCGAAGTTAAATTGCTGCTGCCTTACACCCATTCTGCCTTATTTGGTCCAAAAGCTTTACCTGAAAATGTCAAGGAGGTTGGAGGCTACCATGTAGCTAAACCAAAACCATTGCCTGAGGTAAGTGAACAATATTTTATTTAAATTATATGTATCATAAAATTAGCGACTCCGAGTCAGAAACCCTATGATTTATTTAAATGGGCCGAAAGTTTGGCCAGGCGTCACACGCCGATGCAGACTTGGCTAAAATACTTATATTAGAAGACCATTAACTTTTTATGTGTCTACAGAAGAGACACAAACAAAAAAATGTCTATGGACCCAAAAAGGGATTTGTGAAGCTATTGGTGTTTAAAAAATCACAAAGTATTTTTCTTTCAGAAATTAAGACGATTCATTGAGGAATCCGAGCATGGTGTTATATTCATAAGTTTTGGGTCTATGGTGAAAGCCGCGACTATTCCTAAACATAAGCTAGAGGAAATAGTCGCTGCGTTGTCGGAGCTGCCTCAACGGGTGGTGTGGAAGTGGGAAGAGGACACTCTGCCAGGGAACCCGCAGAACATTTACTTATCGAAGTGGCTTCCACAAAATGACATTTTAGGTAAGAACTGTTTCGGAGAAAGTAATACAAGGTGTTTTAATTCGAAATATTTCAGCGGTTGGGTTAGTTAGTTAGTTCAAGATGTAGTTGGACGATTTCAATTTAAAAAATACTTGCCCCATTTAATCATTTTTTAACCTTTCTTATGCCGTGACGTGGATCCGCGCTAGATTTAGGGCTATCTTTTGTATTTTTATTTTAATCTGTAATATTGATATTATTTGAAACAAAGGAGACTAGAACGCAAGTTTTTTTTAACTTTCGGCATACGAGAGGTTAAATTAGGAAATGTTCGGGTTTTCTTATTTATTTTTATACAGAAAAAAAGTGTCATTCTTTTTTGAGTCAGTTTTGTGACTTTTTTCATACAATTTACAGACAAAAGTGACACGAAAAATTGTATGGAAAAATAATGAAATGGAAATTATCATTAAAATCAATACTAGCACTCTTGATTCTGAGTAAGTAGACCCCAAAAGGTAAGGTTAGGTAAGTACCTAATTATGAAAAAAATAGAATATAAAAATATGTTTTTGAGGAGTGTTCCGTTCAGTCATACAGTCAGCAGCAAAAGTCAATGAGCGGTGCTGGAGCTCAAAATGGTCTAGAGACCCTCTTATTACCTTAGCAATAGAGTCGTGTGTAGATCATTTTGAGTTCCACAACTGCTCATCTGTTTCTGCTGATTTTACTAACCCAACCACCTGCTGAATTATTCCGAATTATTTTTAAGATTAATAGGCTAATTAAAAAAAATATGATTCCCTGTATTTTATTGTAATTCAACAGTTCTGTTTTTCGATAGGGTGAGTGGGGGTAAGATGAAAATAAGATGAAAGGCAGTGTAAGATGAAAAACTACTCTTAGTACCGGGTGCTACGAGTGGTTTTTCATCTTACACTGTTTTTCATCTTGCCCCCACTCACCCTATATCTTAAATGTTACTTTTCCAGCTTGAAAAGATCTCGTGTCTGAATATGAATAACTAATATACTTAACTATTTAACTATTTAACGACCGCCTTAGCCTAGTTGGTAGTGACCCTGCCTACGAAGCAAGAGGTCCTGGGTTCGAATCCCGGTAAGGGCATTTATTTGTGTGATGAGCACGAATTTATTTATTTAATTTATTGAATCAGGCGTTACTTTGCGGAGGTCCATATTAATGAACTAAAACAATTATTTTGCTCACCCGCGACCCGCAATTTTGCTCGGTCGCGGGTGAGCAAAGTAAGAGTTATGGATGTTTTCTATGTATTTAAGTATTTATTTATCTATATAAGTATGTTTATCGTCGTCTAGTACCCACAGTACAAGCTTTGCTTAGTTTGGGACTAGGTCGATTTGTGTAAGATTGTCCCCTAATATTTATTTATTTATTTATTTTTAGCTCATCCTAATGTTGTGGCCTTTTACTCCCACTGCGGTCTCTTGGGCACTACAGAGGCCATTCATCACGGAGTACCCATAGTCGGGATGCCTGTGTTTGGGGATCAACCCGTTAATGCTATGGCGGTAGAAGAAAAAGGATTCGGGGTGCAGTTATATTACAGTGAACTAACCAAAAATACGTTGCTTGAAAAATTCAAAATTGTTTTAGACCCACAGTAAGTATTCATTTATAATATTGTTATCAAATAAAATATGTAGAATATGTGTCATCTAGACCCCGTTATCTTGTCGCACTGAAATTGTTTTTCAGTAGAGCGTGAATGTTTTTTTTATCGACCTTTTTGATATCGATGTTTATATCATCATCATCATCATCATCAGCAGCAGCAGCAGCCTATGTTCGTCCACTGCGCTGGACATAGGCCTCTTAATTACAGTTTATAAGGGATAAAATGTCAATTTTATCGCAAACAATCCCAAAATTAGAGAGACAATCAATCGAGCTTTTAGAATCAATTGCCGTAGTAAGTGATGTAAAGAAGCAGTTGTTGAAGTTAGTTTTGCATGAAAAGGGGCGGCATATTTATAAAAAGCTATCTTTATCATTAAAAAAAAATGATGGATATCATACATTGCAAAAAATTGATATGCTTAACATAGGCATATAAATAGAAGTAATGAACGACGATCCATGCAAACCCAGCCTCCAAATACTTCTCTTTATTTAAGTACCCTCCCATTAGATCTGTCGCAGTGGAAAGAAGTTTTTATCTTTTCAAATAGAAGACGCAGCATGACTTCAAAAAATGTAGAGCAACTTTTATTTCTTCGTTTATTATTATATATTTTTTTATACAAAAGTAATAGTACCTGCAGTGACTCCTCTTTGAAATTATCAGTGACATACAGTATCGACATTTAGATAGTCGATAAAAAAAAACATTCACGCTCTACTGAAAAGTAATGACAGTGCGACAAGATGACGGGCTCTAATTATCTGACAGTGGCCTGACGTTATGGTCTCTCATAGCATATGGAGTACAAAACATACTTTTTTATTTTCTTACGGTTCCGCGCAAAAATACCTTTTGTGGATAGGAAATTTAATCCAAGAAAACTATAGCCGTTGTATAAAATAAATACGTATTGTAAGTACAATGACTCTTGAACGAAATACTTCTTCTTCAGGTTCAGAAAGAGAGCGAAAGAGATATCGCGAGAGTGGCACGACCGGCCGCTGTCGGCCATGGACACGGCCGTGTTCTGGACGGAGTACGCGGCGCGGCACCCCCGCAGCTCACTGCAGATACCGGCCGTCGGCATGCCGCGCTACCAGCTCATGGGACTAGATGTACTCTTTGCGATCATCAGTCTGTTCTTAGCATTTGTACTTACTTTTAAATATTTAGTTTTTGGGAGAAGAAAGACGAAACCAAAATCTGATTAAGTAATTTATAAGTATTGCTAAAGACCTAGATGGTAATGGCATGAATCTGATGAATCATACCTACATGACGTGTCAAAATCATTGTCATTCTTACTCAGTGTTATTAATGCTTAGTAGATTCATAGTAGTATTTGTGAACTTTGTTTATAATATTAATTATTTAGCTGTTGCGTAAAAGGAACGAATTCAAACTCAGAGTGACATGACATTAATTATTAAAAAAACTTTAGTTATTTTATTTTAGACGCACTTATTAATTCATGACGTCAATATTGTGTTAAAATTTTTGTCATCATTACTTAGCATTGTCAGTTAGCATGACATGACTGTTTTAGAGTCCATAAATTATTATCATAAAATTGTACCTATACAGTCTTCTATTTAATGATAAAATAAAAAGTGATAAACAGTGATTCTATTTTGTTTTTTTTGGTTAATTTTGTAGTTATAATAAAAGCATTGGGGAAGTAGAAAATTACAAGTTTTGCGGGTCGATCCTTGCCAAGAAAATATGCTATACCAAGTAGGTATGACTACACAGTCATACATACCTACCTGGGGCCTGTTGCATAAC
The DNA here is from genome assembly GCA_947859365.1 of Archips crataeganus. Classification (NCBI taxonomy): domain Eukaryota; kingdom Metazoa; phylum Arthropoda; class Insecta; order Lepidoptera; family Tortricidae; genus Archips; species Archips crataeganus. Next base: position 11,693,841 of record OX402059.1, on the reverse strand, counting down.
AAAGTCGTACTTTTTTATGCAACAGGCCCCTGGTATAGCATATTTTCTTTAGTCGTTCAGCGAGGTATTATTTTCCAAGTTAAAAAATTTCTCCATGTGTGAAACAAAGTGTTTACTTTGGTTACATGCCGAAATTCTTTCATTTCAAACTAAATACAAACTGAAATATAGATGCACAGAAAAAAGACCAACGCTGGGAATCGAACCCAGGTCCTCAGCATTCCGTGCTGCGTGCTAACCCCTACACCATCACTGGTGTTATTTTTGAAATATATGGTTTCACGGGATGACCGTAAAAGCAATAAAAAAATGAAGTTCAAAAAATAAATACAAAAAGATACTTCATATCTAACTTGTTGAAATTCTTTCAATAATTTTCAAAGTCCAGCTGGATGTACAAATACATATTTATTTATTTATTATACCCGTTTAGATTTCTTGTTTAGCTTCTTTTTACTAATATTGACACCCGATCTAAATCTACAAACATTCCAAGATAATTTAAGAGTTAATGCTACGGTAGCAAAGAAGACAGAAAGCACATTGATATTGTCTAAATAGAAGTGTTGGTATAAAGAGGCGTCAGCTGCGGCTGCCCTAAATGTGAAGTACGAGTGTCGCGCTGCGAATTCTGTCCAGTAAATGGCTGTGTCGAGCGGGGGCATAGGACGATCGTGCCAAGCATTTGACACTTGTTTAACTCGACTTCGAAATCTGAAGCAATAAGTACAGAGTTTATTACATTCTGTTATTTTTTCAGGTATTAAAAAAAGTAAATAAAATCGCGTTTAGCTACAGCCCGGGGCACCAATTTGTACACGAATCTTCTCAAAGTTAAAATAATGTGTACATCTACACACTTAATATCACAGAGAGTAATAAGGTCTGTGTACGCACTATTGATCACTATTGATGAGATAACTGTTGTGGGAGGAAGGCGTTGGCAGGCCTTCCAGTAGGTGAACTAATGACATCACGAGAGTTGTTCAACAGCGGACATCTTCCAGCTGATGATGATTATGACTTATTGAGACTTGCAGCTTATAGAGGGCGTCCAGTTATTAATAGCCATGCTTCTAACCACTGACAAAGCCCCTTAGGCTGGTCCCTAAAATGCAGTTATAGGTTTAGTACTTAAAAGTGCCATGGTTTTCGAGATAATCGAACTTTATTTTTTTTTATTAATTGGCACTTATTTCACTTAAATGACCGCCTAGGCCACAAGTTTAAGAGTTTTTCTCGTTCTGTTTGTCGTTAAAAATTCTCTGATAGTGAGGCTAACGGATGTATATTAGAGTTTTGTTGTGACCACACCGGTTTGTTGTTAATTCGATTTTAATTAAAAAAAAATCACATTTCTCTTTAAAACTTGCAAGAAGTTTGATTGCTTGAAGAATATAGTGATGCGAGAACAATTTGTAACGCAACTCGTGAATTTTGGCCACATCTGTTTGCCTTATTATCAGAGAATATTTAGCAACAAACAGACCGCAAAAACTCTTGTGGCGTAGACGGTCATATAAGAGAAGTAAGGTGCCAATTATTGAAAAAAAATTAAAGTTCCATTATCTCGAAAACCATGGCACTTTTACGAAACCTATAACTGCATTTTAGGGACCAGCCTAAGGTGCTCTGTCAGTGGTTAGAAGCTTGGCTATTAACTACTGGGCATCCTGTAAATAGGTGCCCTTGACTGTACAAATGAACAATGTAGAAATAGCAGTTATTATTAAGAGAGTTCTTACTGATGATCCAAAACTTTTTGAAAAGCAGCCAGAAGATTGTTTCTATTCAAATCCCTTATTTGAATCTGCACTCCTATTCCACTCTCTTCTATGGCGGCTGCATTAGCAGGTTGGTCGCCTAACACAGGCATAGCTACCATTGGGATGCCAAAGTGTATGGCTTCAGTTGTTCCACCCATACCAGCATGAGTAAAGAATGCTAATGTTTTTGGATGACCTGTAAAAAATAAATTAACTTAATCGTAAGAACTACAGCACAAGCCTTCTCATTCTGAGAGGAAGTCTGTGCCCCGTAGTGGCTACATTTATTTTAAAGAGCCTATGCTCGTCCACTGCTGGACATAGGCCTATCCCATAGCACGCCACTGAGCACGATCCTTGTCCACTTTCATCCAGTACCTCTACCATGAGTTTACACTAGTTCACAGTGACCGTACTCGCTAGCGGCGGCGTAAATGATTTGTATGAAGAATTGTACTTCCGTAAGTGACCGCTAGAGGCGCTGCACAATTCTCCATACAAATAATTTACGCCGTCGCTAGCGAGTACGGTCACGTAAACTAGTGTCAACTCATGGTAGTGGTACAGCTCCGTAATAACTTGTATTAAATTCGTAGGTATCCTTTATAAATATTATGAATGTTGAAAATCGGGGTTAATGATAAAGATTTCATTAATTACGTGTAGGTACCTACTCTTTGAAATCATAAGTAAACAATAGTTAGTAAACAATTGAGTTGATAAATATCAAACTCCAATATGTCCGCAATATTTGACATGGAGTTATGATCCTTATTTTCATGATGTTATTCTGTTTTCACTAAAAAATCAAGAATCACCATAGGATTGGACATATTGGAGTTTGATATTTACCAACTCAATTTGTACCTAAAATATCAGCCTGAGGCAACCAAGTGTCGGTATATAGTTTATCCCGGTCGCTTAGTAAAGTCTTGCTGTTCCATTTCCAAATAAATCTTTGTGGCAGTTCCGATATGACATCTATAATTGCTTGTAATTTTTCAGTTGCCAAAGACGAAGGACTGATTTCTGATCCAAAGCTTACGTATATTACACCATGTTCTGCTTCATCTACAAATGATTTCAAACAATGGACTGGTGCTTAAATATTTTGGTTTTGTATTTCATAATACATACTTACCCCAGTTAAAGGTTTTACTTTCAAGACATGGAAGCCACCGACTTATTTTACATTAGCAGGAAACAGCATTGAACCAGTATGTATGAAGTTATGATACACAAGTAGGAATTTAATTTCTCTAGCTAATTTTTCCAGGGGTGGAATGTCATCGAAATATTGAGCGAGGGCATTGTGATCACGTCTTTGTGTAACGAAACAGTAAAGTGTTCTAAAGTACAGATCGAATACAACTCTTTCAATTCGTTGGTATAGTGAAGGTCTAGTACCACCTTCAAGGAAGTGGAATGGAACATAGGCTGTGTTGTATGGAACTCCTAGTCGCTGATAATGCCAAGGCATGAGTAAGTGAGACGTCATACCAACTACAGGAGCCTCCAATTTATATGCGATGCCTAATGCACAATCACTGTTAAATTGTTCGACAACCACCACGTCGAATTTAGCTTTAGAATGAATTAAATCTTGCACTTCTTTATTTTTCACCATCACTTCGCAGTTTTCATTCCCAGTTAACGTCAATATTAGCGCCATATCAATTATACTTCTGTACGAATTTTCAACTGGCACGTCATCCTTGAGGATCTCGATGGTTCCTGCTAAGCTGATGCCGTGGTAATTTGCCGGCGGGTTTTTGTCAGGAAATTGTGATATGACGGTGACATTATGCCCTCTGCGGGCTGATTCTCATAAGTACCCGTGGAATACTAAGAAATAACTTGTTCCATGGTAAGGAAATATGCCTAAAATGTTCAGGGTATCAACGCTACTTGTTAGAATGATGATTAGCAGAGTGGATGTCAAGGTTAGCTTCATAGTGTGCGTTGAATGTCGCGTTGTTTCCAGTAGAGCTTAGAACACGGGCTCTGCTTAACCGGTCTCGGACCGGACTGACTACATTTTGACATTATTTGTTAGTTGTGTACCGTTGGGCGTAAAATAATTTGCTTATGTCCGCGTTTACTGCAACTTATTTTGACGTAACGTTGGGCGTAAAATAATTTGCTTATGTACGCGTTTACTGCAACTTATTTTAACGACTAAAAAATGTTTTAAGACAGCAAAAGTAAGGGTTGAAACTAAAAAAAAAACATCAAGAACATCATTTATTAAAAAAAAAACAGTCAGTAGCTTAACCGTGATCTTACATAGTAAAATATTCGAAATAAGTTTTGTTATGTTTAAACCAATAACAATTTTCTTGACATTTCCAGAATACAGTACAGATTTCAAAAATGGTACTGAGAATCTTGAAACTTTAAGACAGAGCCGTTAGTCGTGAAGATACAGTCAAGGCCGTAGCTGAATAAGGACACAACATCCTGTCCTTGAGCTATTTTGACTTACTCAGTCAAATTTTCATTACAAAATAAAATAGGTATATTCAAATGGGAGGACCACTCTAAATTAAATAAATTACAAACCTTTATTTATTAAGCTATCACACAAATAGTTATAATTATTGTGATTGAAATGCAGCTTGGTCACAATTGAAAAATACTTAAGTAAGTCAGAACATCTTTATTACAGAAACAATGCTTCATCTTACCTACCTGAAAATACTTAACAGAAATGATTAATACTAATGCAGACTCTTTGCTTTATTAGGTACTATAAAGGTGTTTGAATGGATAGTTCGTATTTATCTACTATGTACGGCCATACTTCTGAAGTTCTGGCTTACTTAAGTATTTTTCAATTTGTGTGATAGCTTATTAAATAAAGGTTTGTAATTTATTTAATTTAGAGTGGTCGGTCCCATTTGAATATATATTTTTTGTAATGAAAATTGGACTGAGTGATTTGTATCATAAAAATCAAAGGGCAGTGGTCCTATTTTAATCACTTATACATCTTCAGCAGTCGAACTATATACCCGGAAATTGCTCTAAAATATCTATGACTTTAGGAGATTTTTTTTTACTTATTGTGGTTTTACTACGGAACCACTTGGATATTTCTTTAATATTTTGTGTGTGATGTGTACTAGTTGTGAGTACACTATATAAAAAAAACAAGTCTAAATAGCTCAAGGGCACATGTTGTTTCCTTATTCAGCTTATTCATATTTAATTCTTATCGTTGGATTGTGTCGCTACCATGACGCTGCAAAAAATGTAATAAAAATGCTGAATAACCATGACGATATTATTATTATGACATTGCGTCATGGTTAATGACGTCTTAGTCTAGACTTTTCCTAATACTTACCTACGTAATTAATCAGATTTTGACTTCGTTTTTCTTCTCCCAAAGACTAAATATTTAATAATAAGTACAAATGCTAAGAACAGACTGATGATCGCAAAGAGTACATCTAGTCCCATGAGCTGGTAGCGCGGCATGCCGACGGCCGGTATCTGCAGTGAGCTGCGGGGGTGCCGCGCCGCGTACTCCGTCCAGAACACGGCCGTGTCCATGGCCGACAGCGGCCGGTCGTGCCACTCTCGCGATATCTCTTTCGCTCGCTTTCTGAACCTGAGGAAGAATATTTTACTTTTGGTTACCACAAAGACTTAATTTTAGATATTCGTTCAGATTGTTTTATTGTTGTCGATAGAGATCCAGATTTTAAGTAGTAAGTATTACATTATTTATTCATAATCATAACATTCAAACTTTACCATAATCATCAAAAGGAATGTTGACACCACCAATCAACTGACGTACTTTTTATGAGCTGTCGAAACACAATTCTCCTATAGAGTTTGAATGGCACAGCATTTTACGACGTCACTTGTTCGCCAACTCAATCAATTAAGTAACTATTTTTTTTAAAGCAACAAAAAATATAATTTTGCAGTTAGTAGTCGAAAATTAATCTGGTTTTCAGGGCAAAATAAAACGTTTTTTTACTTGAGTTGTGTATTCGAATTATTTTTTAATGGCGTCAACATCATAGGTACTATCATACTATACCTACCATACTATACTATCATACTATAACTATACCATCATACTATGAGTCTGCTAATTGAATAATAGAAATGGAACATAACGTTAATTAAAGGATTTTACTGAATTTCCGTGCGAATTCCCAAAAAATATAACCATAATAATCAATTTCATTCATTTTCGTCTAGCTATTTTTGCGTGAAAGAATACGAAACACAAATGCTCACAAACTTTCGCGATTATATAATGCTAAGTAGCATTACTATATACTCACTCAGGGGCTAAAACAATTTTAAGTTTTTCCAATAACGTGTCCTTGTTTAAGTCAGAAAATTGAAGCTGCACTCCAAACCCTTTTCTAACGACGGCATCAGCATTTGCGGGTTGATCAGCAAAAACAGGCATCCCGATGATGGGAACTCCGTGATGAATGGCCTCTGTTGTACCCAGGAGGCCGCAGTGGGAGTAAAATGCGACTACATTAGGATGAGCTGAAAAAAGAAAGTTATTCAGCCATTGTAGGTACACTTATCTAGGTAATAAGAAATTTTAGAAATAAAAGACTGAATTTGACTGAAACAGAATCAAAAGGTCTAAATAGGTGTTTACCTAGAATATCATTTTGAGGAAGCCACTTTGCTACGTAAATATTCTGCGGGTTCCCTGGCAGAGTCTCCTCTTCCCACTTCCACACCACCCGTTGAGGCAGCTCCGATAGCGCAGCGATAATGGCTTCTAGCTTATGCTTCGGAATAGTAGCCGCTTTCACCATCGATCCGAAGCTTATAAAGATAACACCATGTTTTGATTCCTCAATGAATTTTTTCAGTTTCTGAAAATTAATAAGTATGTTTTTACGTTCCAGCCATATATGCTGTTTCATCTCTATCATTTTTCAGTTTTAAGCCCCTTCTTGTATGTCTGGTATACTAACAGAACTGATATGGAGCTTATGTATATTATTACATGACTGTCCGTCCAATTGAAAAAAACCACTAATAAAAGATTAAATATCAACTTGTACGGACACGTTACTAGTAACGTTATGCAAAAACCCATATTTAAAAATGAAAAATTAAATTTGACAATTTTTCGCCTTGTAGAAAAGCAAATATTGTCCAAGTTATATCGATTGTGACAGACAACGAAACGAATAATATCGAAACTAAAAAATCAAAATTTTATAGATTCGACACTGCACGCTGTGGACATCGACATAAAACTCGATCATGTACAGATCACTCATTAATTTTATGAGGAGCACGGACCGTTATCGGATTATTTGAACTGACTATACGTGAGAAAAAAACACGAGTTAATGTGAGGATTACTATTATTGTTGAGTACTTACATCGGACAATGGTTGTGCCTTGGCCACATGATAACCTCCAACCTCTTTTACGTTTTCAGGTACAGCTTTTGGACCGAACAATGCAGGATGGGTGTAAGCTAGTAGGAGCTTGATTTCACGACCCAAATCTTCAAGAGGTGGAACATTATTAAAATACGTTTTTAAAACTTTTTGTTCATTTCTCTGAACTCTCCATTGCAGGACAAACTTAGCGGACTCAATAAACGCTGTTGCTCCCAAACGCGACAAAAAGTCAGGTGCAGGGCCCAGTTGGAGAAACTGATATGGGATACCAAATCGGTCGTAATGATGAGGCATTATCACGTGAGTAGTGAGACCTACTATAGGAGCCCCCAATTTATGAGCCAAACCTAAACTGCAGTCACCAAAAAACGCTTCAATGAGCACCAGATCGAATTTCACCTGAGCTTTCCATAAATGCTGTACATTGTTATCCGCTAATAATGTTTTGCAGTTTTCTACACTATTAAGCATAAAACCGTTCACTATTTTTATCAAAGAAAATAAGGTCTGCTTGACCTCGAAGACGTCTTCGTATATTTTCTCTTTCCCGGCCAAGCTGATATCAGTGTAGTTCTGGATTGGCTGCTTTTGAGGGAAGTAAGAGATGACCGTGACATCGTGACCCCTTCTCACTAACTCGTGCAGATACGGTTCGAACACAAAGAAATGACTTTTGCCTTGGTATGGGAATATACCAAGTATTTTTAAAGAAGCCACTTCGTTGAACGTGACAGCAATTGTCAATATCCCGAAAAACAGTCTATTGATGATATTCATTTTACTATGAGTACTATGACCGATCGTATTCCACGTTGTCTAAGTCACTGTGGAATACATTTAATGATTTTACATTTACAATAATAGCCGTCTGCGATTTATAATATTGTTAGATCCTGCTGATAACATTATATATGAAAAGTTCGAGAGTTCACTAATTATCACCGCATATATTAACGAGATCCATGAAACTATATTTTTTCAAGTCATTTGATGCTAACTCAGATAACTTGTTGGTAGACTTTGTTCAATAATAATTATGACATTTGTACAAAGAGCGGGAGCTAAGCAAAGTATTTTAATAGAGTAGGTATTAGCCCTTTTAAATGTTTTATCCAGTATGTTTCTAGATTGTATTGTGGTAACGACACTCGGCTGATAAATTTTATCTGCTCGGGAAACGTTCGGCGCGGTTAAAAATACGTTAAAGACTGCCAAACAGAAACGACGTAATCAAATCATCGTGTGACTATTACAGTTTATAGTAGAGAAGACGTTGCCAGAAACGTAGTTTATGTGTAGAGCATTTAACTTTGCTGATGTCACTACAAAACAAATTAATAAAATTGGACATCGGTCTGAGATTCGTTGTGCGTAATCGTCCTTGAGGCTACAAATATATATTATGTAAATCTTAAGCTTAGTAATAGAATAGTTTATAATAGGTCTTTATTAGGTTTATTTGACCAGTAGAGATTTAAACACAATGGCGGACACCGGTATCTAAATTGTACAGTTAGCTGCAGAGAGGTAACCCCCCTGCATCCAAACTTAAAGTGAATAGAAGAAAACATGGATGAAGAAGAAAAAATATTGTATGCAACGGTGTATAATTTGGTCTAAACGGCTCGTGCCGTCTTCCATAGCGATATTCACATTCGTGCGTATCGCAACTCACATCACTCAACTTTTAAGACCTCACATATACAACCGTAGCATAAAATACTATAATGAATATGTACTTAGTGAATACCTACCCACTGATGATAGATGTTATATTTTATTATATCGGCATCGCATATGGATATTAACTTTTATTGATTACATGGCGTTAAGTTTTACTACATGGGTTAAGAAAAAAAAGACTTACAAAGCACTAAGCAAACTATATTGCTAATTTCAGTCGTTACGAACAAAAACTGTTTTTTGATTAAATCCAAAAAAAAAATTTTGTATCAAAACCACTTAAAATACCTACACATAGGAGTTTGACGGTTTTATAGTTTACTAACAAATAGATATTTGATTTTCCACGACTCCAAGATGTTCTTGAGTGCAAGTTAAATCGATATTTACAACTAAAAGCATAAAAAAACAGTTTTTTTTTAAATATTTATACCTTCTTGTTTTTAATGTGTGCTTGCTGCTGAGAATAAGATTCACTTTTTTTAAATAAAAGCTTCACAACTTTGAGCAATACTAAAATTATTAAAGTAAAAACGGTTATACTATCTAGATTAAAATATTGGTAGAGCGGCACATCGGCAGCTGGCGAGCGCAAGTTCAGGTGGCTGTTCCTGGCGGCAAACTCCGTCCAGAAGATGGCGCTGTCCATGGGAGAGACTGGCCGGTCACGCCAAGCCTTAGAGAGGAGTTTCACTTTATGCCTAAACCTAAAATACAGAATGGACTAAATTATTTTATTGATTGTGATTAGGTACAGAGAGGCTCAGTTTAGTGAAAGAATACATATAATTATGTATCATTGTTCAGTGATCATGAGAAATGTCGCGGAGATTGATAAGTTTAACGCAAGGCGCATACATGAGCAAAGTCGTTGATAGCGGATTATTTGCGATTGCATGTTTCATTTCATTAATTAATTTATTCGGGACGCCAACAGGGCACACACATAAGTATATCTATCATTATTAGATTTATATATCTTATCACAATAAGCAAAAGAAAAGTAAAATATAATTAATTAAACATTAACCATACTGACACATTTATCAATATTATTACTATTTTTATCTATATACATGCATATTCCACTTCCCTGTAATATTTTCAAAAGCGATAGATAAGCAAATGCCTTAAAATTAAGAAACCTATCTCTGTGGCTGCATCATAATGTATCGAAATCGATACTTTAATTACATTCACATTTCGAACATCTTTTTTACAAAAAATAATAATTTTTGGTTCTGATCATCGAATTTGTTAATTTGTAAAAATAAATAAATTCAATGTAGAATTCCGGTTCCTTCTATACATTTTTTTGAATCTCGAATACAACAGTCGATCTGAGAATCGGAATCGACTCAAGACTAAACCACGATTTTTAATTTCGTGGAATTCTGACAAATGCCAGATTTTGACGTTTCAGAGGCAACAAACCTTTTTCATTTGAAATCTATTTATTATTTTAGAAACCTAATAAAATAGGCACATTACTAATTATAAATATAGTGAGTGAAGGAGAGCTTTTACTATAAGAAGTTATCAGTTTTCACTTATTAGTCTATATTTATTTCATATTTTTAAGAGATTCTTGTATTCATGGTTTGTGTGATACGCAGTTCATAATGATATTATTCCTCTTTAAAAAACATAACACAGCAAAAAACAAAAACTTTTGAAGGAAATAATAATATCAATCAACGAAAACGACAAAAATAATACGGAAACAGAAGAGCGAGCACATTCGAACATTCAAGACAGAAACTGAATGACGTTAATATTGTTTTGACAGAAGAATTATATTTGATGGTTTTTATTATTTAAATATGAACCTTGTCTATGAAATTTTAAATTACAAACCTCTTGGAACGACGATTGAAACTTAATACATACCTGGCTATTAATTATAATTTAAGTCCGAAAGTTTGCGATATATGTCAATCATCGCAATGATACCCGAGACAATTTATTTTTTACTCATAAAAGGGTTGAATATTTTATTACATCTGAACAGTTAGATCAAAAAATATTCTAACTTAATGATTTATTACATTATGTCCAATTTTAATGCATATACTAAGGAATTTATGCTCTGTATTTCCTAGTTTTTGTTTTATCTCGTTTAAATTTTCGGGTAATATTTTTTGCCTGGTAACACTAAGAAATGTCAGAATTCCACGAAATTAAAAATCGTTTAATAATAATAATAATTAATAGTTTAGATTGTGTATGAATTTAAAAATGTCAGTCATTTGTTTCGAATTCGAACTGTCAAAGAACATAAAATTGTAGTTACCTTATGTTGTACAGTCAGCAACAAAAATATGAATACACCCAAAGTACCAAAAATATGCATCCACGACTCTATTACCAGGGCATAAAGGCGTGTATACATATTTTTGGTACTTTAAGTGTATTCATATTTTTGTTGCTGACTGTACCTAATGTGAAATATCTGGTGAAAAAAATAATGGACAGTCTTGTGCATGTAGATCACATTATGTATGCGACTGTGCATAATTTGGCCTAAAACCACACTCGTGTTTTAATTGACTCTTATTATGCATCAGTCACATAAATTACTACTAACAGAACTGGTATGAAGAGCATATGATGCAATTAAATAATACAATCTTAACGTTAAATATGACAGGACAATCGTCGACGTCAACAGTAAACTCAAGTTAAATTACGATTAATATTTCAATTAGAATACGATAAAGATACTCCAGGATTTTGTTTTTGAAGGATAAAAAACTATCATATTGTATTGGAACACTCAAAGGAAAAAGTCCAAGCCTAATAACTTCTGGCTTCTAAGATATCAATAAATATTTATTATCTAATGAGGTTAACGGTGGAAATGCAAGCGTATAATCTGGACTGTAAACTTACTCTGGGTTCAGAACAGTTTTCAGTTTCTGCAGTAAATTTTCTTTGGTTAGTTCGCTGATGTCGATTCGGACGCCTAAGCCACTTTCTTCAATGGCCGCTGCGTTTAAGGGCTGGTCACCAAAAATAGGCATGCCCACCATTGGTACTCCATGGTGGATAGCTTCTGTGGTGCCTAGTATGCCACATTGGGAGTAGTAAGCCAGTACATTCTGGTGAGCTGAAAAAATAAATAAAAACTAAATGATATAAGGATTCACAGGATAATAAGAAGAAAGGAAATTATTTAAAAGAAGGGGAATTTTATCTTTCAATGTTATTTTGTTAAGAAAAATATATTATCTTGGTCAGCTATGAGAATCACAAGAATTGACAGGAAGAAAAATATTTTTTAAATAAAATAAAACCGCCTTCAAAAACACACAAAAACTAAAAAGCAAAAAAAAAGTTATGAGATAAAAATTGAACCGACTAGAAACAAAAAGCATGAAACATCTTTCTACTAATCTGTTTGAAGTTGGTGCCTCAGCACGAGCCAGCAGGAGTGGTAGAAACCCAATAGATAGTTTGTAGGTAAAAGGTAAATGACTAGGTCCACTTCTGCTGGCTCGTGCTGAGTCACCGACTTTAAACAGATTAGCAGACAGATATTTTCATGATTTTTGTTTGTAGTCGGTTCAATTTTTATTTCATAACTTTTTCTCTTTTTAGTTAGTTTTTGGGTGTTTTATGAAGGCAGTTTTTTTTTATTTAAAATTATTTTATTTTTTGTTGTTGTTGCATACCTAAATAGATGCGTAGGATAAAGTCATTTTTTGCTGACTATACTTTTTGCCCCTGGCTACCATAGTAGTCATCAAGACGAATCAAACGAGATCAAACTTGATGGGGTTATGTCGCTTTATTAAGGAGTTCATATGGTCACTTTCCAGTTCCATCGTCAAGCCCTGTTTATTTTCATCAAGGATCAAAGTACTCGTCAATACGAATCAAACGAGCCTAAACTTGATGCGGTCGTATAATTTTATTACAGAGTTTCTATGGCCACCTTCCAGCTCCATCATCAGATCAGCTTCATGTCATAATAATATTGCATTGCCATCTGATTTACACATGTATGCAAAATTTAAGCTCAATCGGAAACCTCAAAGTAGGTCAAATTTAATTACTTAAGATTTGACCCGTTGAGTAGTTCCATTGGTAATCTGTGGTCTACTTCATCAGATCCAGTTTATCTAATGACATTTTCTGTTTGAAATTGCTTGTATTGATGATAAAAAATGCCAAAATCGTCATAGGTGTGCCTATAAAATTTAAGAGTTTCCCTCGATTTCCGTTGGATTCCATCATTAGATCTTGATTTGGTGCCAATGGGACCACCTCAGAAGTTTACTCTTTTTAACCAAAAAAGAATTTTGAAAATCGGTCCACAATGGCGGAGATATCGATGAACATACATAGAAAAAAAAGTAAAAAAAATACATAAAGTCGAACATAGAACCTCCTCTTGTATTTGGAGTCGGTTAAAATTATCTCCTCTAAGATCAATGGTGCTCTGACTTCGTCGATGTGTGATAAAATACTGGGCAACAACAATTTAACTTGTTACAAGCTATCAATACTTTAACACGCCCTACTACATTACTTTCACGTTCTACTACATTATAGTACCGCCATACTCAACCTTTTTTCTGTGTGGGCCAAAAATGTGTTGTGGCAATGGTGAAGCGGGCCGTAGAATTGATTGTCAACAGCATTTATAACTATAAATTAAAAATTTTAAAAACCCCCAACGCAATTATGTCACACGTATGTTTGAACATAAAGTAAATGCCCATTATGCGTCTAAGATCCCTTCCGCAGCTATCAAAAGAGCTGATAACTTTGAAACGGCTGAACCGATTTTGTTGAAACATATCTAAGAACCATCGCCAAGAAACCAACTTTCTAATAAAAAAAAACCGCATCCAAATCGGTTCACCCGTTTACGAACTATGATGCCACAGACAGACAGACAGACAGACAGACAGACAGACAAACAGACACACACACATAGCGGTCAAACTTATAACACCCCTATTTTTGTGTCGGGGGTTAAAAATCAAAATGGTTAAAATTAAAAAAAAATTATACTTACCAGGCGGGCCAGTCGCGGAACCTCGAAGGGCCACATGCGGCCCGCGGGCCGCAGATTGAGTATAGCTGACATAAGTACCTAGCTAATTTTGAGGAAATTTAATAACTTGCCTAATATATCATTTTGTGGAAGCCAATTTGAGACGTAAATGTTCTTCGGATTTCCTGGAAGTATTGAGTCGTCCCACTTCCAGACGATTCTCTGCGGCAATTCGGAGACGGCCTCTATGATGGCCACCAGTTTGTCTCTTGGAGTCGTTGAGGCCTTCAACATTGTTCCGAAGCTAATGTAGATAACGCCGTGCTCTGCATTTTCGATGAATGTCTTCAGATCCTGTAATTTGCATGTAGTAATTTATTGACTATTCGTTGTATAACACTATTTTGATTTATATTTTCAAATTGTAAACCAAACATCATCATCATCAACATTATTTAAGCCGAAAGACGTTCACTGCTGAACGAACATAGACCACCAAGGCTCGGCAAATAGATCGGTTCTGCACCATCCGCATCCAACGCATTCCCGTAACTTTAAAGCTGCGTACGGACTGCGCGCACATTACGCGTACCCTACGCGAGCCCGGTTACGCGTATGGGGATTCGTTGGTACGCGTACCCGGGCTCGCGTAGGGTACGCGTAATGTGCGCGCAGTCCGTACGCAGCTTAACCAGGTCGTCGCTCCATCTTGTTACAAGAGTCGGTTCATCTTGTGTCTCGTACAAGATGAAGCGACATAAGCCAAAATTTTAATAAAAAAAATACACTAAGACTTGCAGAATTTTTATCACATATTTTTTTTGCATTTCGTACTAAATACAAACTGAAATATAGATGCACAGAAAAAACCCCAGAAAAAAGACCAATGCTGGGAATCGAACCCAGGTCCTCAGCATTCCGTGCCGCGTGCCATACCCCTACACCACCACTGGTCTAGAGATTAGACACGAATCTTTCCTATACATCATACATTTCAATCTGCTAAATCATCACCTTATGCAGTGACAAACGCACATCTATGTTACACCCTCATCGAGAGATTTTAACACTCCTTCGGAACTAACCGCTCACCTGGACAAGAGATGGCGCTACTGTGCAACTTTAAACAAGTTAGCTATGAAGTATCTTTTTTGTACTTATTTTTTCAACTTCATTTTTTATTACTTTTACGGTCATCCCGTGAAATCATACATTTCGTACTAAATACAAACTGAAATATAGATGCACAGAAAAAACCCCAGAAAAAAGACCAATGCTGGGAATCGAACCCAGGTCCTCAGCATTCCGTGCCGCGTGCCATACCCCTACACCACCACTGGTCTAGAGATTAGACACGAATCTTTCCTATACATCATACATTTCAATCTGCTAAATCATCACCTTATGCAGTGACAAACGCACATCTATGTTACACCCTCATCGAGAGATTTTAACACTCCTTCGGAACTAACCGCTCACCTGGACAAGAGATGGCGCTACTGTGCAACTTTAAACAAGTTAGCTATGAAGTATCTTTTTTGTACTTATTTTTTCAACTTCATTTTTTATTACTTTTACGGTCATCCCGTGAAATCATACATTTCGTACTAAATACAAACTGAAATATAGATGCACAGAAAAAACCCCAGAAAAAAGACCAATGCTGGGAATCGAACCCAGGTCCTCAGCATTCCGTGCCGCGTGCCATACCCCTACACCACCACTGGTCTAGAGATTAGACACGAATCTTTCCTATACATCATACATTTCAATCTGCTAAATCATCACCTTATGCAGTAACAAACGCACATCTATGTTACACCCTCATCGAGAGATTTTAACACTCCTTCGGAACTAACCGCTCACCTGGACAAGAGATGGCGCTACTGTGCAACTTTAAACAAGTTAGCTATGAAGTATCTTTTTTGTACTTATTTTTTCAACTTCATTTTTTATTACTTTTACGGTCATCCCGTGAAATCATACATTTCGATTCTGGGTTCGATTCCCAGCATTGGTCTTTTTTCTGGGGTTTTTTCTGTGCATCTATATTTCAGTTTGTATTTAGTACGAAATGTATGATTTCACGGGATGACCGTAAAAGTAATAAAAAATGAAGTTGAAAAAATAAGTACAAAAAAGATACTTCATAGCTAACTTGTTTAAAGTTGCACAGTAGCGCCATCTCTTGTCCAGGTGAGCGGTTAGTTCCGAAGGAGTGTTAAAATCTCTCGATGAGGGTGTAACATAGATGTGCGTTTGTCACTGCATAAGGTGATGATTTAGCAGATTGAAATGTATGATGTATAGGAAAGATTCGTGTCTAATCTCTAGACCAGTGGTGGTGTAGGGGTATGGCATGCGGCACGGAATGCTGAGGACCTGGGTTCGATTCCCAGCATTGGTCTTTTTTCTGGGGTTTTTTCTGTGCATCTATATTTCAGTTTGTATTTAGTACGAAATGTATGATTTCACGGGATGACCGTAAAAGTAATAAAAAATGAAGTTGAAAAAATAAGTACAAAAAAGATACTTCATAGCTAACTTGTTTAAAGTTGCACAGTAGCGCCATCTCTTGTCCAGGTGAGCGGTTAGTTCCGAAGGAGTGTTAAAATCTCTCGATGAGGGTGTAACATAGATGTGCGTTTGTCACTGCATAAGGTGATGATTTAGCAGATTGAAATGTATGATGTATAGGAAAGATTCGTGTCTAATCTCTAGACCAGTGGTGGTGTAGGGGTATGGCACGCGGCACGGAATGCTGAGGACCTGGGTTCGATTCCCAGCATTGGTCTTTTTTCTGGGGTTTTTTCTGTGCATCTATATTTCAGTTTGTATTTAGTACGAAATGTATGATTTCACGGGATGACCGTAAAAGTAATAAAAAATGAAGTTGAAAAAATAAGTACAAAAAAGATACTTCATAGCTAACTTGTTTAAAGTTGCACAGTAGCGCCATCTCTTGTCCAGGTGAGCGGTTAGTTCCGAAGGAGTGTTAAAATCTCTCGATGAGGGTGTAACATAGATGTGCGTTTGTCACTGCATAAGGTGATGATTTAGCAGATTGAAATGTATGATGTATAGGAAAGATTCGTGTCTAATCTCTAGACCAGTGGTGGTGTAGGGGTATGGCACGCGGCACGGAATGCTGAGGACCTGGGTTCGATTCCCAGCATTGGTCTTTTTTCTGGGGTTTTTTCTGTGCATCTATATTTCAGTTTGTATTTAGTACGAAATGTATGATTTCACGGGATGACCGTAAAAGTAATAAAAAATGAAGTTGAAAAAATAAGTACAAAAAAGATACTTCATAGCTAACTTGTTTAAAGTTGCACAGTAGCGCCATCTCTTGTCCAGGTGAGCGGTTAGTTCCGAAGGAGTGTTAAAATCTCTCGATGAGGGTGTAACATAGATGTGCGTTTGTCACTGCATAAGGTGATGATTTAGCAGATTGAAATGTATGATGTATAGGAAAGATTCGTGTCTAATCTCTAGACCAGTGGTGGTGTAGGGGTATGGCACGCGGCACGGAATGCTGAGGACCTGGGTTCGATTCCCAGCATTGGTCTTTTTTCTGGGGTTTTTTCTGTGCATCTATATTTCAGTTTGTATTTAGTACGAAATGTATGATTTCACGGGATGACCGTAAAAGTAATAAAAAATGAAGTTGAAAAAATAAGTACAAAAAAGATACTTCATAGCTAACTTGTTTAAAGTTGCACAGTAGCGCCATCTCTTGTCCAGGTGAGCGGTTAGTTCCGAAGGAGTGTTAAAATCTCTCGATGAGGGTGTAACATAGATGTGCGTTTGTCACTGCATAAGGTGATGATTTAGCAGATTGAAATGTATGATGTATAGGAAAGATTCGTGTCTAATCTCTAGACCAGTGGTGGTGTAGGGGTATGGCACGCGGCACGGAATGCTGAGGACCTGGGTTCGATTCCCAGCATTGGTCTTTTTTCTGGGGTTTTTTCTGTGCATCTATATTTCAGTTTGTATTTAGTACGAAATGTATGATTTCACGGGATGACCGTAAAAGTAATAAAAAATGAAGTTGAAAAAATAAGTACAAAAAAGATACTTCATAGCTAACTTGTTTAAAGTTGCACAGTAGCGCCATCTCTTGTCCAGGTGAGCGGTTAGTTCCGAAGGAGTGTTAAAATCTCTCGATGAGGGTGTAACATAGATGTGCGTTTGTCACTGCATAAGGTGATGATTTAGCAGATTGAAATGTATGATGTATAGGAAAGATTCGTGTCTAATCTCTAGACCAGTGGTGGTGTAGGGGTATGGCACGCGGCACGGAATGCTGAGGACCTGGGTTCGATTCCCAGCATTGGTCTTTTTTCTGGGGTTTTTTCTGTGCATCTATATTTCAGTTTGTATTTAGTACGAAATGTATGATTTCACGGGATGACCGTAAAAGTAATAAAAAATGAAGTTGAAAAAATAAGTACAAAAAAGATACTTCATAGCTAACTTATTTTTTTTGTTCAAATTAATAAGTACAAAAAAAATTACTATAGAAACAAAATTAACAAACTATAAGTTAATTAAGGATTGGATAAAGTATCCACATTCACAGGTAAAGTTTTTATTAAATGGATGTATTTATGCATGTAACTACGTAATATATGTATGTACGGGTGAAATTTTGAACGTTAAATTTGACTCACTTCCCGGTTTCCGATTGAGCTGAAATTTTGCATGCGTGTGTAACTCAAATGACAATGCAATGTTATTATGACATGAAATTGATCTGATGATGGGAGCAGGAAGGTCGCCATAAAAATGCTATATTAAAACGATGAGACCGTATCGAGTTTGGGCTCGTTTTATTCGTTTTGAGGGTTACTTTAGTAACCAAAAGGAGAGTCAGCAAAAAAGATTGTTATTAAAAACAGATTTTCAACAAAAATAAACATAAAAAAAATGCGTTACGGAAAGCTCGACATATAAGAGAGAGTATTATCAAATACGCACGAGTACTTACATGGGGTAGTTCCTTTGGTGTAGCTACATGGTATCCACCCACTTCCTTAATAATTTCAGGTTGTACGGCCGGACCCCACACAGTAAAATGTTTGTACAATAACTGTATCTTTATTTCGCGGGCTAGATCTTCAAGAGGTGGTATATCATCGAAATATTCCGCTAGTGTATTTTGGTCGACTCTTTGACTCAATGTTTTGTATAAAAAATTTATTAAGGGTATATAAATTGATCTTTCTATTCTTTGAATGAACGTTGGCTTTGAGCCTCCGTCTAATAGTTGGTAAGGAACGTACGAAGGATTCGATGGTACGCCGAATCGATCGAATTGCCAAGGAAGTAGCGAGTGACTTGGCCATGCCACGACCGGAGCTCCTAATTTATTACTCAATCCTAGGGAGCAATCACTATTAAACAATTCTGTGACTACCACATCAAACTTGGTTTTAGTTTTCCATAGATTTTGCACATTTTTGTCTTCTAACATCACTTTGCAATTTTGCGTACCAACGTTCAGCACGAAAGCTACGACCATCACCATGGTCAGATGCGATCTTTGTATGGGAAAAACGTCTTCTATTATTTTTTCTTCTCCAGCCAAGCTTATGTCAGTGTAATTTTCTATTGGATTTTTTCGAGGAAAGTGTGATATCACCGTGACATCGTGACCTCTTTTCGCTAATTCTTCCAGGTATGATTCGAAAACTAAGAAATGGCTCTTTCCTTGGTACGGGAACACTCCTAATATTCGTAAAGAGTGAACTTCATTTAAAACTGCAGTGGCAATAACTAAAGTGGTGAGAGTGAACTTCATACTTGTTGTAAACTTTCATGTGGTATCAAATAAACTAAATAGTACAGTTACGTGTAACTTTGTTTGATATTCGCCCGTATCTGTCATTGATAAGCAGACATAGGAATCCGCGGTGCAAATTTTGTTGACAGGTCGGGACTTCCTATATCGACAAAATAAATTAAATTATCGGTGCTCGTTCTATATACTAGTGATCGCACCCAACATTGTGTGGTTTTTGTTCTAATGTTCAACATATTTTAAATAATCGCTAGGTTATATAAAGGTAGGGCGTAATACCTATTGCACTACAAAATAGTTAATATTATCTCAACTTCTTTAGATAATTAATTAATTAACACCCGAAAATATGGAACAAATTCTGGTCGTTTACTTTAACAATAGTAAATGGGACATTCACGAATAAAAAAATTAGGACGAGTAAAATTATAAAATTGTTTTTAAAAACGAAGAAGAGTATTGAGTTATTATTTAATTATTATTTTTTCACTCTTAATAAAAATATATTTTTACAAGCAAACCCTTGAGTGATCACTAGTATATAGAAGTAACATCGATAGTTGAGTTTATCGATATATGAAATCTCTACTTATCAAACAATTTTACCCTGCGGATTCCTATATTTGTTGATAAGAAAAAAAAGTACCTAAGTTAGGCAATAATATATTCGAGGAAAAATTCGAACATCTAACATTTTCCTCGTTCGAATACTGAAAGAGCGACATCATCATATCATATCTTGCAGTTCATGAACGTTAGGAGGAGAAAAAACCCAAAGAAGTTTATTCAAACCATTCGAGTATCAAAGAAACATACTTACAGCAGAAAATGACAACATACCTATCTGAAACTCTTTCATCTAATAAAATCACAGCGCAATAGCGTACTAGTTACACATTCAAATATATACATTAATAACTAAAATTAAAAATTATAAAAACCCCCAACGCAATTATGTCACACGTATGTTTGAACATAAAGTAAACACCCATTATGCTTCTAAGATCCCTTCCGCAGCTAACAAAAGAGCTGATAACTTTGAAACGGCTAAACCGATTTTGATAAAACATATTTATTTAAGAACCATCGCCAAGAAACCTGCTTTCTAATAAAAAAACCGTATCCAAATCGGTTCACCCGCTTATGAGCTGTGATGCCACTGACAGACACACACACACACACACACACACATAGTCGAATTTATAACACCCCTCTTTTTGTGTCGGGGGTTAATGAAACAATACAAATACCTTGATAACACACAATCCACTTTACCGCTTTACAGTAACTAAATTATTGTCTAAACTGTTAATATTTACAGCATGGCAGTTATTAAATTCATTTATTAGAAAATCAACTCAACCGTGTTAACCTCACATGTATACGTAAACACAGGTGTGAAGGTGGAGTAAAGCGAATAGATTGAGCGTGAACCTCTTATTATCATAACCGATAATTTATACGGTATAACTAATTTAGACATCAAGTTAAGATTGGAGACCATATTGTCAAACGCGCTGAACCCTAAAAATGAATGCGAAAAAAACATATAACCATATAACATTTTGTACAAAGGTTTCACAACCACTGTGTTAAAAATTATATTTAGCTCTAAAAAAGTCACATTTTATGACATTATTTAAGGAAATGAGTTTTTTTTTAAAGTTTTCAGTACTTTAAAAATGAAGAAGAAATCAAACCGTAAGCTAACTTTAGAAGTACTTTGGGTTTCGAACGTCCAAACGTCAGTCGAGACTAAAAGAGATAGATATATTTGGTTTGCATATACCGGCATCCCTTTCGCGACTTAGCGTTTCAGTTTCGGACCAGAGACAATATCGGTCTTTCTTTCACTTGTAAGCGATTGAGACTCAGCTCTAAGAAATAGACGACGTGGTACCAATTTCGACGATTCAGTTAACGTGCCTAAATTGAACTGCTCTGCGTTTGGAATGTTTATTGAAAGATCATGGTAAGCCCCCAGTTATCTAATCATAAATCTCAACGTGTGTCATTAAAATGTTCATTGTAAGGGACAAGAACAACACATACCTACAAAGCAGCGATGAAGTAAAATTTTTGGGTCTAACTATTGATAGGTTCTGTAACTGGAAGTCACAAACAAATAGCATATGTTTTAGGCTCAATATTTGCTTTAAGGAGGTTGAGGAATATGGCAGGCGAATTTACTACTCTAACAGCCTATCATGATTAAAATGTTGCATCTGTTCTCCGCTGTGGGGTCATCATTTGGGGAAATTCGACAGATTTTAGAAAAGCGTTTATAACTCAGGAAAGATGTGTTCGTGCAGTGTGCGGAGTCGGTCCAGTAGTCCATGTAGACCATTATTTAGAAAGCATAACCTCTTGACCTTGACATGCATTTACATATTAGAACATTTGAATTTGTGTGTGAGAATTTGTGAGAAACAATAATGTTTACAAAACGAGTCCAGAACCCGAACTTACGCAGTAGGGACCAGTATCGTGTTAAAGTAAAATAAATGTAAAATAAAAATCCAGTAGTTATAAGAGCGCTGATTTACAAAATATTCTAATTATTACTATGAATATTATTATTTAAAGTTGGATTCAATTTTAAAGTTTTGCATGCCACTGTATGGTTAATTGTGTTGATCCACAATGATTTTTTTTATAGTGGTCCTTAATGCAAGTTGGTGGTTAGTGATTGACACAATAAAAATATCAATTCGTTTTGAAATATCAAAAAATCGTTCATATTATACTTTCAAACGTATCACATTGATATAATGGCACTTCTAAGATTTCAATGAACTAAGTACCTATTTATCAGAAGGAAGTCACTAGCGTTGCGTCGCTCGTGCCAAGAAAATCTCTAAGTATACATGTATATTATATTCTTGAAAGTTACGGATTATGAAACCAATTTGTTTAAAGGATATTTACTAACAGCATAAATAAACAGTTCCTTCAAATGTTTACACCTTCTTTTTTTAATGTGTGCTTGCTGCTGAGAATAAGATTCCATTTTTCTATTTGTAAATAAAAACTTAACGGCTTTGAACAATACTAAAAATATTAAAGTAAAAATGGCTATAATATCTAGATTAAAGTATCGGTAGAGCGGCACATCGGCAGCTGGCGAGCGCAAGTTGAGGTGGCTGTTCCTGGCGGCAAACTCCGTCCAGAAGATGGCGCTGTCCATGGGAGAGACTGGCCGGTCACGCCAAGCCTTAGAGAGGAGTATCACTTTACGCCTAAACCTGAAACTGAACTGTAGTTAACTTGGTTTTATTATACGTTAGATATGACATACAAGCGTGTTGCAGTTAGCCTTGGTTCGGACGCCATATTGACAGCCCGCCTTGTTACCGTCTAGTGATGTTCCATTACAATAGTGACGTTACCTACTCACAACGTCCTCCTTATTAGAAAAAATAAAGAATTATAATTTTACAGGTTGAGAAAGTTTACAACAATTAATTAAACTCTCCACAATAACTTTTGACAATAAAGATATTTTAAGTAACTTAAAATAAGACAGTTTGATGAACTAAGCTCTATCTATTTATATATTCTAGACTTAACTAAATCAATCAGTCCTTCACAGTCATTGCCATTGCCAAAATGTTTGCTTATTTAACAACATATTAACTTATAAATCTAACCGTCTTGGTGGTCTTATGACTCTTCCACACCTAGTGCGCATTTCAACTGGAGTTATACGTTCTTCAATATATGGTGCTACTGTATGAGAATCAGAATTAGGATAATCAGGAGATGTCTCGATATTTGGACTTTTATATTGTAACCTATCTTGAGACACAGTTTGGGGTGACTGTGGAGGCTTCAAAATATGCTGTCTGTTTCTCCTTCCTATAAACCCATCGGACCCTTCAACAATATAAGACCTAGGCTGATCACATTTGGACCTTACTGTGCCTGTAATCCATGGAGTATCTGGCATTTTCTTAAAATAGACTTCATCTCCTTCATGTAGTTCTGGTAATGATTTAGTCTTTCTGTCATAGTAATCCTTCATTTTATTTTTATTTTCTTCCTTAGTTTTTAAATATTCTTGCAACTTGACTGTTCTTGGTATTAAGTTTTTTGTGACTGTTGGTAATTGTGTTCGAAGTGAACGTGACATTAATAACTGTGCTGGAGATGGTAGATTTCCTCTAGGTGTATTCCTGAATTGCAGCAAAGCCAGATATGGATCTGTCCCTGATTCCTCTGACTTGGTGAGAAAACGTTTACATATCTTTACTGCTGACTCTACCAACCCATTTGACCTTGATATATAGGGACTTGACGTATTATGATGGATTCCCCATTCCCAAATAAAATTCTTAAACTCTGCCGAATTAAATGGTGGCCCATTGTCAGAGAATAACTCAACTGGAATACCATGTCTGCTAAAGATACTTTTAAGACAAACAATTACCGTTTTGGCGTTAGTACTTGCCACTGTCATTAATTCAATATAATTTGAGTAATAATCTTGTACTACTATGTATTTTTTAGATTTATAATCCATAAAATCAACACCAACTTTTTCCCACGGGATTAATGTTACATCATGTGGAAGAAGTGGTTCTGGAGCATTTGAGCTTCTATGTGACAAGCAAATATGGCACGACTGAACCATGTTTTTTATATCACTTGACATAAATGGCCAAAATACATGGCCTCTAGCGAACGCTTTTGACCTTTCAATTCCCAGATGACCACTGTGTATTATTTTCAAAATTTCTGGCCTTAATTTTTTAGGTATGACTATACTGTTACTTCTGAAAATTAAATCATTTTTTGTATGTAAATCAAGTTTATATTGCCAATACTCATGAAGATCTGTGTGAATTTGAGTTTTATTTGATGGCCATCCTTCTTTACAGTATTTTTTCAAAATCTGCAGACTTTCATCTTCATTAGTGCCTTTGATTAACCACTCTAGACGTTCTGATGAGACTGGCAATGACATAATCAGTAAATTTACATGAACAATGACATCATCATCTAATTCATCTGAACTTGTTTCAGGGAGTGCTGCTCTCGACAAGGTGTCAGCAATGTACATGTGACTACCTTTCTTGTAGACTACATTTAGACTATAGGGTTGTATTTTCAACATCATTCTTTGGAGACGTGTTGGAACCTCGACTAGAGACTTTTTAAACAACGTTATTAAAGGAGCATGGTCTGTCTCTACAGTCACAGTTTGTCCATATATAAATTGATGAAACTTGATGCAGGCAAAAACTATTGAATAGAGTTCTTTCTCTATCTGAGCCATTTTCTGTTGTGTATCTGTTAAAGTTTTTAAAGCATAATATACTGGATGTTGATTTTGTAACAACACCGCTCCAACAGCACTCTTACTAGCATCACTTTGTAGGACAATAGGATCATGAACATTAAAATGTGACAACACTGGAACTTGACATATTAATTGCTTCAGATGACAAAAAGTTGTTTCATGATTGGCAGTCCACTGCCAATCAGTAGATTTTTTTAATAATTCACGTAGAATTTCTGTCTCACCTGCCATATTTTTAATAAAAGGACTTAAATAATTAAGTATGCCTAGAAATCTTTGTAAATCCTTTAGACAGGTAGGAGAGGGCATCTCTTTGATTGCTCTGACTTTGTCCGGATCCGCTGTGATGCCGTCCGCTGAAAAAATATGACCCAGATATTTAATACTCTCCTTGGTGAATGAACATTTTTCTTTATTAAACTTGACATTATATTCTTTTGCTCTTTTAAACACTATATTAAGACGCTCATTATGTTCTTGTAATGTCTGACCGCTTACTAAAATATCATCGCTGTATACTGCCACCCCTGGTATATCACCAAATATTTCAGTCATAATTCTGTGAAAATACTCAGGAGCACAGCTGACTCCATATGGAAGACGTTTAAAGCGGAATCGGCCAAAAGGTGTATTAAAAGTTGTGAGGTAAGAACTCTTCTCACTTAATTTGCACATCCAAAATCCACTACTTGCATCCAAGGTGGAGTAAAATCTTGCACCAGCCACCTTGGCACGGACCATGTCTACTGATGGAATAGGATAATGAGTCCTCTTAATTGCCTGATTTAAATTACGGGGGTCTAGGCATACCCTTAATTGACCATTTTTTTTTCTATTAAGATTAAAGAACTCACCCATTCAGTAGGCTCTGTGACTTTGGTGATGACATCCATTTTTTCCATCTTCTCAAGTTCTTGTTGAAGTCTATTATGTAATGCAAATGGCACCTTCCTCGGAGCATCGACTTTTGGCTGGACCTCAGGATTTGTACTTATGTGACACTCACCAGGAAGACAACCAAGACCGGTAAAAACAGAATTATTACATTCAACAAGTTTATTTAAATTTATATTTTGTGACTGACTTGACTGTGATTGACTTTTTGTGACTTTATGACATATTACTTGACTTGTATTTGACTCATTTTGACTTATTTCAGAAAACAATTGACTAGTATCACTTTCTGATGTTTGCATGCTTGTAGTGTCTACCCAGAAAACTCTTTTAATTAGTCCAATCTCTGAGCAAGTAAGTTTACCCAATACAGTTGGAGAATTCACATTTGCAATTATAAAATTAATTTGTTTTGTCATATAGAGGTCATTAAATTGAAATTTACACTCTAAGTTTTGTTGACCTAGTACCTCTAGACTATTACCAGTGTATGACTTAATTTTTACATCAGTTTTAGACAGTAATTTTTTAGTATTAAGTGAGTCATAAACACTTTTTGACATAATATTGACATCACTGCCTGTATCAATAATACAATTTATTTGTGAATTGTTTATGTATAAATTAATTGTCCATTCACTTGACAACGACTTGGATGACTGAATATGACCTATAAACAATTCATCTTGTTCTGACTGTACCTGTTGCATATTACTATCTGACTGTACATATCTTATTGACTTTGACTGAAATGACCGACAACAGACTGCAAAATGACCAACTTTTCCACATGTTTTGCACTTTACACCTAATGCTGGACACTTATAACGATGCACCTGACCACACTTGGAACAAACTTCCTGTCTTGACTGCTGACTATATTGACTGACATTCCTTGAGGTAGACTTTGATCTTGAGTGTGACTGACTCGTATTATACAAGACTGAACTCTGTTCTGCTGTCAACTCATCCGTTTGATGTCTGGAAGCAAGCATGGCCTTTGCCATCTCTAGGGCCTTATCAAGATCCAGCTTATCCTCAAGCAACAATTTTTCTCTGATATAGTTGTATTTCTGATGCATGTTACATATAAACATTATTTTGACTAGGCGTTGTTGCAGCTGTCCTAGCTCACAGTTTTGCGACTTTAATTTTAATGTGCAAGCAAAATCGTCTAAGGTTTCATTTTCACCTTGTTTGTATGTGAAAAAATTATGACATTCATAAGTGAGGTTAGCTTTTGGGGCAAAATGATTTTGAAATAACATTATAAGCTCGTCGTATGTAATGTTATCCTCGTCTTTTCCAAATGTATTGAATACATCCACGCCCTTTTCACCAATGACATGTAGAAATAACGCTACCTTCCTGCCATTACTCTCTTCATCCAAGCCAGACGCACGTAAATAAAATTTGAATGACTGTACCCATTTTTTCCATTGTTGAGCCAAGTTACCATTCATCACCATGGGCTGCGGACTGGTCATTCCAGCAAGTTTCTTGGTCTTTTGATTTTCATCAGGCATGATGACACCGACTTTTCACACCGACTCGATCAGCAATGACTATACGACACAGATTACGATCACACTTCTGACACCATGTTTAGGTCGGTGTATTATGTGAATAATATACTGAACTGTAGTTAACTTGGTTTTATTATACGTTAGATATGACATACAAGCGTGTTGCAGTTAGCCTTGGTTCGGACGCCATATTGACAGCCCGCCTTGTTACCGTCTAGTGATGTTCCATTACAATAGTGACGTTACCTACTCACAACAGAATTAAAATATTTTGAATTTCATTATGATTAATGATTACCAAGAGGTTCAGTTTAGTGAAAGAAAATACTGTAATGATTGTTTGATTTTATATTAATCGTGAGCAATATTGTAACGCAAGGTGCACTCTTGAACCAAGTCGTTGATAGTAGATTGTTCGCGATTGCACTTTGAAACACTTAAAGGAAAAAGTCCGCGTCCAATATCGTCAGGCTGCTAAGATATCGATAGTTACGTATATTATCTAACGAGGTTAGCATTAGAAATACAAAAATGTTATAGTCTGGACTGTAAACTCACTCTGGGTTCAGAACAGTTTTCAGTTTCTGCAGTAAAATTTCTTTTGTTAGTTCGCTGATGTCGATTCGGACGCCTAAGCCACTTTCTTCAATGGCCGCTGCGTTTAAGGGCTGGTCACCAAAAATAGGCATGCCCACCATTGGTACTCCATGGTGGATAGCTTCTGTGGTGCCTAGTATGCCGCATTGGGAGTAGTAAGCGAGTACATTCTGGTGAGCTGAAGATATAAATAAAAACTGAAGGATATACGGATTCACAGAATAATAAGAAGAAAGGAAATTAAGTACTTAAACAAAGAGGCATTTTATCTTTTAATGTGATTTCGTCAAGTAAAATCTTATCTTGGTCAGCTAAGAGAATCACAAGAATTAAAAGAAATAAATGACTTCGTTGGTGTGTGATAAATTACTGGGCAACAACAATTTAACTTGTTACAAGCTATAATTACTTCAAGGTCTAGTCTAATATTAATGAAATGTAATAACTTGCCTAGTATATCATTTTGTGGAAGCCAATTTGAGACGTAAATGTTCTTCGGATTTCCTGGAAGTATTGAGTCGTCCCACTTCCAGACGATTCTCTGCGGCAATTCGGAGACGGCCTCTATGATGGCCACCAGTTTGTCTCTTGGAGTCGTTGAGGCCTTCAACATTGATCCGAAGCTAATGTAGATAACGCCGTGCTCTGCACTTTCGATGAACGTCTTTAGGTCCTGCACACACATGCTAGTAATTTATTGAATATTCGATCGTAAACGTATCATTTCTTTCTCTCGATTCGCGCCTCTCGCTTACTCACGCACACCGCCACACCGGCCGGTAAAAGTGTCTTGTGATATACGCAGTGCAGTTACAATCAACCAGCAATTCTTTGTAAAAGATATCATCATCTAAATTGTACCTTGCTGCGTTTACGCCGTATGACGCCATCGTCAGCTCACCAGTAAGTCTTTCCTTCATTTCATCTTTCCTAACCTCAAACCTCATCTCATCGTCGAGTATTATTGCCTCCAGCGATAACAACACCTTTGTCTTCGTCATTTCGCAATATTTTAAAAACACTGGAGTCCACCCGCAACAAATCGCCATATCACTTTAACAAGCTATATAACAGCCAACTGAATGAAGTTGGAACCAAATGCAATTCATAGTGTTGTCATAAATTTACTGTGTTATATTATAACCAAATGTAACTTAAATGCTGGTTTTTCGTTAAATTTAAAGTTTAGGTTATATTTTACTCGGCGGGCAAAATATCCATTAACGGCAAAATTGGACGGTTTCACGGTACTAATTTACATTTATTGATTTCAAATATAAGTCAAACTAATATATAAAAATCTCGTGTCACGGTGTTTGTTATCGAACTCCTCCGAAACGGCTTCAATAATTTTTATAATTGAAGGTGGTGGTTTCAGAAGAGTAATGAACAAGCTTTATAATCCAAATAAGCTTTATAATAAAGTTAAAACACAATATAAAGTAACATACAATTAGACACGTATTTTTCACAATTGCTTGACAGACAGAATAAACAAACATTAGGTCGCTAGGTGATAACAAAATCCAATATCTCCTCTCAGCAAAGACCTATGAGTTTTGAGATCTTGAGGATTCTGGCTCTTGTGAGTGGCTTTGTAAATATGTCAGCCAGCTGCTCTTCACTGGCTACCTTCTTTACATGTAGCTCACCGCTAGTAACCAACTCCCTTACAAAGAAGTGCCGTACCCGAATATGCTTAGTCCGTCGATGGAATTCGGGATTTTCAGCTAGTCTTATTGCAGCTTCATTATCCACTCTTAAGCAGGGAATCTTCTTAATAACGCCAATATTGCTCAAAAGCCGTGACAGCCATACAGTTTCTCTGGCTGCTTCACTTGCGGCTACAATTTCAGCTTCTGTGGTTGAAATTGCAACACTTGCCTGTCTTTGGCTTAGCCATGAGATCGCTCCTCCCGCGTACATGCATAACACTCCGCTGGTGGACCTTCCAGTGCTAATATCTCCCGCATGGTCAGCATCGCTGTAGCATTCCAAAATGCCTTCCTTGTAATGCTTCTTGTATACGATACCTAGGTCTGGCGTATATTGCAAATAACACATTATGCGCTTCAGTCGGACACAGTCTGATTCTTCTGGTTTCTCCAGACTTCGAGAGACTATACTGACAGCATATGCAATGTCAGGTCTAGTGCATACCATCAAGTAAGCTAAGGCTCCAACGATCTGCCTGTAGTTATTCTTCATATAACTCATATCTATTTTCTCACTTGGTGTACTATCTTTCACGATCGGCGTAGAAACTGGTTTACAAGAATCCATTCCGAATCTCCGCAAGATTTTCTGTACATAAGACTTCTGAAATATTTTAATTCCATCTCCTCTGCTTTCTATCTCTATTCCAAGAAAATAGGAAGCAGGTTTTATGGTAACCTTGAACCGACCATTAAGCTCCTTAATAAACTCGTCTATCAGCTGCTGACTGGAGCCAGCGACGAGACCGTCATCGACATATAAAGCCACTATAACTTTTCCAAGTCCTTTCTCCCTTATCAAAAGGCAAGGATCCGCTTCACTTGACTTGAAGCCAATCTCTTTAAAGAAATCTAAAATGCACCGATTCCAGCATCGAGGTGCTTGCTTTAATCCGTAAAGGCTCTTCCGTAAAAGACACACTCGACCGGAGCCGTCATCATAACCTTCCGGTTGTTTCATAAAAATCTCCTCATCTAGAGAGCCATACAAGAAGGCAGTCGAGACATCAAACTGTAGCATTGCCATTCCTTCGCTAGCTGCTACACTCAACAAGGAGCGCACAGTCCCCATTCTGGTAACCGGGCTAAACGTTTGCTCATAGTCACTCCCCTTTTTCTGATGAAAACCTTTTATGACTAGTCTTGCCTTGTATTTGTCTACAGAGCCATCAGCGTTCGTCTTTACTCGAAATACCCACTTACATGGTATTGCTTTTCTTCCCTTAGGCAGACTTACAAGCTTCCATGTGTCATTTTCCTGTAAAGAGTTTATCTCACTGTCCATGGCTTCTTCCCATAGATCTTTCTCCGGGCTTCTAATCGCGTCCTTATGCGACGTTGGCTCGTTATTTTCCATTATAGCATTCATGATAAAGTCTTTGAATCGATCTGGTGGGCGTAACGAAGAGCGGTCACGAAGTACCATCTGTTCCGGGAACACATCTTCGTGATCATCATAATCTTGACCTTCATCTATGACATCGTCGAGACCATCAACCACATCTTCGTCTACGATATCATTCTCCCCTGATTCAAATGACTGTTCAGGCAAAATGTTCTGAGCATCGTGGAACTCTTCACCAATACTTACTTGACCTTCATCAATGCTAATACCAGGACTGTCTCTATTGGGCACATCAGAAACACTTTGTACATTATCCGTCAAACTCTTTGTAACAGGAACTACTTCAATTTCATTACAATGATCGTAGACTGTCTCAACGTCTCGCTCATTCATTGAAGACTCCAATGCTTTTTCATTAAAGATGACATCTCTAGACCTCACCAGCGAATTTCGCTCTCGGTTCCAAAGTCTGTACCCGTCATCATTGTCGTATCCAATCAAAATGCAACGTGTAGCTTTCTTGTGCATTTTCTTTCTCCTCTGCTTTGGTACATGCGCATAGCAAGGCGAGCCGATTATCCTCAAGTGCTTTATCTGAGGCTTCTTGTTTAGCCAAAGTTCATAAGGCGACTTGTGTTCCACTAGAGTTGGTCCTGTCCTGTTAAGTACATACACAGCAGTGTTTACCATCTCTGCCCACAAATTCTGAGGAATTTCTTCATGCGCGTGCATCATTGCTCTAGCAGATTCGACCAGGGTCCGGTTTTCCCTTTCGCTACACCCATTTTGTTCTGGGGTATACGGCATAATAAGCCTTTGCTTTATTCCTGTTTTCTCAAGTAAATCTCGTACTCTCTTGTTATCGTATTCGCCTCCGTTGTCACTTAAAAGCTCTTTAACATCATGTCCAGCATTTCTAGCTTCCAACAACATTAACTTCAACTTTTCATAGACGTCAGACTTATTTTTCAGGAAATACACATATCTGTACCGTGTATGCTCATCCTTGAATAAAACGAAGTATCGATATCCCGAGATACTTGAAGGGAAGGGACCACAGACGTCAGAGTGTATGCGCTCACCAGGTTTCGTAGCTTTTTCGCGAACACCAAATGGTTGCCTGTGCGCTTTCCCAAAGATACAACCCTCGCATAGTTCTCCACTGCTTGACGTCTTTACTCCTAGCTCCTTCTCTATCAATCGTTTGACATGTTTCTTATCTTGATGCCCCATACGTTCATGGTATAGTTGCAGCATATCTCCATGTTCAATTAAATTCACTGAAACATCAGGACGTATGACTTTGCAATCGATCCTGTACAAACCGCCATATCTTTGCCTTGTTCCAGTTAAAACAATCCTACCATTTGATTTCATGGAACATTTTGTTACCCGCGACTCAAATACGCTCGTAGGGTTCTTGTCCTGTGAACTAAGCACAGAAAAAAGGTTCTTGCTAATCTGGGGAACATACCAAACATCTCTCAAAAAAAGGTTCTCACTCCGTCCTTTAAAACTGGCTTCCAGATGGACTGTGCCTTTACCAACAGCCTGTATCACGTTCCCATCCGCCGTAGTTACCGTGTGAGCTTCACCAAAATGTTCAAAATCTTGAAACAGATCTCCTCGCATTGTGACATGTTGAGTGGCCCCGTTATCCACATACCAATCATCACGATCATTGCCAGAATCTGTAGAATTTACAGTCAGTAAAATCATGTTCGAACTATGAGACCTGTTTTCCTTCTCTTTTATCCCAACTTTGGGGCAATCCTTTTTGAGATGACCAGGCTCCTTGCAAATAAAACATTTGTATTTTTTCTTTGATCCTTGGTCTCTTAGGTCATATCCCTTAGCAATCTTTTTATTTGCTTTTACATAAAGCACTGTCTCACTTGATTCAGCATCAGCCATCTTAGCATTAAGCGCCTTTTCATGTGCACACAACTGGCCTGTAATGTTTTCTACTGTCCTTTCCTTCTTTGACATTAACAGCCAACTCGACTTAAAGGAGAAATATGCTTCCGACAGCGTGTCAAGGATTTTACAAATCAAGAGAACTTCGGGTAACTCTACCTTTTCTTTTTTCAATAACTCTTCCTTCAAGCTGTGCCACAGATTTTTCAATTTAGATATATGAGTCGACATGTCATCAGACGGATCCCTCTTAAGTTTGAAGAAATCCAAACATATATCGTAGAGTCGGCCCTCATTAGGTCCCTCATACAATCTATGGAGTTCATCCCAAACTTCTTTCGGAGTAGACAATCTAATTACTTTGCCAAGCGTCTCATCTGTCACATTGTTTGTTATCAAGAGTAGGGCTGTACTCTCTAACTTTACAAAATCACGTAAACTTCTATTGTACAATTCTACTGCAGCGTCACCGCTTCCTTCTACGGGACTAGCTGGTCTTTGTGTTTTACCCTCCACAATATCCATGAGTCCGTCCATACCTCTCAGTAAGGCTACCATCCGGTACTTCCATGATATCCAATTGTGGTTGTCAAGTTTCACAATTTGAATTTTCGAAAGCTCCATTTCTTTTAAACTTCTGGGTCTGGGCCCATAACCAATTGAAGGTGGTGGTTTCAGAAGAGTAATGAACAAGCTTTATAATCCAAATAAGCTTTATAATAAAGTTAAAACACAATATAAAGTAACATACAGTTAGACACGTATTTTTCACAATTGCTTGACAGACAGAATAAACAAACATTAGGTCGCTAGGTGATAACAAAATCCAATATTTATCATTTTTTTTCTCCTTACTCGGTAGGTCTGAAAATAGGTAGTAGTAAAATGGCAAAACAACGTTGGCGGGGTCAGCTAGTCTAATGTATAAAAATCTCGTGTCACGGTGTTTGTTATCGAACTCTTCCGAAACGGCTTGACCGATTTTTATGAAACTTTTTTCTCTAGACTCGGTAGGTCTGAGAATAGGTCGTAGACTATAATTTTTTATACCCCTATTATTCGCGGACGGAGTCGCGGGCAACAGCTAGTATTTTAATAAAAAAATCGTAAGTAACGCCGAATTTTTAACACAAATTTTGTTTGGTTAAATTAACAGATCAATGAACATGGACAAGACGAAATTAAATTATAATGTCCATGTTGTCCCTACCCCCATTATGGTGGAGAAATCGGCTCTTGAAGTTGTTGACGCATATGTATATCTAAGACAAACTGTCCAACTAGGTACCTACATCCAACTTCGCAAAGGAGGTTAATCGTTGTAACCAACTCGGATCGGCAGCGTTCTGGAAACTCCGCAATATCTTTTCGTCCAAAATCGTCGTGCCGTAAGACGAAAGTCTTCCAGTGTGTGTTGCCAGTGATGCCATATGGATCCGAGATGTGGTGCTTCACTATAGGCTTAATGAATAGGCTCAACGAGCTATGGAGAGGGCTATGCTCGGAGAGGAGATCCGTAGAAGAACAAGGGTCACCGGCATAGCAAAGCGGATTAGATCGTTGAAATGGCCATGAGCAGGTTATATAGCACGCAGAGCAGATGGCCCTTGGGGCCGAAAAGTTCTCGAATGGAGACCATGGACTGGCAAACGCAGCGTGGGACGTCCACAAACGAGATGGACGGACGATTTGGTGAAGGCCACAGGTTCAAGTTGGCTGCAAGTCGCTTCCAACCGTAATAATTGGGTATCAATGAGGGAGGCCTATGTCCAGCAGTGGACGTTTTGCGGTTGAAATGATGATGACGATGATCGTTTTCTAACTACAAAGAAAGTGAACATAGAAGCAAGAAGGTGACCTGACATTAAGTATCAGATGATGAGGGATTGGATAAAGTATGCACAAGTAAAATTAAAGCAAACCTAACTGCGAACTAAAAATTGTAAAAAAATCAATACGGAAAGGTTATTTAAGAGAGAGCATTATCAAAGCCGCATGATTACTTACATGGGGTAGTTCCTTTGGCGTAGCTACGTGGTATCCACCCACCTCTTTAATAACCTCAGGTTGCACGGCAGGACCCCAGAGGATAAAATGTTTGTATAATAACTGTATCTTTATTTCGCGGGCCAGATCTTCAAGAGGTGGTATATCATCGAAATATTCCGCTAGTGTATTTTGGTCGACTCTTTGACTCAATGTTTTGTATAAAAAATTTATTAAGGGTATATAAATTGATCTTTCTATTCTTTGAATGAACGTTGGCTTTGAGCCTCCGTCTAGTAGTTGGTAAGGAACGTACGAAGGATTCGATGGTACGCCGAATCGATCGAATTGCCAAGGAAGCAGCGTGTGACTTGACCATGCCACGACCGGAGCTCCTAATTTATAACTCAATCCCAGAGAGCAATCGCTATTAAACAATTCTGTAACCACCACATCGAACTTGGCATAAGTTTTCCATAGATTCTGCACATTTTGGTTTTCTAACATCACTTTGCAATTTTGCGTACCAACGTTCAGCATGAAAGCTAAAAGCGTCACTATGGTCAGATACGATCTTTGTATAGGAAAAACGTCTTCTATTATTTTTCCTTTTCCAGCCAAGCTTATGTCAGTGTAATTTTCTACTGGATTTTTTCGGGGAAAGTATGATATTACCGTGACATCATGACCTCTTTTCGCTAACTCTAGCAAGTATTGTTCGAAAACGAAGAAATGACTCTTCCCTTGGTACGGAAACACTCCTAATATTCGTAAAGAGTGAACTTCATTTAAAACTGTACTGACAATAACTAAAGTGGTAATAATGACCTTCATTGTTGTGAACTTTAAGGTGCTATCAAAGAAACTGGAACGGTTTTCGTGTAAATTTTGTTTTATATTCACCCGTATCTGTCATAGATAAGAAAAAAAATTAAGTAGTAAGGCACTTAAATATTTGAGGAAAAATTCGAACTTTGCATTTTCCTTATTTGAACACTGAAAGAGCGCTATCATCATATCTTGCAGTTCATAAATGTTAGGAGAAGAACCCAGTCAAGTTATTTCAAACCATTTGAAGCATTCAGAGAAATATACTGCAGAAAGGGAATTACTACATTAAAATCTGTCCATCTGCGAAAATGTCATCGCGCGTATTAGCGAATACACTCAATAATGATAAAAAAAATCCATAGCGCAGCAGTTTCCTGTTTACTGGTACACATTTAGATATATTCACTAATGAAACAAATCAAATAGGTACCTTGAAATTCGCGATCTGGATTACTGCTTTTCAGGACTGCTTTGTGACTACTCGTATGAGGTAGGTATGACAACCGTTGATATAAGCAGTGCGGCGGTTAGGTATAAATGTATTTATTTACTTTACAAGAGAATCAACTGTTTCATCAGAAAAATTAACCGGCCAAGAGCGTGTCGGAGACGCCCAGGATAGGGTTCCGCAGCAGTTACGACGTGTACTATCTGTCATCATCATCATCATCATTTCAGCCGAAAGACGTCCACTGCTGAACATAGCTACTATCTGTAATTAACAAGTAATATTAGTATAAGCATTTTGTATTTTGTACGGAACTTCCCAAGTAGGTATATTTTATGGGTCAGGCTGCTATTTAATCTTGAACTACCTACTAATAATTCTCAAAACCAACTTAGCCGTTATAATTTTCATTGTTTCGGTTTAGAGGGAGCGGAGCTCGGTCGCCCAGGTACTTTAAATATTTAAGTACGTACTTATTACTTATTTTTATAATTTTCAAAATGCCTTTGGTCGTGTATCAAACTCTTAGACATCGAACTCTGTAGCTAGCGAAACAGAAGAAGAAAATGATTATATTTCAAACTAAATACAAACTGAAATATAGATGCACAGAAAAAACCCCAGAAAAAAGACCAATGCTGGGAATCGAACCCAGGTCCTCAGCGTTCCGTGCTGCGTGCTTACCCCTACACCACCACTGGTCTAGAAGTTAGCGACGAATCTTTCCCATACATCGTACTGTGGGACTTAACTAGAGTCTAGGTAGAACTAGTACGGGGATACGCGCGTGATGCTAAACTTCAATAAGAAATAACAATATATATTTTTATATGTGGATTTATTCTTTGAGATTAGTATAACTACTACAGTATTATGTCCAGCACCTTTGGCTGTTCGGAGCAATCCGCCCTGACTCGCATACCGCTGACGCTTCTAATTTTTTTTTTTAATTATTTACAAATTTTATACATAATAACATTAAACTCACCTGCCAGTTGGACAACATTTTACCACTGGCTAGCGGTATCGAGCCGTGCCTACAGTACACTTCAGTCTGTTATAATCACATTTAGGCAGTGATAAAGCGCATCTATGTTATGCCCTCTACTGAGAGACTTCAACACTCCTTCGGAGCTACCCGCTCACCTGGACCAAGAGATGGCGCTACTAGGCCAACTTTTACAAGTTAAGTATGAAGTATCTTTTTCTATTTATTTTTTATTTTCTTCAACTTCATTTTTTTATTACTTTTACGGTCATCCCGTGAAACCATATATTTCAAACTAAATACAAACTGAAATATAGATGCACAGAAAAAACCCCAGAAAAAAGACCAATGCTGGGAATCGAACCCAGGTCCTCAGCGTTCCGTAAGCACGCAGCACGGAACGCTGAGGACCTGGGTTCGATTCCCAGCATTGGTCTTTTTTCTGGGGTTTTTTCTGTGCATCTATATTTCAGTTTGTATTTAGTTTGAAATATATGGTTTCACGGGATGACCGTAAAAGTAATAAAAAAATGAAGTTGAAGAAAATAAAAAATAAATAGAAAAAGATACTTCATACTTAACTTGTAAAAGTTGGCCTAGTAGCGCCATCTCTTGGTCCAGGTGAGCGGGTAGCTCCGAAGGAGTGTTGAAGTCTCTCAGTAGAGGGCATAACATAGATGCGCTTTATCACTGCCTAAATGTGATTATAACAGACTGAAGTGTACGATGTATGGGAAAGATTCGTCGCTAACTTCTAGACCAGTGGTGGTGTAGGGGTAAGCACGCAGCACGGAACGCTGAGGACCTGGGTTCGATTCCCAGCATTGGTCTTTTTTCTGGGGTTTTTTCTGTGCATCTATATTTCAGTTTGTATTTAGTTTGAAATATATGGTTTCACGGGATGACCGTAAAAGTAATAAAAAAATGAAGTTGAAGAAAATAAAAAATAAATAGAAAAAGATACTTCATACTTAACTTGAAAATGATTATAATTTAAATTCTCCTATTTTTAAAGATGCGTTCCTATACTGCACCCGCTGTATTTATAAAGATGTTCAAGATTGTTAAAATAGGGATGTTGACACCATTAAAAAATAATTCGAAGACACGACTCCAGTAAAAAAAACGCTTTATTTTAGCCCTGAAACCCAGATTAATTTTCGATTAACTGCAAAATTAGATTTTTTGTTGCTTTAAAACAAATAAATAGTTAGTTAATTGAGTATGCGAACAAGTGACGTCATTGTTGCTATTGCCATTCAAACTCTTTGGGAGAAATGTGTTTGGACAGCTCATAAAAAGTACGTCAGTTGATTGGTGGTGTCAACATCCCTATTATTAATAATTATGTACTTAGATACATATTAAACTTTGTATTATTTCTACATTAAAATATAATCCGATTAAAAAAAAATACAATAATTAAATTTAAAACCTTAACTTAATTTGCAATCTTAAGCTTAAGTACTTATATGAGTATCCGAAATGAATCAATCATTTTTTAGGCCTACTTGGTAGGTATAAAATTTTAAAATCGAACTTAGAATCGATTTGATCTTATCGAGCTCTTTTCGTATCGACATGAAGCGACAGATCAAACTGAAGTACAAATCTTTTCGAATTCAGTGAGTACACCCATCACTGTCCTCGACAGAAAATTAATTAAATTTTTAAAAAAAATAATTAAAAAGTTACTTTGCATCACGCAGTGAGCAAAATCGGATTTTGCTCACTGTTTTTAATAGCAAAACCTGTTTGAGGAGCTGAAGTGAAAAAATAATTGTCATTCACGCTCTTATTTACATAACAAATAATTTATCACTATAACTAATTTAGACAGGTAAATATCAAACCGTATTGTTAAACGCGCTGACGTTTGCGATCGCATTCCTCGTCTCTCTCTACCCTTATCCTATGCCCTACCGTGTGATAAAACGAATTAGTGAAAATCATTGTGTGACACACTCGGGTAAGACAAACCAGGCCTCTGGTTATTCAGATCACGAAATATTCAAGGCGAACTCGTCCCGCGCGAAGATAATGATATAATTTTTTTAAATAAATGCAACGTGAAAGCATTTTTTCCAGATCATGAAAAAGTTAATTTGAATATAATAATGTCAATATAAAGTTTTCTACACTTTTTTTTGTGAGAAACGGTTTGATAAACTTAAAGAAAAGTAACAAAACCAGTCGATGATTTTATCTGTTTTCGGATTTTTTATTGGTCGAGTGCGGTTTAATATACCGATTGTGTTTTGAACTGTTAAGTATTGTACGGTCAAGTGCAAAAATAAGTATCGATTTAATCCTCCCATCGTTATATACCTATACTCACCTTAATTTTATTCGACGACATAGAGCTATGGGACATATTTATGAGCAAGTTGTGTGCACCCATATTTTTACACTTGACTGTACCTAATCAAGAACGCTCACTAACCACAACATAATAACACACTAATGCCACAACTAATGGCACAGTGTTAATTTTAGTTTAGTTTTTTTAAATATTAATTAATAATGTGATAAGTTTTCTGTATTTTACTTTATGTTGTGACAATAAATGAAATTCTATTCTATTCTATTCTATTCTAATATTTTATAATAATAAATATCATGGGACAATTCACAGCAATTGACCTAGTCCCAAAGTAAGATTAGCAAAGCTTGTGTAATGGGTACTAAAGCAACAGATAAACATACTTATATAGATAGATACATACTTAAATACATATTTAAACACCCAAGACCCGAGAACAAACATTCGTATTTTTCATACAAATATCTGCCCCGACACGGGAATCGAACCCGGGACCTCAAGCTTCGTAGTCAGGTTCTCTAACCACTAGGCCATCTGGTCGTCTAACCCCGTCGTCGTTATCCGATGAAAAGAAAAATATTTTAATGTATCAAGTTGTGCCAAAAATTGGTTGATTTATTTATATTTTACTTAATATCTCACTTACAGTGAACTACATTATTATAACGATTGTAGACAAAATAGCGCCTTTAACCAAACTAATCGTTATTATTCCAAAAATAACGAATGCCCACCAAAATTTTAATTTAAAATTATCTCACCGATTAAATTCATTCTATTTTAAACAAGCTATACATAATGCAGTACTTATGAGACCATGTCACCGGAGCTTCGCTTGGCGGAGCTTCTTTTCTGTGTAGTTTAGACACTTTGCACTTTGACAAAATTGTCACCTAATCTAGCCTATCAAAATGGAGCTCAAATGCAAAGCGCATTAATTTGGTAGGTACTTACCTACCTAAAATAAAATTTGAACTTTAAGTTTTACTTGTACCCTTGTAACCCTTGTAACTTGTTGTTGTAACCTTGTACTTGTCAACTTGTTACATCCTGTTTTTCAGTCGTCTGTCATTTAGGTACCTCTATGAAATTTGAAATCTAGCGTTTTACCCTAGTGCTTTAATGAAGTAGTATTCTATCCCTTGGGCTCCTGTACTAACCGGAGCGAGTTAATTAAATTAAAAAAATGCTTACATAATATTTTTAATGGATATGAAGTAGTAGCATTATCTTTTTGGTAATCAAGTTGAAATTGTACTATAACGTGATGCGGAGATAAAAAGATTTTCCTTATGTAGATAAATTACTAAATAGATAAAAATCTACGATGGTTATTTTGAATTGACATAGATATTCTTTATGCTATCCTTGTCCTTGATATATTGTGAATATTATGATAAAAACAATTTTATATTAAAATATTGCGAAACATTATCTACAGTGGGTTGGCTAAAAAATTCCAGGCCAGACTATGAAAACCTTAAAGAAAAAGATAATAGTTATTTGTGCAACAAGAGAGCAAAGTTGGTTTTTACTGCGAGTGTTGATTTTGAATCACGAGTCAGCGAAGGATTCTATAATTGAATCACGAGCATTAGCGAGTGATTCTAAGATAGAATCCTGAGTGCTGAGCCGGTGAAGG
The DNA here is from genome assembly GCA_947859365.1 of Archips crataeganus. Lineage (NCBI taxonomy): Eukaryota > Metazoa > Arthropoda > Insecta > Lepidoptera > Tortricidae > Archips > Archips crataeganus. The sequence goes on along the minus strand of OX402059.1, from coordinate 11,652,659 downwards.
AAAATATCGTGAGGAAACCTGCATGAACCTGCGAAGAAATGCAATGGTGTGCAACTACGGCTAATGCAACTACGGCTGATGCCCTCTCATACTGAGAGGAGGCCTGTGCCCTGCAGTGTGACGTATATACATAGACTGGTATGATGATGCATCAGTACACACTTAAATATCACATAGATCTTGTAAGTAGTGTTTTACTAAAATTAATAAGCAAAGTATAAATCGCTTATACGATTACGTTTAGTAAGATTTCTCGGTTAATTTAATGCACTTATATCCACGCAAGTGCGTTATGTTATTTTTTATTTTTGTCACGTTTAATGCGATTTGTCATCCCGTCTGATACACCATCTGTTCAATCAATGTTGAATGAAAACAAAAGGACTAAGTGATGACGATAACGATGAAGGAGAGTCAACTTTGATTTTTTCAAAAAACCCAGGCATTACCTGTTGCGACGAACGCAATCCTCCAGTAGAACAGGTAAGTGTTTGACTGAAACAGACTAAATTTACTCAATTGTCAATCTGACAGAACTAAAAGAATTTTAACTGGCCTTTTTCGACAGTGTGTGTAGAAAGAAGTTTGGCACGACTGCGGAGGAGAGAATGGTGAGAATCGAGAAAGGAGTAAGTCATAGAATAAGGAAGAAGCCTGCTGAAAGAACTGGTGAGTCAAATATAACTGATTCTAGAACTGAGAGATGAAGAGATAGTCGAGGACGTAGAATGAATAGAATAGAAGGCCAAGAATGCGCCAAATGAATTTAGTGTGAACAGGGTCGGGTTATAAGGGGAGTTTTTGAGGCCCACGGCGGGCGCAACATCGAACAGATGCACCGGGCCGAACAGATGTTATGTTATGGTATGGGCGGGGAAAAAAAATTCGACGAATATCTATGTATAAATCAAAATGTATATGAACAAAAAGTATTAAATTAAAACACAACGTCTTGGTTAAATTAATTCGACATCAGTGCTGTTTGCTTTGGTGGAACAAAACATTATTTGGCCAAGCTATTTACACGTATTTTGTTGCTGGAACAGCTAAGTCAACTAGGTAGTTGTGCCTTCATCACTTTAATCTGACTTTCGAATGTAATACTTAGTAATATGGGTAGCACTTCGTGGTCTACATATAATATGTCGACGAATCTACCACCGGATCGGTATTATTTCCATACTGCGTGTTTATGATGCATCATTTATAGTTAACCGTTTTGCCTGTATACTATGAAGGTCATTCAGTGTTTTACGGGCTTGTTAGATTTATGATCAAGAATCTAATACAATTTATGTGCAGCAACGTGATAACCGCCAACTTCTTCGACATTCTGGGGAGTTATTGATGACCTGAACTGAACAGGGCAAGGTTTTTATCTAATATATAAAAATCTCGTGTCATGGTGTTTGTTATCGAACTCCCCCGAGACGGCTTGACCGATTTTTATCAAACTTTTTTCTCTACACTCGGTAAGTCTGAGAATAGGTCGTAGGCTACTTTTTATACCCCTATTCTTCGCAGACGGAGTAGCGGGCAACAGCTAGTGTTAAGTATATTATTTCTTCCTCAACTCTTAAAGGAAGCACGTGTCGTTAAAAAACTCCGCCAATGTGTTGAGTTGACACTTTGCGAAAACCATTTGCACAGAAGTCTTGAAATACTTAAGTGTTACAGCACTTTGATGCGTTGAAAAAGCGTGGGTTTAGATCCTCCGTCCAAAAATAGTTTTACATAAGTACGAGGGATTGCAAGGAATGCCTTGGTTGAAATGCCATGGTATCGGCGTGTGTGGTGGCTGATGGCAAATCGATCATCGGCGCTCCTTATTATTTATGTGCTCAGCCTTAACTTAATTATGCTGCAGTCTAGTACTCGTAACTCTTGTTGAGTAAAACCTGACCAGAAATATATGACTATTCGCCATGTTGCGGAATTTCATTGGAACTAATTTCTTACACTGGCAATAATTTTAATGATTGTCAGTGTCACTGGTGGCGGTTTCTTTGAACAATAATAAAGATTCGATTTGTAGCATTCGAACATGGCGGATGTAGACAGTGTCTAATTTTGGTATTTCTGTTTCTTTGGCTAGTTGAATAGATAATAATTAGATATAATTTTGATAGTGTTTTATGCGGCGATTAACCTTAATTAACAGTGATCACAAAATTCTATATTGCTCTCGTGTCTGACATTTTTTAACAATAATCTGACAATAATAAAAATGCCCGAAACGATTCTTAGTCAACAACGGATCATTGTAAATAATGTTTATAATAAACTACTGGAAAAAAAACGCTTGGGGAATGAAACTATTTCGCTACAAAGCCTTTCCAAATTAACATCAGAGCTAACAGGTAAACGTTGTAGACAAGGTCAAGATGTCACTGTAGTCTGGTACTGAACTATTGCCACATAAATAAGAACAATAGCGCCCTCTTGACTATAGTCATATATTTTTGGTTTACCTTTAACATGATTACTTATTAATTTCAATCATACTGTAATTTTATCTTTGTTAAGTACTAGCTTTTGCCCGCGACTTCGTACGCGTAAACAATAACGTTAGTTTGTTTGCATGAGGCACACAGGTAGTTTATTACATGGATTAAAACATATGATAAATCCGGGGACATGTTAAGTTCCCGCGGGATAGGAATAAGTGAATTCTATGGAAAGCTACGCTGTCACTGATTAAAGCAGGCTTATTTTATCTCACGAAAGTGCAAAGTTCCTGTGGGATAGAAATAAGGGTTTTAACCTATTTTAATTATTTTAATTTTCTATCAGGGATAGTGTCGTTCTCTATTAGTGTTTTTTTTTTAAATCAGCCCCGAAGTTGAATTCACTTATTTCTCTATCCCACAGGATTTTTGCATTTTCCCGGAGAAAAGTAGCCTATAAACATTCAGGGATCAGTGCCACTTTCAAATTTTCAATTGGTAAAAGAATTTTTAAAATCAGCCCCGAAATTGAATTCATTTGTTTCTATCCTGTGGGGAATTTTGCATTTTCCGCGAGAAAAGTAGCCTATGTCAATCATAAATAGTGTAACTAATAATGTATGTAATGTGTAATAATAATAAGTAATGGTGTTCACCGCAAAGCGGAGTCCATTCACCTTGGCTCCTACTTTCCAGAATTTATCCTTACCACCCAAACCACCAACTTGAGCTTCTTGGACTGAGCGTGCCATCTAATCTCAACTTCGGCGCGGCCATTGAGTCCAGGGCGAAAACCGCTGCTAAGAAACTTGGTATCTTATATAAGGTGGGACGGTATTTCACGCCGGAGCAACTTTTTACTTTATACAAAGCACAGATTAGATCATGTATGGAATACTGCTGCCACCTTTGGGACGGTTCTGCCAAGTATCAGTTGGCGGCGTTGGATTCGGTGGAGCATCGAGCCCGAAGACTCATTGGTGATAGTCCGTCAATCGGTGGTAGGCTACAGAGCCTCGGGCACCGTCGTCGAGTTGCTTGTCTGTCTGTTTTTTATCGGATACATTTTGGAGAGTGTGCGCCAACGGACATCCAGGCGGGGGGAGCGTCTTCATCCTTATGTGGTTAGTATTCCAGTGGCCCGTACGAAGCGCTTCGCGTCATCCTTCCTAATGCGAACTGCTAGAGAATGGAATTCGCTCCCGTCGTCTGTATTTCCTGATAAATACAACCTAGGTCTCTTCAAGGCTAGAGTGAATAGGCTGTTACTGAACCAGTGAGGTACACCTTTGGCCTCATCTACACTTTTTTCATCAGGTGAGATAGTGGTCAATCACGGGTCAGTTTTATGTAAAAAAAAAAATCTTTCTTCTGATGAAAGAATTTTTAAAATCAGCCCCGAAGTTGAGTTCATATCCCGCGGGAATTTTTCATTTACCCAGAGAAAACAGACTATGTTAATCAGGGATAGTGTAACTATCTTTTAGTGAAAGAATTTTTAAAATCAGCCTCTATGTTGAATTCACTTATTTTTATCCCGCATTAACTCTCACGTCAGCCCAAAATCCAGTCTAGAGTTCAATTTCAAAGCCAGGTCACGAATGGTTGGACACGGTCGATTGATTGATCATCCAGATCATAGGCGCCCTCTATGTGAGTTTTAGATCTGCTGAAAGTGAAAATTTTGCATTTACTCGCTGTTAATTTACTGTTTTCCAGACTCCAGTTCAACACAGCATTTATATCGCGATGTATACCTACGTAAAACATAAACATAATATTTATCAATTGAACAGATATCTTTGTCATTATCATTATCAATGATTTAGGTTAAATGCGTAAATCATCTTCAGCGCACGTGATGAATTCTGTTAAACTAAATAACTAGGTAGGCATAAAAATAAATAGTAATTTGTGGTAGGTACCTACCCAGTATGTCATAGCTTTATGTTCATATGTTATTATTCGTACGTTTCAACAGCTCCCTAAAATTTAGTAAATAAATGACAAAATGACATATTGATTATTTTGGCAATAATGCAAAAGGAATTAAGTGAATTTAATGTTTCTTTAATTTAAACGTTATATGATTAATTATATATGACTAAATTTCAATTCAATTTTGAATATATAGCTCTATACTATGGATGAATCTGCCAATGTCGAGGTTGATATAGACACTATCGGTTGGCCGTTGTTCGGTAGCGTCGGTGTGCGATAGGTACACATACAGGGTGTGTCCTGTAATAGAGACAATAAATTAAAATATACATCCTTTAAAATAATCAGTAATTAAGTCCAAGTGCTCTTAGTTTTTTTTAATAAAAAAAAAAATTTTTTTTCGAACGAAACTAGCTATTGACCGCGTCTCTGTTTGCAAAGAATAGGGGTATAAAAGATAGCCTACGACCTATTCTCAGAGCTACCGAATATAGACAAAAAGTTTCATAAACATTGGTCAAGCCGTTTCGGAGGAGTTCGATAACAAACACCGTGACACGAGATTTTTATATACCTATTAGTTTCATAAACATTGGTCAAGCCGTTTCGGAGGAGTTCGATAACAAACACCGTGACACGAGATTTTTACATATATTAGATTAATCGGGCCGTCATGTTTATTCAGAGTATTTGACGTTGACATTTACTATAATTTTTAATTGAAAATGTACTAAATCCATCAATATTTTTCTTAATTAACATATGCGATCTTAATAAAATTAAATGATCAGTTCTTTCAAAATTACGCAATAGTTTCCCCATTGTACCTAGGTGTGGACGAAATGATTAAAGTTTTTACACTTCAGACAGTTTCGTTCATACAGTTTCGTTTTGTGTGCGTTTGGCATAATATTTCTATTTTTCTCCTGAATACTTAAAAATAGGAGTTTTAGATCTTTTTTTGCAATAAGTATAATTTTATTTAAATATGTAAGTATTCAGATCAAAATCGTTTTCCTCAAATTATCGAATCACGCGTCCCGATAAACACCATTTTACTCTTTTATAATGGACTGAGGCCGAAGATGCGGCTCACTGCTTCAGTAACAGGCTAACAGCCCATTGGCCTTGACCTTGAATAGCCCTAAATTGTTTATATCATAAAAAAACAGACGTCGAAAGTTCCTCAACAGCAGTTCCGCAGTGAGCCCGCGCAAGAACTAGGCCAGCCCAAACCCTTTTATTCCGAAAGGAATCCTGTAGCCACCAGCGGAATTAAGTACCTACATAATAATGCTGGATCACGTTTCGAATTAAGATTACACTTTTTTCTCTGTTTTATTGATCACTGACGGCTTTTAAATATTACTTTAATGAAGACCTAATACTATTTAAGAAGAATGAGACCTACGCAAATATCAGCAAAACTAAAGAAGTACTTAAGTAACTTCACAAACTCACTTATTACGCTACGTTTGAGTTGAAGTGTGAACTAGGTTATCGTATTCAATGATATAAAAGTACTCACGTACCGTACACCTACCAAATGCGTAAGAAACTGGACCGATTGGAATTTAAGGATTTCAGTAGTACCTACTAACTAAAGTATTTTTTTTTAAAAAGATTGCTATTATTGTAAGAAAATTCCGATAAAGGTTTATTATAAAAAAAGCAGGCTACTTATTTGTACAAGAATTGTATGGCTTTTGCATCCTTCTGTCAGAATTGCAGGTTTTTTTCGCCAATATCGCAACACTATAAGACCTTCATTATTTGTTTTTTTTTTTACTGAAAGTATTATTAAGCGTTGCCATAAATATTTCACATAAAAAGTAACAGGGAACGGACAGACAATTTTTTCTATATTCGAAGTTCGCAGTTCGCAGCCCATTGCATTTGAAAATTCAATTTACCTAGTATGAATTTTCTACATAAATGATCTCTATGGGTTTGCTATACCTACCTGTTTCTATGGGTTTATACTTCCTTCAAAGGCCGGCAAGAGATTGGTAAGTTGTTGATATTTATGGGCGGTAATGATCATTTCCCATGAAATGACCCGCTTGCTCGTTTGGAAATATATAGGTATATTTGTTCTTTGTCCGTCCGCATTATTTGAGTAATATTGTCTCTACAATAAACCTCTCTTTTTGCATCTGGGGTTAAAAAGAAAGCAACGTGCTTTTTAAATTGTTCTACGACATTTTACTTTTATTTTTGGTTTGCTGCGCAACATTCGATTGTGTTTTCCTTATCGTAAACAGTAATACAATTATTTTAAATAGAACTAGGAATATCACAGTAAAAATAGCAATAATATCTAAATTTAAGTATTGGTAGAGCGGCACATCGGCAGCTGGCGAGCGCAAGTTCAGGTGGCTGTTCCTGGCCGCAAACTCCGTCCAGAAGATGGCGCTGCCCATGGGAGAGACTGGCCGGTCACGCCAAGCCTTAGAGAGGAGTTTCACTTTGAGCCTGAACCTGTAATGTGAGACAATCTGTTTGTGACAGCAACTTCGATTCATACCTTGAAAAACAGAGAGACGAAAGACGCGAGTTGACCATAAGTAATTGCCTGAAGTAATTATCTCGTATTTTGATTACTCACTTGTAATAGTGGATAAATCTTACTTTTTTCACAAGCATTTTAGTTAGATAATTAGTCGGCTGCGATGCGGAACACGCATATTTTATATTTTCATAAAAAACACTTACTCAGGATCAAGTACAGTTTGGAACTTCTTCAGTAAGTGGTCTTTGGTCAGATCGTTGACATGGATTTGAACACCTAAGCCGCTCTCTTCAACGGCTGCTGCGTTTGATGGCTGGTCGCCAAAGATTGGCATCCCCACCACGGGTACTCCATGGTGGATGGCTTCTGTTACGCCTAGCAGGCCGCAGTGCGAGAAGAAAGCTACCACTTTCGGGTGAGCTGCAAAAAAGAATGTAAGCAATCAGACCGATAGTGCTTGTGAACTGGTAGTGAGATTTTAATGATCCGGGCAGGATCGTGTTTGCAGGATGGAACTCTTGAACGGTTAATGGCATTGACTTGCATTATACGTCACAAAAAGTCAAAAAAGCTTGTCAGTATTAAAAATTATTATTTTTCCTGTTTCTTAGCTATATACGAGTACAATTTTTGAGTAAGTCGAACATCGCGGTTAATTAAACCTCATTTGTTTCTCAAGTAAGTTAATAAAGTTTTGGAGTTTCAGTTTCTGTTTTTTTTCGTCATTTATTCTTACGAAAGCAAACAGTAACGAGCATGTGGGTCGACATATGAAAAGTGAATACTACGACCCATGGACATTTGCAACACCAGAGGATTGCCAATGCATTGGTAGCCTAGAAGGCTAAGATAGAATACCTCATGTGCCAGTAATTTCACCGCAGCGGAGACAGCAGCGTAAGCACTGTGAAAAAGACGGTGGTTGCGATTCGGACGGACGTTACACAACATACCGATGGTGCGTTACCTAAAATATCATTCTGCGGAAGCCAGTTCGAGACGAAAATATTGCTGGGATTCCCCGGGAGAGTTGGCTCTTCCCACTTCCACACGACTCTCTGGGGCAACTCGGCAACTGTCGCTATGATGGCCTCCAACTTATCTCTTGAGACGGATGCTGCCTTCAACATTGAACCGAAGCTTATGTAGATGACGCCGTGCTCTGATTCCTCGATGAACGTCTTCAGCTTCTGGAATTTTAATAGATAAATAAATAGATAGAAAACTTCATTCATAAATATCAAATAACAAATATTATGTGTGTGTATGTTCCAGCAAAATATTTCATTTAATTTCATGTTCTTTCGGATTTCGAATTCAGATGTAATTTGGCACTTGGCACACAGATATTTTTAGGTAACCTGGATGAACATATAGGATGCGTCTTATCAAAGGAAAGTTGCATAGTTCCCGTGAATTATTTGAAGACGGAGTCGCGGGCAGCAGCTAGCGTGATTCTTGAGAGGGTTTATATACGCCGTCCAGAAGGAAAAAAGTACCCGCCAATTTGAAATAATTGCTCATAATACTTTTTATACACGTGGGAAAAACTTAAAAACCTAATCTATACTTAATAATAATTATTATAAATGCGAAAGTGTGTCTGTCTGTCTGTTACCTCTTCACGCTTAATAAACCGCTGAACTGATTTAGTTGAAATTTGGTTTGGAGATAGATTGAGACCCTGGGAAGGACATAGGATAGTTTTTATCCCGGAAAAATGCATAGTTCCCGCGGGATAGCAATAAACTAATACTTTGCAGACGAAGTTGAGGGCAACAGATACTAGGGGCGTTCAATAAAAAGTGAGAATGAGTATATTATAAACAACTTTTATTAAATGTCATTTTATTTTTCGACATTGTCACCTTTTAGCATAATACACTTAATATTATCTCTTTTCTAAACTTAAAATTCCATTTTTAAAAAAGGTCTCATCTTGAGTACTTAAAAAATCTTGTACTGCAGCGACTACCGCGTCGTCGTCTTCTAATTTCTGGCCTCTCAGGTATTGCTTCAATCTCGGAAATTGGTAGAAATCACTGGGAGCGAGATCTGGTGAATACGGAGGATGCTTAAGGATATCGAACCAAGCATCACGAATTGCAGCCATTGCAACGGCGGACTTGTGGGCTTGTGTGGGTGTTGTGTGTGTGGTGGCACAGCACAACTTTCGAGAGTTTACCTCGCCGTTTTTCGCGGATCTCATTGCGCAATGTTGCTATTTGTTTGGCGTATAAAGTGCCCGTAATAGTGGCTCCATGCTCGAGATACTCAATCATTAATACCCCTTTACCATTCCAAAAAACAGAGCCCATGACCTTACTGGAAGATGGGCCCACCTTGAATGTCTTCGGAGTTGGAGATGATGGCCTTTTCCATGTTTCGTAGTTTCAGGACTGCAGTTTCGTTTCAGGGTCGTAATGATGGAGCCATGTTTCGTCCATTGTTATAAATCGCGCCAAAAAAAGTTCCCGGTCTTGCTGTATCAGGTCCAAAGCTTCTTGCTTGACAAATCTCTAGTCTAGTTTGTTTTTGCGTGTCAGTAAGCATTCTTGGTACCCAACGCGCAGATACCTTTTTCATACCCAAGCGTTCATGTAAAATATTATACACGCTCCCCGTTGAAATCTTTACATTTTCAACAATAAAACGAACTGTGACACGACGATCCGCCAAAACTGAGTTTTCGACTTTTTTCACAATTTCTTCAGTTACTGCTGTAGTAGGGCGTCCGGAGCGGGGGTCATCCATTGTCGATGTTCTTCCACGTCTAAATTCGGCGCACCAACGTGCGACTGTCGAATAAGGAGGAGCATTAGACCCTAAAGTGTCCCGCAAATCTAAATTGATTTGGTCCGTAGAAAAATTTTTCAAACACAAATATTTGATAACGGCGCGCAGTTCAATTTTCTCCATTTTCGCTAACGTACCTACTCAATAGCATTGCAAAGAAATTACCGTATTTTTTTTAAACAAAAGACAGTTAGTTTTTTTTTCATAGCAATCAGCTAGACAGATTAGCTTTACCGGCCAGTATTTAATTTCCTAATATTGAAAGAGTTTGTATCTCATTCTCACTTTATATTGAACGCCCCTCGTAGTATTATATTATTTGTTATAAAGTAGACTATGGAAGTAACAGGGAGACGGGAGATAGACATATGGCGGAAACAAATAAATTCGGCTTTGTCGTGTTTCTGATATGTTTTAAAATTATTATTAAATGCAGTTTTATTAATACTGGGGTTTAATTTTTAAAGTCTACATTTGGGGGCTTGTCCGGGATAGATTTTAATAATTATTTTAAAGAGTTGGCGTAACGAAAAGTGAAGATTTAAACTATTTTACACAAAGCACCGTGTAAGAAGAAAAATGGCGATTTGACAGAAAGATGAAATAGAACCTAGGTATACCTAAAAGAACAAATCATCGCGGTTAAATTAATATGACATTAGTGTTTTTGCTGGATACGAAAGGCATGTCAATATTCATTGTGACTTGATGATGATTAGAAGATGAAGTTAATTTTCAAGACATGAATATATACATTTATTCATAGAAGACAAATATTAAGAAACAATACTTAACAATAAAGAAACTAAACTAAAATATTAAGACATGATAGATTTAGTTATACTTACATCTGGTAGAGGTTTAGGCGCAGCGACGTGGTAACCACCGACTTCTTTGACATTTTGGGGAGCCATTGATGACCCAAATAGGGCAAGGTTCTTATACACAAGTAATAACTTAATTTCTCTTCCCAACTCTTCCAGAGGTGGCACGTCGTCAAAATATTGTGCTAATGTATTTTGATCGACTCTTTGCGAAAACCATTGGTACAAGATGTTGAAAAAAGTACTGAAAATGGTTACTTCAATACGTTGGAGTAATGTGGGTTTAGTTCCGCCTCCAAAATGTATAAATGGGACATACGATGGATTATAAGGTATACCGAATCGGTTGTAATGCCATGGCATCGGCACGTGCGACGTCAATCCGATAACCGGCGCTTCTAACTTGTATGCTAATCCCAAGGAACAGTCGCTGTTGAATTGTTCCAGTAAGATCACATCAAACTTACTTTTTCTTTTCCACAAATCCTGCACTTTTTTATTTGCTAATAATTGTCTACAATTGTCTGTACCGCTACTGATTAGAAACAGGACAAGATTAATTACGGTGGTATAAGATCTCTCTATTGGAAACACATTTTCCAAAATTTTCACCGAACCGGCTAAGTTTATGTCTGTATAGTTTTTAACGGTCTGTTTTTGCGGGAAGTACGATATGACGGTAACATCGTGGCCCCTTCTCGCTAACTCTCGAAGGTACGGTTCAAAGAGGAAGAAATGACTCTTTCCTTGGTATGGGAATACTCCAAGAATGTTTAAAGAGCTTACTTCATTCACGGACACAGTAAAAATTAAAAGCGTGAGCACGATATGCACGAAGAGCCTCATTGTTATACTATTGCAATCGGTTGCAAAGTTAGAGACAGACTAAGGCGTTACTAAGCTTAAATTGCTATTTATATAAAGAGTAGTATTATGAAGAGGGATTTTTTATGATAAGGCGCACATCGTTGGTTGGCTGGTTTTTATCTAGACGATGTTACCTAGATCATTGCACAGGAGTATTTGGCACATGCAAATTGAGGTACTCGTGCGAATACAGTGATTCCACTGCCAAATTATTTGTATTAAGTATATTTGATTTATAAAGATTGTTGTTTTACTGGAAAATGTTAGAGTTTATTATTTAGAAATTAGAATATCTATAAAGTGATTAACACGTAAAGTAAAAATACCGAAGAGGCCTTTGACGACTGTGCATCAGATGTTTCATATAGTTAATGGATCCGATGGGGATGTCTCATCATCATCATCATCATCAGCCTATAACAGTCCACTGCTGGACATAGGCCTCCCCCAATGAGCGCCATTGCGCCCTGTCCTCGCCTAGATGCATCCAGCTTCTACCAGCAGCCTTTCGCAGATCGTCACTCCACAAGATGATGGGGATGTCTACAAGGGGTCATTATTACCCAGCAATCATGCTGACACAATATGCTGCTTTAACCTAAATAATTCTTGTTAAGTAATAAAATGGAATGTTTCAGTTTTGTAGTATTTTTAGGGTTCCGTAGCCAAATGGCTAAGAAACGGAACCCTTATGGATTCGTCATGTCTGTCTGTCTGTCTGTCTGTCCGTCCGTATGTCATAGCCACGTTTTTCCGAAACTATAAGAACTATGCTGTTGAAACTTGGTAAGCAGATGTATTCTGTGAACCGCATTAAGATTTTCACACAAAAATAGAAAACAAACAATAAATTTTTTTTCATCAAACCCATACGTGTGGGGTATCTATGTATAGGTCTTCAAAAACAATATTGAGGTTTCTAATATCATTTTTTTCTAAACTGAATAGTTTGCGCGAGAGACACTTCAAAAGTGGTACAATGTGTGTCCCCCCCCCGTAACTTCTAAAATAAGAGAATGATAAAACTAAAAAAAAAATATATTATGATGTACATTACCATGTAAACTTCCACCGAAAATTGGTTTGAACGAGATCTAGTTTGTCTGTCTGTCTATATCAGTAACCAATCTACAATGATCCCACACTGCGCACATTTTGCTTAGAAGCAGGGGTCCGCTAAGACTGGATGTTCAGAGATACATACAAATTTGTACGGAACCCTCGGTGCGCGAGTCCGACTCGCCCTTGGCCGGTGTTTTTATCATAACTGTGTTATTATCATTATCTATCTGATGAAGTTTGCAAATCAAATTGATCATGTTTTCCTGTATACCTAATGCACTCAAAGATTTCAAGATACAGGCTCTTCTGATTCATTCATTGTTGTATTATTATTGCTGAGGTGAGAAACAGTAAAATAATAATAAGGTATTATTATTACTCCCCCTGTTGTACAGGGTGTTTTTATGACCGTGCAAAATTTTCCCAGGCATTAGGTATCAATTAAAGAGGCCATTTCTAAAAAAAAAACATAGGTAAATTTTTCACAAATAAATCTATTGTCCGAAAAAATAATTAGTAACGTGTGGATAATCGGGAGCCGAGTGACGCTCGCGGTTAGCGCGGCGGGGGAAGGGGCGCGCTCACCTATTCTTATCTAGTCGCACGTGCAGCTGTCCACAAGCGCATGGTTTTTTAGGATATCTTTCGCCTGATGTGTACTAAAAGGTACTGAAAAAAAAACCGCATTTTTATCTTTCACTAATTATCACGGTCATAAAAATTTCACCCTGTATAGGTACCTATTACTTGTACGATTGTATAGGTACCTACAGGTCGCGCGGTGGTTTAAGATCGCTCGGCAAAAGTGTAAGGGGCATGCAAGCAGTACAATTACGTCTATCTAATGTATGCGCAAATTACCCCCACCAGTTTCGCCGAGCGATCTTAAACCACCGCGCGACGCTATACATATCTTTTCGTAGGTATGTATGTAATAAGTATCTGACTAAGAAACATAATATTTATCAACTAAACCGATATCTTTGTCACTATCATGATTTAGGTTAAAAACGTAAATGAGGTAGTCATCTTCATTGCACGTGATGATTTCATGTTTCGTTTCGTACGCCAAAATTTTTACTAAGTATCATTTGGTATTCTTATTATTTGGGATCGGCACATTAGCATACTTTTTCTCCTGAACACTTACAGGGCGTAACATTTAGATCGGTCAATATGGGAAAGTCTGAAACTATAAGACATACGAAGATCTGTTCTTAGGAACCATGTCATCGATTTTAGTAACAAGGAAAACTGCATTCATACATTTAAATAAATAATAGTTTAAAAAAACTAAAAAACACGCTTTAAAAAATAAAAAATAAATTTTAATAAATTTCAATTCACTATTCTTATAGTGCAGTAAAAAATCTTAATAAGCAATTATTATATTGTTATATCCAGATCAAAATTTGTAAACAATTCTAAATATTGATAAAATAAATAATAATAGTTTAAAATATTTTATTGTATAAAAAGCGTGGGGTGCATGGTGTCAATTGTCAAGGATTATCATTTTGATAACATCTTAAAAAGCACCCCACGCTTTTTTTACAATAAAATATTTTAAACTATTATTATTTATTTTATCAATATTTAAAATTGTTTACAAATTTTGATCTGGATATAACAATATAATAATTGCTTATTAAGATTTTTTACTGCACTATAAGAATAGTGAATTGAAATTTATTAAAATTTATTTTTTATTTTTTAAAGCGTGTTTTTTAGTTTTTTTAAACTATTATTTATTTTCTATTTTTTAGTTGCATTTTTTTTCTTTCTAACTTTACCCCCTCACCTACAACCCCCAAACCCCCTAAACCCAACCCCCCAACATCCCCCACCCCATTTCCCCAAACCCCCCCAAACCCCACACCCTTACCCCCAATCCCCTAAACCCCCCTTACCCCCTCCTCATTCTACAAACCCCCGAACCACCTAAACCCAACCCCCCTAACACCGAACCCCCATACCCCCGGAAACCCCCCTCCCCCCACCCCCACTCCCCCCAGCCGCCACCTGCCCCCCCACCCCACCCCTCCCACACCCCCCACCCCGCCACCTACCGCCCCCCTTCCAGTTCCATCATCAAACCCTTGTTACCATCTAGGCCTCTTACCCCCTCCCCATTTCCCACAATCCCCCAAAATCACTTACCCCCGAACCCCCCAACACCCCCACCCTATTTCCCGTAACCCCCCCCATCCCCTAACCCCAACCGCCACACCCTAACCCCCAACCCTCTAAACCCCCGATTCCCTTACCCCATGCCCCATTCCCCCCCCAACCCGCCACCTACCCCCCTTCCAGCTCCATCATCAGACTCTTGTTACCATCTAGGACCAAAGTACTCGTCAAAACGAATCAAACGAGCCCAAACTCGATGGGGTTGTTTCGTTTTATTATGGAGTGCCTTTGGCCATCTTCCAGCTCCATCATCAGACCCTGGTTACCATATGGGATCAAAGTGCTCGTCAAGACGAATCAAACGAGCCCAAACTCGACGGGATTGTGTTGTTTTATTACATAGTTCCTATGGCCACCATGCAGCTCCATCATCAGATCAGCTCCATGTTATAATAATATTGCATTGTCATCCAATTTACACATATGTGCAAAGTTTCAGCTCAATCGGAAACCGGGAAGTGGGTCAAAATCGCGCCCTAAGGAGTCGGTTACAAACAAACATACATACAAACAAACATACAGGTGAAGCTAATATAAAGCGTGTAAAAAAACTTATACTCTGCTCGGGAATCAAACCCGGATGTTTTGAAAAATAAAACTAACACTATTTCTATTTAGATATCGATTGTGTAGAATTCTGATCTTAAGCAGGTAAATGTTACTTACTAAGAAACATGATGTCTAAAATGAATAAAATGTATTGTATCGATGACATGGTTCCTAGGTTCCTAAGAAGAGATCTTCCTATGTCTTATAGTTTCAGACTTTCCCATACTGATCGATCTAAATGTTGTAACATTAAAAAAAATAGCACTTTTAGTCACCAGCCAGTACTTAGCTTCAGCCCGCGCCTTCGGTATCGCACAGATAAAACTTATGGTGTAGTCTCATTCTCTGCCCTGCGACAGCTTTCAATAATCCTTTCTTAATTTCTTTTGTGCTACCTATGCCATGGGAATTTCCAATAATATTGTTCTAATTAACTATTTGCATGCCAAATTTGACTTCTCGTTTCAGTAGGTATGGTTATAGAGTTAAGACCAACTTGTAGCAAATATAATCCGTTGTATTCCTTACTCCATGGGAATTACAAAAAATCCTGAAATCAATTTTTTACTGTTATGTTGAGGTCAGTAAACAAGCCGAAGCAAAGCAAGAAGAAGACAGGCTGACGATATTGAGAAAAACAGACGTCGGAAGTTCCTTACTAGTACAGTTCAGCACTACATCCACTTAAGAACTAAGCCCAAAATTTTTTATTCAGAAAAGAAGCTTGCTCCCATTACTAGAACTACTTAAATACAGTTAAGGTTATATACCTACATGATACACGATGATTTTGAATCGATCATCAGAAACCAATTTTTCTAGATCAGTATTCGGTGGTGACCACGATTAAGTCGCAGTTTCATGAAACAAAACCACTATTTAAAAAAATATATATATATTTAGAAAATTACTTTTAATTAAAATCATTGTCATTCTATACATGTTTTTGTCTACGAGCCTAAAACCTCTTTGAAAAGTCAATTTTTAAACAAACTTTGACGTGAGACCTGTCGAATTCCCCGCCAAAGTGATGATACTTGACGAAACTACTTAACTTCTATAAATGTAGGATGAGCACGCATTCGGTACATGGAGGAAGTTTTAACAGCACCTTTTTTTTAAATTAAACTTAGACTTAACTACGTGAGATCCCATCCCATAGATTAAATTCCATTTCGGCTAGAGATAAATATTTTTCAACTTCTGATTATCGATTAAAAATCACCATGTATATAAAACCATGTACATTATTTCTTGTTTTTAATTACTAGCCACGTTTTCTGCTAACATACACCTTAAGGAAACTATAGGTCTATACCTATCATGTTAATTTAACTCTGTTCATTACTTTGTATAAGACTGTTTGTTTCTTATCAATAAATTAAAAAAAAATGTACGTTACCAAGACGCCTCTATGCCACTAATCTTAAGGTGGGTGTTTACATGTATTCGAGGCGATGGCTGTATAGACATTTATGTATGATCTAGACTGTAGAGTATACATAATATGCTGCTGGACAAGGCACGGAAATTCAATAGATTTCTATTAGTTGAAGTGTGAACAAGGTTATCGTTCTCAATGATAGTGCAGTACTGACGTACCAGATCATTACCTTGATATCCTATAGACTAGTTTTGGAGTTCGAAGCCCATAACACCTTAACATTTCATGGGTAATAGGTACCTTCTAATAATCTCACCTAGGTCTAGTATTTTTTTTTTCATTAATTAAGTTATTGGTTATTAATTGGTTATTAATCATCTGACTCGATGTTAGGGTTCAAACTTCAATATGAAAGCGAAATGGGATTCAAAATGAAAATCTAGGCAAGTATTTTTTTCCTTTATTTTCACTGCTTATGGCACATAGCAACAATTTTCAGACACGCTCTTTTGCTGTTCGTACTTTTTTTTGTATTTTCACTGGGTTTTCATAGGTATTGTGGCCAAATTTCAGCTAAATAAATAATTGTATTAGAAGTTAGTGACATTCAAGTTTTAGGTTTAGATTACATTTTATTTAGCCAAAATTATTCAATGTTTAGCAGTTTTATTTCAAACTAAAAAAAAAACTATTTATATTTTTTAATAGTAGTTCACAGTATTAGAATAATAATAATTATTCCTATATATCCCTACAATAACAGCTCTACTACATCGGGGCTTAAAAATAAATTATGTGCTACTGAAATTGTTCTACGACGTTTTACTTTTATTTTTGAATTGCTGCTTAACATTCGACTGTGTTTCCCTTTTTGTGAATAATAACGCAAATATTTGAAATAAAACTAGGAATATCACAGTAAAAATAGCAATAATATCTAGATTAAAGTATTGGTAGAGCGGCACATCAGCAGCTGGCGATCGCAAGTTGAGGTGGCTGTTTCTGGCGGCAAATTCCGTCCAGAAGATGGCGCTGTCCATGGCAGAGACTGGCCGGTCATGCCAAGCCTTGGAGACAAGTTTTACTTTGCGCCTGAATCTGTAACATGAGACATTTTATTTGTACTAATAACTTAAAATGGTACTTTACGAGTAAGTATATCCCGAAAATTTTTAATCCTATTTTTTACTAGGCTTAAAATCAAAACGCCGATTTTTTTACTTCCCTAACTACACATTAGCCCTAGGTAGTTTTAGCATTCTGTATTTACGTTTGTAACTAATTTCACTAGATCTAACATCAAAACCCTTAAAAGCCCGCTTCGCTCGTCCGGCTCGCACACTTTTGTGGTCGTAGCTCTAACCTAACCTGACCGACTTATTTAGCTGTGAGGGGTAAGCCCCACTATCATTGAACAAACGTGATGTTTAGTATCAGTAAAGATTATGAAAGTTGAACTTAGGTTCAGTAAATATTAGGGCTGATAAAAATTATATTAAACATAAATCATATCTAACTTTGGTAGGTGTACCTACCTAACAAATTTTTATTTAAATTCATGCCAGAAAATATTGAACTCGTAGTTCTTGCTAATTAAATAGGTTTTGATTGAGAAAAATTGATTGAATCAGGCATAACGAGTACCTACTTGACGGAGGTCTAGTGGAGGCACAACGAACAATACCTTTTACTCCACAACCAAAAAACATCAAGGTATGTATTGTAATTTTAGTTAGGTTATTGCCCATTATCTAGCAAATAAACAAATTAATTTCATTTCATTTCATTAGCCGGCGATGACATTGATCAGGGATTCTTCAAATTTTCATAAAAAAAAACTTACTCAGGATCAAGTACAGCTTGGAACTTCTTCAATAAGCGGTCTTTGGTCAGTTCGTTGATTTGGATCTGGACACCCAAGCCACTCTCTTCAACGGCTGCTGCGTTGGATGGCTGGTCGCCAAAGATTGGCATTCCCAGCACAGGTACTCCGTGGTGGATGGCTTCTGTGGTGCCTAGCAGGCCGCAGTGCGAGTAGAAAGCTAATACCTTCGGATGGGCTGAAAAAATATATATGTACTTAAGTAATCTGGCCAACAGTGCTTGCTTTACAAGCTTATATTTAAGTTGGAATGTTCTTATGTAGGTTTGTTTGCATGTGAATTGTTGTTTCAAAGTTTTTGAGCACTTCCTTCCAATTTAACTGAAATGTGGCATGCTTTATGTAAGTTCGGTAATCCGGCGAGAATCGTCTCCACAGGATGGAACTCTTTAACAGTTTATGGCATTGACTTGATACAGTTTATAATATTTGAATGACATTCCAAGAACAGTCAGTAAAAAAGGGCTGATATGGACAATAGTATTTTATAATTTGAAGAATTCTGAAATATTGAGTTACTTTACATTATTAATTTTAGACAGGTACAGTCGGGTACGAAAACCTTCGTCATTGATATTGTTTCGTTTGAAATAAAATGTTGACAGGACTGACAATTGCCTTGGTGCAAGCTAACGAACCTTTCTTTTACCCAAACTGTATGAGCACCATTTTTGACAAAATCAGACATCACGACTAAAGTCCCGTTGTTTGATCATTAGTTAAACTAACTAAGAGTCAAATTTCCTTTGAAATGCGTTAACTATATTGTTATTTTTGCCATACATTTTAACTATTAGTTTGTTTAACTATTGATCAAACAACAGGCCCTTAATCTCATTTGTTTCGCAACTATTGTATGATGTGAAGATTTGGTTTTTGCTCTTTTGAATATTTTTTTTATAATTTAAGCTTATGAAATAAGGGAAAAACGAGCAAGTGGGTCAACTGATGGTAAATGACTACTACAACCCATGAACACGTGCAACACCACAGGACTAAGGTAGAATACATCATGTGCTAGTAATTTCACCCTGTCTTACTCTACGCCAACCATACCGTAAGCACTGCTGCGTGGCGGCATGATTAGCGAGTATGACGGTGGTAGCGACCGGGGCGGACCTTATACAAGGCTCCAATTATTTTAACACCGATGGTGCTTTACCTAAGATATCATTCTGCGGAAGCCAGTTCGAGACGTAAATATTGCTGGGGTTCCCCGGAAGGGTTGGCTCTTCCCACTTCCAGATGACTCTCTGGGGCAACTCGGCGACGGCTGCTATTATGGCCTCCAGCTTGTCTCTTGGGGTGGAAGCTGCCTTCAACATCGACCCGAAGCTGATGTAGATGACGCCGTGCTCAGATTCCTCGATGAACGTCTTCAGATCCTAAAGATAAATGGATAAACATTTTCATTCACTATCATGACATGACAAATTATAGCGAAACACAAACACCACAAGTTATGATAAACTGATTTATCACCGCACAGCTAAAAAAAGGCACCGAATCAGCGCGTGATGCGGCACGGTGACAGCGCTGATATTCTGTAGTACTACTATGTACGAGTTTAGGCCCTGATCACCTACCACTTCTTAGTCTAGGTAAAATAGATAGCATCATAAGTAACATCATATAACTTAACATAACAACATAACTGAGTTGGGTACAGGTACCACTAAATATAGAACAAAAAACCATGAACGTACTATTTTGTAGTCTTTTTTCAAACAAATCCAACGACTCTAGTTATTAAGCATTGAAATGAATTTTGGCGATTCATCAAAATTAACAACTACAGACGTACCTATACACTACGTAAGATTTCATTTTATATGTATAGACACCAGGGAAGAAAAATAAGCCATTCTCAAAAAACTGCAGAAAATGTACATATGTACCTAACTACGTACCTATTATAAATTCAAAACGGCTGCATCTAATTCTTATTTTGTTCTGTTAGTTAGTTACTATTGAGAGAAGATTTGTATGAAAGAATAATGTTGATTTATTTAAATTAGAAGTAGGTTACACCCATGGAAATTGAAAGGGGCTAGTTAAGAATAAAAACCAATACACATCATTATAATGTCTAGGTAGGTACCTATGTGTGATTTCGGCGGTCTCGTCGCTAGACTAGATGCGTCTGTGTCGCGAACCTTCGATCAACAATACTGTATTAGTAGTAGTAGTAGTATAGTATTGTTGATCGAAGTCGCGAACTGTGTGTCAAGTGAATTAAATGCCCATACAAGCAATTACCTAAGTTCTGAATATCGAAAGTTAATATATCGAATGTATTTAAATATCGAATGGTTAAAATATCGAAAAAAAACTTTGATACCGTAAACAGTCTTCTCATTAGATATTAAAACGGCATCGTGTACAACGTAGAACTTCATTAGGTGAGGCTTTAAAACAATTTTAAAAAGTTAAGTGTTTCAGAAAAAAATAAACTTTTCGATATTTTAATGTATTCAGTATATTATGTATTTACTTTCAATATTCAGATACGTGCCTTAAGCAGAAAAAATTAAATTAAATATTATTGCCATTAGGAATGTCTATTCTATTGATCGAACACTATTTTTTTTTTCGAACACTATTACGTACCAGGTAATCTACATCTACATCTACATCTACATCTACATCTACATCTACATCTACATCTACACTAATATTATAAAGAGGAAAGATTTGTATTTTTGTATTTTTGTATGTAATGAATAAACTCAAAAACTACTGGACCGATTTCAAAAATTCTTTTGCCGTTAGAAAGCTACCTTATCACTGAGTAACATAGGCTATATTTATTACTAGAAAAAAATTAGAGATCCTCGGTAAATCTTACTAAAACCAACCCAAGGTGTAAAAAAATTAGCCATAAAATGTCTATCATCGCATGCGCTCCGGAAAGTATTGATGATAGAACAAAAAAATGTTCTACAATATTATAGAACGTATCAATATCTACAAAAAACTTCGCGAGACCATATGACCAATTATTGTAGTTACGTCACTATTACTACTTTTCTACATTTTAAAAGATGATAGAAATGCCTATCAAAATCAGACCATGTTTTCCACACCTTTGTATTAATTCTTATCCAAATTAATTATTTCGTATTCAAGACTGGTTCAATACCTGTTGATTTCTTTTTGAATTATCGAAATCGGACATTCTGTTCAAAAAATATTACGAAATTAAAAATGTCAATATAAATAAATGCCTTAGTTTTTAATTTTGGAAATTATGACAAACTAGCGACCCGCCCCGGCTTCGCTCGGGTGCTATTATGTATGTATTATACATTATAAACCTTCCTCTTGAATCACTCTATCTATTAAAAATAACCGCATCAAAATCCGTTGCGTAGTTTTAAAGATCTAAGCCAGACAGACAAACGACAAGACAAGCGGGACAGACATACAGACAGCGGGAAGCGACTTTGTTATAATACTATGTAGTGATAGTGATTGAGTCATGTAGGTACGTTATACTAGGGGCGTTCAATAAAAAGTGAGAATGAGTATGTTATAAACAACTTTTACTAAATGTAATTTTATTTTTCGACATAGTCACCTTTTAGCATAATACACTTATTAAATCGTTTTTCTAAACTTAAAATTTCATTTTTAAAATATCTCATCTTGAGTACTTAAAAAATCTTGTACTACAGCGACTACCGCGTCGTCGTCTTCAAATTTCTGGCCTCTCGGGTATTGTTTCAATCTCGGAAATAGGTAGAAATCACTGAGAGCGAGATCTAGTGAATACAGAGGATTCTTAAGGATATTGAACCCAGCATCACGAATTGCAGCCATTGCAACGGTGGACTTGTGTGCCGGGGCATTGTCCTGGTGGAACAGCACAACTTTCGAGAGTTTACCTCGCCGTTTTTCGCGGATCTCATTGCGCAATGTTGCTATTTGTTTGGCGTATAAAGTGCCCGTAATAGTGGCTCCATGTTTGAGATACTCAATCATTAATACCCCTTTACCATCCCAAAAAACAGAGCCCATGACCTTACCGGCAGATGGGCCCACCTTGAATTTCTTCGGAGTTGGAGATGATGGCCTTTTCCATGTCATAGACTGCAGTTTCGTTTCAGGGTCGTAATGATGGAGCCATGTTTCGCCCATTGTTATAAATCGCGCTAAAAAAAGTTCCCGGTCTTGCTGTATCAGGTCCAAAGCTTCTTGGCAAATCTCGACTCTAAAAGCGTTCATGTAAAATATTATGCACGCTCCCCGTTGAAATCTTTACATTTTCAGCAATAAAACGAACCGTGACACGACAATCCGCCAAAACTGAGTTTTCAACTTTTTTCACAATTTCTTCAGTTATTGCTGTAGTAGGGCGTCCGGAGCGGGGGTCGTCCATGGTCGATGTTCTTCCATGTCTAAATTCGGCGCACCAACGTGCGACTGTCGAATAAGGAGGAGCATTAGTCCCTAAAGTGTCCCGCAAATCTAAATTGACTTGGCCCGTAGAAAAATTTTTCAAACACAAGTATTTGATAACGGCACGCAGTTAAATTTTCTCCATTTTCGCTAACGTACTCAATAGCATTGCAAAGAAATTACCGTATTTTTTTTTAAACAAAAGACAGTTAGTTTTTTTTTTCATAGCAATCAGCTAGATAGATTAGATTTACCGGCCAGTATTTAATTTCCTCATATTGAAAGAGTTTGCATCTCATTCTCACTTTATATTGAACGCCCCTCGTAATTAGCATACTTATATATATAAGTTTAATTATCGTTATTTATCCCAAAATGTTTATAAAAATAATAGATTAGTGTAGATAAAATAAACATTCCAAATAAAATACAGATCATTTCGGTGGGACCTGCCTGCCAATTAAAAAAATTAGGGTCAATTTATGATTGCTCACGGACATGAGGTTCAAAGTAGCTTTACGTTTCGCTAAGCATGACATTGAAAAGGTTAAAAAAGCCACTAGAGAATTATAAGAGTAGATTATTATAGCTAGACCGTTTAAATGTGTCTTCGCCCGCGCGGTACAGGGGCTGGGGAGTATGATTAGAAAGGGGCCGAGAGAGGTGCGTTTCATAAAACAATTTCGTAAAACTCGCGAGATCTACTACAGCTCACAGAGCCAGCAGTCTATCCATACTAATTCCATACTAATATTATAAATCCGAAAGTGTATCTGTCTGTCTGTCTGTCTGTCTGAACCGATTTAGATGAAATTTAGTATACAGATAGTTTGAGTCCCGGGAAAGGACATAGAATAGTTTTTATCCCGGAAATCGCCCTTTAAGGAGGTGAAAAGGGGGGTGAAACTTTGTATAGAGAATCAATAACCACTTAACCGATTAAGACGAAATTTGGTATGCTTCCACGCATCCTTGATTGCTTGCATGCTTGCTTGCTTCCATGCCTGCTTGCATGTCTGCTTCCATGCCTGCTAGCATGCCAGCCTGCATGCTCGCTTACATGCCTGCATGCCTGCTTGCATGCTCGCTAGCATGCCTGCTTGGATGCTTGCTTGCATGCTTGCTTGCATGCTTGCTTGCATGCTTGCTTGGATGTTTGCTCGCATGCTCGCTAGAATCCTGCTTGGATTCTCGCTTGCATGCTTGCTTTCATACTTTCTTACAAGCTTGCTTGCTTGCATGCTGCTTGCAGGCTTGCTTGCATGCTTGCTTGCATGATTGTTTGCGTGCTTGCTTGCGTGCTTGCTTGCATGCTTGCTTTCATGCTTGCCAGCTTGGATGCTTGCTCGCATGCTCGCTAGAATCCTGCTTGGATTCTCGCTTGCATGCTTGCTTTCATGCTTTCTTGCAAGCTTGCTTACATACTGCTTGCATGCTTGTTTGCATGATTGTTTGCGTGCTTGCTTGCGTGCTTGCTTGCATGCTTGATTGCTTGCTTGCTTGCTTGCATGTTTGCTTGCTTGCATGTATGCTTGTTTGCATGCTTGCTTGCATGCTCGCTAGAATCCTGCTTGGATTCTCGCTTATATGCTTTCTTGCATGCTTGAATGCTTCCTTGCATGCTTTTTTGCAAGCTTGCATGCTTGCTTGCATGCTGCTTGCATGCTTGCGTGCATGCTTGCTTCAGGCTTGCTTGCATAATTGTTTGCTTTTCTGAAATATTTATGGTTCACGCTAGCAATGCCGCGAGTAAAAGCTATATTAGATAAAGTGATTCAAGAGGAAGGTTTATAAGTATAATACATGCATAATATAGTTGTACCCGTGCGAAGCCGGGGCGGGTCGCTAGTGAAATATAATTTGAAATAAATAAATTTTGTTATATCTGTTGTTATTGTTAAATGTTACCCAGGACGGAACAATAAAGTATTATGTTAGCAGCACGGCGTTTTTAGTGGATTTAAATGTTTGTCTTTTGCCAGCCATGAGAAATGTAGCCTATGAGTCCTAAGATGTATTGACTATAAAAAAAATAGAATACCTATAAGAACAAAGTATCGTATCGTATATATAGCGTTACTATGCACAAGTTATGTCAACGTTAGTTTGTTATATTATTATGACATGAAAACGATTATTTTCAGTATCACATGTGTGAGATAAAGCATTAGTTAGCCGTCTGATCAATTAGCGACTGTTCATTACGCATTATGAAGCTAGTCGGCTTGCTGGTTTTTAAAACAGAGTTCGTTTAGAGGACGTGATAGATTTGTACTTACATCTGGTAGAGGTTTAGGCGCAGCGACGTGGTAACCGCCGACTTCTTTGACATTCTGGGGAGCCATCGATGACCCAAACAGGGCAAGGTTCTTATACACAAGTAATAACTTCATTTCCCTTCCCAACTCTTCCAGAGGAGGCACGTCGTTAAAATATTCCGCTAATGTATTTTGATCGACTCTTTGCGAAAACCATTTATACAGAGTGTTGAAATAAGTGTTAAAAATTGTTACTTCAATACGTTGGAATGTTGTAGGTTTAGTTCCACCGCCAAAAAACATAAATGGCACATACGAAGGATTGTAAGGCATACCAAATCGGTTGTAATGCCATGGCATCGGAGTGTGCGATGTCAACCCGACCACCGGTGCTCCTAACTTATGTGCTAATCCTAAGGAACAGTCGCTGTTGAATTGTTCAACTAAAACCACGTCGAACTTAGCTTTTCTTTTCCACAAATCCTGCACTTGTTTATTTGCTAATAATTGTCTGCAATTTTCTGTACCGCTGTTGACTAGAAAGAGGCCAATCATGACTATAGTGGCGTATGATTTTTCAATTGGGAACACATCTTCTAGAATCTTCACTGAACCGGCTAAGGAAATGTCTGTGTAGTTTTTGACGGCTTGTTTCTGCGGGAAGTGCGATATGACCGTAACATCGTGGCCCCTTCTCGACAACTCTCGAAGGTACGGTTCGAATACGAAGAAATGACTCTTTCCTTGGTACGGGAATATTCCAAGAATGTTTAAAGAGCTCACTTCATTCACGGACACAGTTAAAGTTAAAAGCGTGAGCACGATATTCACAAGGAGCTTCATTGTTATGCTTGACCAATCGGTTGCATAGCGGCCGACAGACTGAAGCATTACTAAGCACTAATGCTATTTATATGATGTGGAGATAGATATTTTTGATAAAGCGCGTGTAGTATATTTATCGGTCAGCCGTGACGGTGCCTATCATTTTACAGGAGTATCTTATGATACACAGATTGAAGGTTAGAATTTGAAGTAAGTAAGTACTCGTTCGAGTACAGTAACATCACTGACAAACTATTTGTATGAATTCGCTTTTAAGTTAAGCATTGTATGCTAATCGTTAGTTTTACAATAAATATTGTTATATTTATTGTAAAACTAACGATTAGCATACAATTACTATAATTATTTAGATATTAGCATATTCTTATTGGTAGAAAATATCTACATGGTTATTATGAAGTACCTACCTACTATTATGTACTATTAATAAAATTAAATACTTAATACGAAATATTAGGTACCTATGATTCTAAAATGAAGAAAAAATCGGCCGAGTGCGTACTGAGGGTTTCTTACAAATTCAAATCAAGCAAAAATAGCAGCTTTTTTTTTACGTAAAATAAAGTTCATTTTTGTGGATCAGTGATTATCGGACGTTTTCCTTGAGTTATCTTATCTATGCTGTACTGTAATGTTTTACTTATTGTCAAATTTCATAACTCCATGTACATATACATATAGGCAGTTACTGAGGTTTAATGACTCCAAGAGATTGCAGACTTGAGTATCTTAATATCAATATCAACTCGCGTCCCTAAGAAAAGGGTCGTGATCATGATCACCCATAAAACATGCCCATATTAATAATATGTGCACGATCGATATACAAGGTAAAGCATTTGCGTACGAACTTGTGATTCCCACTTCAAGCAGAATTAAATATCACGGGACAATTGACACCAATGTATGTGTTGTTAGTCCTAAAGTACCTACTAGGCGACGGACGGACATACTTTTATATTATACTAGCCTTCCATCCGCAGCTTCGCCGGCGATAAATTAATTTTCCCGTAGGAAAAGGTTATTCCCGGGTAAAAAGTAGCCTATGTTACTCAGTGATAATGTAGCTTTCTAACGGCAAATGTATTTTTGGAATCGGTCCAGTAGTTTTAAGTTTATTCGTTACATACAAAAATACAAATCTTTCCTCTTTATAATACACCGTGAAATTTTAGTGGTTGTTTTCCCGAAACGAGGTGATTTGGTTTCGATTGTACAATCGATTTATAATTACTATTTTGACTAG
Organism: Archips crataeganus; assembly: GCA_947859365.1. Taxonomy (NCBI): domain Eukaryota; kingdom Metazoa; phylum Arthropoda; class Insecta; order Lepidoptera; family Tortricidae; genus Archips; species Archips crataeganus. The sequence goes on along the minus strand of OX402059.1, from coordinate 11,625,454 downwards.
AGTCAAAAATCCAATTGTAAAAACGAAAGTCGAAAATGACCGCAAACCAATAGTAACGCTTCGTTGGTACAAGTAGCGTACGAACATGGACAGCGCCTCCACGCGCGCGCGTCTATGTTTCCATAGAATGGAAATTTTTACGTAAACGCGATCGAGAAGTATTGAAGTGAAGGAAAAATTATACTAAGCGTACTGGTAAGTAAACTAATTTAATGAAGTAACAGCTCAAAAGTATCTCTAAATTATAAATATAATATTGTTAGTTCATTAATGCTGGTACATACATATCTTTATGTCAACGTAGCTACGTAAACAATTGACGAAGAAACAATATTTATTAACATAATAGATATATTTTTAGCAATGTCATGTTTGAGGTTAAACGTTAAATAATGTAGCCACTTTCAACACACGTGATGATATCATGTAGTTTCGTTTTTACAAGATATTGTATATTTACGGTTCACAGAATTTTTACTGCGTATGTGAGATCATTCATTACAGTAGATTATTTTTTTCCTGAACACTAGATTAAATATTAGAACTAGAATCCAATGCTCGGAAACCAGTCCCTATTTTTTAGGATTCCGTAGCCAAAATCGCAAAAACGGAACCTTTATAGTTTCCGTCCGTCTGTCCGTGGCTTAACTTAGAGACTGTAAGTGCTAGAAAACTGTAATTTTGCATGGATATAGCAATGAAAAGTAATTTCCCTGACAAAGTGGTAAAATAAAAAATGTGGGAAAAAAATGATTATGGTATGCAAGGATTTTTTTGTAACCGCTGCGGAACCCTATCCCGGTCCTGGAAGTGTCCAACACGCTCTTTTCCAGTTTTTTACAGTTGCTATACGGCTAACGTAGAACTAATCATTATAATAATTAAATTTCAAACTCAAACATAATATAATCATAAAAACAGAAAACTTTTTAGATAGTCATGTTTTGTTCGTTACCAATGATGATATCATTATAATACATATATATAGAGTGTGCTTACTTTTGTATTAAAAAAAGTAAAAAAACCGGCCAAGAGCGTGTCGGACACGCCCAAGATAGGGTTCCGTAGCAGGTACGAAAAAATCTTTGCATACTTTATTAATGTGGTTGTTTTGGTCCCAATTCCCACCGACGCTAGAATACCAACGTCGGCGGTACAGCGCCATCTATCGGCGAATTGGGTAACTAATAATTAATTGCAGTCTACTAAAACTAGTAATGTTGATGGTTTTTCAGATGTAATTCTTAACCAATTTCAATTTTTTTTTTATTTGAATGAAGATACTGTTAGCGTGATCTTATGGGTACTTAAAGAAAAAAATGCTTGCAATGGCGGTAAAATTACAATCTTAGTTTAGAAATATTTTTTTTACAAATCTTAAAAACTGTTCAACCGATTAAGTTGAAAATAATTTTCCTAGAATGTTTTTATTAAGTTTAACTTACGTGATTTTTTTCATATTTTTTAACTTGCTGTTCAAAAGTTAGAGGGGGGACACATTATTTTGAAATTTCGGAGTGAATATCTCCGAAAATATTCACTTTATCAAACAATGGTTTTAGCAAACCCCTATTTACTTTCAAATACCTATCCAATGATACCCCAATATCCAATGATAATGATAATATAGGGTTAGTCGAGAAAAAAAAATCAGCCCCACTTTACGTCTATGGGAGGTACCCTAAAAAATTTTTTTTAGCTTTTTTTATTTAACCACTTTATCGGCGTGACTGATATATATATATATATATATATATTCATGCCAAATTACAGCTTTCTAGTACTAACAGTCTCTGAGCTTAGCCGCGGACGAACAGACAGACAGACATGGCGAAACTATAAGGGTTCCTAGTTGACTACGGAACCCTAAAAAGACACTAAATAATGTTTGGAATGTTTGAAAATAATAATAATAATTAAATTAAGAAAAGGAAATTCAATTTTTATTATCTTTTTGTCAGTGTTCAGAAAGTTGTTATCATGCTCAATGCCAATGATATTATAAGCAAAGCAAAGTTTTTACACGATGATCATCGACAGGAAAAAGGTACCCACCGCAGGACTTAGGCCTCATGCAAAGAACGGAATAATTTAAATACTTACTTAGTGAAAAAACAGTTAATCTTCTTTGGACCGGTGTAAGTGGTAAATAATTGTGTAGACATGAAGAAGATTCAAAGCAAGGATTGCCATCCTCACCTCAGTTTCATTACTTACTTTATACTTTTATTCACCGCAACAACATGGATTATAAATGCCATCATTTTTATTACAATAAAATTTTTAGCATCTACACCTAAGTTAAAAACACACTTAACGGTCGGGCAAGACTTGCACGCTTTTCTCTTTTCATGGCGTGTGCTCCCAGAAGGTAACCAGTAAACCAGCCATGTGAGTAGGTAAGGCAATGAGTATTATGCAGAAATTACATTGCGGCAAGTCGACGACCGCATGCCACATGCGGTGGCCGCAACAGTGTAAAGAACACTGTAGTCGGCCGCATTCGGCGAGCGACAGCTGCCACCGCCTAGATATGGCCACCGCATTAGGCGGACAGACTAATGTGAAGACGACGTTCGGTCGCCAAAGTAGTTCGAAACAAGATCAGTGACCGCATTAGGCGAACGGAGTAGTGTAATTGCCGCATTATTACCTACTGGTAAGGTACCTAAGCGACGAGCGTTTTAGCCGCGCAATGCTTAATGCATTCAGTGCTGACAACACATAAGTGTTTTCTTTACTTTCACCCAGTGCCGCTGTTAAAATTTGCAGTAATTTGAACGCACGTGTGCGTTTCCGGTATCTCGAGTGTTCTCGGTTTGACTGCCGGGAGCGAATGCGTTAACAGAAAAAATGCTTGCCACGCTGCAACTCGAGTGTAGCCGTGAGTGGATCTTAAAGTATAATATTTATTATTATTATTATACCTAGAGATTTATCTAGCACGAACAACTTGTGATTAGTGTTTGATATATAATAATAACATCGATTCGATTTGGTACTCTTGTTTTATATTTTCAAACGTGTCTCATTGATATAGTGCCACTTAAAAGACATCGATAAACTAAGTGTTAGAAGGAAAAATATTCATTCGTGCTAAGAAAATATCTAGGTATAATTATAATGAACACTGTTTATGGCCAGTGCCGTAGCTATTTAACCTTATAGGATCCTAGTGCAAAAAATACTTTAAAGCTGCGTATCCTCCGGAGCTGTGCGAGGATGCGTAGCGAGGGATGTGTTTGTCATGAACCAATAGAAACACTTCATTTACAAGGACCTTGTGGATACGCAGCCTAAGGCCCCAGATTTTTACAGGTTTTATGCTGTAAAAAAAACAAAATATGTAGTATAAATACTTTAAGGGAAGCTTAAAAAAAATGTTTCAACTCAATTAAATGAATGTATATTTGACAACAAAAGAAGCAGATTGCTTAAGCAAAAGGTTTATTATAAGTTAAGATTAAGTATGTGGGAGAATTTTTCACGTTCGAGTTCAGTTTGAATTTAGTTGACTTTGCTGGTAAGCATCAGAAGGCCCCGGTTTGCGGGAGCATCTAGCCCTCCAAAATAGCTACGCCGCTATACAGGGTTATTTGTAATTCACTGGCATCATCTTAACCCTGAATTCCTATCACTCAAACAAATGTTTTTTGTTTTACGACTTTTTAAAGGAAGCACTTTTTTTCCCATACAAATACACAGAGTATCGTAAAAATAAGAGGTAATCTCAAATTTTCAAAACGTTATTACACCAAACATATTAAGTTATGACAAAAGCCGTAAAACAAAAAACATTTGTTTAAGTGGTAGGAGTTTAGTGTTAAAAGGATGCTAGTGAATTACAAATAACCCTGTATATGGCTTTCTTACGAGTAGATTTTAAAGTGCAATATTTAAAATTACTCCTTTTTTGATTTTGAATCTCTCTTTCTAGAAATTAATATTTTTAAAATATAAAGAACTGCCGAGAACAAAGCAATAAGTAGTAAAATTATATCAAGGCCTATGAGCTGGTATCGCGGCATGCCAACGGCCGGTATTTGCAGCGAGACGCGTGGGTTCCGTGCCGCGTACTCCGTCCAGAACACGGCCGCATCCATAGCGGACACCGGCCGGTCCTGCCACTCTCGTGATATCTCCTTCGCTCTCTTTCTGAATCTGTAGAGAATAGGTCTTTTGTCAAATACCACCATGCACCTGTTTAGCTTTATCAAGGACTAGCTTTTGCCCGCGACTCCGTTCGCGTGGAATTAGTAAATTTTAATTATTGGCGGCAAATTATACATTTAAATATAAGAAAAATACTCATTTGAATAAGTAGGTGTCCAACAATGAAACACAAAAAATTCAAAATCTCATAAATCTTTTGTTTTGACAGATAGAAGTCTGAATTGAGTTCTAGTAATAACTCAGTTGTTCCAAAAGCCTTAAGCGTAACAAAACACTTGAGTCGAATACAGAAGACTCGTGTCTCTATAGAAAACTCAAGTCCACCCAAGTTAAAAAGAACTCGAGCTTTGATTCAGTGACTAAGAGTCTAAAAACTAAGTCGAGTCTTAGAAATGGTGACTCGAATTATATATTTCTATTTTGATCATTAGAGTCGAAGTCATTGGTAATATCTGGATTTTTATCTTCCTGCGTCTTAATTTTACTATAGTTTTCATGCTCTTCGACGCTTAGTTCATCGTGTATGATAGGTGAGTCTTAGAATATTTAGCAGTATTTTTAACGGGGTATTGCTATAAAACATCACACTTCAAATTAACAATAGGTATAATACTCACTCCGGGTCCAAAACTGTCCTAAATTTTTCTAACAACGTATGTTTAGTAAGTTCGCTGTATTGTATCTGAACTCCAAATCCTTTCTCTTCGATTGCAGCAGCATTTACGGGCTGATCAGCAAATACCGGCATTCCAACAACGGGCACTCCATGATGAATAGCTTCTGTAGTACCCAACAGGCCACAGTGGGAGTAAAATGCCAAGACGTTTGGATGAGCTGTACAGAACAAATAAATTAAGATAAAAATCTACACGAGCACGAATAATTTTCGATTTACGCATATGCTTCAAATTGAAATTAAAATAAGTATTTCTTTCACTGAAAACTACTGATTTGACCCTAGCTTCATTTCGATTTGATTACAGTTGAAATGAAATGAAATGATACTTTATTCGTGACTATAGTGAGCAATTTCATTCTTACCTAAGATATCATTTTGCGGAAGCCACTTGGATAGGTAAATGTTCTGTGGGTTTCCTGCGAGACTCTCTTCTTCCCACTTCCAGACGACTCGTTGAGGCAGTTCCGAAAGCGCAGCTATTATGGCTTCTAGTTTGTGTTGCGGAATAGAAGCGGCTTTTAACATCGATCCGAAACTTATGAAGATTACCCCATGCTCTGATTGGTCAATGAAATATCTTAATTTCTAAAAAAAACATAGTAACTTATAAAAACTTCCAAACAAATGACTAAAGCATTAATGTTTTCGATACACATATTGTAAGAAGTTGTTATTGTATTACTTACATCGGGCAACGGTTTTGCTTTAGCCACATGGTATCCCCCAACCTCCTTTACATTTTCAGGTAAAGCTTTAGGACCGACCATAGCATAATGTGTGTACAAAAGTATTAACTTGATATCACGACCCAAATCTTCAAGAGGTGGTATGTCATCAAAATACTTTGCCAAAATTTTTTGCTCGTTACTTTGTACCTTCCATTGCAAGATCCATTTAATAAACTCCAACCACACAGTTACTCCAAAACGTTTCATAAAGGTAGGTGCTGGGCCTTCTTGCAAAAACTGATACGGAAGAGCAAATCGTTCGTAATGATGAGGCATCATCGCATGTGAAGTGAGAGCGACCACAGGAGATCGTAATTTATATGCCAGGCCTAGACTGCAGTCACTGAAGAACGCCTCAACCAGTACCAAGTCGAATTTCACTTGCGACTTCCACAAATTCTGGACGTTTTCATCTGCTAATAGTGTCTTGCAGTTTTCTACACTATTATCAAAAATGCTGTCCATCATTTTTATTCTGGTTAATAGGGTCTGTTCTACATGGAACACGTCTTCGTAAATCTTCTCTTTCTCAGCCAAGCTAATGTCTGTGTAGTTCTGAATTAGTTGCTTCTGGGGGAAATACGATATTACTGTGACATCGTGGCCCCTAATTGCTAATTCACGTAGGTATGTTTCAAAAACAAAAAAGTGACTTTTTCCTTGAAAAGGGAATACACCCAATATTTTTATCGAGTTAACAGATAAAACCGTCTGCAATAGCACTAAACATGCCAGTAATCTCATTTTGATAGTGAAGTTTTTGGAGCCTGACATATCTAGTGACGAAATAGTTGACTGACTGATAGATGGATTACGAGCGGCTGGCAATTTATACTTAGTATGCGATAATTTGCGTGTTGGTGTTTAATACACTATGTAAATAACAACGCTTTTGAACATAATTTTTATCTGTGTCAAGTAGATATGCTTCATGGTATACATACTTTTGATGTTCCCAATGTTCCAGTTTGCAGCCAAAGGTATTAATATCACTTTTAAGAGATGCTTATTCTTTTAAGAGAAGTGACCCTATGCTGTGGACCACTATGGACTATATCCTCTAGACTAGTAGTATTTTTGCTTAACTCATATTGGGTTACTGTTGAAATCATTAAGATATAAGAGTTTAGTTTACCCTGTCATTAATTGTTTACTCTTCTTAATGTAAATACTCAAAGATATTGTAGTTCAGCATAACTCACTAACTGAAGTATAGTAATTAAACAATGAGTTACTATCTGAACGAACCATCTATACATATAAAACAGAACCGTGACTGACTGACTGACCGACAACGCAAAGCCTAAACTACTGGTGCTAGAGACATACATGTACCTAGAGTATCGCTGCCGTGATCTAACTAAAAAACCGTTAAGTGACATTTGGTCAAAATTGACTTTTTAATACAGATGGAAAGAGAAAAAAAAAGCCGCATTGATGACATCATAATAGACACCTGTGTGCCAAATTTCATATATAATCTGTTTAGAATTTTGAGCTGTGTTTTGATCGATCAGTCAGTCACTTTTATATGCATAGGTACCTACAAGCTTTTTCTCGCAACTTCTTTGGCAGATTCTAAAAATTCCTTTTTACTATGTACATCTCAATGCTCCTAAAGGAATGGTTACTGAGATAGGGTTCCATAGAATTATATATAAATCCCGTATTTTCCTTATCTCATGGTCTTTTCCGAAAATCAGTTTTTTACTGTTATAACCACAATATAATATTGCCAAATTTGAATTATCTAATAATTATAGTTAGGGAGATAGATAGTGCCAATTTGAACCGAAAATATAAAGCCCATTTATTCCCTATCCCGTGGGAATCTCGAAAAATCCTCTCTTATTAGATGCCTACGTCAAAATAACTGTGTGCCAAATTTCAGCACAATCTATTCAGAGGTTTGAGCTGATCACATCGACCATCAATTTGCTTATAATCCTTTAATCCTTTTAATCTTTTTTTTTGTAAATTTTTTAGATTGAAAAGTGGTGGTGATTTATCATATTATAGGGGCAAAATGGAAAGACTGAAAAATAATCAAACCTAGAGAAGAGTTGTTAGCACGTAAAAATGAGAATGAGAAAAAGAGGCATAAAAAAAAAATATGAGAAATCCTGAATGATATAAATAAATAAAAAATAAAAATAAATATCACCGGACAATCACACCAATTGACCTAGTCCCAAAGTAAGCTAGGCAAAGCTTGTTTTATGGGTACTAGGCAACGGATAAACATACTTATATAGATAGATGCATACTTAAATCATATTTAACACCCAAGACCCGAGAACAAACATTCGTATTTTTCATACAAATATCTGCCCCGACACGGGAATCGAACCCGGGACCTCAGGCTTCGTAGTCAGGTTCTCTAACCACTAAGCCATCTGGTCGTCAAAAATGCGAAGTAGGTTTACGTAAATATTGAAAAGTTTCAGTTTGACTGTAGAATTTTTATAAAATCTGTACTAGATCGCGCTGTTAAAATTAGCTATAAGTACATAATATTTATCACTCAATTAGATAAAATTTTGCTGCATCATGGTTTGGAATGAATGAGGTAATCGCAAAATCCAACGCACGTGGAGTAATTTGTTGTAGCATTGACTTCTAGCGCCATCTAGTTAATAGATAGGTAATCACATGATGCTGATATCATAATCATACTTGCCCAATGACAGCGCCGCCTGATGTCGTGATAATGCATTCGTCATAGATTATTCATATCAAAGCTTTTATTAGGCGATGGAATTTTATGGGAACTAAATATGTAGGAAGACTAGATATGTTATAGGTACGTAAATACTGAGCTATTGTCTGACAAGCGTGTTTAGGAGCAGGAAAGGAGCGGCAAAATAAAAAAGGGATTGGCAACAAATTTTATAGTAAAAATTATTGAATCAGGCGTTACTTTGCGTTACCTCGCGAAGGTCGCGGATGAGCAAAGTAATTGTTTCAGTTCATTTTAAAATAGCTTTCATAAATACGTATAGGGATAAGTTCACCTTTGACATGTAAGTAAGTAAGTATGTCAACGGTTGACAATAGTGTTGAACGCACGACCCTCTGCTTGAGAGGCCATAGGTCAAACCAATAGACCACCACGTTTTATATAGCTCTGTGGCTTACATATCACTAAAGAAAAATAAATAATAGAAGAGAAAAGAACCCAATAGAAAAGTTATCATGTGTATTTTCTTCGAAAATCAATGACGCCTTATCCGCCTCATTTGCTATTAATGTACTCACCCACTTGTTATTTACATTTCCCTAAATGTAACCCTTTTTAATGATCTCTAATAACCTATTTTTGAGTACCCAATAAAGTTAACTTCGATACTAACGAGCTAGGATAAGATTTAAATGGGTTTTTAGCCTTATATGTATTTCCTAGAAGTTTCGGTCGTATTTCAGTAGCACTCCAATGTCGAAATAATGTTAACAATATGTAATAAGCAACTGTTTAATTGTTACATAGAAAACATTTATAGTAAATAATCAAAAACTTACTTAACATATAAATACATCAAGTCAAAAGCATCTTATAAAAAAAATCTTATATTTTCATTAAGTAAGTACACCAATAGTCTTTGTAGAGTACATCAGTACACCAATGCAGTACGTAAAGCCACGTTGAATTGACGTATCGTGGAGCGAGACAGGAGATGCTCACACACAAGAATATTAAATAAAAAACTGGATATTGCATGCCGAACTATGAGTTGAAGCCAGGTTCATTCACATTTGCTCCTATGTTCTATCTCTTTTCAACACTGTGATATATTGCCAGGTTATTTATAATAAAACCTTATTTTTTTTAGAAATACGCATTATCCGGCATCACCTAATTAATTTACTTTAAGCTAATTTCAACAGAAATTTATATTTTTCTTATAAAACTTTCTGCAATAAAATTTACTTAGTTTTCTTTGTATTATACAAAAAAAAGAACCCAGTCAAAATCCTCATTTCACCGGTATGCACCTCCTGCGTACTATGGCAACACTAAATGGCTGATATGTCAGAATCACATCAGAATTGTCAGAAGTCATTCACCAATTTCAGAGGATTTTTACGTTAAATAAACGTTTTTCGTCGATTTACTTGGGTTATGCGCTATGTATTGCATAGTAAAGCATTGTAGGAGTAATTGGAGGCCGAAATCCGACATAAAACTTCACAGGTGAGTACTTATTTTACGAAAATGTTCATAAATATTAGTGGCAATCAATTTTCGTATATTTTGCTTCTAAGCTTTGTTAGTTTTTATTCAAAAACCCCACGAATAGGTTTATAATGTTAAGTTAGAAGTATATTTTGTTTATTTGGAGTTAAACATGACCTTAAATGAAAAATTGAAGAATGTGTGGTTTTACAACTAGGGTGACCAATCCCTTTTTATGCATGGTATTTATTCGTATTGAATGGAGCTAAATCTATCAACTTGGTACGGTTTCTATCTTCATAATTCATATCACAGTATATAATAACATGTTTATTGTTTGTGTCTTTACAATTAACATGAATAATATTTTACATTGCAGTTTTCCAAAAGATGAAAGAAGGAGGCAAAATTGGCTGTCGATTGTACCGATAAAGGGAAAGGTGTAGAGCGTTTGACAATTTGCAGCTTGCATTTTAAGCCTGAAGATTATGACTATGACCCAGAAAGGCCGGGACGCCTACTCAGTACAAAACAATAGTATTCTCACATGTGTAGAAAATAAAGAAACTGTTATAACGTCCTAGTATTTTATTATTTTTTTCCATTGACAAATACTTCCCTTATGTTTTGCAGTAAGTATTTGTAGCGTCCTCAGGTAAAAGGTAACCTTTTGCCGGATATCAGTAAGGCCGAGTAACTGCAGAGTGGCATAGAAATGCAACCAGAAATGGACCTTATATTGACGACTGACAAAAAAATTGGTTCCTTTTACTTGAGTTTGTGAGGATGGATGCTCACTTTCATGATAAAACGGTTGAATAAAAATTTAATAACAAAACCGGCCAAGTGCGAGTCGGACTTGCGCACCGAGGGCTCCGTACAAATTTATATGTATCTATGAACATCCAGTCTTAGCAGACCCCTGTTCCTAAGCAAAATGTGCGCAGTGTGGGATCATTGTAGATTGGTTACTGATATAGTAGACAGACAGACAAAAAAATTATGCTTTCTGCTTGCAATTTATGCTTGCAATTTTTCCTTTATCTGTGCTATAAGACCTTGCTTCGTACCAAATTTCAAGATTCTAAGTTCACGGGAAGTATCCCTTGCGAGTGTCGAAAATTTGCGGCAAATGGCTGTAGGTATCTTTTGATTGCGTTGGGTTAGAAGTTTGATTTTTCACAGCTCCAAGGGACAGTACAGTAGACTTGAGTATTTGATTTAAATATCAGCTTGATACCTCCACGCGTTCCTGAGAAAAAGGGTCTTGACAGACGGACGAACGGACAACAAAGTGATCCTATAAGAGTTCCGTTTTTTCTTTTTGAGGTACGGAACCCTAAAAAATCAATCTGTTGTATGAAAGTATGTCAAATTCCGCGGGATATTCCTAATGTATGCTTAATTATGGACACCCTAAAGAAAGAAATGCAAGATCGGCGTGACGTAATTCAAGGTCATTTTTTCTGGCTTCAAAGGAATGTTCGGCATGCAATATCCAGTTTTTTATTTAATATTCTTGCTCACACATAAAGTTCATCGACATGACATGTCAAGTACACATTGTGTTTTTATTCGAGTGGCGCCATCTCACGGTAATAACACTGTACTAAACTTATTCAAATTTTACTCGCTTAGTTCTCCTTTCCTCCGTCTGAGCGCTGACGTACTCTGCGTCATTCGAGTAACAGCAACAACATAGAGCGCCAACGATTTTCCTCACAACGTAGCACATAACGTAAACTACTAAAGCAATGAAGGCTAGCACATCCAACTGTAGTTGCTGGTACCACGGTTTGTTCACAGATGTCGCTAGTAAGTTTGGCGCGCCATTGTATCGAGCGACGTATTCTGTCCAGTATATCGCTGTTTCCATGGGTGACATTGGCCGATCATGCCAAACCCTGGAGAAGAATTTTGCATGCTGCTGCATTCTGAAAGGAGAAAAAAACAAAAATAAAAAAATACAGTCATATGGGACATTTGACATAAATTTACCTTATCCCAGACTAAGCAAAGCTTGTACTTACTATGGGTACAAGGCAAAAGATGGAAATACTTATATACTTAGATAAATATAAAATACATAAATGCAAGCATGCAGAAAAGCATGCAAGGCTCGAGGAGAAACATTCGTATTCTTTATGTACTAGGGGCGTTCAATAAAAAGTGAGAATGAGTATGTTATAAACAACTTTTACTAAATGTCATTTTATTTTTCGACATAGTCACCTTTTAGCATAATACACTTAGTATATCTTTTTTCTAAACTTAAAATTCCATTTCTAAAAAAGGTCTCATCTTGAGTACTTAAAAAATCTTGTACTGCAGCGACTACCGCGTCGTCGTCTTCAAATTTCTGGCCTCTCAGGTATTGTTTCAATCTCGGAAATAGGTAGAAATCACTGGGAGCGAGATCTGGTGAATACGGAGGATGCTTAAGGATATCGAACCCAGCATCACGAATTGCAGCCATTGCAACGGCGGACTTGTGTGCCGGGGCATTGTCCTGGTGGAACAGCACAACTTTCGACAGTTTACCTCGCCGTTTTTCGCGGATCTCATTGCGCAATGTTGCTATTTGTTTGGCGTATAAAGTGCCCGTAATAGTGGCTCCATGCTCGAGATACTCAATCATTAATACCCCTTTACCATCCCAAAAAACAGAGCCCATGCCCTTACCGGCAGATGAGCTCACCTTGAATTTCTTCGGAGTTGGAGATGATGGCCTTTTCCATGTCATAGACTGCAGTTTCGTTTCTGGGTCGTAATGATGGAGCCATGTTTCGTCCATTGTTATAAATCGCGCCAAAAAAAGTTCCCGGTCTTGCTGTATCAGGTCCAAAGCTTCTTGACAAATCTCGACTCTAGTTTGTTTTTGCGTGTCAGTAAGCATTCTTGGTACCCAACGCGCAGCTACCTTTTTAATACCCAAGCGTTCATGTAAAATATTATACACGCTCCCCGTTGAAATCTTTACATTTTCAGCAATAAAACGAACCGTGACACGACGATCCGCCAAAACTGAGTTTTCGACTTTTTTCACAATTTCTTCAGTTACTGCTGTAGTAGGGCGTCCGGATCGGGGGTTGTCCATTGTCGATGTTCTTCCACGTCTAAATTCGGCGCACCAACGTGCGACTGTCGAATATGGAGGAGCATTAGACCCTAAAGTGTCCTGCAAATCGAAATTGACTTGGTCCGTAGAAAAATTTTTCAATCACAAGTATTTGATAACGGCGCGCAGTTCAATTTTCTCCATGTTCGCTAACGTACTCAATAGCATTACAAAGAAATTACCGTATTTTTTTTTTAAACAAAAGACAGTTAGTTTTTTTTTTCATAGCAATCAGCTAGATAGATTAGCTTTACCGGCCAGTATTTAATTTCCTAATATTGAAAGAGTTTGCATCTCATTCTCACTTTATATTGAACGCCCCTCGTAATAATAATAATTATGTTACTGTTCCAAGCAAAAATTACTCAACGTCTTATGGTGAAACTAGCTGTTGCCCGCAGTCGCGAACAAAGACTCCGAACTATGTCCTTATTAGGGTCTCAAACTATCTCCATACCAAATTTCATCTAAATCGGTTCAGCGGTGTAAGCGTGGAGAGGTAACAGACAGAGTTACTTTCACATTTTTAATATTAGTGCCTAAGGATTTAGCATACATATAGTTTGCTACGGTTTAATAGTTAAAATGCGATTAAGCCGATCAAGTGTTGCCATAGGTAGATACTTCCGGCTTATAATTAGGTTTTTGTTGCGAACTATTCGCCGGCGTTCATGTCGTTACAGTGTGGATGTTTTTGTGTTTAGTTTTAAATGGGTCCCACTGAAAAACAGCGATGTGGCTTGCCACAACATTATGCTGAGTGGGGCCCAATTTATACTATTCGATATTTTTTATTTGTTTATTTCCTGTCAAATGTATTTTTTTTCTGTGTTTGTATCGAATATGTGTAAATAAACATATCTCTCTCTCTCTCTCTCCCTCTCTCACAAATAAACACACAAAATATAATACTTTTGTCTTGTACTCGCGGGTCAGTAATAAAAGATTTCTTCGCAAACGAAGTTGCAGGCAACAGCCAATAAAACATACATACAATCACGCCTCCTTCCCAGCAAAAGGGTAGGCAGAAACTATTTGTTTCCACCTGCTACGATCCTGACATACGTCTCTCGCTTTCACAACACTCATGAGTCTTTTAATGGCTCGTCTACACAATGGCCCATGATGGGCGAGTACGGGCATGCACGATTGTGAAGAGAGCATAATCGTCTGTGAGCGGCCATCGTTGCCTGTAATCGGGAATAATCGGAGAATTGTCGGTACATCAAAGGAATGCGTGCCAATGATCAACAGGCGACAGTGAGTAAATGAACCACAGAAATAATAATAAAGAGGATAGAAATGCCTTAGTTCCTATTTTCTTCCGGAACTCGTGTCGCTGCTTCATCCCCTCTACTTACTGTGTTAATGCACACATGCAAAAGACCGGAACCGTACTGCGCAATCACGCACACAATTACTAATATTTTTGCTTACAAACAATTATGAACCTTACACCTTAGAGATAGCGTTAAATAACACTCAACGTAAGTCATACCCACATTTACACAACGGCGCTCTTTATTGGCCGCGTCGGCATTATGTCTGTACTAGTCGTAACCTGTTTTTTTGTCCGTACCACGAACTTTTGTGCAAGACGGAAGGGTTATCAAAAATTACTTTACATTGCTGCGTATAATTCAAAACGATCTGCGTTTTTATGGGCATGAGTAGCAATGGTATATGAAGTTTCGTGTTAATAACGTGTTGACCAATATTTCATAATGAAATATTTTCTCAAGTTGTATTTTGATATAAACCGCATTATTACATTAAATTAATACATACCAATGAAATGTAATCCCCTTATTAGTGTAATTACACAGTGTGGACGAGTTTCCGCAATTGCTAATGCTGCAATACACCATTTTAAAGCACTTGTTGTCATACCCACGTTTCAAATAGCACTGAGCCACAAGTCGCGCGCTTGTGAACTACGAGTCACAAGCGCGGCGCCAAGGTCACGCGTCCAAGGCACTTCTATCCTCTTTATTATTATTTCTGTGAAATGAACAGTCACGATTGTGTAGAGAGCAACCTATAATCGCGGCGATGATGGCCACATTTTTAATCGCCCATCATGGGCCATTGTGTAGACGAGCCATAATACATGCTCGTCGGTTTCGAACAAACAAATAAAACACTATGTTCCAATTTCTTTATAAATAAAATAAATGTGAGTCCATTTCAATAATAAATAACGACATGCTTTATTTTTCCCTAGAATCAAAATTTACTTGAACTAATACTTACTAATGTTTTATTCTATTTCCTTGTCTGCCATTGAATTTAACAAAGGGCAACTATCTAGTTTCTTTTCATCTTTAATTTTAGAAATAGGATTACACAAAGCAATTTAGTTTCTAATGTTGTAAAAGTTTTAATCAATTAATTCAATATTTTAGTAACCACAAAGTAACATAACCTTCCTACTAAGAAGTAAAAAAATGTTGTTTTTTAATATTTTCTTGTTTACAGCTACTGGCGCGATTACTCATTTGTAATCATGGATCCACAATCCACGACTTAAAATATATAAGTGAACCGTTTATTCCAACATAGGTACTTGTGCAATATCTTTTGAAATAAATGTTTTTAACGAAAAGGGAAAGAAGCGGAACATCTTTACTTACACATTTTTTTGTTTGCGTCTCCTTTGGACATAGCAAAAATTAAGGGTTTATAGCCAATATTTTTTGATCAAATCTATATTCGGCATATAGAACGCCTGGCCAACTTTCGGCCCATTCAAATAAATCTTAAGTTTGCTGAGTCGGAGCCGGTCCTCAGGAGAAACAACTTTTGTCTCTTAGACGGTCCATAGACAGAGCAGTCGACTCCACAGCGGCACGGGAGCAGTCGTGTTGCGGTTGGAGTCGACTTCAACCCGAATGCGCTGAATTTTATATGAAACTGCAGTTCACCCAACAGCAGTCTATTCCCACTAGTTCAGTTGACTGAACTAGTGAGATTTTTTTCTCGTTAGTTCAGTTGACCGAACTAGTGGATACGTAGGTTAGGTTAGTGAGGTATCTGCAGTTGCCCGAAGGGCAAAATACCCAGAAAAAGGATCTCCGCCCTTGGGCGGAGCTCCGTCGAAAACCACGTAGACAAACTGTAGGTTGACCACGGGTCTGTCCTCGTGAGAAAAAGAATGTCTACCAGTCCTCTATTCCTACTAGTTCAGTTGACTGAACTACCGAGAAAAAAAATCTCACTAGTTCAGTCAACTGAACTGGACAACTGAACTAGTGGGAATAGAGGCCAACAGCGACCGCTTGAACGACCGACTGCTCTAAGCAGTCCGTCTATGGAGGCCCTTACGCTGTAGAGGACCCTTATTGTATTATCCGTTCCGTTTCCACGTGACTGCATATTGTCTGTCACTAAATAATATCCACCCACCCAGCCAAGAATACGTTCGAGCGTTTTCTCTGATTACTGACGGAGCTGGCAGGCTGGGTCCTGCCTATCCCCGGGATAGCGCATACAGATGAGAGACCTACAACATGCTTCTCGGTGTGTTTCGATAAGAATATTTTTTTATATTTTTAATTTAAGTGTAAAATTAAATAAACCAAAATTGTGAACGATTTCAATAATTGGCGCTGGCATTTCATTCGTCGCCCCTATTGCTTTTGCGTCTGTGTGCGCCTTGCAATGCACACAGGGACGGCTTGGCCCTGCTGACAGGTAACTAATGTACCTATGATAAGCGTCCCTGCTCCTCAATAAATAGATAAAACGTTCACGCGCCGCTGGTCGCGCACAGTCGCGTCCTGGCCATTAGGATGCCGGTCTTTTGCTTCATGTTTCAAATCAAATAGGTGTATTTAAGCCGTGGTAGAATGGCAGCCTAGTGGTTTAATCTATGGCCTCTCAAGCAAAGGGTCGTGGGTTCGAACCCGCACTTGCACCTCAACGTTTCATGTCAGTTTTACGCTTCACATTTACCATCATAGTCGACAACTGTCAACTTCTTAATTCACACTGGGTTAGCGTGAAAACTAACACCCCAAACCCTTTCATTCTGAGAGGAGGCCTGTGTCCAACCGTGGGACGTATATAGGCTGAGATGATGATGATTTATCATCAGATATTCCGTGAAGAGAGGAAACCTGCGCACACCACAAGCGAGCAAAGCATATCTATGGTGTGTATAGGAGTTGCAAATTAGCACTGGGCCCGCGTGGGAACTACAGCTCAAGCTCAGCGGGACATGTATAGGGGGAAGTTGATGAAGTAGGTGGTGATGAATTAGGTGGTGATTAAGTAGGTGGCGATGAAGTAGGTGGTGATGAATTAGGTGGCAATGAAATAGGTGGCGATGAAGTAGGTGGCGATGAAGTAGGTGGTGATAAATTAGACGGTGACATTGATAAATTGATGCAATAGTGCACGTCCTACTTACTTAGGATCCAAAACCTCGTTGATAGCGTTCAAGAGGTATTCCTTCCTCAAATCCACGTAAGAGACAATAGCTGCCAAGCCAGCGTCTTGCAGAGCGGCTGCATTGCCGTATTGGTCCCCAAACAGTGGTACAGCCACTACTGGTACACCGGCGTCTACTGCTTCAATTGTGCTTAAGATGCCAGCGTGAGTTATGAACGCCTTCACGTTTTCGTGTTCTGTAAAGAGAAGGAGTAAATAAATAAATAAATAAGTAAATTAAGTTTTATGTAGTCATCCTTACTTATATTATAAACTAGCTGATGCCCGCGGCTTCGCCCCCGTTCTATTTTTTCTAAATTTTTTTTTATAAAAACCTTCTTTTGGCAATAACATACGCAACAAAAAAGAATTATCCAATTTGGTGCAGTCAATCGGAAGTTATGCGCGTACAAACATTCCAGTGATTTATTTTTATTTATATAGATGCGAAAGTAACTACTATTCATTTTTACCACTTCATTGTTTAACCACTGAACCGATTTAGACGAAATTCGCTATGGAGAAAATTTGAGACTAAAGGACTTGGGATGTTGTTTGTCTCGGATAATTGCATAGTTCCCGCGGGATAGCGATAGTCGATTTCTTTTCAGACGGAGTCGCGGTCAAAAGCTAGTTTCTAATGTATGCTTTTTTGCTGATTGAACTTTTTATTGACTGTGTTTTCATTGTCACCCAAACTACATTACTGTACCTTTCAAGTCGATTCGATCATTACGAGTAGAAGTAAGTACATTAAATTCGCCTTGCAACATTTGACATAAACAAACTATTTAACATATCAATAAACGAATATTACAAGGGAAAAAAGCTTCCAACCTTCTTAAGATAACGTATTTATTGAATCATTCAGGCGTATTCAGTCAGGTATTCAGGCGTTACTTTAGAAAGGTTTGTATTATAATGAAATACAACCTTTTACTTTGCTAGTTCACAACTCAAACAATAATTAGGTAATTGAAAAAATAATGCAGAGAACATTAGCGTGGGTAGTTTGGGTTATTTAATGTTTACTAATTGGCACATACCTATAATTCTCTTACTTTATATCAGACATTTTTAGCTACTTCACTAAATGTAAAAAAACATGAACAAAGAACAGTTATGGCGTCGGGTCAGCCAGCCAAATGCAATATTTGTAATTCACTTTCACGCGTTGCATTATCGACGTACTTTTTAGTTGAGTCCCATGACAAATTACTATACGCCTAAACTAAAGAGTATGTCGATAAGCCGACGCGAGAAAGTCAATTACAAAATTGAATTGGCTGGTTGACCCGACGCCATAACTGTTGGTTTTTAGGGTTCCGTAGTCAACTAGGAACCCTTATAGTTTCGCCATGTCTGTCCGTCTGTCTGTCTGTCTGTCCGCGGCTAAGCTCAGAGATCGTTAGTACTAGAAAGCTGTAATTTGGCATGAATATACATATCAGTCACGCCAACAAAGTAGTAAAATAAAAAATAAAAAAATATTTTTTTTTAGGGTACCTCCCATAGCCGTAAAGGGGGGTGATTTTTTTTTTATCGACTAATCCTATAGTGTGGGGTATCGTTAGATAGGTCTTTTAAAACCATTGCGGGGTTGCTAACATGATTTTTCTATTCAGTGATCTGTTTGCGAAATATTCAACTTTAAAGTGAAAATTTTCATTAAAATCGAGCGTCCCCTCTAAAATCTAAGCAGTTCGGTGGAAAAATTTGAAAAAATTCAGAATAGTAGTAAATATATCAAATTTACTAGGAAAATTATAGCGGTTAAGATTGCTTGGAAATTATTTGTAGTTTAAGAGTAAATAGTAGCCTAAGGTATAAAACATACCTAAACTTGGATGATTCCGTACACATACGAAATCATTAGAAAAATATTACTTGATTTTTTTGTAATGGCTACGGAACCCTACCTTGTGCGTGTCCGACACGCTCTTGGCCGGTTTTTTTATTCATGTTTGTTTACATTACATTTAGTTAAGTACCTAAACATTTCTAGTATAGGAACGGTTGTGTGCTTAGAGCCTTGACAATTAATTCGTATTGAGTTTGAAGCGCATAAGCGTCTTGTATGGTGTTTAAGTGTTAGTGAAAGTAGGTTGTGTGACATTATGTCGATGTTGCATGTGGAAGAAGAGGAGGATAAACTACGTATTATAAAGTAGCCTTCATAATGTAATATTCCCGCGATCCAGCTACCTGGCCCTATACTACGAAGCGCGAAATTCGAACTTCGTTTCATGCCGTTCCGCTCACACTAATGGTATTTATTACGAGAGTGAGAGGGACCGCACGATCCGAACTTCGAACTTCGAATTTCGTAGTAACCCCCCTGTATAAATTGCACCCCAATCCGTTCAGTCCATTTAAGCGTGAAAGAGTAAAAAGTACACCTACACGTTCACGAACTTTCGGAGTATAATTATTAGTTGGATTGCAACAAAATGTTTCAAACATCGCGTCACCATGCCATAAATACTACTTTTATTTCAAGATCTAGGCTACCTCTTTATTTCTAGAAAAAGTAGGCGAGAGGAAACGAATCACAAATCTGTGGCCTTGTTCATAGGCTATTCCGAAGCTGTAATATATTCGGGGGTTTATTTTCATATGCTTTCCCTTCACCCTAAATAAAACATAAACTTATAAACGACTCACTTAAAACATCGTACTGCGGAAACCATCGCATAGTCATCACGTTTCTTGGCAAATTTTCAATACTGCCTCCGTCCCATTTCCAGAGGACTCTCAGAGGCAATTTATTGAATGTTGATAACAGTTCGCTTAGTTTTTCTGGAGGGAGCGTGGAGTCTTTCACCGTGGAACCCAAGTTGACGTAGATGACACCGTGCTCCGCTTCATTTATGAATCTTTCAATTTCCTGGAAAGACGGGAATAATTTTAATTTGCCTCAACTTGCGTGTGACGTGTATATAAAATACATGGTAAACGTGATACAAAACTCGTGTTTCTAACTCAGTTAATGCTGGACTGTATAATGCATTAATTCAATTGTTCTAATTGACCTTATTTAGTTTGAGGTTTCCATAAATTGAGTTTGTGATTTAATTTCAGCAAATTATAAACATTCTAAATGTTATCAGACTTATTTAAAAAAATGAGTTAGTGCATTATAAAATCTAGCATTATAACCGAGGTAACGACCGCTTTAGCCTAGTTGGTAGTGACCCTGCCTACGAAGCAAGATGTAATGGGTTCAAATCCCGGTAAGGGCATTTATTTGTGTGATGAGCACGGATATTTGTTCCTGAGTTATGGATGTTTTCCATGTATTTAAGTATTTATTTATCTATATAAGTATGTTTATCGTCGTCTAGTACCCATAGTACAAGCTTTGCTTAGTTTGGGACTAGGTCGATTTGCGTAAGATTGTCCCCTAATTTTTTTTTTTTTAAATACACTAAATTTGTATAACTTTTTAAATTTCACCCTGTTTATATTAGGATGAATAGTTGACTTAACTAATTACTTATACGGCTAGAATCAAAACTTACAATTACTAAAACTAAACGGGAATTATCGCGCAACAAATATTTATTTATTTACCCCGACGTTTCGGCCACATTGCAGCAACCGTGGTCACGAGTAACTCGTAAATAAATATTTGTTGTGTGATAAGTCCCGTTTAGTTAAAGTAATTATGAGTGAAAATCACGAAAGTTTAAAACAGTATATCAAAACTTACGTTGAACAAAGATGTCATTTTAATCTACGTTATTATGTAAATAGGTAGATGCCGAAGACAGACACCGGAAAAAGTCGAAAAATATTGTCGAGTAGGTACTATTATTTTACATATTATTATGCTATAAAATTATTTACATTAAAAAGTTGTGAGTACTTACGGATGGTATTACTTTTGTATGCCCCACGTGGATACCACCAATATCAATGAGGTTATCTGGCCTGGCAATACCGCCAAACACAGACTGGTGCGTGTTTACAAACACCAAACTAGCGTTAGCTGAGATGGTCTCCAAATTCGGCAGATCATCACCCAAATACTTATACAAGTAAACGTGATCGGTAATTTGAGATCCAACATAGTAAACCCAATTGCTGATGTGATATAAAACGTAACTTTTCAATCTATCGAAGTACCAAGGGTCCTTTCCATACGGAAGTCCTGCTAAAGGCACTGAAGCAGAATTGAAATTGATTCCTAGTCGGTTGTACTGCCATGGTTGAACGGGTTGTGGATTGAATGCTATGTAAGGGGCACTTAGATTAGCAGCCAAGGCAATGCCACAGTCACTGTTATATGACTCCACTAAAATGACATCGAATCTAGGTCGTGTCCTTATCATGTGCAGTACTTGGTTGTTATTCATTAATTTCTTGCAGTCATCGTTACCAGCTTTAGTCGACACTAGCGTCTCAAACGGCACTCGGGACACCTCATTCACAATCACGGATTCAAAGGATAATCCTTTGTACACTTGTTCATCACTTAACAGAACGTCTTTGTACGAGGCTGGTGGATTCGGGAGCTGGAAGTGGCTAATGAGAGTCACTTCATGGTCACGATTGGCTAACTCACGAAACAAACCACGGTACGTCACATAGTTATTTCGATCCAACGATGGGAATATTCCGAGGATCCTGTAGCAGTCTGTAACGAACAACGTAGCAACAAAATAGATGAGAACGTATTTTCTCATTTTTGCGGTGAACGCGTTCGTTTTGTTGCACAGTGAGATGGTTACTAGGGCGTAAATTGAAGCCGGCTTACGTAGTTATCTAATAATAGGTAGATGTTATGAGGTAATCGCGCTGACGCTGTGGTCATTTCGTAAGAAACAGAAATATTCGGTGACGGTGCTGATGGTTTGATCATGACCTCGATCGCGAGGGGAACTGCGTGCTGCGGCGCCGACGCCGCAAGGAAGACTGCGAATTATAAAGATTTAGAAAGCTGATGTGCGTATGCGTCACATTATTTGCTTATGCTGATAGTTAACTTTCGTTTCGTGACTTTTCTATGGTTGTGTTTGCAAAAACATTTGTACCTATAGGCAGTTATTTTTTTGGTAAACGAATCATTATAACTGTAGGTACAAAAATACGCATGTTTATTTCTTTTTGTTATTTGTACTAAGTAGGTACTGCAGTGATAAGTGAATCAATTAGGACTTTGTATTGCATTGTATTGTATAACTCTTAGGTAGGTAAGTACGTAAAAAAACATGAGATTACCAAATTACATGACAAACCGATATGTATGAAGGCAAACTCTTCCCTTAAAAATACCTTTGTTTTGTACATGATGGCATGCTTTAATAACTGATATGTTAATGTTACTCTGATAAAGATATCTGCAAAGAGCAAAGCTTGGACTATGACACAATTCATTGCTTTAAACAACTGTTATCTTCTAGAATGAACTTTGTTTGTCAATCATAAGTAACCTTTATAATATAGGTATATACTTACATAATTTATTTCCTTAAGATTTAGCCATCGATTGGCACCAAAACAATGATGGACATGAAATAATTTAGATACTGCAATATTGTTTAACACAAGATCTATTGACATTATAATATAACCAACAGACCGGAAACGTCGCGGGCGGCGGAGCGAAACGGTTACGTCAGAACAATGCCCACTGCTTGAACATTATTATTCTGATTAAAATTCATATGTTGTTAATTAAAACTGATTAGTAAAATAGTATTTAAACTAAAACAACAAGTCATCATCGTTATGAAAATCTATCGAGCTATCGAATAAATTGTATACGAGTCTTAGGTGGATTTTTGAACAAATTGAAATCATTCAACTTAAGTACCTTTAAAAACGAGCGTTCTCTTTCCGCATTTTTACTCGTAGTTTTGTTAATGTTATGGATATCCATGAGATGCGGTGATTAGGTTCTATTAGATGACGTCATCTGCACGACGCACCGATATTAAAAAAAAATAGGTTGCTAAATAAGATTGAGAAGATCAATCAAATCAAACGCGTTTTGGGGCTAAACATATTTTTAGTTTTATTTACAGGATTTCTTCCGTACAATTTATTCAGCAGTTTAGTAAATATTTTCCTCAAGCTTATCTAGGAAAACGTAACGTAAGTACACAAATATACCTACACGTCGACTTGAGAACCTCCTCCTTTTGTTTTCGTCGGTTGAAAAATAAAAATAAGTATTTCAAAAGTAAGCAAGTGGGTACATAATTACAATACTATAGATAATATTATTTTTCGAAAACTGCAAATCACAGTCTGTAATTATTTTATGGATACAAAATTGTTTCTATACGAACAGTCTTGTGAACTCATTAACGCCTGGTCTGTGTGTTATACTTTATTTCCACGCACGAAGATTCACTAAACAGTTTCGTAGGCATAATACGCAAGTAGATAGGAATGTTGAACTTAATGAACGGCAATGATACAACTTTATTTAAAGGCAAAGAAAGTAAAAATATGTCAACAGTGGTGCTGGTGGAGACAACGGCAATGATACAACTTCTTGCAAAGGTAAAGAAAGTAAAAATATGTCAACAGTGGTGCTGGTGGAGACAACAGCAATGATACAACTTCTTGTAAAGGCAAAGAAAGTAAAAATATGTTAACAGTGGTGCTGGTGGAGACAACGGCAATGATACAACTTCCTGTAAAGGCAAAGAAAGTAAAAATATGTCAACAGTGGTGCTGGTGGAGACAACGGCAATGATACAACTTCTTGCAAAGGTAAAGAAAGTAAAAATATGTCAACAGTGGTGCTGGTGGAGACAACGGCAATGATACAACTTCTTGCAAAGGTAAAGAAAGTAAAAATATGTCAACAGTGGTGCTGGTGGAGACAACGGCAATGATACAACTTCTTGCAAAGGTAAAGAAAGTAAAAATATGTCAACAGTGGTGCTGGTGGAGACAACGGCAATGATACAACTTCTTGTAAAGGCAAAGAAAGTAAAAATATGTTAACAGTGGTGCTGGTGGAGACAACGGCAATGATACAACTTCCTGTAAAGGCAAAGAAAGTAAAAATATGTCAACAGTGGTGCTGGTGGAGACAACGGCAATGATACAACTTCCTGTAAAGGCAAAGAAAGTAAAAATATTATGTCAACAGTGATGCTCACAGGGTAATTAGCGTAGTACAATCGAGAAACTGAATCGTGTACCAGGGTGAAACCTTCTCTCAGTCAATTGCACGATGATTTTCTTGGCAGATGTTGTACACATTTTAAGGAACGTCAACATGCCATTTCCAACGAAAAGATTCCACTCTGGCACGCATTTTACTTTATTCACGGTAAAATGAAAGAAAGAATGAAGTTATAATTTTCCTTTATCAAGATACTAAGTAAAGAAACCCGGAAAAATGCATAGCGATACCTAAATGAATTTTTCGCAGAAGGAGTCGTAGGCAACTGCAATGCACTTTATAGACATCAAACCTTATTTATCGTTTGATACTTCATCACTATTCGAAAGCGTGAATGCATCCGAGAAATGATATAGTTTGTTCGGGAAATAAAATAAAAGAGGCGGTGAGTGTAACATTTCGCCCGTCGCAACCGCGACGAGACACTGTCGTGTGGCTTCACCTTTATAGGGCTACCAACACAACACTTAAATACAGGGTTATTTGTAATTCACTAGCATCCTTTTAACCCTAAACTCCTACCACTTAAACAGATGTTTTTTTTTACGGCTTTTGTCATAACTTAATATTTTTGGTGTAATAACGTTAAGAAATTTTGAGATTACCTCTTATTTTTACGATACTCTGTGTATTTGTATGGGGAAAAAAGTGCTTAATTTTAAAAAGTCGTAAAACAAAAAACATTTGTTTGAGTGATAGGAATTCAGGGTTAAGAGGATGTCAGTGAATTACAAACCCTGTATATTGAAATGTTATGTTTGAGCTTGGTTTCAAATAAAATGTTGTATGTTGGTCATAGCTTGTCGCTTATCCCATTCGAGCCTAAAATACCACGTTCCCAAAATACCACATTACCTGACATTACCTATTTATTACATTTCCATTAGGTTCACCAGATGTCCAAAATAGGACATTCCACCAAAAAAATCACTTCCTTGAGTAATCTTCGATTCTGTAATGTAGTGCAACGAGAATCTGCAAACTAGAAATGTGATAATACGTATTTGTCATATTTTAAAAAATGTGGTATTTTGGGAACGTGGTGTTCTAGGCACGAGCGGCTTAGCCGATCGCTAATACCTGTATATCCTGATTTGCAATAAAACGGCGAAAATGCGAAGACAGGCAAGTGGCTCAACAATTAAAGTTGTTTTTATAAATGACTAGCAGCCCGTCCCGGCTTCGCACGGGGTAGACAATTATTTATTTTTGGAAATTTGGATATAAAACACTTTTTTTCACAAATATTTTTATTCATTAAAAAATTATTATTTATTATTTATTAATTATTACAGACGTGCACGCCCCACTCCTGTATTTCAGTGCCCCCTCCACCCCGCCCGCCGCGATGCCCGGCGCGCTTTTCAGACTGCATCGCAAACAACGGCCACGGCGCTATGGCGGTTTTGTTTACTGTTTGAATTTTTTAATTCGTAATATCTTTTGAATGGAAAGTCCAATTTAAATAATTTAAAAACTATTTTATAGGTAGTTAAATGGTCTTTACCATTAAATAATTTATTTGGATAAGGATTAATATAAACACATAAATAGCATGGTTTGAATTTGGTTAGCATTTTCATTAATGTTTAAAATGAAAAAAGTTGTTGTAGTGACATAACTACAATAGTTGGACATATGCTACCGCGGAGTTTTTTGTAGACATTATGATGTTCTTCAATATTGTTGTACATTATTTTGTTCTATCGCTAATAGTTTCGGCAGCGCATTCGACGAAAGACATTTTAAGACTCATTTTTCTACACCTTCGGTTACATTGTTCAAATTTTACCAAGGATCCCTAATTATTTTCAAAATGAAATGTAGCCTATGTCAAATTGGAAGAATGTAGCATTCTATTGGTGAAAGAATTTTTTAAATCGGCCCAGTACTTTTTGAGCCTATTCATTACAAACATACAAACATAGGTACAAATCTTTCCTCTTTATAATATTAGTGTAGACAGAGTTCTGAAGTAACGAACATAAAAAGCAGAAATAAAAAAATACAAACTTAATGGTAACCAGTTTCTTTTTTTAAAGTCTGGCAGTTGCGCTAAATTTGACATAAGAATAGAGTAGTAAAAGTTACAACTCTAGTAAATTAATAAACTAGTCAATAATAACGAATGTGTAAGATTGGTCGAGTTGTGTAAGATTGTACCGTCCCCTAATATTTATTTAATTTATTTTATAATCATTTAATTTTGATTTTGATCACACTGTAATGGTATTTTTAAGTGATCTCATTTCAAGAATCGCTCGTCAGGTTCTTTATTGTCATCGTTTATAAACCACCTTATGTATTGAGATAGATTAAAACTACTTGGTGTAAGGAATGATTTCTGGTGTGCAACTGGCGTAGAACTATTCCCCTTTGAAAGTGTTAGCCCTAATAATTTGATAGGCGCTGCCAGACTGTTGGATTACCCGGAATTATGGTTGTTGTTTACTTGTTAGTTAGCCTTTCGCCCGTTCTAGTGTGTCGTCTAAGCTAAATTAACATTATTTAAAGGCATGCCATCTATAATCAAAATTTAATTTGGTCAAAGTTTAAAATTTTGGTAATGCCACACTAAATTATACGGGGTACAGAAATGTATTTCAGACCTGTTACGCGGACGTTTCTTATGTTTTCATGGATTAAAATTACGATTATCACAAGTGACGTGATCTTTTACCACAATCTCTGCAATGCATTATTTTAGCAATTGGCTTAGCGCGTTACAGGCTAAGTATATTGGGTACATAAATTATATAATCGTCACTGGAAAAGAAAAAGTGCTAAAGCACCAATTTATACTTACTTCGTTTTTTTAGCATTAGAAATAAGGTAAACGTTAAGATAACTAGTCTTTTTATTGAAAAAAACACTTTTAAAAAATAGTAACTACTAGCTTTTGCCCGCGACTCCGTCCGCGTGGAATTAGTACCTAATTTGGGCAGCTTATTTTTTTTTTTTATCCAATTTGCTTTTTCATCAATTATGGCTCTCCTTAGTTCCTCGATATAAATAAAAAAAATACCCGCCCCCGCACCCCGCCCCCCCGCACACCCGCGTTCACATTAAAGACCGTACTCCCAAGTCAAGCGTGCCTATAGAAGTTTTACTTCAAAAACCCCCGATTTTGAAACATTCTTCCGCTCCGCTCCGTTCCTATTGGTGTTAGCGTGATGATATATAGCCTATAGCCTTCCTCGATATATCTATCACTCAAAGAATTTTTCAAATCGGAGCAGTAGTTCCTGAGATTAGCGCGTTCAAACAAAAAAACCTGTTCGATAAATTCTTAAAATAGACTAATGAACTAAAACAATTACTTTGCTCACCCGCGACCTTAAAATAGTTACGTTTATGCAAGAAATGTGCGATAACTCTGAAATGTTGTGATAACTCTGAAGATGAGCTCTGGTTGAGTTCGAAACGCGTCAGTGTAGCTTGGTGGTGGTGATGGTTGGGTTTATGTGATTTGTGTGTGTTCGTACAGTGTTGAGGTGGAGGAACTGCATGAACGCACATTTCTTGCATAAACGTAACTATTGTAAGGTCGCGGGTGAGCAAAGTAATTGTTTTAGTTCATTAATATGGACCTCCGCAAAGTAACGCCTGATTCAATAAATTATTTAAAATAGACGTATCTTTCTTATTTGTGAACCGATTCAAATGAAACACACACTAAATGTTAATCCAAGAAAATACCAACATATCAGTGAAAACCGCATCCTTCTAGGTTAAGCCGTTTCTGAGATTAGCGCGCACAAACGCACAAACGCACAGACAAACAGACAATAATTCTAAAAATCATTGTTTTGGGTTCTATTGTGCTAATAAATAGCCCTAGTGACAGTTTTTCTCAAATATCTTCAATGTACAGACACCGACTTTTTACAGATTTATTATATGTATAGATAGATAACTTATGAAACCAAAATTAGATGACCATATTTCCTTTCAAATTGTTACATATTAGCTGTGACTTATTTTTTTAACATGGACCAGCGCAAAGTAACGTCTGAATCTATACAGTATTTAACATTTATTGATATCCTCTTTTTATTATTAGTTATGTAGTAAAAACACTGAATGGGTAGGGAAAATAATACTACTAGCAATCTTTGAAATATTTTATTAGAAAAAACCAAACGACACATCCAATAATGAAAAGTAAACATTTATATCGAAACGAAAAAATCTTAACAGAGGCTGAATAAGATCTCAGCGAGGCCCGGCACGGCGGTCTATTATATTCGTATTTGTAAGGGGCATTAGTACCAAACCCCGAGCCCTCTACAACATAAAAATGTAATTACAAGGAACTTCGCGAGGCACTTAAATATAGATTTACCCTTTGAAGAGCGATTTGATGGGGTAGGAGAGGTGTGAGATCCATCATATCTCGATTGTGCGCTCTCTCTCAATTATTCCCTTCTCAGGTTTGATAACTTCATTCATTTTTCAAGCGGACAGCTGACGGGTGCATTTTGTTATCGCTTTGCTGGGAGGGTTGTTTTACAACTTACTTAGTTTAATTGTGATGATATCCACTGCACGAACTCGGTGACTCTAACGTATGCTGATGGAAATGCCGCTTCGCACTCGTCTGCTCCGAAAGATGTAATACCAATCTGAAAAAAAATAATACATGCGTAAAAATTATCGAACAATATCTTCTTATCACTACATACCCTGATGATTATAGGTACATATACATGCCAAGTGGAAGCTAGTTATTTATGCTTAATTTTCTAGACTGGAAACAAACTTCAAAAACCCCGGAGAACAGAGTTATCAGCCCTCAAAATGTGAACTTATAAGTCATTAAAGCCGGTGGTAGCCTAGTGGTTTGACCTCTGGCCGCTCAAAAGTCGTGGGTTCGAGCCCAGTTGTTCGAGTGAGTTTTTCGGTGGAGTAAAACTTGTGAGGAAACTTGCACAGTGCTGCGAAGAAATTAAAAAGTGTGTGTGAAGTTCTCAATCCGCACTGGGCCCGCACGGGAATCAAGCCCTCTCATGGTAATAAGTCATTATTTTTGTTTTTTGTGTGTGTTGCGTCCTAAAATTATGACGATTCTCCCAGGTTTCACAGTCTAGTCGTTATAGTAAGTAAATGGTAGGATCGATAAACCTACGTAAGGTAAACGTACCAATGCTCGACACCTCTACGCCCAGTAGCTGGCACACATCTGTCACACATCTTACTATGACATAAAATTGAAGGTGCTATGTATTGGGTCAGTGTCGAGCACAGGGGCGTTTACCTTACACTATAATTCTATTGATGATCAGGCTGGGTACCATACATGTCTGCCCATCATTCTTTAGGCAAATAAATCAATGATACGTACGAGGGGCGTTCAATATAAAGTGAGAATGAGATGCAAACTCTTTTAATATTACGAAATTAAATACTGGCCGGTAAAGCTAATCTATCTAGCTGATTGCTATGAAAAAAAAAAAACTAACTGTCTTTTGTTTAAAAAAATATACGGTAATTTCTTTGCAATGTTATTGAGTACGTTAGCGAAAATGGAGAAAATTGAACTGCGCGCCCTTATGAAATACTTGTATTTGAAAAATTTTTCTACGGACCAAGTCAATTTGGATTTGCGGGACACTTTAGGGTCTAATGCTCCTCCGTATTCGACAGTCGCACGTTGGTGCGCCGAATTTAGACGTGGAAGAACATCGACAATGGACGACCCCCACTCCGGACGCCCTACTACAGCAGTAATTGAAGAAATTGTGAAAAAAGTCGAAAACTCAGTTTTGGCGGATCGTCGTGTCACAGTTCGTTTTATTGCTGAAAATGTAAAGATTTCAAAGGGGAGCGTGCATAATATTTTACATGAACGCTTGGGTATGAAAAAGGTATCTGCGCGTTGGGTACCAAGAATGCTTACTGACACGCAAAAACAAACTAGACTAGAGATTTGTCAAGAAGCTTTGAACCTGATGCAGCAAGACCGGGAACTTTTTTTGGCGCGATTTATAACAATGGACGAAACATGGCTCCATCATTACGACCCTGAAACGAAACTGCAGTCTATGCATGGAAAAGGCCATCATCTCCAACTCCGAAGAAATTCAAGGTGAGCCCATCTGCCGGTAAGGTCATGGGCTCTGTTTTTTGGGATGGTAAAGGGGTATTAATGATTGAGTATCTCGAGCATGGAGCCACTATTACGGGCACTTTATATGCCAAACAAATAGCAACATGGCGCAATGAGATCCGCGAAAAACGGCGAGGTAAACGGTCGAAAGTTGTGCTGTTCCACCAGGACAATGCCCCGGCACACAAGTCCGCCGTTGCAATGGCTGCAATTCGATGCTGGGTTCGATATCCTTAAGCATCCTCCGTATTCACCAGATCTCGCTCCCAGTGATTTCTACCTATTTCCGAGATTGAAACAACACCTGAGAGGCCAGAAATTTGAAGACGACGACGCGGTAGTCGCTGCAGTACAAGATTTTTTAAGTACTCAAGATGAGACCTTTTTTAAAAATGGAATTTTAAGTTTAGAAAAAAGATATACTAAGTGTATTATGCTAAAAGGTGACTATGTCGAAAAATAAAATGACATTTAGTAAAAGTTGTTTATAACATACTCATTCTCACTTTTTATTGAACGCCCCTAGTATTATAGTGATTGACAGAATTTTGAGTTTGATAACGTTATTTATGTTCATGTTATACGAGTACAATAGGTAGCTACTCAATCAATCAACCCGGCCTATATACATCCCACTGCAGGGCACAGGCCTCCTCTCAGAATGAAAGGGCTTGGGCCGTAGTTCCCACGCGGGCTCAGTGCGGATTGGGAACTACACACACACCATTGAATTTCTTCTCAGGTGTACGCAGGTTTCCTCACGATGTTTTTCTTCACCGTAAAGCTCATGGTAAATTACAAAGGTACCTAGCTACTAAAAACTCTGTTCTCTGTAAAAAGTTCTTCTGTCTCGTTATTGATGAGGCCATGTTTGTCTCTTTGAGTGTACATAATTGTACTTAAGTAAAACAAAAGCTTAAAATGTTTACTAACCAAAACCGTTCCGGAATCCATGTCAACCACCAGGGGTCCTCCGGAATCGCCCCCACAGGTGCCGCGACCCCCCTCCCCGCTCGTACAGAGGTGTTGGGCGAGTATGAACCCCCCATAAATTGACATGCACTGAGCATTGCTGATCACAGGAACCGTCACTGTGCTGACAGTTTGGAACAGGTTTATGCTCTCCTCTGAAATCGAAGACTAGATTAAGGGGCTGTTTCACCACTTTTCTTAAAGTTCGGATTAGCTTAATCACAACCTTATTTGACAGATGGAATTAAAATTTCTGTTTCACCAGTCTCGATTAGCGCTAAGTGACGGACAAACTGTTTCTTAATTTGACCATCAGATCAGGAGGCATTTAGCATTTTTATCCGTCACATAAAGTTAGTTTATTTTTTTGTGGCCATGGTTGGAGAGCCCTTCAGCCGGTTTCAGAAAAATAAATCAAAGTATTTTTATTTTTTAAAGAAAGAAGTCATGCTAAATTGCATAAAATAATTTAAATATCAAGATTTGAATAAAAAAATGTAGGTTCACTTTTAGTATGTAAAAATAAATCCAAAATTTCGTAATATTTTTTAATAACAAACTTTTTTTCAGTGGCACAATCATTTGTTCTACGTGAACTTGTACATCGCCATTACAAAAAAAAGTTAATCTGGCAAATGGTTTGGCGCCACTTTTCGATTCGTTTTACGTGATTTTATTTTTCTTTGTTATTGTTAACAAAGTATCGTAAATAAATACCGTTTTTGGATTAATTATAATGTTACACATTTGTTTATGCAAGAAAATAGATGTATTTAAAAATTACATAGTTTACGATTTCTTTTGCTTTAACAATGAGCGACTCTTTGAACGAAAGTGTGCGAACAGGAACGCGTGATCGTGAAATGTGACGTTGCCATTTCCCCTCTATGTTAAGCCGACGATTAGTTAAGTGGTACTTAGTTTGCATAGGACCGGAGTGGTGAAACTGAAAAAAAACTAGCCGACAGATTTGTCCAGTACTTAGTTTATTCATTGGTTACGTGACCAGTAGTTTGACAATAAGGTGGTGAAACACCCCCTAAACAACGTAACGTAGGTACAGTCGAAGAAATTGAAGTGTGTACCAGGGTGTAACTTTTTCGTTACAATAGTACGTTTTCAAATTACATACATCTGACAACTTTGTCTTAATCATCATTATAATCATCATCACCATCATCATCATTATCGTGAAACTGATCGTGAAAAGGAACCACCGTAGTAGCCGATTCAGTTTCCTTTGTTTAGAATGCGAATAATTTATTTGTTAATGTTAGTTACCGAGTCATTTAGAGAGTAGAGTCATAACATTTTCAATTTACTAGGTGAGGTGTAGATAGAGTCATTCTTGATGACGTGTGCCGCGGTTCTTATTGCAGCATCATTAATGTCTAATTTTGACAAATTCACGAGTATTCTTGAATGGCACGTCTAACTATAGGTACATGTCTATTATCTTAATAAATAAATTTGTAATCTGGTTAGCAAGAGAACAATTTTTTCCTTTGTTGCCCAGTGCGCTTCTGTCATATAAGTAATGAAACTTGTGCGACAATATTATTGTCACACGAGTTTCAGTACTTATGCTACTTAACTAAGTATTAGTTAGTTTAGGATACATCGAGTGACATAGCGCTTTGCAACCACGATTTTTTTGTGAACTAAATCAAAATGACATAATTCTATACACAGTTTACTTTTACTTACATACTTTGTTCTTTAATTAAAATTTGTTGCGAGCTTTGTGTGCAAAACGCTACGGAAAATGGGGAAGATTTTAAGTTTGTTAATTGGTCCAGATGTTGAATGAGAATTCCAATAAAAGTAATTACTAACCATCGCTTGTCATGCCGTAGCCTGAGGCCCGCGCCTGGAGCCCGGTGAAATCCATATTTACTTCGCTGCCCGAAGGAAGGGATACCGGTTGAATAAGCGCTGTGAAATTATAAAGATGCTAGTAAATGTAAAACTACTGTAATACTCTGAAATATTGCAAGGCTAGCCCTTATCACGGCTTCGTTCGATAGTCTGGCAGTTAATATGGAAAATGATGATATGGAAAAATTATTCCTCCTTATTCATAATTCGTGTTTGATTTTAAGTTTTTGTGCTTAATTGTTGCAAATTCACACGACTGTTGTCATTTCATCTTATCATGATCGTCCCACATCTAGCTGTTCATCTTATCTTACTTACGTTTTCCAGTACTTCTCTTATCCTATTTGGAATTCATGAGCCATAAGAATTTCCGTTTATGAATAATGCCCGTATCGAAAAGTTTTTTTTACAAATGTGTATCAAAATAAAATACCGATCGCTAAGCAATGCTTTTATCTGCTACCATGTCTACATGTCTGACAATTTCAACTGTCTATTGACATACATCTTGTTAGAAAAATCTTATAATTTTATGAGTTAAAATATTGTGTAATCTTATAATTGTACAAAATACAAAACGATAACCTAAATAATCCGGAGAGAAATTATTTTGCGAACATACCTTGAAAATCCTGATTCAACTTTTGCAACGGTAGGAAATATAGTAAAAGCAAGCCGTGCTACGGTTCGAAGTATAGTTCAACGTTATTATTATTTTACGTAAAAACTACGACCTAGCAGTATTCAGAGGAAGATTTTAAAAATAAATGGCGAAAACATGCCAAAAAATCAACTAAACCGCTGTGTAAATTTAATGGCGAGTTTGAAAAAAATTCACAGTTTTAGCCGCCAAATTATTAAACCATAGTTTTATAATAGGGAATACATATTTAGCACATAACTGAATTAATATATCTCAAAAAATAATTTAGGTACCATTGATAAGTATCTCGAATACAATGCGTAATAGTAGATTGTACACCAAGGGGATAAAGCACTGCATTATGTCACGGGCGCGATATTGAATCCTGAGCGTATCGAGGGACTCCAGATTTAACTCCCGAGCGTAGCGAGGGGGTTTGTAGTTGATTCCCGAGCGAAGCGAGGGAATTAAGATGGAGTCCTGACAGCAGTGAAGGATTTAAGCGCGCCCAAGGCAAAATCAGTTTTATCCCCGAGGAGTATACTCTACTTTTCTCACCTTTTGCGAGACAATAAAAACCAAGGCCACTAGAAAAGTACTCGAAATAGACCCAGAAGCACTGATTCTGACACTGACTTTGCGCCTTTCGCAGTTTTCCATTTGTCGAAATCTTTTTAAGCTTTTAAGTATTTTTCCTTCGACTTCTCTGGGAGACATTATTAACAATTTCTAAGGCCGGCTTGCGCAGACCTGGGTTAGCTACTTAACTCCGAGCGAGTTAACTGCTAACCCAGGGTTAACAAGTGTCAAAATGTATGGAACAGTCATTCTTAACCCAGGGTTACCGATTTAATTTTTTTTCCCTGAACTGTGCAAGTGGTCCTAAGGCGTCTAATTTAATGGAATCAGGAGTCAAATCACTTTCGTCACTCGATATTTTCCTAATGTTTTATCTTATTTGCAGTTTTGATACTTAAAATTGCAGCGTATTGAAACACTCGCGGCTTTTGTTTAAGTATTTGACTTTGTTTTCGTTCGGCCGCGGAACTGCAAATAAATGAGGCGCGGCGCGGCCCCCGCGGGCAACGCGGGGCTGAGCACGTGGAGCACCACCAGCTCGTGCACGGGCTGCGCGCCGGCCTGCACGCTGGGCGATTTTGAAATTAGACTTTAAGTGCATACCAATAAGAACTACGAGAAGTGAGAATCACATTACTGCCCGGCGAGTTATAATGAAATTCAGTACAACATTACGCCCCGGCGAAAGCCAAGGGCTATAATGACTTACTTTGAGAGAGGTTTACATGATATAAGGCATTGTCGAGCAGGTGGTGTGAAAAAAAACTTTTCGGTACGGGCCTTACTTAATTTTGACTATAAAATCCCGTTTCATGTCAAATGTATGACTCCGAATGTGTTAAGTACGGCCACGGACTTTAATTGATGAGCCACTTGCCACTGTTCGTATTTTAGCCGTGTACCTAATGCAAATCGGGTTTAGCCGGTTACACTTGTCGTCGTCGTCAATCCTGATTTGCATTACACGGCTAAAATACGAACAGTGTCAAGGCGGCTCATCAATTAAAGTTCGTGACCGTACGTGAATTAGAACAGCACCGGTCATGGTCTACAAATTTAAATTAACATGAACTTACATGAAAACGTGACGCTGGGAACACGTATGATAGCAATATCATTTTCTGCTGTACTAGGATTGTATGCAGAGTTGGTTACAATATCAGTGGTTTCGATCCGTGTGCCTCCAGAGAAGAGTAAAGTAGACCCGAGAACGACTGTCATAAATTGGCCACTGGTAACTCCATCAGAATAGCAATGAGCAGCTGTCAGAATTTTAGTTTCCGAGATCAGGGAACCACCGCAAACTGATTGGAATATGTAGAGAACGTTGACGATCAGACCAGCCTGGAAAACAAAGGCAGTGTTTCGGGGAGACGATAGGTATAAAAAGGATTGCATACTTACTTCTTCAATTTAACTTGGATTAGAAAGATCTATAATAAAGAACGGAAACGCTCATGTTGTATCATCTCCCGTTATACTTGGAGACTCTCCGCTCGAAGTTGTTGAGGACTATTATCTACCTGGGACACACAATCCAATTAGGTAGTTTCAACTTCGAGAAAGAGCTCAATCGACGAATCCGACTCGGCTGGGCAGCATTCGGGAAGCTACGCAATATCTTGTTATCCAATATACCGCAATGTCTCAAGTCACAAGTCTTTGACCACTGTGTGTTGCCAGTGATGTCTGAGACGTGGCCGCTAATGATGGGCCTCATAAGAAAGCTCAAAGTCGCTCAGAGGGCAATGGAGAGGGCTATGCTCGGAGTTTCTCTGCGGGATCGCATTAGGAATGATGAAACTCGCGCAAGAACTAAAGTCACCAGACTCAAGTGAAGAATCGCCAGACTCAAGTGGCGGTGGGCAGGACACATCGCTCGTAGAACTGATGGCCGATGGGGCAAAAATGTTCTCGAGTCGCGTCCATGGACTGGAAGATGCAGTGTAGTTAGGCCTCCAACAAGATGGAGCGACGACCCGGTTAGGGTTGCGGGATCGCGTTGGATGGCACGGGACCGATCTGTTTGGCGAGCCTTGGGGAAGGCATATGTTCAGTAGTGGACGTCTTTCGGCTGAAAAGATGATGATAATAATAAAGAACGAAGGATGATGATGTTTAATTATGTATAGACTAAATATTTGTAAAAAAAATAAAAAAGTAATTCATAAATAACAAAAATATAAATATTAGGGGACAATCTCACACAAATCGACCTAGTCCCAAACTAAGCAAAGCTTGTACTATGGGTACTAGACGACGATAAACATACTTATATAGATAAATAAATACTTAAATACGTAGAAAACATCCATAACTCAGGAACAAATATTCGTGCTCATCACACAAATAAATGCCCTTACCGGGATTTGAACCCAGGACCTCTTGCTTCGTAGGCAGGGTCACTACCAACTAGGCTAAAGCGGTCGTTAGTCATGAGTCAGAAAACATTACATTTTTCGCCCTTTTATTCAAACCATACCTTTTATTCATACCAAGAAAAGGTAAGTGTACCTTATTAACGCAAGCAAAAAACATCACTTGTGTGTTAAAAACAAGTTCTTTTATAGATTTGAAGGCTTCGTTCATCATCATCATTTCAGCCGTAGGACGCCCACTGCTGGATATAGGCCTTCCTCATTGATACCCAATCATTACGAATGGAAGCGACTTGCATCCACCCTGAACCTGCGGCCTTCGCCAAATCGTCCGTCCATCTCGTTGGTGGACGTCCCACCAACCCACCCACCAATGCTTCGTTATCATTAATTAATTTAATTAAGAGAATATACCTGATAAGGAATAGCGCCAATTTCAATAGGTGACCCTCCGGTAATCCGTTGCTTATTTGCTGCGATTTCATCCTCATACTTTCTTATCTTCTCAGCTAAGCTTATGCCAGTTCTTCGATGGTAATTATACACGCCGTTGTAGATAAAAGATGCCGAAAATTTTTGACGTATCACAGAGGCACTAGCCACTACAATGGATATTATAATTAACACCAGAATGGACTTCATATTCAAACTGAAATGCAGCAATTGGTAGATTGTTATTGAGAATACTACTCTTTGATGATTTCAAGTATACTGATCAAATGCTGAGCTTATCTTTGAGCTACAAAGTGCTGATAAAAGATTCGATTGATAAGTAAGATTCCAAAATATCTTCAATTTTACTATTATAGAATCAGATAGTGGATATTGTTAGGATCCAAGGTTTTGACAGTATTGAAACGCTGAAATTTTACCAGAAATATTTGAGGATTTTATTGAACATACATAATTAATTTATTTACATGTATTTCTTAATTAGGTACACAATTATAGGTGTCTACACTAAAACCATTTTCTTAAATAGAAAGAATCCACGACAAGAATGCTGTAACTCTAGAATATCCAGAAGGCAAACCAATATGACAGCCACCTTGTGCGACGAACGAACTGACTCCAATCTGAAAAATATGAGGATCCATAAATGGCTGAAGGTCCACTTAGAGACTTCCTGTTTGCAGTTGATGTTAATTTTTTAAAGCATAGTTACTTAAGACCTCTCGATATCCGTTGGTGACAGTTGGTAAATATTACAAATTGTTTTTATATGTGTGCTTGATAACGTACCAAGATCCTTCTCCAGTTAT
The DNA here is from genome assembly GCA_947859365.1 of Archips crataeganus. Taxonomy (NCBI): domain Eukaryota; kingdom Metazoa; phylum Arthropoda; class Insecta; order Lepidoptera; family Tortricidae; genus Archips; species Archips crataeganus. The sequence continues at coordinate 11,587,183 of OX402059.1, read as the reverse complement.
TGGTAACCACCAGTGGGCCACCGGTATCCCCACCACAGGCTCCACGACCACCAGCACCACTAGTGCACAAATGATGATTCTGGATGAAGTTGCCATAAACAGCAGAACACTCGTTGTTTCTCATAACAGGCACCGTCACGGAGGTCAAACCTTGTAGGAGACCGATGGAATCACCTTGAAAAAAAGATTTTCTACAAACAACGTGGTGTAAGAAATGAAAAATTTTCAGACCAAATCACCGTTGCCATTGCATACAAAAATATCGCTGACGATTGGAACGGAGCAGTTGTTGTAGTTTATTGTTATTCATTGTAGTTTACGTAAATATCGTCGGCAGTAGATCTCATAATCATAACTATCATTGTAGTATCAAAAATTAAGCATTTTTCCACATTATATGCTTACCATGTCTTGTTACTCCAAAACCAGATACGGTTGCTTGGAATCCGACGAAGTCCATATTAATTTCACTGCCAGAAGGCAAGGCCACAGGTTGAATAAGAACTGTAATTTTTTTACTCGTTAGTAATGTTTTTCATCATACAATAATATTGGTAAAATATATCAAAATCACTCAAGTTATTGTAGAGATAAATCGTCGATTAACTGTTAAAGTTTAAGATGGGTACTTACTAGAGAACGTTACTCTCGGCGTACGAATAACAGCTAAATCATTAGCCGCAATATTAGGATTGTATCCAGGGTTTAGTACAAAGTCCATTGTGTCAAAACGGGTGCCACCTGAGAAGAGCAGGCTAGAGCCTAAGACAACAGTCATGGCTTGCGCCGTGCTGGCACCGTCAGTGTAGCAGTGAGCTGCGGTGAGGATCCTAGTGTCGGAGATTACGGTACCGCCGCATACCGATTGGAAGATGATCCTGAAGGTAATGATGAGACCGGCCTGAAAGTCCAAATTAGATTTACTATACTAAATAATATACATACTTAGGTATCAGTCATTATAAAAACTGATGTCTAATTAGATATAGCTAATTCAATATCTTCAGCCAAAGTGCCTATTCAACATATGCATCAATTAAAAAATATATATAGGGCCCTGCGAAATTTAGTCCACTAAATAATAATCTCTATTCATGTATTTAATTGGGAGTAAGAAGTAGCTCATGTAGTCAATTTTTTCCACCTGATGTAAAATGATAAGCGTTGCCCATGGCACTATTGAGACTCCTGGTGCAGACTATTACAAATTTTGCACGTTTTTTCACATACTTTTATTGACCTACAAAAACCTATCCAAAGATTTACTTCATTGTAATCAAAATTAATGGCAAGACTATTAAAAAAGACAATCTAATCAATGCATTACTAATAAGTATCTTACCTGATATGGTGTAGCAGCAATAGCGGTAGTTCCACCACCAGCAACCCTCTCCGGATGCTCCGCAAGTTTACTTTCAACTTCCTTTATTTTCTGGGCCAATGGCATTCCGACTTTCCGATGGTAATCATAAACTCCATTCTCAAACGAAGATTCTTCTCTTGCACTTGATAGCGCTAAAAAGAGTAAGAACAATGCTGTTGCGAACTTCATCTCGCTGTGCTTATTATAGGAAATAAAATTAATATTATAGGAAACAGATACTTTTATACGTGCATTGATTATGATAACACAGTTATTAATCGCAGATTAACGTTATCCTTAGGCATTATTTAACAAGTTATCATTAATAATTATAATCCTTCTCTGGGTGAGGTAGGGTCAGATAAAGATTAGGTATTCTTTGGTTTCCGGACATGGTTACAATATTATCTTTGCAAACAGTGTATTGAATAATCAATAGTATAATGGATTTAATTTTATAATCGGTAATTTAATTTCTTTAATATTTTTTTACGATATATTCAGTTATAGTGAAAATAAACGGATCACTCACGTCTTAAAACGAGTTTAACTCGACATGTTTCGGGCTAATTCGTAGCCCTTCCTCTCGGAGTTGCACGTCACGGCGGCTGCCGTTAAGACGTGAGTGATCCGTTTATTTTCACTATGAGTGAGTTTAACGGTAGTTTCATGTTTAAAATATATTCAGTGTGTAAAAATACTATTTATCAGGAAGGCAGGGTGGTCAAAAATATGTACCTAATAGGTACAACTAATACTTAAACATTTATTTCAAGAAGTTAAGTATGAAGTATCTTTTTCTATTTATTTTTTCAACTTCATTTTTTTATATTACTTTTACGGTCATCCCGTGAAACCATATATTTCAAACTAAATACAAACTGAAATATAGATAAAAAAAAAAAAATATCACGGGACAATTCACACCAATTGACCTAGTCCCAAAGTAAGCTAAGCATAGCTTGTGTTATGGGTACAAGGCAACGGATAAACATACTTATATAGATAGATACATACTTAAATACATATTAAACACCCAAGACCCGAGAACAAATATTCGTATTATTCATACAAATATCTGCCCCGACGCGGGAATCGAACCCTGGACCTCAAGCTTCGTAGTCACAGAACAATCCACAATGCACAGAAAAATCCCCAGAAAAAGACCAATGCTGGGAATCGAACCCAGGTCCTCAGCGTTCCGTGCTGCGTGCTTACCCCTACACCATCACTGGTCTAGAAGTAAGCGACGAATTTTTCCCATACATCGTACACTTCAGTCTGTTATAATCACATTATGCAGTGATAAAGCGTGCATCTATGTTATGCCCTCTACCGAGAGACTTAACACTCCTTCGGAGCTAACCGCTCACCTGGACCAAGAGATGGCGCTACTAAGCCAACTTTAACAAGTTAAGTATGAAGTATCTTTTTCTATTTATTTTTTCAACTTCATTTTTTTATATTACTTTTACGGTCATCCCGTGAAACCATATATTTCAAACTAAAGGACCTGGATTCGATTCCCAGCATTGGTCTTTTTTCTGGGGTTTTTTCTGTGCATCTATATTTCAGTTTGTATTTAGTTTGAAATTTATTTCAAGAACTATAAATGTAACAATAAGGTACATATAGGAAAAAAAGTCGTATGAGACTGCATTTAGACACCAAACTTGCAAGTACCGGTTGAAGTTAAAGTACGACCTGTAATTGTGTCTGTGATTGACAATTACCTAATGTACATCCTGTCAATTAAAATCATTGTTTAATTGCCATAAGGATTTAAATAATAAGGTCTTGAATTAATTATTGTTGGTCATTCCGGGTCGACAAATACGGTGTCGTGAATTAACTGCACCCAAACTACGGAACCGAATTTGTATGATTATAATGGTTGGCGCCTAGTCATATAATAATAGCAATATTTTGATCTAAAGTGATGTTCTATTTTTATTCAATTAAAAAAAATGTTTTTTTTAGTTAATTCTTGATTTTTTACGGGTTTCATCATCAACTTATAGTATAATAATAATATGGAGATTGTCATGGCAGGCTCGGGTAGCCATTTGTGATATCACATAAACCTGTCTCCTCTAACAACTATATTTGTACATGTTCACTAATGTGTTGCTTCCTATGCAGCAGGAACTGATAACTTCTCCATTCTCCATAAATGGCACTCTACCTGCGACCGCAACGTGCACTTAGCGAGAGAACTGTGCCACGTGCGACTAAATTGCCTAATATTCTCGTAATGGTAAACGTGAAAGGTAACATTTGTAATTTTCAAGCCATTTACTAATTACAATTTCAGGGAGATTTCGACGTAGTAAAAATATTTTTAATATTTTTAATGTTGTGAAAACCGAAGTTCAAATGAGGTTCGTTAAGCAGGGCAGGTCCTTGGGCACCAAATGAATATGAGGCCCCGTTAGAAAGTATTAATGCGAATGTTATTGATAACAAAAAAACATTATTTTCGTCTAAACGAATAAATCTGACTTTCGGGGCCCCCGTGAAGTGAAGAGATAAATGAAAGTGCGTTTTTGGGTACAGCCAATCAAATTTCAGTTCGGAAAAGCTGCAGCAGATTTTGCTGTTAGATATATTTTAACAGAAAGACAATATAAGTCATTTCGAAAATATTTTTGGGTGAACATGGCATACCTATATACTATTCTGATTATTTACTAATGATGTGAACACTGTTTTAAACTGCACAGGCTTTCTATTAGAATAAACTATGATTGATTAGTATTCACCTTAAGTAAAACTTGCGCAAGGCTACCACGGGATGACGGTATAAAAACAAAACTGCAAATGCCGTTGTGAAATTTGGCAGGTTCTGTTATAGATTCATTTATTACACTTGGAACAGGAAAGTTTAGTTGACAGAGTTGATCCAGGACAAATAAGACGTCACTCTAGCAAAAGCAGCAGGAAGCCCAATTTCACAGCCATCACGGGCACCGAATGATGTTATACCAATCTGTAAGTAAAAAAATTAGTATTTTTTTTAATGACTGGATGTGATGTTTATACACTGACGAGCAAAAATAAAGGGTTGGTTACAAAAATGACGATAACTACAAAATCCGCTGTGATAGCTTCTTCGAGTAAAATGAGTTTAGTAAAGAATTTTATTCTCAATTAAACTTTTTCTTGTTGAGAATAAAACTCTTTACTAAACTCATTTTACTCTAAGAAGCTATCACAGCGGGTTTTGTAGTTATCGTCATTTCTATAACCGACCCTTTAGTTTTGCTCGTCAGTGTAGTTAAAAACAGTGTCAACATATCCTTCTACAAGACTCCCTCATAAATGAGTAGAAATTAAAATGAGGGCACTATTTTCTACGTCACTAGCACATTATTTGACTAAAAGTGTATAATGTATAGGTACTTATGCCCTTCGTACTCTTTTACATAGGAGTCATCGCAAATTTCACATTTTTTTTTAAGAAAATAATCATCATTTGACAGTCAAAAATTAGCCATCGTTGTCTATATCTTTCTCATACAGACCACTGCTGTGAATAGTCGTTGGTCATCTGCATTTATTTACTACCAGCGACTTCAATCAGTTACTTCCATAAGAGCATCTAATGCTCTGCAATCCCGCCTGCGATTGCCACTTAAAAATCTTTAACTAAATGAATCTTGTCTTGTGGTAAACTATTGATCTATCAGCATACCAGAGTAGGGATTCCATTGATAGTAGCCACCAGAGGACCGCCAGAATCGCCGCTGCAAGTTCCACGACCACCTTCGCCACTCGTGCAGAGAGTAGACGAGAAGACGAAGTTGGCTCCGTATACCGATGCACATTCAGCATTGGTGATGACCGGGAGATTGACTGCACTAACTCGCTGGGTGAGGCCAATGTTGCCATCTGAAAAATGTAATTGGATTTAATAATTTGCATAAAAAGCTGATTGTGTTAAATAAAACCTACTTTTAGAAAGTTATTATGGGGTATATTTTTCATTAACCTTTATTATCGTACTTTACAATCCACCTGTAGAACGTCGAACAAAACTATTCAATGCAGATCCTTACTGTCAGAAGTGAGACCGTATCCAGAAGCTAACGCGGTGGTTCCAACAAATAGGTTGGATGCATCATCGAAGGGCAGAGGAATGGGCTGGATCACATCTGGAATATAATTGCGCACTGGTTACTACAAATGATAAAGCTTCATAATCTGCAAATTTAACGGTGAAGTGATAGACTCAAAAATCTAAATCAAAATGTTAATTCTGCAAGTAGGCCGTAAGGAGCTCTTTTATATGTCACTTTTTTAAACTACCTGCAGCGCTGTCGGAAAGACCGTCGGAAAGGCCAAGAAGAATGCGCCGTAAGAAACTTTGCAGAAAGTAATTTTTTCAAAAGAAAATTATAAAAAAAAAAACATATTAAATTACAATATAAAATTAAAGAAAAATTACAGGGATAGATCCCGTAGTTAAGAAATTAAAACTAAACATCTTAACTATTATATCTACGTTCAGTGGAAGTGTAGAATGCTTCCACCGTCAAAAAATAAAAATTAAAATAATACTAATTGACTAATGGTAACATTGATAACAGAACGGACATAAACCCACACATTCTCTTTACTTAATATTCACTTTTGTAGATTAATATTGAACAAAAATTGGGTTTTATAACTTAAATAATATGAAACAGAAGTTATTACTTGATGGAGAAACAGGAGAGATAAGCAGGATAGCAACATCATTCTCGATAGTAGATGGGTTCCAGTTCGGGTGTGGCTCTACGTTAGTAGTCGTTGTTCGCACACCACCAGTAAACAGCAAGTTGGACCCGTGGACTGTGGTGAAGGATTGGGCGGTAAATATGCCGTCGTGGTGGCAGTGAGCAGCAGTGAGCACCTTGTCAGGTGCAATGAGGACACCACCGCAAACCGTAGTTAAAATGAACAGGATTTGTATGATGAGTCCTACCTATAAAACAATATAGTTGCATAAGCAGTTAAAAAATCCGTCAAAACTGCATACAATAATAACGTAGTGAAAGAATACGGATTACTTACGTCTTCAAACGAGATTAAGTTGATATCTTTCGAGCTAATCCGATACATGTCGAGTTCAATTAATTTGAAAACGTGAGTAATTCGCATTCTTTCACTGTTAGTGAGTATCACGGTAGTTTCATGTTTAAATAATAATATACTTGGGAACTTACTTGATAGGGGACTTGACTGATGTCAGCATGTGACCCACCCACGATTCTTTGGGTCTCAGGGATGAGCTGACCTTCCGCTTCAGCTTGCCTTATTTTCTGGGCTAGAGGAATACCAATCTTTTGATGGTAACCAAAGGCAGTAAAATCCTCAGCAGAGAATGTCTCTGCGTATGAGGCTGCCACGCATACAGTCAGAAGAACAGCTAGTACTTTCATTTTGTGGAGTGATAATAATTGCCAAATACTTAATCGTTTATTTTATATGTTTGTTTAATCTAATCTGTTTTCAATCCAGGCTCATTACTAGAATTATCTGTGAGGATTAATTTCAGACGCATTTTGATTGCGCATTCCGATTAAATAATGTATTTTTAGGGTTCCGTACCCAAAGGGTAAAAATGGGAATTACTGAGAATTCGCTGTCCGTCCGTCTGTCCGTCTGTCCATCCGTCTGTCACCAGGCTGTATCTCATGAACCGTGATAGCTAGACAGTTGAAATTTTCACAGATGATGTATTTCGGTTGCTGCTATAACAATAAGTACTAAAAAACAGAATAAAATAAATATTTAGGGGGGCTCCCATACAAGAAACGTGATTTTTTTGCTCGTTTTTGCTCGATATTGATAACGGCAACAGGTAGACGCTTGAAATATTCACAGAATATTTAGCTATATATTCACTTTAAAAATAAATAATTAAATTAAAATAAAACAAATATTTAAGGGGGGCTCCCATAGAACAAACGTGATTTTTTGCCGTTTTTATAGATAATGGTACAGTGCCCTTCGTGCGCGAGTCCGACTCGCACTTGGCAGATTTTTTTCAATTAGCATTCTCCAAAAGTACGTCAACACAACATAGCTTCGCGTAGCGGGACTAAAAAGTATAATTTAATCCATAGGGAGTAAAAGTAAAGAGTAACTTAGGCAAGGCGAATACACCCTTTAACATTAACAAAGTTACTAAACACCCTGTGGTCTTATTCGCCGACGATAGTACAATTATGTTTACTGACACACGGCCTGATATACTGGAATTTGAAATAAACACAACTCTTCAATCAGTCATTGAATGGCTTGACAGAAACAACCTTAAGATTAATTTGGCCAAGACTCATATAATGAACTTCAGTACAGAGATGCAAAAATATTCAATATCCGAAAGCAAATTATAAAGGTTTTAAGATTTCAGAAACTGACAGTACACGATTATTAGGCTTGGTTCTGGATAACAATTTATCATGGAAATTACAGATCGAACAAGTTTGTAAAAAACTGAGTCAATACTCGTATGCATTATATATGTTGCGTAAAATAGTGGGCCAAACAGCCGTACTGACGGCATACCATGCGTACGTCTCCGCGACGCTCAGGTATGGAGTCATTTTTTGGGGTAACTCTACTAACCGTGAGTTTGTATTCCGAGCGCAGAAAAAATGCATAAGAGCCATAAGTGGGCTAAGTCCTTCACAATCATGTAAACCCCATTTCATAGACCTGAATATTCTCACTTTTCCTTGCTTATACATATTCGAGGTAGCATTGTTTGTTAAGTCTAATTCAGACCAATTTCAATATTTCTCAAGTCAAAGGCATTGCAACAAATTATGTGCTGCCCCCTCAAAAACGGCACTTTTACCTAAGGGCATTATTGGAATGACCCCAAGAATTTTTAACAAACTTCCAAGCCACCTTAGAGACAAAGAAAGTTTTCAAGAATTTAAGCAAGCCTTAAGCAACTTTTTAGTAAAAAAAGCTTATTATTCTCTTAATGAATATTTAAATGATAAATGAAATATTAAATAAAAAAAATAAGCAAATAATTAAATATGCTAGTTCTTAAGAATTCATTTGTACGCTTTAGGGCAGAACATAGCTGAACCAATAAATGTAATCTTACCATCCAACATAAAAATGTATTATGTGTATCTTATCGTTCACAAATAAAGATATTTTGAATTTTGAATTTTGAATTTTGAACATAATTTGTATTAAGTAACAGAAACTGGTCAAAATACAATAAGAAACGTTTAAATAATTATGAAATCACTTCTACCTACTATTGTAAACAGATAATAATTAATAATATGCTCGTAGAATTGTTAATAAAGCTATTATTTAAAAAAAAAATCGGAAAAACACTATTGGCGGGTCTATATTAATTAGCATAATGCTAAAACACATAATATAAATAAGCATGAAAATTACTTAGTAAAATTTAAATACTTAAGCATAATTTTATAAGGTATGAGTATAATGTTAAATTCCCTAATTTAAAAACGATTAACATTATTATGTTATGAATAATTATAAATACGCGTAAAAATAACTCAGATTTGCGTAGGAACTATTAATTAGGGTAAATACTGAGAAAACTATGCTAGTAAGTATTATGTATATAACACAAAACAACTTGAAATCGCTAAATCAGATAAGAGATAGTAAATTATTATCTCTTATCTGATTTATGCATATTAATGCATGAATTAAAAATGAATAAGCAGCATAGGATTCATAGGTTTAGTGTGCCAAAGTTCTTATTTCTGTGTAGTTTTGGCCTTCGGCGCTGATGCAATACCAACCTAACATAAAGCTATATTCCAAGACTAGCTTTTGCCCGCAACTTCATACGCGAAGACTCATTTTTTTCTATCCCGTGGGAATTTTACATATTCCCGATGAAAAAGTAGCAAACGTCAATCGGAGATAGTCATATCGTACCATATAACAGTATTTTTAATATCATTGCCGAAGTTGAATTTACTTATTTCTATCCCGCGGGAACTTTTTATTTTCCCGTAAATAAGTACCCTATGTCAATCAGAGATACTGTTACTTACTATTGGTGCAAGAAAATTTTAAAATCAACCCCGAAGTTGAATTCACTTATTTCTACCCCGCGGGAATTTAGCATTTTCCCAAATAAGAGTAGTCTATACCAATCAAGGATAGTGTTGCTTTCTATTGGTGAAAGAATTTTTAAATTCAGCTTCGAAGTTGAGTTCAGTTTTTTCTATCCCGTGGGAATTTTGTATTTTCCCGAAAAAAAAGTAGCCTATGTCAATCAGGGATAGTCATATCACATACTATGTAAGAATCTTAAAAATCAGCCTCGAAATTGAAATTTTATTTCTATCCCGTGGGAATTTCGCATTTTCCTGAATAAAAGTAACTTATGTCAATGAAAGATAATGTAGCTTTCTATTGGTGAAAAAAAAATTAAAATCGGCTCAATAGTTTCAGAGATTCCACTACAAACAAAAAAACAAAGAAAGTCTAGATACATCCCTATCCCGTAGGAATTTCGAAAAATCCTTCCTTAGTGCACCTCTACAATACTCAAGGTACATGTGTGCCAAATTTCAAGTCTCTAGCACCAGTAGTTTAGGCTGTGCGTTGTCTGTCAGTCAGTCAGTCACGGTACTGTTTTATAGGTATAGATATAACAATCACAACCCTACCATTCTATACCTATGTAGGTTGAATAAGTGTTTTTTTTTTAAAGCAGCCTATTTGATATTTTCTTATGTTATTTATCGATATACTTACTTTTATTTTTTAAGGGCCTTACTAGTTTTACGTCATAAAATGATTTATAGTAAAGTTATGCTTCATAAAGCTAATTCATGCATCATAAAGTTGTACTTAGTAAAATTTTCCTTGATAAAGTTATGCTGTGAAAAATTATGCAATTGACATACGACAATGCAATGCAATGCATGATTATTGACATGCGAATTATACGCTATGCGTATTAACATTATGTATATTGATTTTATGTGTATTAAGCAGCTTTTTATTGTTACGCCATTTCAACTTTACGACTATTAGTTTTAATGTTTTGTCAAGAGAGACACGCAACTTGACATTCAATATTCTTAATTTTACTGCATAGTCTTGTATCTAAATGGCTAATCGTATATGATACTTTGAAATGTAGGTCCAGATTTATTGGTAGTATGCTAAGTATAAAGGGTAACAAATGATGTACAGTCGAGGTCAAAGACATCTTTACACTTTTGTACCTTGTCACCCTTGTTGTATGCCTTCTGACAATTTAATATAAAAGTTTAAATACGAAATGACAGCGACAAGGTAGTTGACCTCGACTGTACATGTAAAGTTATAAAGTGCACATTTATTTTGTATCATTTTAGCGTATCGTATTTTCGTTGCCGTAACACCGAAGTATATTATGATCGTCAGTTTGGACGTGCAAAGATATGCAATCGTACAACATGCCCTATCCGATTCAAGAGTTTAATCTAAGTATCATGATACTTGTCGATGCTACGCAATAGACGTACATACGATAGGTACGCTTAAATAGTACAAAATGTGCACCCATCCTGAAATATAATATTTACGGTTGTCTTCTGTTTATTGCTATTTTTCTTATTTTTCTTATCAAGTATTTATTGTACATTATAGAGTACATTGGTACATACAAATTAATATACGATAGTAAGCAGAATGAAGTGCAGGGGTGAATTCATTCGCCACCAGAATTTCTATAATTACTCTTTCAGAGCCCGAAACGAAAATTTTGTCGCAGTATCTGTTGTAAAACGATTAAGTATAATATTTCAAATGTTGCCAAGTAAATTGGAAAATATCTTCAACTATGTCAGTGGCTAAATTACGAACAATGATGACCGGGAGCAGCATATCCTCACAGGGAAAATAATAAGACCAAACAAGTGGGTAATCAGTGAACATTTAATGTGTCTTATACAGTAAAATTTGATTAATTGGCCAAAATCCAGGAAACGTAAGATGTAACTCTTGCGTAGGCGGCGGGGAGGCCGATAGAACAGCCAGCAGCCGCGCCGAACGATGTAACACCCACCTGAACAAAATGAATTAAGTCAGACCACAGTGATAAATTTCTCACGTTCATTATTTTTCAATACTCATGTCAATCGAATTCGTATAAGTGCTTACCACTAATTATACGAAAAAAAATTCGAGTCCTTATAATGGTTTTTATACAAGTATCCTCCTTATTATTAACGCCCAGCTTCGTCACGGAAACTATAATTGCGAATCAAAATTATTATTTTTATTTATTTTATTTTTAAAATATTTGATTCTATTTTTTTTTATTAAGTTATTTTTAGGAAGTTCAAGTATTATTTTTACTATTTTAATTAATTAGTACGTTTATTTCTAAAGCTTAACTTGTTAAGCGTTGGTACATGCTGTACGCTTATTGTCCAACGCGCGGGCGCTTGCTATCGTATTTACGGTTTCTATCTGTCAAAAAGTATAAGATGGTGACAAAAACTGATGGTGATTGTGATTATGATCGCTTGTGCGTTAAATAATTGGCATCTGGTCGGTTATTTAGCAATGATTAAAAAGCTTCAAAGTGGGAATGTCTAAAAAAATTACCAGTGGTTTTAATATTTTTTTTGTATAGAAAAGTCAATAATAAGAAACCTATTACAATATTTTGTCATTTAGTTCACTACTTTTTTCAAAATTAATTATTGAAACTATTTTGGTTGATGACGTCAGATTGTAATTGAGTGCTCCCACACTGCCAAATTTCTAAATCTATCTAAATGCTTACGATAAGGCAACTCCTTTAATTATTTTTTACGTAGTGGTACACTGTAACTAGTGTCACTTTACTGGCGCTGTCAAAGTGATAGATGTCAGACAGCGGGCCAAATCAAACTCCGTAGTATAAAGTACGACTTGGACCGGTCACGCAATTTACACCAATGTCAAATGAAGTTCATTGCTTATTTCTTAATATTAAGATTAAATAACTACAGAAAACGAGTTAAAAAGCATTTATCTCGAAATGGTTTTCGATTTACTATACATTGCAAAAAAATAGACATCCCCAATTTAATGCGTTTTTGTAACAAATTAATTTTACCAAGATATTCCTGCCGCCACTGGAAGTGACCAGAGGGCCGCCGGAGTCACCTCCACACGTGCCTCGTCCTCCTTCGCCGCTGGTGCAAATGTTGGTGTTGTGCACCCAGTTTCCGAACACAGCCTGGCAAGCTGCGTTGGTGATAATGGGAAGGTTCACCCAACTGACACGCTGGGCGGTGCCGATACTCCCACCTAAAACGCAAACAAGTCGGGCAAGTTAAAAACCAATAAATAAGCGTTGTTATATCAACAATTGACAAGATTTCATATTTCTAAGACTGTAATTTGATTCGTTCTCTGTATTCTGTTTGGAAAGAGAAAGACGCTGATAGTTTTAAATTTTCACTAGAATTATTAATTAATTTATTACACTTTTATAAAGAAGTGTTTATTCTAAAAGAGTGTAACTCCAAAACCACGATACAATATATAGATCCATTACTTTTGTCTTTTTTTTATTTTTATATAAGAGGTGGCAAACGAGCAGACGGGTCACCTGATGGAAAGCGATCACCGTCGCCCATGGACACCCGTAACACGGGGGGCATCACAGGTGCGTTGCCGACCCTTTTAGGAATTGGTAGGCTCGTTTTTTAAAGATCCCTATTAAAAAAAAATCTAGTCTCTATTAAAAAAAAAGTGATGACGTAAATTTGACGTTAAGAAGGTTGTTATCAAATTTAAAATTATAAGGTTCAGCTCTTTTTTCTGGTGAAAAAGGTAAAGGAAACATTTCTATTCTGTTGTGGTACTGGTAAATTTAGATATGGTTTTTAAATTGGTTGTATTTTTTTAAATATGGAGAAATAAATTATAATAACTATTTTTCCGTGTTCAGGAGGCGAAACTCTTTCAATTTCTGTGGTAATTTTCAGGTGTCAAACAAAGAAATCTCGTCAATTACAAGTATGTCAAGGTCATAAGAAGGAATACCTACTTTTGAATGAACTTGTTTGTCCGTTGGAATTGTTTTCATTTGCGATTGTTATGAATTTTTTATGAAGATGACAAGTAGATATATACAATTACCTACTGATTAGAAAATAATCAATTAAATGATTTGATTACGGCTTGATTGATTGTTAGTTAAGTACTAATTGCCGCTCTCATTATCACAGCACAGAATAACAATTAAATTAATTTAAGATTACCATCAGCAGTAAGACCGAACCCAGAAGCAGTTCCTGTTGCACCAACAAAGAGATTGGATACTTCATTGCCACTGGGAAGAGGAATGGCTTGAATCACATCTGAAAAAAAAAAACAAATACAAAAATCGTCACTAATGAAGCACATTATTTATCTTTGTCAGTTAATTCGTGAAAAGAAATCATAAAAACACTTACTCGAAAAAGTTACAGGGGTGATTCGAAGGACAGCAATGTCGTTGGCAGCGGTATTTGGGTTCCAGTTGGGGTGGACGGCAATATCGGTGGTAACAATGCGGACACCACCGCTGAAGATGGTGTTTGACCCGAGAACAGCGGTGAACTGCTGAGCGACGAACGATCCGTCGGAATAACAATGAGCAGCAGTCAAGACGCGGTTGTTTGAGATTAGAGAACCTCCACATACGGATGTGAAGAAGAATAGAATTTGGATCACGAGACCAACCTGACAACAAAAAGAGACGAAACATGCATTAGATCAGAATAATCGAAATATGAAAAAATAAGAAAAAGGAAAAAGAGGAATTGTTTCTTCAGTCTTATTTTTTAGCGTTTAACACATTTTTGTAGAACTGCTACACAGTAGTGGACAATTTCACGTGAAAGTGTGAATGGTCATGACAGCATTTTCTTAATATCATTGCTAATTTCAAGTGATAATCATTCTGAATTAAACTAAATTATTTCAAAAAAACAACTTGCATATAAAAATTGTATAATCTCAAACGTTTTTGCAAGATAATCGTAAAATATATAATCAAAACTTACTTGGTACGGTACTTGTGAAATGTCCACAAGAGATCCTCCTACGATTCTCTGTGCACTCTCACCGGCTTTCAAAGCTTCATTTTCTAAATTCTTGATACGCAAAGCTTCAGGAATACCAACTTTAGCGTGATAATTATAAAGAGAGAGGTCCTCTACGGAGTTAATCTCCGCATATGAGGAGGCTACAGCCACGGCCAGAATTACTGCAGCTAAAGCCCTCATGTTTCGATTTAAGTGACTATCTCCACAACGTAAACTCTCAATTTATAATTAATTGTAATCTTATCCTTTTGTAGACTAATTAATTAATTGTTATCAGATTTATGGTTTACTGTGCCCACGACTTCGTCAACGTGTAATTGGATTTATCTAAGCCTAGCCATTTATCTGCTTGTTTGTCATATTTTTCGGGTTCCTGTATGTACATACCTCAATAAGAAAAAAAAAACCATCTACAAATACACACGTTGTTCGAGTCGAGTCTTTGTTTAGAGTTTTTCTTTCAGGAGAACCTATTTTAACTGTTGATTGATTGAAAGGCATAAGTTGGATAAAAAGGAAAACCAAAAAAGAAGTTTTGGGAATGGTTAACAAACGGAGCACAATCCTGAATACCATAAATACTAAACGCGGGAAAATGATTTGAAATTATGATACGATACGACAGCTTCTTTAAAATTATTTTAAAAAGAAAAATCGAGGAGAAGAGAGGACGAGGTCGACCTAGCCGCAGCAACATGGATCAAATGGAAAAGCCGGTGTTGTATCTGATCAGGAGGTCAAGAAGATGGCTCATACTCGTAAGAGGGATGGGTGGAAGATGCTCCACTGACAAGAGTGTAACTCTTAAGTTTGGTGAGATGGAATGATCGTGCGACTTTCAATTAGATAGGATCAGGACCGCTCTGTCAAGCAAGAGTGTAGGGACTTAAGGGGCGCCGTCCTAATTTGGCCATTGCTACATCGCTCGTACAATAATATCATGTGTATCTAGTGGCACTCTTCGCATGACTATGAGATAATTAGAACGTTACCTAAGTCGCACACTCATTACAAAGTGTTCGTGGGTGTCGGTTGAGAACTGAATTTAATTTTTTGCATTGAACCTACAAGGCGATGTTTTTGGAAAAATAAAATGCTGCTTTCACTTTGCCTGCAAAATAGTTCTTAGTTTGGAGGCCATAGAAAACAGCGCTACTGAGCGCGGTTTTTTTAAGGTTTCGTAGCCAAATGGCAAAAAACGGAACCCTTATGGATTCGTCATGTCTGTCTGTCTGTCCGTCCGTATGTCACAGCCACTTTTTTCCGAAACTATAAGAACTATGCTGTTGAAACTTGGTAAGTAGATGTATTCTGTGAACCGCATTAAGATTTTCATACAAACATAGAAAAAAAAACAATAAATTTTGGGGGTTTCCCATACTTTGAACTGAAACTGAAAATTTTTTTTTCATCAAACCCATACGTGTGAGGTATCTATGGATAGGTCTTCAAAAATTATATTGAGCTTCCTAATATATTTTTTTTCTAAACTGAATAGTTTGCGCAAGAGACACTTCCAAAGTGGTAAAAATGTGTGTCCCCCCTGTAACTTCTAAAATAAGATAATGATAAAACTAACAAAAATATATGATGCACAATGTAAACCCGTAAACCCTAAAAACGTTTTTTTTCACATTTGGCGTTTTTGGTTTATAATAGGTATTATTGTGTTCATCGAGAGTGATTTGCTTTTGCTTTTCTCAACAGTTTTCTTTACGTTTTATTGAAAATTTAAATGGGTAGTTTTTTGTCTAGGTGTGTCAGCCTACAACTTGAAATGTTTGCTATTTCTGCGACCTGTGTATACAACAGAAATATAAAAATTG
Organism: Archips crataeganus; assembly: GCA_947859365.1. Taxonomy (NCBI): domain Eukaryota; kingdom Metazoa; phylum Arthropoda; class Insecta; order Lepidoptera; family Tortricidae; genus Archips; species Archips crataeganus. The sequence goes on along the minus strand of OX402059.1, from coordinate 11,570,915 downwards.
GCCCAACCCTCGACCTAATAATGCTGGTCTTCAATTAAACTACAATTAAAGAATTACTTAGGGAACAAAATAAATTGCTGAATTAGATGTGCTTATAAAGGGATTGAAATCAAAGAGAGTTCATTAGTGTTGGGGTTAGTTGGAAGTTTCAGAGAGCTCCAATGTGAATACAGCCAGCATTAAAGTTTCAACTCAGCGGTCGGTACATTGGATTATCGTGCATAAAATCATAATGCAAACGAGCCTGACCCATTCGCATTAGCGTACATTATTTGAAATGGACGTCTCTTCTCGAAATCATCATCATCATCCCAGCCTATATAGGTACGTCCCACTGCAGGGCACAGGCCTCTTCTCAGAATGAGAGGGCTTGGGCCGTAGTTCCCACGCGGGTCCATTGCGGACTGGGAACTTCACACCGTGATTCCGTATTCCATAAATTGAAATTTAAAATGTAATTTCACACATAAATTCCGAAAAACTCAGAGGTGCGAGCCGGGATTTGAACCTACGACCCTCTGCTTGAGAGGCCACAGGTCAAACCACCACCACGGGTTGGGTGTTTAATATGTATTTAAGTATGTATCTATCTATCTATATAAGTATTTTTATCTGTTGCCTAGGACCCACCCATAACACAAGCTTTGCTCACTTTGGGACTAGGTCAATTGGTGTGAATTGTCCCGTGATATTTATTTATTAAATATACACTTAAGCCCTGAACGGGCTTCAAACCTGGCACCTCAAGCTTTCTAGTCAGGTTCTTTAATCAATAGGCCATTCCTTCTTCAAGAGATAATACATAAAAAGTATTTAGTATGTATCTATCTCTATACAGGGTAATTTTTTAATAAGTGCACAAATTTTAATATGTGATAGTGTCGTTAATTAACATAACAAATTTCAGTATTTTTCGTTATAATATTTATCACTTATTTTTTTTATTTTTCACAGTATCTCGACCGATTTATTGGATGAATTACTATGAACAACCCAAATTTCAAAATGTAAAAAAAATAATTCTTGAACAGATAATCGTGATATCTAATTAACGATACTTGAAGCGAACTCTGGTACTTTACTAGGGCGTGGATTGGTGGAGCAAAATAATTGTAAGACTTTTTTGAAATCTAGAAAGTGTTTACTGGTCGAGAATAATGTACATAAGGTAATATAATTTTGATTTTGAGCACGGCCGTGCTTTCCGATGGTCCAGTGGCGAGTGAGGGCAGCCGGCAGCGCCGCCGTATTTTGAGCACGGCCGTGCTTTCCGATGGTCCAGTGGCGAGTGAGGGCAGCCGGCAGCGCCGCCGTATTTTGAGCACGGCCGTGCTTTCCGATGGTCCAGTGGCGAGTGAGGGCAGCCGGCAGCGCCGCCGTATTTTGTTCCTTTCGCCGCTGTGTGTGTGTGTGTGGGTGCTGCGTCGACACACATGCCAGGCGTTAACAATACTAACTCGTCACCTCGCCTCGCCCCTCGCCTCGTCGTCTCGCTCCGGACGCGAGCCTCAAAATCAAGGCAAATCACAAGACGAGGCGCGAGACGCGCCTGTTCACACTCTCGTCTCGTGCCTCATCCCGCAGTTCGTCTCGCCACTCGTACGCGAGTGTAAATCAGGTATCAAAATTTGTGCACTGATTAAAATAATACCCTGTATATAAGCCGTGGTGGTCTAGTGGTTTGACCTATGGTCTCTCAAGCAGAGTCCGGGCTCGCGCCTCTGAGTTTTTCGGAATTTATGTGCGAAATTACATTTGTAATTTACCATGAGCTTTACGGCGAAGGATAACCTGCATACACCTGAGGAGAAATTCAGTGGTGTATGTGAAGTTCCCGATCCGCACTGAGACCGCGTGGGAACTACGGCCCAAGCCCTCTCATTCTGAGAGGAGGCCTGTGCCCTGCAGTGGGACGTATATAGGCTGGGATAATATATCTCTATCACAATTAAAAGGAAGCTATGAAAAAGATGCAATGCAATGTCTTCAAGTCACGTCTTCTGATTTTAGGTACAGATAAGATAGTAAAGTTGCAGTCAAGATTAGAGTTCCATAAAAACGAGGACTGTGTATATGCACGTACAGTATGGATAGTGTGAAAGTGCACTGAAATGGGTCACGAAGGCATCTCTGTCGTTCTTGATAAAGAGACCGGTGCGAATGAGTTGTGTAAAGGAAGTGAGAAACATTGCATGCTGCGCTTATAGCTTTTTACTTGATTGGTGGATGTTATGAAGATTGTCTATGTACTTAGATAAAACCTTTGGGCCCCTTTTGGGTACAAATTAGAAATTGAAATATATATACTAGCTGTTGGCCGCGACTCCGTCTGCGAAGAAAAGGGATACCTATAAAAATAGCCTACGGCCTATTCTTAGACCTACCGAATATAGACAAAAAAGTTTCATTAAAATTGGTCAAGCCGTTTCGGAGGAGTTCGATAGATAAAAAACACTGTGACACGAGATTTTTATATATTAGAGACTAGCTGTTGCCCGCGCCTCCGTTTGCAAAGAATAGGGATATAAAAAAATAGTCTGCGACCTATTCTCAGACCTACCGAATAGAGAAAAAAGTTTCATAAAATCGGTCAAGCCGTTTCGGTGGAGTTCGATAACAAACACCGTGACATGAGATTTTTATATATAAGATTTGCAAACTATATTGGGTAATATATCTAATAAAAGGGCTTATTGCAAGCATCTCAAATATAGCACCTCCCCTCTGTCCTTATCCTGAAAAATAATAGGCCTAAAAATTAAAAAATGTTCTACAATATCTATAGACTTCAGGAAAACCTATTATAAGAAACATAATTAAAAAGAACATTATTATTAAAATATTTTGTCGTACGGAACCTTCTCCACGTGGGTTCGACTCCCTCTTATCCATTTTTCGTCCGCGAAGAAAACCTAATGGGGGTAAACAAAATAGCCTACGACCTATTCTCAGACCTACCGAGTACAGAGAAAAAAGTTTCATAAGAATCAGTCGAGCCGTTTCGGAGGAGTTCGATAACAAACACCGTGACACGAGATTTTCTTATTACAATCGGAAGCACCCATAGGAGCCCGTAAAATTTAAAAAACCGTGCTTCCTTTGTGTTCTCAAAAAAAGGTAGAGATAATAAAATAGAGTCGGGCACGGGTGTCGCATAAGCTGAGCGAATGTAGGGATTGCATCACCAAACATAAACTATCAGTAGAGTAGTCATAATAAGTATATATTTTAAAAGCTTCTTATTAACTTGTCATGTATGTGAATTTGACCCACTTCCAGTGGTCAGATTTACTTGAAATTTTGGTATACTTTTGTAGGTTAGATGACAATGCAAGTACAGTCAACAAAAAGTACAGTCAGCGAAAAAGCTTGCATTGAAAATGAAATTTTTAACAAAAACTTATTTAAAAAAAATAATTGACAACATTAGTAAATTCTAGTAAAACCCTTTACTGTAGACGCAAAATCAGATAACATTTCAACTAATTGTAAAGTTTGATTTCTAGTAGCTTTGAAGTAATAAATAGTCCAATGAGTTGGCAGTTGGCACATAAATAAGAGTCGTCACAGGTCGCTATTCTCATAAAAAATCTACATAAGAAATTTAATAATTGAATCTCATAAGAAATACCTATGTTAGTTAATTGGTTTGAAATACTTCATTTTATTTTAGAGTACTAATGTTATAAATTTATTAATTAACACACTTAAGACAATATTAGCTTGAGGTTGATAAAGGCATATAAGATTTCTTGTTCGAACCAAAACTTATTTTATACTTAAATCTATATACATATAATAAATCTGTAACAAGTCGGTGTCTGTACATTAAAGATATTTGAGAAAAACTGTCACTAGGGCTATTTATTAGCACAATAGAACCCAAAACAATGATTTTTAGAATTATTGTCTGTTTGTCTGTTTGTCTGTGCGTTTGTGCACGCTAATCTCAGAAACGGCTTTACCTAGAAGGATGCGGTTTTCACTGATATGTTGGTATTTTCTTGGATTAACATTTAGTGTTTGTTTCATTTGAATCGGTTCACAAATAAGAAAGATACGTCTATTTTAAGAATTTATCGAACAGGTTTTTTGTTTGAACGCGCTAATCTCAGGAACTACTGCTCCGATTTGAAAAATTATTTCAGTGTTAGATAGCACATTTATCGAGGAAGGCTATAGGCTATATATCATCACGCTAACATCAATAGGAGCGCAGCGGAGCGGAAGAATGTTTAAAAATCGGGGGTTTTTGGAGTAAAACTTCTATAGGCACGCTTGACTTGGGAGTACGGTGTTGAATGTGAACGCGGGTGTGCGGGGGGGTGCGGGGGCGGGTAATTTTTTTTATATCGAGGAACTAAGGAAAGCCATAACTGATGAAAAAGCAAATTGGATAAAAAAAAATAAGCTGCCCAAATTACTAATTCCACGCGGACGGAGTCGCGGGCAAAAGCTATTGAAAATAAAATTTTAACAAGTAACATGTAGCTGTACTATTTTTGTCGACTTTGCTATACCTATGTTTTACAAATAAACATTTCTAATTCTGATGAATTTACTGTATTTTCTTACATGTTATAAAGACAACCACCACTTTACATTTTACATGTTATACGAGTCACATGTTCGATCAGTTTGAATGTAACTACTGATGCTATTCGGGTATTGTTTTGGAGCAATTGGCACAGACACATCCATGGACTCTACGTGCGTCTATAATTTAATCATATTTACAAAATGTGAACTCGATTGAAATATCAAGATACTTGAAGATCAGTACAATTAAGGTAATCTGTAACATTAAGATAGACTCAGTACACTCTTGACGTTGACAAATATTACTGAATTTAAATACTTGTTTTTATGAAAGTGTATAGGGTATTTTAAAATTTCACCTTGTTTAAACTGACAGCCCCAGCTTTTCCATTCTGAAAGGAGGTCTGTGCCTAGGAGTAAAACGTATGTGCCTAGGAGAAGAAAGTGATATTATTTTAAGTTATATTTTCAGATGAATGATATATTTTTTTGAGAACCGAAGTGCTAGTGGTTAGAGAACCTGACTACGAAGCTTGCGGTCCCGGGTTTGATTTCCACGTCGGGGCAGATACTTGTATCAAAAATCCGAATGTTTGTTCTCGAATCTTAGACTAGGTCAATTGGTGTCAATCATCATTTATTTATTTACTATGAACTTAAAACTTCACTCGTTTTTCTTCTCCATACCTTCCATGTTTCTGGTAACAGGTCAAGTTTAAAAGAGGTTGCACTAAATTTCGATGCGAGCGACAAATCTACAGCGAAATACTGGGGCACTGTGGGGGCACTATTCTCGCTATTGTTTGTATACAGGATAATGCTGCTTTAGCAAAAACATTTCTACTTACTTTGTCATCACATACAAGTGTTGCGAAAGTCCTAGTAAATAAGGCAGAAGGAAAAGTTTTGCTTTCTGCAAAAAAAGCTTTTTCCAGGTTTTCTTGTGATACAAAGAAACAAAGTGTCTACAGGATATCTAATTTTTTGCGTCATTCATTGATAACTATTAATCAGCTGAGAGAAACTTGAGTACTAATAAATGAAAGATACAAAATTATAAAATAATACTACTAATCTTAAAATAATTTATCAGTTTCCAGAATCGAAAAAATACGAACACGGAAAGTGACTCCCTCATTATCATCATTTTAACCGATAGAAGTCCACTTCTGAACATAGGCCTCCCCAAGGTCCGCCAAGCAGAAAGGTCCTACGCCATCCACATCCAACGCCTTCCCGCAATCCAAACCAAGTCGTCTCCCTATCTTATTGGAGATTGGAATTGACTCCCTACTAAACTTTAAAATACAGTTTACTATTATTTTTTTCTAAAAGATTTTCGTTCAAAAAGAATAGACTTTAGGAACATGGCCAAGTGTTCCATCTCACTGCATTTTCATGAAGCTTGCGACCGTACTTTATATGCACTTCTTATTACCGCTCAAAATTTGTCTACTGGGGATTGTATTTAGAGTGCCTTTGTACTTACTATGCTTTACTTTAACCTAGCTAAAAACCGTTAGGTTTGGAAGTTGGTAGCTAGATAGTTTCTAAATTTTATTGTCACGTTATGATCTTAATGTATTGTCAACTATGTGAGTCATTATCATGTTGGCCTTTTGGTAATCCAATCTTGGATGTAGGCCTCTTCTTTCTTCGTCCAGTCTTAGCGATACTGTGCCCGTCTTATCCAGTCCCGCCCTCAAATCCACCACCACGTGAGTGCTTTACCATTTATTATGTTATGATGTTTGTCACATCGGCTTAAGTACAAGTGAAATTAGTCTTTGATATTTTAAACCCTACAAATACCAACATAACATTTCTGAATGCCTTTTTAACTGATTGCGCGGTCTGCTTCGAAACAGTAATCTTAATTAAAATCAGGTGCCGTGCATTATTCTCTGACTAATTTATTTCTATAGGTGGATCGTTGAATAAATCACAAGCTCGCGTCTATCAGATGCATTGCGTTTTAACCCGGACGCGCTTTGCTATCCTAGTTAATGCATTACGAGTATGTTGTCACTTATTAGCTAACTCAATCGACTATTTTATTCTAAACTAGCTTTTGCCCGCGACTCCGTCCGCGTGGAATTAGTAATTTGGGCAGCTTATGCTTTTTAACAAATTTGCTTTTTCATCAGTTATGGCTGTCCTTAGTTCCTCGATATAAAAAAATTACCCCCCCCCCCCCGCAACCCCCCCAACCCCCCCCCCCACCAAACCCCCCGCACACCCGCGTTCACATTCACCACCGTACTCCCAAGTCAAGCGTGCCTATAGATGTTTTGCTTCAAAAACCCCTGATTTTTAAACATTCTTCCGCTTCGCTCCGCTCCTATTGGTGTTAGCGTGATGATATATAGCCTATAGCCTTCCTCGATAAATGGGCTATCTAACACTGAAAGAATTTTTCAAATCGGAGCAGTAGTTCCTGAGATTAGCGCGTTCAAACAACAAACAAACAAACTCTTCAGCTTATTAATTCTTCTAAAAACTGTTCGATAAATTCTTAAAATAGACGTATCTTTCTTATTTGTGAACAGATTGAAATGAAACAAACACTAAATGTTAATCCAAGAAAATACCAACATATCAGTGAAAACCGCATCCTTCTAGGTTAAGCCGTTTCTGAGATTAGCGCGCACAAACGCACAAACAAACAGACAAACAGACAAACAGACAAACAGATAAACAGACAAACAGACAATAATTCTAAAAATCATTGTTTCGGGTTCTATTGCGCTAATAAATAGCCCTAGTGACAGTTTTTGTTGATATAGATTTAGATATAATAAAAGAACTTCAATGGTGCCAAATGGTGCTTCAAATTGCCATGAATGCCCTTTCTAATCATACTTTTATTTGTAATTAGTGTAATTACCCTATTGTCACGACCGGAAATTATTTTGAAAAAACAGTACCTAATTGGTCAGGGTAAGTTAAAACTAATTAGAATTTAACTGTCCCGTGAATTAACACACGTTCTTGTTTACAAAAGTTTTCGTTTGACGTTTAATAGAACTGTTTTGTGGCGCCGTCTTGGACTTACCTAATACTGTCATTTGTCTTATGTTGCTAGAGCGTTTAGCATGTTTTGCAGTTTTTATTGAAATCAAAAATTTTAAAACTGAGTAACGAAGTGCAATTTTACCAAATTTGTGTAGAAGCTCCGTAAGCATCGATAAGTGCTAGTGTTCCGTGTCATTTCGTATCATTGAACTGGAACGGAGTGTAGTAACTCATCATCATCAACATGTATGCTGTGAAAACGCAAAGCAAAACCAGCAGTTCCACGGCAGCAAAACCTCAAAAGAACTATGGGGAGGTCGTTCTCACGCTGTACAACTGCTTGCTGCCTAAAGCTGTCTTCAAGGAAATACCGTCACAGGCCGATGGACTCGACATCGAAACTGAAACTGACCTGCGGATATTCGGCTGTGAACTGATACAAACCGCTGGAATCTTGCTCAAATTGCCTCAAGTCGCCATGGCAACAGGTCAGATATACCTCCAAAGGTTTTACCACTCGAAATCCTTTGTCAAATACCCCGTGGAAACTATGGCCATGGGTAGCATTTACTTAGCTTCCAAAGTAGAAGAAAAACCTCGCACGATACTCGATGTCATTAATGTGTTCCACCATGTAAAGCAAGTGAGAGGCCAGAAAAATATATCACCTATAGTCGCTGGGAACTACTTTAGTGATTTGAAAAATCAAGTCATAATGGCCGAGCGGAGAATACTCAAAGAACTCGGATTCTGTGTTCGTGTTAAGCACCCGTACAAGCTCATTTTGGTCTACTTACAGCTGCTACAGTATGAGAATAACCGCCAGCTTATGCAAATGGCATGGAACTACATAAACGATGCCCTCCGGACTGATGTCTTCATGCTATACACTCCGGAAACCATCGCCTGCGCATGCATTTACTTGGCTGCAAGAAAGATAAGTCTACCATTACCAAATAACCCACACTGGTTCTTACTTTTCAAAGTGGCCGAAGAAGAAATCCGTGAAGTCTGTGTAAAGATTTTGCAGCTATATAAAAGGTCTAAAATCAACTCTGATGAATTGGAGAAAAAATTAGATACTTTACGCAGGATCTACCAAGCAAACAAATACTCCCAAGCCCAGAAGGATCCCGAGGCAAACAGTGAAGAGAAAAAGGCTGAATCACCCATTGTTTCAACCTCAAAGGACACTAAGAGGGAATCTGAGAAAAATAAGTCACCGAAGACTCCGCCGCTGTTGAATAAGTGCCATAGCAGTCGTAAGGCTAAAACAGAGAGGAGATCGCGTTCCCCATATGACAGAAAACGGGAGTATTCCAATAAAAGACACAAGTCTCGTTCAAGAGATAGGGAGTTGGAACGCTCCAGAAAGAGACAGTCAGTCGATAGGCGTAGCCGAGGCGGTGGCTCTAGGAAGTATGATTATTATTATCATCATTCCAAGTACAGTAGGGACTCCAGAGACGAAAGCAGGGTTAAGAGGAAATATTAGATATTAGGTTAGCCTTCGTATTGTCCTTTTAGTAAAAATATTTGTCTTGTGTTGTTGTAAATAGATGTATTTTCTTTCTTTCTTTCTTTTAGATGTAAACTTCATTAAAAAATAAATAATTAAAAATGTAAATATTTTGTTTCATTTCAAATAGTTGCTAAATTTTTACAAATTGATAAAGTATTGATAATATATCATTAGGCAATTAGTATGAGTTGATGTAGAACTTAAATGCAAAATAACTGGTGATTCAGACGGGTTAGCCCCATTTGTTTTATAGAACTGATATATTTTGTACGATTTTGAACTCTGTTACTTCATGATTTTTCAATTCTATAGGACAACTGGGACCTATCCATTCAGGCATCACTTTGCGGAGGTTAACATCAATGAACTATGACTTTTACCTTGGTACTCTTGTCAGCTACCACCCGATTGTTGGTTGAAGAAGCAAGGTGAATGGTTACAGATTCTTTAGTTAGATGCTGAAAAGTCAATACTTAAAGTAACCTTTTCAATCACCATTACTATTTACACCTTAGAAAATTAAACATTACAGATTCAAGGCCCTACCGAGCTTTTCGCGCTAATCGATTCTGGGTAAGAGATTTTGGTATGGGGGAAGCACGATGGCTCAAGGTAGGTTGGTTAGACTGCGCGTGCATTTAGGTATTTTCATCATATTACTAAAACAAATACACATTTTAAAAATGTAGCAACACTACGCCCTAGAAAACATCTTGTTTTATTAACATTCAAAAAGTCATGACCTGCCGTGCAGTAATTTACGTCGTACTACGAATTTATTTTATTTTTTAGAGACGACTTTGGATTTTTTTTCTATCGAGCGAACTACAAGTAATCGTGTTTCGATAAACACTTGTCATAAGAGTGAATCCTCAAATATCTTACGCATGAATTTCAGGATTATAGCTTTGCTAGTAATGATACAGCACGAGATTAAAAATGAATGCAATAAATGCGTCAAAAGCTCGGTAGGGCCTTAATTATGTAGATGCAAAAAAGTCATTAAGTACTTAAACTAGCCTTCTCAATCACCATTATTATTTGCATCTTAAAAAATTAGACTTTTTTTTTGGAATGTAAACCGTGATTAAATGATACAGCACGAGATTAAAAATGAATGCAATAAATGCGTCAAAAGCTCGGTAGGGCCTTAATTATGTAGATGCAAAAAAGTCATTAAGTACTTAAACTAGCCTTCTCAATCACCATTAATTATTTGCATCTTAAAAAATTAGACTTAAAAAATGTCTAATTTTTTAAGGTGTCAGCTCAATATGCTCTGGATATTTCGATGTAACTAATAATTATAGTCTATATCAATCTTTTCAACGTCAAGCCTAGCCAAACGTAAATCTACTTTGAACAATACAATACAATATAATGACTTTTTATTGTACACCACAAATAATACATCATCATTTAGCCGAGAGGCGTCCACTACTGCATATAGGCTTCCCCCAAGGCTCGCCAAACAGATCGGGCCTGCGCCATCCGCATCCAACGCGTTCCCGCAACCTTAACCAGGTCGTCGCTCCGTCTTGTTGGAGGCCTACCTACACGTCTTCCGGTAGTACAATACAGGAAAAACAATACACAAATAATTCGCAGCGAGCGTGCAACGGATTCGCCGCGAACGCGCAACGTATTTGCCGTGAGCGCGCAGCTGGGACGCCATGATGTACGCTGTCGAGTGCTGAGCTAGCAACGTTGCATTTATGTTAGTTTTTCTCGATTATTCCATAAAAATTTAATGAAAAATAAAAATGTTTTGTATACAAATTGTTCTAATATATAAGTTAATGTGTCTACTGCAATAATAATTCGTGATAGACTTTTATATTCTTTAAAAACGAACAAATTATTACCTAACGGCTTTTAAAGAAAATAAAAGTCTTCATTATAAATTATTATTGCAGTAGACACATTAACTTGTATATTAGAACAATTTGTATACAATTTTTTTTTAATTTTCATTCAATTTTTATGGAATAATCGAGAAAAACTAACAAAGATGCAACGTTGCCAGCTCAGCAGGTATAAACCCTCTGTGGCTTCTATACGTTCGAAAATTGCCAGTGTGATGCAGGGCTCGAACTTTTAGAGCAGATGACGCAAAAATGACGTCATTTTGTACCCAGGATGATGTGGTATAACCTAAATAAAGTAAGTTTTACAAAACTTGCTACCGTATGTAATGCATGATTATTTAATAACTAGCTTTTGCCCGCGACTCCATCCGCGTGGAATTAGTAATTTGGGCAGCTTATTTTTTTTATCGCTTTTTCATCAATTATGGCTCTCCTTAGTTCCTCGGTATTAAAAAAATAACCCCCCCCCCTAGCAACCCCCCCGCACCCTCCAACCCGCTCCCACCCGCACTCCCCCCCCGCACCCCTCCGCACCCCCAGCACGCCCTCCCACACAGCACCCCCCACACACCCGCGTTCGTCCCAAGTCAAGCGTGCACTATAGAAGTCTTACTTCAAGTTTTTTTTTTGTCAAATATCTTGAAAACGGTGCATCCTACGGCAAAATCAATGAAATTTTCATCCCCCCTTTAATACCCTCACACCCTCTCCCCCCCTCGCCCCCCTCTCCCCCCCCACCCCCTTGGTTTTTTTGTCAAATATCTTGAAAACGGTGCAAATCAATTAAATTTTAATCCCCCCTCCGAAGCCACCGCACCCCCTCCCCCGCACCCTCACACCCCTCAACCCCCCCCCCCACCCCCTTGGTGTTTTTGTAAAACTCCCGCTCACCCCCGCACCCTCACCCCCCTCAACCCCCCCCCTGGTGTTAACACTGAAAGAATTTTTGGAATCGGAGAGGTAGTTCCTGAGATTAGCGCCTATATAGAAGTTTTACTTCAAAACCCCCGATTTTGAAACATTCTTCCGCTCCGCTCCGCTCCTATTGGTGTTAGCGTGATGATATATAGCCTATAGCCTTCTTCGATAAATGGGCTATCTAACACTGAAAGAATTTTTGGAATCGGAGAGGTAGTTCCTGAGATTAGCGCCTATAGAAGTTTTACTTGAAAAACCCCCGATTTTGAAACATTCTTCCGCTCCGCTCCGCTCCTATTGGAGTTAGCGTGATGATATATAGCTTATAGCCTTCCTCGATAAATGGGCTATCTAACACTGAAAGAATTTTTCAAATCGGAGCAGTAGTTCGTGAGATTAGCGCGTTCAAACAAACAAACTCTTCAGCTTTATATCGTCGGCTTATTGCAAGAAATCACTAACTGACAGAACCAAAATCTTGGTAAAACAGATAATATCTTTTGATTGTACTGGATTACATCTCTAACTAACGAACCAAAATCTTGAGAAAACATTTAATTACGTTTGAGGATATTGAATTACCGGTAATTCAATGCACTCAAAAATTATTATCTGTTTTACCAAGATTTTGGTTGTGTCAGTTAGTGATTTCTTGCAATAAGCCGACGATAATATATTAGTATAGATTTTGTGTTTAGTCTATACACTGTCTTTATAATTATAATAAAAGTAGAGATGATAGTAAAATTTATTTGAAAATATTAGTACCTATACCTATTGTCTAATACTAAAGTTTGTAGTGATGAGGCTAAGCCGTTATCGTTCTAGCGATAGCGACAGGTTATTTTTGTGTTTGATTTAAATCTGCACCTGTTAACAATTTTAATTACGTCAGCGATTCATCACCAACAGAAGAGCAGGAGTTTTGGACATTGAACAGTCGCTACACACATATACAAATGGCATCTACTTATACCTCTGTGACGTCCAACCAACGATAACAATCCTTGTTTCATAGAGATAAAGATTAAAATAAAGGGTTAATCGTGATGGAATACGAAGGGGAGTCGCCATCACTCTCTTTTTGAGGGTTCCTGTTTGTATGCATTTATTTATGTTTCCTATACTCACATTGTTCAAGGTAATAGGGATGTTGACGCCATTAAAAAATAATTTAAAAACACGACTCAGGTAAAAAAACGTTTTATTATAGCCCTGAAAACCAGATTAATTTTCGATTAACTGCAAAATTACATTTTTTGTTGCTTCAAAACAAATTAATAGTTAGTTGATTGAGTTGGTGAACAAGTGACGTCTTAAGTTGCTATTGTCATTCAAACTCTATGGGAGAATTGTTTATTGATAGCTCATAAAAAATACGTCAGTTGATTGGTGGTGTCAGCATCCCTATTGTAATGTATACTTGGAAAAAAGTTCACAGTAACTTTGTACTTTTTTGTTTTGTTGATTGTTTTGTTTTTATTTTCAAGTCTAGGGTGAATGAGCATTTACTAGGCAAGCGTGCTCCATCGTAGGCCTCATATTTGCTTTCCATCAGGCGTGATTTTGATCAAACGCAAGCCTATAGGTATTGTATAAATAAAAAATGTTTCTGTGTCTTACCTATGTACAGTCAGCAACAAAAATATAAATACACATAAAGTACCAAAAATATGTATACACGCCTTTATGCCCTGGTAATAGAGTCGTGGATGCATATTTTTGGTACTTTGGGTGTATTCATATTTTTGTTGCTGACTTTACAAAGAAATAACGTTAAATATCAGAAAACTAGTTTCGGATTTAGGGCTTTTCCGCGTGTGTGTGTGCTTGTTTTTATGCTCTCAAGTATATTGTGTGAATTGCTAATCGCCACGCTTGGCACGCGGGTTGGCGATCGCAATAGGTTCCACCGTAAATATCGAGGACGTTGCTGCCTGTCCTTTGGTATTTTTTTTTTGTTGAATGAGTCGCTAGAGGGGCCATAGACGCGAAGTCTTTGCTATTTTTTACTTTAGGGTAGGAAGAGTGACTTGTGCTCGGGAAAAATCCCTTCGGACGAACTGGGAATGGAGGGCCCAGACAGTGTCCGACTTGCACGGACTAAAAAACCCGGTCACAAGTCCCCTTCTCTATTGATTATTAATACAAAAAAACCGGCCAAGAGCGTGTCGGACACGCCCAAGGTAGGGTTCCGTAGCCATTACGAAAAAATCAAGTAATATTTTTCTAAGGATTTCGTATGTGTACGGAATCATCCAAGTTTAGGTATGATTTATACCTTAGGCTACTATTTACTCTTAAACTACAAATAATTTCCAAGCAATCTTAGCCGCTATAATTTTCCTAGTAAATTTGATATATTTACTACCCTTCTGAATTTTTTCAAATTTTTCCACCCAACAGTTTAGATTTTAGAGGGGGGGGGGGACGGCCGATTTTAATGAAAATTTTCACTTTAAAGTTGAATATTTCGCAAACAGATCACTGAATAGAAAAATCATGTTAGCAACCCCACAATGATTTTAAAAGACCTATCCAACGATACCCCACACTATAGGGTTAGCCGAGAAAAAAAAATCACCCCCACTTTACGTCTATGGGAGGTACCCTAAAAAAATTTTTTTTACTTTTTTTTATTCAATCACTTTGTCGGCGTGACTGATATATATATTGATGCCAAATTACAGATTTCTAGTACTAACAGTCTCTGAGCTTAGCCGCGGACAGACAGACAGACAGACAGACAGACGGACAGACATGGCGAAACTATAAGGGTTCCTAGTTGACTACGGAACCCTAAAAACGTGTGCTTTATATTTTGAGGAGGGGAGGGGTAGGGAGGGGACTTAATCTACCCACAGTGTCCTGCCTCAGCCATTTGCTGGAAGGCCGGGAGAGGAGCATGCATTCTCCCGCTGGGCACTGGGGGGTGCTTAGGTCGGTCTTTTATGTTTTTACCCGTTGGTTTATTCCTTGACCGACCCTCGCCCGTTTCTGTACAATTACTTAGAGCTATTGGTTGGGTTGGGGGGATTTCCTGTCATATGCATTTATCTATAACTACGGGCTGTGGCTTTGGATGCCATCTTTTGGGTGGGGCTACTCTTTATGCCTGATGGTTTTTTGGCATGCTGTGTGTTTTTTTGCGCTTGTCTCCTAGCGCTACCCTCTTTTCTTTTCGTTACCGTTCTTCGCTGTCCTTTGGTATTACTGGCCGCAGTTTGAAGACATCACGGTTATGTCTTCTGTTCTCGTCCATTCTGGTCTTGGATCGCCTTAAATTTATCGTCGTTGTCGTTAACGTCTCCTGTTGGTTTAATGCTCTCAGCTGCCGCTAAACGCATACGTGCGTCCACCTATTTGTCATTCCGTTGATCAGCAAAATCCCCACCGCTTGAATGGACCCAAATTAATGCCGCCGCCTGTGTATGCGAACCCAAACAAGCCTGAGTAAATTACTCTCTATTTTCGAATGGGTTGCGAGCTTTGTTTATCCTAACGACTGTCACATTAAAGAAAATAATTTCGCTATAAAGGCCGCGAGTTTGGAAGCAAACAATAGTAGACTGTACACCAAGGGGATAAAGCACTGCATTATGTCACGGGCGCGATATTGAATCCTGAGCGTATCGAGGGACTCCAGATTTAACTCCCGAGCGTAGCGAGGGGGTTTTTAGTTGATTCCCGAGCGAAGCGAGGGAATTAAGATGGAGTCCTGAGAGTAGTGTAGGATTTAAGGGCGCCCAAGGCAAAATCAGTTTTATCCCCGAGGAGTATACTCTACTTTTCTCACCTCTTGCGAGACAATAAAAACCAAGGCTACTAGAAAAATACTCGAAATAGACCCAGAAGCACTGATTCTGACACTGACTTTGCGCCTTTCGCAGTTTTCCATTAGTCGAAATCTTTGTAAGCTTTTTAGTATTTTTCCTTCGACTTCTCTGGGAGTACATTATTAACAATTTCTAAGGCCGGCTTGCGCAGACCTGGGTTAGCTACTGAACTCCGAGCGAGTTAACTGCTAACCCAGGGTTAACTAGTGTCAAAATGTATGGAACTGTCATTCTTAACCCAGGGTTACCGATTTAATTATTTTACCCTGAACTGTGCAAGTGGTCCTAAGGCGTCTAATTTAATGGAATCAGGAGTCAAATCACTTTCGTCACTCGATATTTTCTTAATGTATTATCTTCTTTTGCAGTTTTGATGCTTAAAATTGCAGCGTATTGAAACACTCGCGGCTTTTGTTTAAGTATTTGACTTTGTTTTCGTTCGGCCGCGGAACTGCAAATAAATGAGGCGCGGCGCGGCCCCCGTGGGGCTGGGCACGTTGAGCACCACCAGCACGTGCACGAGCTGCGCGCCGGCCTGCACGCCGGGCGATTTTGAAATTAGACTTTAAGTGCATACCAATAAGAACTACGAGAAGTGAGAATCACATTACTGCCCGGCGGGTTATAATGAAATTCAGTACAACATTACGCCCCGGCGAAAGCCAAGGGCTATAATGACTTACTTTGAGAGAGGTTTGCATGATATATAATAAGGCATTGTCGAGCAGGTGGTGTGAAAATATAATTGTACATGATGTTCGTATAAGCAAGTGTCATAGTAATACGGCAGTAATCATCATCATCATCATCATCATTTCAGCCGAAAGACGTCTACTGCTGAGCATAGGGCCTCCCCCAAGGCTCCTCAAACAGATGAGTCCTACGCTATCCATATCCAACCGAACCGAAGACGCAGTGTAGGTAGGCCTCCAACAAGATGGAGCGACGACCTGGATAGAGTTGCGGGAACGCGTTGGTTGCGGATGGCGCAGGGCCGATCTATTTGGCGAGACTTAGGGGAGGCCTATGTTCAGCAGTGGACGTCTCTCGGCTGAATTATGTTGTATTTCTTGTATCGTTTTGTATTGTATTGTATTGTGTTGTATTGTATTGTATTGTATTGTATTGTATTGTATTGTATTGTATTGTATTGTATTGTATTGTATTGTATTGTATTGTATTGTATTGTATTGTATTGTATTGTATTGTATTGTATTGTATTGTATTGTATTGTATTGTATTGTATTGTATTGTATTGTATTGTATTGTATTGTATTGTATTGTATTGTATTGTATTGTATAAAGTAGGTTTACGTTTGGCTAGGCTTGGCATTGAAAAGATTAATATAGACTACATATTTGTTACATCGAAAAATCCAGAGCTCATTAAAGGTAATTTAATCACAGTTTAAGTACATTCCAAAAAAATGTTTAATTTTCTAAGGTTTAAATAGTAATGGTGATTGAGAAGGCTAGTTTATCGGGTGGTAGCTGACAAGAGTACCAAGGTAAAAAGACATAGTTAATTGATGTTAACCTCCGCAAGGTGATGCCTGAATGGGTAGGTCCCAGTTGTCCTATAGAACTGTGAAATCTTTTTTTTTTATCATAAAGTAACAAGAGTTCAAAATCGTACCAAATATATCAATTCTATAAAACAAATATGGGGCTAACCCGTTTGAATCACCAGTTATTTGCATTTAATTTCTACATCAACTCATACTAATTGCCTGATAATATTCAAGGTGATAATCTATCAATGCTTAATCAATGTCTTAAAACTTAGCAACGATTTGAAATGAAACAAAAAATTTACACTTTTAATTATTTATTTATACAAAATGAAGTTTACATCTATAAGAAAGAGAGAAAGAAAGAAAATACATAAATTATTTACAACAACACAAGACGAATAAATATTTTTACAAAAAGGACAATACAAGCTAATCTAATATCTAATATTTCCTCTTAACCCTGCTTTCGTCTCTGGAGTCCCTACTGTACTTGGAGCGATAATAATAATCATACTTCCTAGAGCCACCGCCTCGGCTACACCTGTCGTCTGACTGTCTTTTTCTGGAGCGCTCCAACTCCCTAACTCTTGAACGAGATTTGTGACTTTTACTGAAATACTCCCGTTTTCTGTCATATGGGGAATGCGATCTCCTCTCTGTTTTAGCCTTACGACTGCTATGGCACTTATTCAACAGCGGCGGAGTCTTCGGTGACTTATTTTTCTCAGATTCCCTCTTAGTGTCCTTCGAGGTTGAAGCAATGGGTGATTCAGCCTTTTTCTCTTCACTGTTTGCCTCGGGATCCTTCTGGGCTTGGGAGTATTTGTTTGCTTGGTAGATCCTGCGTAAAGTATCTAATTTTTTCTCCAATTCATCAGAGTTGATTTTAGGCCTTTTATATAGGTAGCTGCAAAATCTTCACACAGACTTCACGGATTACTTCTTCGGCCAGTAGTTCTTGGTTTGGGGGTTGTTTGGTAATGGTAGACTTGGTAATGGTAGACTTATCTTTCTTGCAGCCAAGTAAATGCATGCGCAGGCGATGGTTTCCGGAGTGTATAGCATGAAGACATCAGTCCGGAGGGCATCGTTTATGTAGTTCCATGCCATTTGCATAAGCTAGCGGTTATTCTCATACTGTAGCAGCTGTAAGTAGACCAAAATGAGCTTGTACGGGTGCTTAACACGAACACAGAATCCGAGTTCTTTGAGTATTCTCCGCTCGGCCATTATGACTTGATTTTTCAAATCACTATAGTAGTTCCCAGCGACTATCAAAGGTGATATATTTTTCTGGCCTCTCACTTGCTTTACATGGTGGAACACATTAATGACATCGAGTATCGTGCGAGGTTTTTCTTCTACTTTGGAAGCTAAGTAAATGCTACCCATGGCCATAGTTTCCACGGGGTATTTGACAAAGGATTTCGAGTGGTAAAACCTTTGGAGGTATATCTGACCTGTTGCCATGGCGACTTGAGGCAATTTGAGCAAGATTCCAGCGGTTTGTATCAGTTCACAGCCGAATATCCGCAGGTCAGTTTCAGTTTCGATGTCGAGTCCATCGGCCTGTGACGGTGTCTCCTTGAAGACAGCTTTAGGCAGCAAGCAGTTGTACAGCGTGAGAACGACCTCCCCATAGTTCTTTTGAGGTTTTGCTGGCGTGGAACTGCTGGTTTTGCTTTGCGTTTGCACAGCATACATGTTGATGATGATGAGTTACGACACTCCGTTCCAGTTCAATGATGCTTATACGGAGCTTCTACACAAATTTGGCAAAATTGCACTTCGTTACTCAATTTTTAAATTTTTGATTTCAGTAAACACTGCAAAACATGCTAAACGCGCTAGCAACAGAAGACAAATGACAGTATTAGGTAAGTCCAAGACGGCGCCACAAAACAGTTCAATTAAACGTCAAACGAAAATTTTTGTAAACAAGAACGTGTGTTAATTCACGGGACAGTTAAATTCTAATTAGTTTTAACTTACCCTGGCCAATTACTGTTTTTCAAATTAATTTATAGAATGTCAACAAGGTAATTACCTCACACTAATTAGAAATTGTGGTAGATTAGAAAGGGCATTCATGACAATTTCATATATAGCATTGAAATACTTTTAGTAATATAGAATAAAAAAATCGATTGAGTTAGCTTATAAGTGACAACATACTCGTAATGCATTAACTAGGATAGCAAAGACCTTAAGTCGACAGTCACAGGAGACCAAAGAGCTGGCAGCTACCTCGAAGAAATAATTAGCTTAGCTATTCAAAGGGAAAACACTATATGTACTGGAATAGCCATTTGACATCTCGTGCAAAGTAAGTATAAGTTAATAAAAATCACAAGTTAAGTATGAAGTATCTTTTTCTATTAATTTTTTTTTTATTTTCTTCAACTTCATTTTTTTTATTTTTTTTTTTATTACTTTTACGGTCATCCCGTGAAACCATATATTTCAAACTAAATACAAACTGAAATATAGACGCACAGAAAAAACCCCAGAAAAAAGACCAATGCTGGGAATCGAACCCAGGTCCTCAGCGTTCCTGGGTTCGATTCCCAGCATTGGTCTTTTTTCTGGGGTTTTTTCTGTGCATCTATATTTCAGTTTGTATTTAGTTTGAAATATATGGTTTCACGGGATGACAGTAAAAGTAATAAAAAAAAAAATAAAAAATAAATGAAGTTGAAGAAAATAAAAAAAAAAAAATAGAAAAAGATACTTCATACTTAACTTGTAAAAGTTGGCCTAGTAGCGCCATCTCTTGGTCCAGGTGAGCGGGTAGCTCCGAAGGAGTGTTGAAGTCTCTCGGTAGAGGGCATAACATAGATGCGCTTTATCACTGCCTAAATGTGATTATAAAGGACTGAAGTGTACGATGTATGGGAAAGATTCGTCGCTAACTTCTAGACCAGTGGTGGTGTAGGGGTAAGCACGCAGCATGGAACGCTGAGGACCTGGGTTCGATTCCCAGCATTGGTCTTTTTTCTGGGGTTTTTTCTGTGCATCTATATTTCAGTTTGTATTTAGTTTGAAATTAATAAAAATCAAAATAAAAAAAAATTAAAAAGGATAAAATAATTTATAAATCCCCGACTTAGAGAATTTATGTAACAAGAGATAATAAACATAAAAAAACGTAAAAAAACGTAAAATGTAAAAATGATAAACTTTTGTAAACAAGAACGTATGTGAAAATAAACGGATCACTCACGTCTTAAAATGAGTTTAACTCGACATGTTTCGGGCTAATCCGTAGCCCTTCCTCTCGGAGTCGCACGTCACGGCGGCTGCCAAACGTGCACTGTGCTACGGATTAGCCCGAAACATGTCAAGTTAAACTCGTTTTAAGACGTGAGTGATCCGTTTATTTTCACTATGAGTGAGTCTCACGGTAGTTTCATGTTTAAAGAACGTGTGTGTTAATTCACGGGACAGTTAAATTCTAATTAGTTTTAACTTACCCTGACCAATTAGGTACTGTTGTTCCAAATTAATTTCCGGCCGTGTCAATAAGGTAATTATACTAATTAGAAATAAAAGTAAGTACGTTTCTATAAAATTGCATAACTATAGTTCATTTAATGGCAGCCCCGACGGATATTCTCGAGATTTTTATTGAATAATGTCATTGCCGCGTCTATATCTTCGAGAACCAAATAGATACGTAGGGAAGTGCTATGAAAACCTACATAGAGTATCAGTTTTCATAGCGATGCGAAATATTGATTGATAATTAAAAAAGCTTTTTACGTTTACTATCTCTCGTTATATAAAATTCTTTAGAAGTCGGGTTTTTTTTTAAACTTTTTTATCCTTTTTCAAATACGCTTTAACCGACGGAAGTTTGTTAAAATTTTTATGTTTGTTTTTTAGTAACTTTGGTTATAAGGACAACCTGTGTACATTCATAGGTACCTACTGAGTTGCCTGCAACGCCTCTCATTTAGAGGTTCTGTTCGCACATGTGCCGCGAACTCAAGAACCGTGTAACGACCCTTCACGTATTATAAAGTCTTTTTAGCGCTTAACTGCAGAAAAAATCGCGCATTTTCTAAGCAGTAAAATTCCTCTAATGTTTTTAATTATCCATTTTGTAATTATTCGGAATGTCATTCAGAGGATTAATTATGTTGGTTACCGAAAGAGGTTTAAGGAATTGTGAAATATTAACGGATAGTGATTATATTTGATCCTGCTTAATGCGTACGGCGTAATGTTGATTACATTTTCTGCTCAACTCGTGTTAATTTCTTTCTTGTTTTTTTTTTTAATATTCTAGTCAACTGGTGTCCATTATATCCTCTTTTTCACAACTCATGTCTATACACCGTGAAATTTTAGTGGTTGTTTTCCCGAAACGAGGTGATTTGGTTTCGATGGTACAATCGATTTATAATTACTATTTTGACTAGAGTCAAAAATACAATTGTGAAAAACGAAAGTCGAAAATGACCGCAAACATCAATAGTAACGCTTCGTTGGTACAAGTAGCATACGATCGTACGATAGGTTAGGTACCAACGAAGCGTTACTATTTGGTTTGCGGTCATTTTCGACTTTCGTTTTTCACAATTGGATTTTTGACTCTAGTCAAAATAGTAATTATAAATCGATTGTACAATCGATACTAAATCACCTCGTTTCGGGAAAACAACCACTAAAATTTCACGGTGTATATACCATTCTTTATAAGGCGTCCCGCTATTTCCAGTTTGAGCTCTTGTTTTTATAAAAAGTGTAATATTTTAATCTTTCGTGTTTTCAATCATAATTAATAGCACACCTGAGTTTCAACCATGACCTAAATTTTTGCATCTCGTGACCACGGTAGCCGCAATAAGGTCGAAATTTTTAGATCATTATAAATGAAAAAGTCGTCCCGGGTGCAACTATTAGTTAAAAACCGTTCAAGTGCGAGTCGGACTCGCACTAACCATTTATTTTTAAATTGAATATTATGACTAAATATTCTGTGAATATTTCAAGCGTCTACACATTTTCATATCAATATCAAGCAAAAACGAGCAGAAAAATCACGTTTGTTGTATGGGAGCCCCCTTAAATATTTATTTTATTCTGTTTTTTAGTATTTGCTTTTGTAGCGGCAATCAAATACATCATCTGTAAAATTTCAACTGTCTAGCTATCACGGTCAGACTTACAAACGGACAGACGGACAGATAGCGAAGTCTCAGAGTAATAGGGTCCCGTTTTTACCCTTTGGGTACGGAACCCTAAAAAAAGTCTCATTCTATATTTCAGATAAACCATAACATGTTACAGATTATTCGAAACTGCCTCAGTTTAATTCTTCAAGTACGTATGTAGCTTGCGAATGTAAAAACGGTGAAGGATAAAAGTTTCCGTTTGAGGCCGCAGCCAGCGTAATCCGACAGTTTCCCGATGTACACCCCTGTCTATGCCGAATAGTGGGAACAGAGCAAGCCGTGGAGTAGGTCGAGTTTTTAAATATTACCTTTAGATTTATTGAAACTCTATAAAGTAGTGCGAGAATGCTCGTATAAAAGTGTTTACTTTCACAAAATTAAATTAACGTGGTTAACTTTAAAAAAAGTTTAATAAGGAAAAGTTGAGTACCTATTTAAAAAGCTTGAAGTGTTGAAATAGGAAGTTTGAAACAATAATTTCTGTGCTAAGCTATCGGTTTGCTGATGCAACGAGTGTAATATTTAATGAAGTGTAATGAAAACGATAAGACAGTTAAAATTTTTGTAATTTTCTAATTTGTCTAATTTTCACTGTTATTTCATTTCAAGTTGAGCCTTATGGAAAAAGATAGTAAGGCGGTATTGCAGTTTCACCGAAGAAATACAAGAAGAAATAGATTCAACTGTTTCGAAGTTATGCGCTTATGTACATTCGGCAGTTGATTTTTATTTATACATATTATATTAGTGCCATGCTATGAGATAATACTTACTTGAATAGCAGGAGTTTAAAAGTAACGGGAAGTCATCATGAGACCGCATGTTTCTGTTTTTAATTCTAAGTACTCTTGTAGGTATTACAAAAATGACAAAAACATTTGTAGATCAGTAAATGTTTTACACATTTTTTTAACAAGGCGACTTCATTTTACTCTCTATTCTAAAGAAAAGACTTAAGGCGGGTGAACACTGAATTTTCTACTCTTGTAACAAATCCACGTCAGGCCACTGGCGATAATCCAAGAATTTGTGACCTCCCCGAACGCTCCATGAATATATTGCTTATTGGGAGAAAGGGATGTAATTTGTCAAAACATATGTAGCGCGTACTTCCATGTGCTTATGCCTAAATGTACCAACATATATGTGTACAGTTCGTGCGTAGTTTGAAGCAAGTAATGTTTTATACCTCTACATACAGTCAAGGGCAAAAATATGTATACACTGTAGTACCTTCTCTATTTTCGCCATATTTGAACTGCCATATATGAACTGTCACAGTGGTTAAAGTGACAAGGTACTAAAGTGTATACAATATTTTTGCCCTTGACTGTACAATGATTCGATGAGTACCTACATACAATCCGAAAATTCAGTTACATATTCGATTCGGTTTTACTGTCGATGATTTCGTCAATGTCGAGGTTGATCAAGACATCAGTTTTCAGAACTTTGTTTGACAGAACAGATTATTCGTTACCCTTGATCGGATACCAGTTAAACGTGAATTAATTTATAGATAAAGTTAACCGTTGTTGCTTGGGTGCACCGGCCTAAACGCTAGGCCTTCTACCAGAAAGGAATAGTAAGGTAAACGTCCCTGTGCTCGACACTGACCCAATATGTGGCACCTTCAATCTTATAATCATAGTAAGAGAGGTGACAGGTTAGGTGTCATCTACAGGGCGTTGAAGTGTCGAGCATTAGTACGTTTACCTTACCTATTGCACGAAGATGTTATAATTATCTGAGTCGCACCTTTAATCGGACAGTAAAGACTATATTTAGACTAAAGAAGGTAGGTTTCGAAGCTAAAAGATAGCGCCATTCTTTTGTTAGCGTCAGATAAGCATTTCGTGTTTTCGTTAAATACGGGAACAAATTAAGGGTGGACTTCATTAAGTTCGACCAGGTGAGCCAGTAGTTAACCATATATAACTACTAGGTGTTGCCCGTGACTTCATCTGCAAAGAATTTGTCTATCGCTATCCTGCGGGAGCTATGCCATTTTCCGGCATAAAAACGATCCTATGTTATCCCACGGTCTCAAACTATCTCCTCACCAAATTTAATGTACATCGATTTATAGGTAACAGACAGACAGACAAACTTTCACATGTATAATAATAAAGTATGGATTGACGGTAAAATGATCCGTCGTGACACGAATATAACCCATAAAACATATTCAGCGAATAAATTATCATTCATTCATTCATTCATTCAAAACTGCCAAATGAAAATTTCAGTCACACAATGGAATGTTTCACACCATTTTTAACAATCGGTGTTAAATGCTCAATTTTTTTGTTCTCCGCCCTTTTCAGTTTTCCATTTTTGCTTAATTGTTGCACTTTTATTTTGTGTCTGTAACTATCCAAAGGTTTATGATTTTCAAAATAGTAAATTATAGTAGCGTTAAGCGATTATTTAGACCTCAACTTGAAAATAAAATGTAGCAGTAATAGTAATGTCCGGAAACTACATTTAAAATTTACCTTGAGCTTTACAGTGAAGGAAAACATCGTGAGGAAACCTGCTTACATCTGCTCGGAAATTCAATAGTGTGTGTGAAGTTCCCAATCCGCACTGGGCCCGCATGGGAACTACGGCCCAAGTCCTCTGATTCTGAGAGGAGTCTTGTGCCCTGAAGTGGGACTTAAAATTTTATGGGAGAAAAGGGGCGCCGCTGGGATGTATGTGTGATGTAAGTTAAGGTCTAGAATTAAGGTAATTAATATAGTTTCGACATTTTAGCAATCTGTTATTTATGTTAGTATGATCTAAAGTGGCAATTAAACTTTTCTAGGTTACCTTTGAAGCTAACGAAGGTAAATTGGCAACATTTAATGAAACAAGTCAGGTTGTAGTTCTAATTTTGATGGACATGTGGAAACTGGTTAAAATCGAGTCTTGGATATCTAATATGTAATTAAGTATGTATTTATCTACATAGGTATGTTTATCCGTTGACTAGTAGGTACCCATAGTACAAGCTTTGCTTAGTTTGGGACTAGGTCAATTGGTGTCAACTGTCCCATGATTTATTTTATTTATTTATTATTAGATGCTCTATGCATGGAACCAATAATGTTAGGAATAAAAATATCGTGTCGTATTTATTTCCCCGGCCCATGTTGCTACTTTTCCGCTTCCCTTGCTATGTTTGTTTTGTTAAATATAGACTTTAGGAAATTACGATAGGTATTCATTAGTGAAAAGTTTTCATTTTTGAACCAAAATTTCTGCAATAAACTCATTTTTTGCTACAGACTGAACTGGAAATACATAATAATATACGCCTTTTTACCTATGTAAACGCTTCTTGCTTGCTTGTTTATTTTGGGATGCGTTTTAAACGTGTTCCACAGGCACGAGTAAGCTATGAAAATTTTAACTCGGGACCATTTTATTGGCACCCACACTCTTTAAAAAACCCCAAAAAACGTAGTCTAATAATCACTGCCCTAATTACGTTTGTTTATTCGCCCTTGAAACGTGGCGCGGTGTTTTATGCGAAACATTCATGTTTTACTCCCATTTAACGTTTACAACACGATAACGTTGTATTTCGACAATAATGCTACATAAATCAGCGTTTTTGTGTCCACTGCCTTGTCCGGCGGAATAACAAAAGGATAACACGAAATGTGATTACTCAGCCACTGGGTACTTGCGTTTGCATGCGACGGTGCTAGTGAATGGGGCACTACAGTAGGACATTGTTATACATTGTCACAATTTCCCATTTCCAGCCAAGACTCTGTGACTCAAAATTATTCCAGTATATTTCAGCCAGGTGAGAGAATTAATTTGACCGAACACCCCAGTAAATCATCATTCCAGCTTATATACGTTTCACTGAAAGGCACAGGCATCCTCTTAAAATTGCACCCCTGTAAATAAATGATTTTCAATATTGTCATTGACAGATGTTTTGCATACGTGGGTGGGTTGATGTTCAAAGTGTACCTACAGCAGCAATTCATCTTGAATCTTCACAGGAGTATTCAATCCATCAGCCAAACCATCTCTTAAAATATTCCAGATTAATTTCAAGATACAATATGTGTCCCAATTAGGGGCATGTAGGTCCTCTCATAAAGGTAAATGAGAAGTCATGAAATGTTAAATTCTTAAATAGGTAGATTAATTAGGTGGAATGAGCGAAATATTGCTCTAAGACGTTTCACAGATACCTACATCTTTCGTCTCATGTGCATCATCGTGTCAGTTCTATGTAAAAAACATATTCTTGAATCAATTTAGACTAATAAACAATAAGTCACAGAAAGACCTTTGAGCAGTTTCGATATTCAACACCCAAAGATAAAACACTTTTCGATGAATACTAAGGTTTTTAGTTAAAATTTGGTGGATTATGTAATCCAATTCTAAAATAATACTCGCACTGATATTATACACAGAAAAGATTTGACAACATGTTTTGTTTGTTTGTAATGGATGAACTCACCATTTTTACAAGCTTTTATTTAACTTGCAATGTATATTTTGTTCGGGTGAAATCTTGTAACTGAATTTGAAAGGAGTTATCCTCAACCGATTGAGATGAAATTTAAATTCGCATAACTGTGTAAGTCAGGTGACAATACAATATTATTATAGCACCATGGTACTGATCTGATGATAGAGACGAAAGTGCCCATAGAAACTCCTCAACAATTCAACATGATCCCATCGTGTTTGATTGGGCTCGCTGGATGAGTTAGGTACATAGTTTAAGACTCTACAAATAAAAGTACAGTCAGCAATAAGAGCTTGTCACAAAAATGATATAAAAAAAACTTATTAAATATTCTTTTACCCATTGAAGCATTATTATAGCCTGTAATATAGATTATACTTTTATCCTGGGTATGTGTAAAGTTCCTACGAGAAGCAGACGAAGTTGCGAGCAACAGCTATCCTATTCATAAAATTCAAAGCTAGTTTTCGTAGTTTTTTAGGCTTTATTTCTTTATAATGTAACTTGCCTAGTTACCTCAAAAGGGTCTTATTTTAACCCCATAGTGTCTACTGTCTGAATTGTCTTCTTTATGTCGCGGTATAGTGAATTACTGGACACGGTCGCTGTGTCCCGTTTTTTTTTCAGGTGTATCCCAACAAAAGTGGGCAAAAACTCAGTACGAGCACGTTCCAGCGATGCCGTCACTGTTCGCGGAACGTTGTTAACACACCATAACATGTTTGCCACGACGGGCTACGTACTTTTTGAAAAAAAAAACTGTTTCGGCTGACAATACAAAATATTTTGTAAAATGCTTTCCGGAAAAGTCGAACGGTTGCGTATCCAGTATGCACGAACAGTCAGCCTCAAATGTATCTAAAGGAATGTAAACGAGTGTAGTAAATAGGTGCAGGTGCTCAAATATACGCCCTTGACAACAGAGCGTGGTCCAATATATTTTCTGCACCTTGGCCTCTCTATTATATTTGAAGCTGAGTACCGATTGTACATTATTGAAGCTTTTGGATCAGTTGCTAGGTACTATAGTTAAGTGTTCGTAATAAATATCAATTACATTCAGTAGTTGCTCTACAATTTTATCTATCTATATCTATACATATAATAAATCTGTAACAAGTCGGTGTCTGTACATTGAATATATTTGAGAAAAACTGTCACTAGGGCTATTAATTAGCGCAATAGAACCCGAAACAATGATTTTTAGAATTATTGTCTGTTTGTCTGTTTATCTGTTTGTCTGTGCGTTTGTGCGCGCTAATCTCAGAAACGGCTTAACCTAGAAGGATGCGATTTTCACTGATATGTTGGTATTTTCTTGGATTAACATCTAGTGTTTGTTTCATTTGAATCGGTTCACAAATAAGAAAGATACGTCTATTTTAAGAATTTATCGAATAGTTTTTAGAAGAATTGACTGACAATCGCACTCTGGAGGGCACGATCTCGCAGTCCACGCGGACGGGAGTCGCGGGCACAGCTATCTATATACTAATATTATAAAGCTGAAGAGTTTGTTTGTTTGAAAGCGCTAATCTCAGGAACTACTGCTCCGATTTGAAAAATTCTTTCAGTGTTAGATAGCCCATTTATCGAGGAAGGCTATAGACTATATTATCATCACGCTAACACCAATAGTAGCGGAGCGGAGCGGGAGAATGTTTCAAAATCGGGGGTTTTTGAATTAAAACTTCTATATGCATACGTTTGACTTGGGAGTTCGGTGGTGAATGTGAACGCGGGTGCGCGGGTGGGGTTCGGTGGGGGGGGGGGAGGGGTAATTTTTTATATCGAGGAACTAAGGAGAGCCATAATTGATAAAAAAGCAAATTGGATAAAAAAAATAAGCTGCCCAAATTACTAATTCAACGCGGACGGAGTCGCCGGCAAAAGCTTGTGTAAAATATAATACTAATGGAAACAGATGTTGAATTATCACTTTTTACTGCTTTATTGCATTTAAGCGGCGACTGTTATCTTAATTGCACGTGATGGTGAAAATCTAATATATAAAAAATCTTGTGTTATCAACACACAAGTGTTTGTTATCAAGCTCCTCTGAAACGGCTTGACCGATTTTTATATTTTTTTTTTGTATGAGAATAGGTCGTAGACTATTTTTTATACCCCTATTCTTCGCATACGGAGTCGCGGGCAACAGCTAGTAATATTATATGTATTTTTTAATTGTTTTGGCTGATTTAGTTATACGACGTTTCTTTGGGACTTGTCTTTTGTATTTAGTGGCAATCATCATAGGAGGGTAATGAAATATTTCAGTATTTATTCAATTGAAACATTTCTTACAAAATAATGTACATAAAATGATACCCTTTTGGGACGTAGCAATTTAGTTAGCAACATTAACTAGGCAGTAGGTACATTTTATTATTAAGTACATGTAACTTTTAAAACTAAGTGTACACATTAAGTTATGTACTTATCTATGCAACATGTAATATTGGTATCCATGTGACACTTCAAAAATAAAATTATAAATAAAAAATATACAGCCAGGGTTAATGAGGGTAGGCTCGAATACTTACCCGGAACGATAAACAAGCGACGGTTACGGATATGATTCAAAATCAAGCCTTGCAGCAAAAAAATACTTATAGAGTCCTATTCCCAAATAATATGGGAATAATAAAAGCCAGGTCAGAAGAAGATCAGAGGTCTAAACAACATTTCAGTACATTTTCCCGTATATTCTAGCACAATCAGAGCACTAAACTCGTACGTAGGTGCCCGTCCGGATGGGGGTGGCCCTAAATTGCTTTGCCAACAAATCTTCGGGAGCCGGCGATAGCGCCACGCTTTATTTGGGTCAGGTTTGGAGTAAAGTACGCCCTCCCGATAAGTGTCACTTCTAGAGGTACGAGTAGCTTGTGTTTTAGCACTAACAATGATTTAGGCACTTGGCTGGATGTCGATAAATGTTTTCCTTCGGTATTTAGAAGACACGGACGCCTTAAGTGGCTCTTGGATCTGTTAAGTTCCGGCCATATTTTTGGGTGCAGAAGCTTTATTGTCTAACGCACTCTGAATCACAATCGCTTTCACTGCTTCTTTTTGTCAAATGGTACAGGAGGAAAGTGGAAAGAGACGGAGAATGCAATTAAAAGCGCCCGCTCGTTAGACAATTCGGCCTCAGATTTCTTTTGTCTATATAGTTAATATTATTGTAAGGATAGTTGCAACTAAAATGAAATGTTATTTTGTAACCAAGCTTACAAATTGCGGAATAATAAATGCAGGTAGATTACCTATATCTTTTTAAATTTATCGCTATTTTTTTGCATGGTCACAACTTCGTTTCGATTATAACATTTATAACTTTTCTTACCGTTTTTAAAACAAATGCATTAAATCTTTGAACAAAACTAATATTATAAATGACGTCTTTCTAAAGTTTCAATGATGAATGTGCCCTTATGTGTGGCAAAGGGAGCCACACGAGCCTCTAATTTTGACTAATGTCCATACTTTAGTCTTTAGCTTCAGTTCGAAGCAGAACAAAAATTCTTAGAGTCGAATTACGCTGAATATAACTTTTTTTTATTGCTGTCCTGGCAATAATTTTGAAATGCATTGACAAAAGAATGGTAAGATTTACTGCCAGGTTAAGAAATCAGAGTATTCAAAATACTAGTAAATTATCTAACTTAACACTGGATACTTGTCACACTGGATGTAATACTTTATACTTATGACCTGCAGTTCATCTAGTTCACAGATTTTAGAGTAGGTAACAATCTAATCTAGCTCTAATATTATTATTGAATACCTAATGTAGCTAGAAACGTAAGCACATCGTGACTCACAAGGAACTGTATTAATTAATTACTTAATTGTATTCTGGCAATAACTGTAACTTTCAACTTTTGCGTTATTGTTAGAAGCCTTGCATTTGCTTATGTATCTTAGGACCAGTGGCGTGGGGTGAACATTTTTTTAGGCAACTAAATTTGACATACTAGTCATCACTGACGACACTGACGTTGTAAAAAAAAACAAAGTGAGAATTGAGTTGTTACAGCGCCACGCTTCTTCTTGGCACACACACAGCGCGTTTAGGCGCAAGCCACACAGAAGAGACGTTGGACGGGGGCGCGTCGCAGTTCCGCGTCGTTTGTTCGCAGGCCGCGTCTCCGCCCCCTATCTTCTGTTTCAACCACCTCACTTTTGTGGTCTTATTTTTTGCGAATTGCTGTAGTTTTGATGAAATTCTCGTTTATTTATTAGAGGTCCTGTACTTCTACCAATAACTGGAAACTGTATCACAATCTTCTGCCATTACTATAAAAAGGTGTCCACGAAAGACCTTTACTTAATAGTACTTTGGAGGTAGGTTGTTAGTTGCAATAGAGAGATCTCTCTCCAGGCAGGGCCCAATAGCATAACAAATTACGACTAATATTACAAGCGGAACTCTCGCTTCAGTTATATTAACTAGAAAGGGAACTACGGCCCAAGCCCTCTCATTCGGAGAGGAGGCCTGTGCCCTGCAGTGAGACGCATATAGGCTGGGATGGTGATGATTGTGTAATGTCAGTATTTCCCGCTGAATATTACCATAATGTCTACTTCAATTATTTCATAATCCAAATCTCCTGCAGTGGGAGATATGGCGAAGTTTAACTAAAAGTTAAGATTTAAATTGGGCTGCGGCGAGCGACGCTGGGGGAAACTTCAATTTTAAAGGCCACTAAATCAAAGTAATACGTTCCCAGTCAATTATACCAGTTTGCGCGGATTCCCTGTTTACTTGTTATTTGACACTGAGTTATATCAAATATTTCTGGCAATGTTTGCCAATTTATTTGTACCTGTTTATATTTACTCATTTAAATTGACTTGCCTATTAGATAGATATAACCTTTAAATCTACCAAGCCAATCTAATTAAAGTTGTGTCTGTAACTCGTGTTTCAAGAAGCCTGTTAAGCTTTTGTTAACTTAACATTTGCCTTTACCTATATGATCTTTTTGCCTTTACCAGACAAAAAAATATAATTAGTCAATTACTGAAAATAGTAATGAAAACATCGCTATGCTACATATGGACCTTGGGTTAAATATATTTTTGTTACTGATATAAATTAAAAAATTAAAAACCCCAACGCAATGTCACTCGTATGTTCGAACATTAAGTCAATGCCCGTTATGCGTCTATGATCCCTTCCGCAGCTAACAAAAGAGCTGTTAACTTTGAAACGCCTCAACCGATTTTGATGAAACATATCTAAGAACCATCGCCAAGAAACCTGCTTTCTATTAAAAGAAACCGCATCCGTATCGGTTTACCCGATTAAGAGCTATGATGCCACATACAGACAGACAGACACACACACACATAGCGGTCAAACCCACTTTTTGTTTCGGGGGTTAAAAATGAACATACTGAGTGATGTTTGTCTCTATGGAAACGTCGAATGATTGTGTTATTTTTAATTAAATAAAGCCAAGGGTCTTATTTACGTACTTTTTGTTTACATTATACACGCATAAAAATCATCAATCAATCATCATCATTGTTATCCATGCTACGGTTTTCATTGCTTGGGAAACTAAAACCTACCTACTTTTGACGAGTTGAAACATAGTTTTCATTGGGTATGTATTACAATACCGAAGTACGAAAGACCGAATGTATTAAAACATCGAATGGGTTAAAAGACCGACACGATTTTTTTCTGAAACCGTAAACTTTTCAGAATTTATTAAAACGGCATCATACAGAACCCATTAGGTTAGGTTAGACTTGTTTTATAACAATCTTTAAAAGTTAACGGTTTCAGAAAAAAATCGTGTCGGGCTTTTGACCCATTCAATGTTTTAATATATTCGGTCTTTCGTACTTCGGTATTGTAATACATACCCTTTTCATTATGCGCTACAATTCCCTATTCAATTTATTGAATCAGGCGTTACTTTGCGGAGGTCCATATTAATAAACTGAAACAATTACTTTGCTCACCGGCGACCTAACGATAGTTACGTTTATGCAAGAAATGTGAGTTCATGCAGTTCCTCCACCTCCACACTGTACGAACACACACAAATCACACAAACCCAACCATCACCACCACCAAACTGCACTGACGCGTTTCGCTAGGTCGCGGGTGAGCAAAGTAATTGTTTCAGTTCATTAATTCCCTATTCATTCATTTATTTAATCACTAGTAAAATAAAAAAAACAGGCCAAGTGCGAGTCGGACTCGCGCACCGAGGATTCAGTACAAATTTATATGTATATATGAAAATCCAGTCTTATCAGACCCCTGCTCCTAAGCAAAATGTGTGCAGTGTGTGGTAATTGTAGATTGGTTATTGATATAGACAGACAGACAAAAACATTTATGCTTTTTGCAATTTTTCCTTTATCTGTGCTATAAGACCTTGCTTCGTACCAAATTTCAAGATTCTGAGTTCACGGGAAGTACCCTGTAGGTTTTGATTCCCTTGCGAGTGTGGACAATTTGCGGAAATTTGCGGCATAAACAGCTGTATCTTTTGATTGCGTTAAAATTTTATGCTTTTCGCAATTTTTCCTTTATCTGTGCTATAATACATTGCTTCGTACCAAATTTCAAGATTCTGAGTTCACGGGAAGTACCCTGTAGGTTTTGATTCCCTTGCGAGTGTGGACAATTTGCGGAAATTTGCGGCATAAACAGCTGTATCTTTTGATTGCGTTAAAATTTTATGCTTTTCGCAATTTTTCCTTTATCTGTGCTATAATACATTGCTTCGTACCAAATTTCAAGATTCTGAGTTCACGGGAAGTACCCTGTAGGTTTTGATTCCCTTGCGAGTTTCGAAAATTTGCGCAAATTTGCAGCATAAACGGCTGTATCTTTTGATTGCGTTGGCTTAGAAGTTAGATTTTTTTACAGCTCCAAGGGACAGTAGACTTGAATATTTGATATAAATTTCAGCTAGATACCTCCACGCGTTCCTGAGAAAAAGGGTCTTGACAGACAGACGGACGGACGGACGGACGGACAACAAAGTGATCCTATAAGGGTTCCGTTTTTTCCTTTTGAGGTACGGAACCCTAAAAACATAACTCTTTGAAGTCTTGCCAAACAATTTTCAGAGCAGCTTGTAATCCTTGTTCAAGTGATCCACGCCGCACAGTATTTACTTAACCACCAGTTTACTTTACCTTTTAAAACTGCAAATAATTTAATTCACAAAGTAACAAGGTTACAAAGCACTCACCAGACGAAAGAGGTTGGAAGTAAAAAATATTGTCATTTATTAATAATATAAAGGACGGCGATGCTGAGATTGCCCCAGTTTGCAGCGCGCGGTACTCATCTAGCAATCGCTGTTGCATTTTATTACTTTTCCATTTCCACTGGGGTTTCAATTTCCTTTCTCATAATTAATAGCCTTTCTACGGTGTACTGACGTTTTCTATTCCCGTGCCGCAGAACTTTGCCGTTCAATTTGCGTTTTACCCCGGTCTTATTACTTTAGTATTGTTTTCGCACGCAGCCATGTCCGTTAATATGTGTTATCTATTGACATTTTAATGATGCTCAAATGGAAAAAGTGCGTGCAGTAGAATCATTTGATTTATCACCCACTCATTGTTGAACGTTTTCACAGCAAGCGTCATAATTATTTTCTTAATTATGCTTAAAAATTTCGTGATTTTCATTCATAACTATTACTACCTATACCTACACACAGGACTTATCACGCATTATTACCACGACGTTCCGACCACATTCGTTCGTACTTATGTGGTTGAAACGTCGAGATAAATAGGTATATTAATAACCTGACTGACTATGCTTGAGGTCCCGGGTTCGATTCCCGGTCGGGGCAGGTATTTGTGTGAAAAATACAAAACATCTGTGATCGAGTCTTGGATGTTTAATGTGTATTTGAGTATGTATTTATCTCTATAAGTATGTTTATCCGTTCTACAAGCTTTGTTTAGTTTGGGACTAGGTCAATTGGTGTCAATCGTCCCATGATTATATTTATTTATTTATGCCGTATAATGTATGCCGTAGCCGTAGTATACCTATAATAGTTCAGCAGACACTCACTGTAGCCAAAATTGGCCTAGAGATAGAATAGATACTGTGTAGTAATGAAACAAAAACTACTAAGTTACGTTAATTTGTACAGTATTCACGGACTAAAGCGATGGTTTCCAAGACGTAATTAGGCAAAGTTAGTTCAACGGAAGATGTCAAAGTGAGTGATTGTCGTCTCGTGATCATGGCGCATGCTTCTGTGCCGAAATATCGGGCTTCTTAAAAATCAAGGTACCCGGAACAAAACCCGATTTTAACTCATAAAATTAGTAATGACCGCGACAGTCTAAAATATTGTGATGTCAAAGTGACTTCTTACTACAGTTTTTTAAGAGAAAATAATTTACTTTTTAATTATGAGTGCACAAGGGGTCATAGAAAAAAATATTACGTTTAATCGCTTAACGAAACCTTATAAGCACAGAAGTTACAAAGGAATTCACTTGTTGTAGTTTTTAAATTATATTTTAGTGTTTATTATGACAGCGAACTTACGTTATGCCATCGAAATCTTAGTTTCTCATTTACTAACTAAGTATACAAAGCAATAACGTGTGAAGATTAGCGCTGCTCAAGGTCTTCGTGATAGACGTGTCATAAGGAGTTCTTAACCAATTTTCAACATCGGATCTTCTGAACATAGTTTAGTATTATTTATTACTAGCTGATGCCCGCGGCTTCGCCCCCGTTTTATTTTTTCTAAAATTTGTTTCATACGAACCTTCTCCTGAGACTAAAAAACGCAATAAAAAAAGAATTAAGTATCCAATTTGGTGCAGTCGATCTGAAGTTATGCGCGTACAAACATTTCGGTGATTCATTTTTATTTATATTATTAAAAGGCTGCCGGGAACAGATCGCTCTGAAGCCATAAAGTCATCTATTGTTAACCTTGCATTTTTCCTCTATGTGCCATATTTTTTTGTATTGCTTACTATGAGATGTTATTTTTCTACAGAAATGAAACCGCGAAAATAAGCGAGTTTGGTAAGTAATCGTCGTAGAAATTATACAAATATAGCGTGCTTCCCGGAAAACTATTACCGAGATTTACTTATTATCATTCTTTATAACCTGTTTAATTTACCATCTTGAGTCGACGTTTCAGTTCTTAACTTATCGTGCAATATAAAAAATCTAATCCCATTTCGGGTAACGGCAGAAGAAAGACAATGAAATTTCACAGAAGGTACACTTATTTGAAAATTTATGGCTCGTAAACATGTCGTCACTCACGGGTCGTGTGACGCAAAACACGGCATACTTTATACATTTTTTTACGACAGCGTTAGTCGTCATTGCAAATGCTCTGTATGAGAAAATTACAATATTTTTTGCCTATAGATACGCATAAGACCATATAAAGGAGGGTACGTCTAATGATAAAATGATTATATAGGCGGATTAAATGTTCAAATTCATTATACTTAGGTAATTTTATTTTCGAACTTTTTAATTTTTTCGGGTTTCATGCTCAGAGGATGCCAACGGTACCCTATTAACTAAGTCTCCTCTGTCTGTCCGTCCGTCTGTCTCAGGGTTCTATCTTTTGAACCGTAATTGCTAGACATTTGAATTATTTTTACCGATTAAGTATTACTAGCGACCCGCCCTGGCTTCGCACGGGTGCAATTATGCATGTATTATACATATAAACCTTCCACTTGAATCACTCTATCTATTAAAAAAACCGCATCAAAATCCGTTGCGTAGTTCTAAAGATCTAAGCATACATAGGGACAGACAGCGGGAAGCGACTTTGTTTTATACTATGTAGTGATTGCGGCCGCTATTATGCTATACCTGCATGAAACGTTTTTTATCAGCGTTTTTAAATCGATATTTATAGTAGCATTATCTAGATTTATGTAGCCACTATTAACAGAACAATCTATACATATAAAATCCTTTGTCCTGACTGACGGATCAACGCACAGCCTAAACCGCTGATCGTAGAGACCTGAAACTTGGAGGGTGTGTTCCTTGTATGACGTAGGCATCCGATAAGAAAGGATTTTTCGTAGATCTACTCCTAAGGGGGTAAAAAAAGGGGGCAAAGTTTGTATGGGACAACGTGATTCCTTGGTCCAATCTACTTCAAATTTTGCATAAACATTCTTTAACAGAATTGATGGAAGACGTGTTTCGTATTTTATTGAAATTCATCCCTTGACGGGGTTAAAAAGGAGTAGAAAGTTATTTTGGGGGTGATTTGCTTCGAAGTTGATATCAATACTCCTTAGTGCTTTTGATTTAAATTACATTTTATTTTGACACAATGTAAATGAAACGAAACTTCAAGTTGCAAGTCGCTTCCAACAGTAATGATTGGGCGTCAATGAGGGAGGCCTATGTCCAGCAGTGGACGTCCTACGGCTGAAATGATGATGATGATGATGAAGCTTTTATGTGAGTTCAACCTTTTTCGAATAAAATCGAATTGAGTATTCAAACATCATTGTTTGAACTCGCATAAAAACTTGGTGCAATGCAAATACTTACATATAAAATGCTTTGTCCTGAAGTCCTAAATGACTGACTGGCGGATTAACGCACAGCCTAAACCGCTGTATGTAGAGACCTGAAACTTGGAGGATGTGTTCTTTGTATGACGTAGGCATCCGATAAGAAAGAATTTTCCGGAATTCCCGCGGGATAAGGAATATACGGGATGTATATATTTCATCAATCAAGAGTGACCCTATCTCCATAACGAAGATTACTAAACTGTTCAAATTGGGCATGCAAAAGTAGACTACCACTCAAATCAACTGGATTTTGTCTCCGTAACTTCAATTACTAAACTTTTCAAATTCAGTATAAACGTAAATGGTCATACATAGCAGCAAAAAAACTTATTGCAGGATTTTTGGAAATTCCTGTGGGATAGATAATCTCTGAAACTTCCGAGCCGATTAAAAAACAAAATTCCCATGATATAGAATAAAAAATTCAACTTCGGAGCTCCTTTTAAAATGTATTTCACCAATAGAAAAGATACACTGTCCTTGATTAACATGGGATGCTATTTTCCGGACAAATGCAAAATTTCCGCGGTATACAAAATAGTAAATTTAACTTCGGGGCTAAGTTAAAAAAAAAATTACCAATAGAAAGCTACACTATCCGCTACGCTATCCTTTATTGGTATAGGCTAGGCTACCTACTATTTATTCGGTAAAATGCAAAATTCCCGTGGGATAGAAAGAAGTGAATATCACTTGAGGGCTGATTTGAAAATTTCTTTCACCAATAGGAAGCTACACCAACCATTATTTACATAGACTACTTTTCTCCGTGAAAATTAGCAAAATTCCCACGGGAAAAAAATAAGTAAATTCAACTACGAGGCTGATTTTAAAACTTCTTTTACCGGTAGAAAGCTACACCTAGGGCATAGGCTACTTTTTCTCGGGGAAAATGGAAAGTTCCCGCGGGATAAAAATAAGCGAAAATTTGCATAGAATAAGGACAAATTTGTTGAAATTCCCACGAGATAGAGAATAAACAGGATTTATAATATTCACTAACTGATACTGATGATGATGAAATGGTGAAATGATAATAATGATGGATGTTGCCGTTGCCGAATTTTTGTTTTATACAATGGAATAGATGAAGAAGCTTTACCACAAATTGGAATTCTACGCGGACGAAGTCGCGGGCAAAAGCTAGTATGTAATAAAAATAACAAAAATAAATTGCACGGAGCTACAGAACCTTTCATTACACGAGTCCGACTCACACTTGTTTTTAGGGTTCCGTAGCCAAATGGCAAAACACGGAACTATTATGGATTCGTCATGTCTGTCTGTCTGTCCGTCCGTATGTCACAGCCACTTTTTTCCGAAACTATAAGAACTATGCTGTTAAAAATTTACTCTGTGAGCCTCATTAAGATTTTCACACAAAAATAAAAAAAAAACAATACATTTTGGGGGTTCCCCATTCTTAAAACAGAAACTCAAAAATTTTTTTTTCATGAAACCCATTCGTGTGGGTTTTCTATGGATAGGTCTTCAAAAATGATATTAAGGTTTCTAAATTGGTAAAAAATGAAAGTGGTAAAATGTGTGTCCCCCCTTTATATTTTTAAGTAACTTTTAACCGTTTAAAATCAAAACATTTGAGTAATAAAAATAAAAATAAATTTTACCTATCTTTATTCAGTTTTTAATTTTTTTTACATTTTAGATTGTTAATAAATAAATGGAAAATTATTTTTTTTGTTTTTTTCTAACGGGGATCTATTTTTGTGTTTCTTAAGAATAACTCCACGAAGTGAAAAAAATCCTACGGTTGTAGTTCAATAATAATCGGATTTTTTATGTTAACATTCAATTGAGAAAAAGTTGTTGGTTATCAAATAAATAAATAAATAATTAAATAAATATCACGGGACAATTCACACCAATTGACCTAGTCCCAAACTAAGCAAAGCTTGTACTATGGGTACTAGACAACGGATAAACATACTTATATAGATAAATACATACTTAAATACATATTAAACATCCAAGACTCGAGCACAAACATTCGTATTTTTCATACAAATATCTGTGTATTAGTAATGCATAACTAATGAAAAAATGGGGATAAATATTTTTTGCCAGCGGATTATTGTTTATTTATGTATCCCAAAAGTATTCAAATTTTTTTATTCTTTAATATTCATATTTAATATGTTAAAATGATTTTTATTGTTACCGTGTCCGAGTGACGAATCGCGCGCGGAAGCCAGACCACCCGCTTTTACCTCTATTTTCAGGGCTCTGTAAAAGTTATAAATATTATAGATACGGTTCTATGAGGCAGCACTTTTTTTTGGAAATTTCCTGCTCTTTTCAGATCTTTTTTCAAATTTTGAATATCTGTGATAGTTTTTGAGATAATAAAAAACAACAAATTCCTATTTTTTTTTTTAATAAGTTGCTTATAACTTTTTTAATTTTTATCGGCGCCTTTTGGGACCTTTCTTTAAACTTTCTACATAATATTCCGAATCGAATGACACCTTGATCGTAATTTTCGGTGAATATACAAACATTTTATGCAAAAAGGTAGATGTTGACCAGACTACAATACCGATATTAAAAACTAAATTAACTGTCCTTTGAGAATCTTTAAGCCTGATTTTCAAACGAAATTTTCTAAATACTTATACTAAAACAAAGCTAGTTTGGCCATAATTCTTGGTAAGTTGAGACGAAAAGCTATAATTTAGAGCGTCTTAGATAGCTACTGAAATAAATGGATTTCTGATAAAGTCGAGGGACATTTTATAATGAAATTTGTTACTGCTCTCTACTATCTTGCTCCTATTTTAAAAAGTAGTCACGAAGAGTATCCAGTAACATCCGTTTAAAAGCATTGATTTATTTGCTTGTAATAAATCTAGACTGTCTAATATAGGACGAAAAATTGTTTGAACCTGCTAGATGACACGAAACCTATACTTCATTTAATTTAGAATTGAAAACCACAACATCATTATATTATATTGCGGCTCGTCAACTATTTTCTTACCTAGCAGATAGTACAGTACAATAGTCTGGGAGCCGCAAAATAAAATTGTTTTAATGTCACTTTATTTGCGTGTCGTCAATTGTTAGTCTAGTATAAATTGTAAAGAGATTACAGTTCACGAGCCGCAATATAATGTGGTTGTGGTTTATAATTCTAAATTAAATGGAGTATAAATGAAGTTGATTGAAAGATATAATATAGGATAAAAACTTAAGTAAAGGACGTGTTGTATGTAGTAGTAACGTGTCAGTATGTCAAAATTGACGTTCCAAATTAGAAATATGGCTTAAGTAAGTTCTGTATTCAATTTTGTACACGACTACATACCTACAGTCAGCAACAAAAATATGAATACACTTAAAGTACCAAAAATATGTATACACGCCTTTATGCCCTGGTAATAGAGTCGTGGATGCATATTTTTGGTACTTTGGGTGTATTCATATTTTTGTTGCTGACTCTACAACAGCCCTTCAATAAATTTTTCCCCTATAGGTACAGTCAAGGTCATAAATATATGTATATTACCAAGACGTAAAAAATATCTATCTATACAACTGTGTCACTTATCATAAGGTTGGTGTTTACATGTATATACATACCTATTTGATGGGATGGCAGTATAGATGTTCAGGCCCTTATCTGTGCTAGGGCTAAATTGCATACATATTAATGACCTACCGCCTGATACCTAAAATGCCTCCTTCACTTATCTGACTAAAATGAAAATTGGCATGGTAACATAATACCTAAATGTCAAAATGATTTTTAAATTTTTGTAAAAAAAAATTACTCATTATAGAAATGAACGCAGTCACAATGACTACCTATAATATATAGGTCCTATATGGTCTAAAAATTTTAATGAAATGCCTAAAAAAATAAATGCACATTTCCTTCAAATACCGAATCATAGATACGTCACACTTAAAATAACATGAGCCGACATCACCGGAATGGCAAAATGTCCAAGTTTCAATGCTACATACTGTAGCACTTCAATTTAAGTGACCAATACTATAATGATAATAAAACCACACCACACTTTCCTCATTAAATGCGCAAACTTATTCAAAGGAACGTGGCCAGACCAAAGCCCATGCGCAAAAAGCAGGAAACCTTTCTATTAAAAAATAAAAACCGGCCAAGTGCGAGTCGGACTCGCGCACCGAGGGTTCCGTACAAATTAATGTTTCTATGAACATCCAGTCTTAGCAGACCCCTGCTCCTAAGCAAAATGTGCGCAGTGTGGGATCATTGTAGATTGTTTACTGATATAGACAGACAGAAAAAAAAATTATGCTTTCCGTAATTTTTCCTTTATCTGCGCTATAAGACCTTGCTTTGTACCAAATTTCAAGGTTCTGAGTTCACGGGAAGTACCCTGTAGGTTTTGATTCCCTGGCGAGTGTCGAAAATTAGCGGCATAAATGGCTGTATCTTTTGATTGCGTTGGCAGCTGTGAAAAAATCTAACTTCTAACTAAGGTTAGAAGTTAGATTTTTTCACAGCTCCAAGGGACAGTTAGACCTGAGTATTTGATATAAATTTCAGCTTGATACCTTCACGCGTTCCTGAGAAAAAGGGTCTTGACAGACGGACGGACGGACAACAAAGTGATCCTATAAGGGTTCCGCTTTTTCCTGTCGAGGTGCGGAACCCTAAAAAAACAATTTACTATGCCGGGCGCAAGTCACACGCGCGCTATGGAATCCGATCGCTTTTCATATCGACGTGGAAGCACGGGATGTTTTCACACGCCGTCTATTTCGATATATGTAGGCATCCCTATACCGGTATTTTTATTTCAATGGTGAGCCATTTTTCCAAGTTTTGTTCCCGATTTGATGAGAATTTTTTTCATCGTGTATGGAATTAGTGTAAATTTTAGTCGTAATGATTACTATGTAAGAAATGGATTAGAGTTTGAATCGCAGTTAAATTATGTTAGAAAATATATATTTATTACTTAGTTACCTACTAAGCCTTTATCTGCGATTTCTCACGGGTTTAATAAAACACCGGGAAAAAAAAATCAAAAACTACATCCTGGTTTTTATTCATATTTTATGACGAACAGAACGAACAGCCGTGCAAAACTTCATATCTCTAATCTTAGCGGTTAAGATTGCTATTTGATTTTGAAAGTGTGGAAACTACGGCTCAAGCCCTCTCATTCTGAGAGGAGGCCTGTGCCCTGCAATGGGACGTATATAGGCTGGGATAATGATGATGATAGTTAGCTAGTTTCAAGCTAGCTCAGTATACACGAAGCCAGAGTTGCTAGCTTCCTGTTGTAATTTGAAAAACTAGCCTTTCGTATCCCAGCCATTTTCTCTAGTTGAGCTTTCATATGCGAGAAATTAATAGATATTTGTTTTGGGTTGTGAAAGGCTTATGTAATCTGAGTATAGGTCATAAGACACATAATATGCCTTGCCTTGTTTTGCCTTTTAACCGTCGATATCATATTTATTTTGTATGAAACTTCCTACTCTGCACTGCAACGCACACTAATCGGAATCGTGACGACGCCTGTTCAAGGCGCAAGCCACAGAGAAGAGACGTGGGACGGGGACTCGTCGCAGTGACGGCACCCTTTGATTCAGTTTTCATAAATGTTTAGAAGCGTCGCGATCTAAAAAGCAGACAGAAGAGACAGAGCGGAGACGCGGCCTGCGAACAAACGACATGGACTGCGACGCGCCCCCATCCCATCGTCTCTTCTGTGTGGCTGGCTTACGCCTAAAAGCAAGGGGAAAGGCAAGGCGGTGACGATCTGTTCCTGAGTTGAAATGTATTGTGTGCTATGCTACCTTTTCAACAACTTCAATATAAGTAACTTTCCGACGTACCAAATGTAAATACAGAATTAATTGCCCTACTGCCCACGCAGCTCTTAAGCTCGGCACTAAAGTGCATAGATTATATCCTAGACAAGTTTGTCCTCCTCCTGACCTCATCAACACTTTGCATAAGGAGATCGAGGCCACGCAACTTCTTACGAATACATACGCATGACTAAGACATCTCAGGGGATAAAAGAAAACAGCTGTTTTTACGAATATACTGCTTATTTTATTATCTGAGGGAAATCTTGTGAGAAAAGTCAAGGACGTTTGTTTACCAAGAGAAACGAGGAGTTATTTGCCTATTCAAATAATATGAGAAAAGGTGATCGAAAGGGTGCATGACTGAGTAAACGAGCATTGCGTGAAATTGTGTACTTATTCAAGCACAATAATGGTACGAAGATTCGAGTAGGTACCTGCACTAAACAATAAAGTACTTAAGTAGAGTTATGATGCCCAGTGCCTACCCACTTGCATTAGGGGGACACATCACAGCAGCTGAATTATAGTGAAAAAAATATGGATAACTCACGTCAACGACCGAGTTTAGCTCGACATGTTTTAGGCTAATCCGTTGCCCTTAATCACGGAGCACACTCGACGGCGGCTGTGAGTTATCCGTATTTTTTTACTATGAGTAAGTCTCACGGTAGTTTTATGTTCAAAGCATCTAAATTCTTTAAAAATCTACGAGTAGGTACTAACATAACAGCAGAACTATGTTAAAGTGTGTTATTTTCTATCTTTCTTTTCTCACTAAAATAGATGGAGGTATTATTTTTAAATTTAGCATGAGCGTTACGGTGATGGAAAACAACACGAGGAAACCTGCACAAACCTGAGAAGA
The DNA here is from genome assembly GCA_947859365.1 of Archips crataeganus. Classification (NCBI taxonomy): domain Eukaryota; kingdom Metazoa; phylum Arthropoda; class Insecta; order Lepidoptera; family Tortricidae; genus Archips; species Archips crataeganus. The sequence goes on along the minus strand of OX402059.1, from coordinate 11,526,753 downwards.
AATGTAATGGTGTGTTTGAAGTTGTTCCCAATCCGGGTTGACCTCGGTTGGGTGAAAGAGCCCAGGCCCTATCATTCTGAGAAGATGTATGTGTCCGGAGTGAGACGTAGGCGTAGAATAAATACCTATTTGCTTATAACCCAACGAATAATTATCGTGTATTTTAAATGCTTAAGTTATCAATAATGGCAACAACTTCACTGAAAATTGTACGTCGAGTTCCTAATGAGGCTAAGAAAATTCGTGGACGCGAGTGTTGAAACTTAAGAAGCGTGCAAACTTCCATTCGTCGTCATTAAAAGTTAGGAGCGGAAGATTTGTGCCAGCACTAATTAGCCTGACACTTACAAAAAAAGGTAGTAACATTTCGGGGATGACAGTTTTTAACCCTAAAATTGGCAAAATTTCTAAAAGTTTGTAAGTAATTCAAACCCAGTATTAGCCTAGCGATTCAACGAGGAAATGCTGCCAGCATCTTCGGCACAATGCCGCAGGGGCCTTTTTTAGATCTAGTTTAGTTTTTAATTTAATTTAGTTTGAAGTTGTTAGATATTTAGTTTATAGTTAAGGTTTATTCACTGTTATTTTTTCTTAATTGTTTTATTTGTAGTTACAATAAATTATACACTTAAATTAGAACTCTAGAAAATTCAAAAGGTGATATTAATTAATATGTCTTACCGGATAAATTATCAAGTTAGGGGTTAAGGTTCCGTACCCACTCGAACGGTTACATTTGAATTCTACCATGAGCTTTATGAGGGAAAAACTATCCTATCTCTTTTGCAAAGTCTCAAATTATTTCGAAATCAAATTTCATCTAAATCGGTTCAGCGATTTAAGCGTGGAGAGACACGCAGGCAGACAAGAGATACTTTGATTGTTCAAATTTATTCTTCCTATTACAGCCACCATCACCATGTACCTACACGTCACATTCACTCTATGCAGATATATTTTGCATAATAAAATAATACTAGTTATATTTTAAAATGAGTTTTTTTTTTCTATGAGTTTATGTATTATATTGACTAAAAAATTGTATTCACTATTTCTGACTTTTTAACTTATTTACCTACTCACTGTCGGTCCCTAACTTAATGCTCCTTTCGTCCACTCAAAGGTTGACTGGCTGAGATCCCTTTGGAATAAGTTCGCCTTCGTACATGTATCTCAATGGTTCTCAATAGTAATTTTATTTCTAAACTTTTGTATGTAAAATTAAAGGGTTTACAATATAAAATAATGTATGTACATACAGAGAACACCAGGCACCTATGTGAAAGTACCGGTAAACATGAATAATTGTAACCGACATATCAATGTTAACAAGTTAAGTATGAAGTATCTTTTTCTATTTATTTTTTTATTTTCTTCAACTTCATTTTTTTATTACTTTTACGGTCATCCCGTGAAACCATATATTTCAAACTAAATACAAACTGAAATATAGATGCACAGAAAAAACCCCAGAAAAAAGACCAATGCTGGGAATCGAACCCAGGTCCTCAGCGTTCCGTGCTGCGTGCTTACCCCTACACCATCACTGGTCTAGAAGTTAGCGACGAATCTTTCCCATACATCGTACACTTCAGTACGTATGGTATGTATGGGAAAGATTCGTCGCTAACTTCTAGACCAGTGATGGTGTAGGGGTAAGCACGCAGCACGGAACGCTGAGGACCTGGGTTCGATTCCCAGCATTGGTCTTTTTTCTGGGGTTTTTTCTGTGCATCTATATTTCAGTTTGTATTTAGTTTGAAATATCAATGTTAGTTTAATCGCACACCGATCCTTTATCTCCCAATGAAGATATTACAGTACCCTTGATACAATTTTTAACTACGTACGTGCTAACTGTGTTTAATCGTAAACGTATTGCGTTACGATTGTTATCTTTCTACCTGTGTTAATGCCACAACTTCTATGTCAACTTTTCGCAACTGCTTCATACTTAAACGTTTCGAATTTGAGTGCTAACAGCCTAGTAATAAAGGTTGTTTCATCATAACTTTTGGTGTGGAGCAACGCGTCACGATTGGCTCATAATTCTAGAACGTGCTAGGGATGCACTGGTCTAGAATACGGGGGCAAAAAGTTTAATTGTACCCCGGATGGCGGGGACGTGTGCTAGCATGGAAACTGTTGTAAATTATTTTTCCTCCCTGAAGTATTGCTGTCATAATTTAATGTTACTTTGAACTTAAGGTCTTTTTAAACAGTCTTTCAATTTGATTCCTGGGCCACCATAGAACATTGACATTGTGTTACTCTACGTCATTTTATTGTTAAAGACAAATAAATTTACTACGATAGAGTTCTATGGTGTAGGGATCAAATTGGTTGACTGCACATACCTACAACAATGTGTATTGTAAAATTTGTTATAGAGATAGTTTGAGACTCTGGAAATGACAAAGGATAGTTTTAACGGAAAAGTGCACACAGTAATTCGCAGACAGAGTCGTGGACCACAACTAAATACATATATGAACTCCTATATTGTAACTTGGGAGACGCTTCCGTTCAGCCAGTGGACTGTAAAAAAATACAAATAGTGATCATGGTGATGGTATTTATTACATTTATGTTAAGAGAGGACAGAAGCTAACCCAACAATTTCAAACCATCAATTAACATTATGCAAACCTATTAACACGTTCCTAACGACGTCCTCGGCCAGATGTCCAAAATACCACAAGAAAACAATTTAGCAAGCGCCGCAGTAATGGCCGTGTTTGGTGCAAAAACTCTGGGAATGTGGCAGCTGACCGCGTACAGGGCCGAAGTGAGGAATCTTGGACCATTCAAAACTTTTGGAGTTTCACAAAATAACTATAACTCATTATCATCATCAACATCCCAGCCAATTTACATCCCACTGGGGGCCACCACAGGGCACAGACTCTGAATTAGAGGATTTGGGCTGCAATTAGTTATAGTGAAAATAAACGAATCACTCACGTCTTAAAACGAGTTTAACTCTGCATGTTTCGCGCTAATCCGTAGCCCTTCCTCTCGGAGTCGCACGTCACGGCATCTGCCAAACGCGCACTTATTTTCACTATGAGTGAGTCTCACGGTAGTTTCATGTTTAAAGTGCAGTTAGTTAGTTTTTACTTTATGCACTAGAACATAAAAAGCCATTTTATGAAGCATTCTCTCGACATAAAGAACAACTTTACGAGCATGAGAAGTGAAAATAGTATTTTACAAAATTGTTCAAACAGAATAATTGACACTAACAGCACCATTACCTTCTAGTCTTAGAAATTTCCAATTGATATAGAACGGACCGATGCTGAACGCTCCAGATTCCGTCTCTGAAGCACCCCAGTCGACGGGGATTAATGGCGGGAGCAATTAAAGTAGTAAACAGCAGGTGCACCGAGACGGGGCCCTCGAACAAACAAAATAGTGTGGCAAAACTAACAAACACGCCGCTCCACGACGGCCAACTTTGCTTACAACAACTTATTTATTTACAAGTATTGGCTTACACGATGTGTACATCGGAAAATAGTTTGAATGCAAACACGTTTTTTAGGACTCCGTACCCAAAGAGTGCCAACGGGACCCTATTACTGAGACTCCACTGTTGTCCGTCTGTCACAGGGCTGTTAACTCTCGAACCGTAATAGCTAGACTCCTTAAATTTTATAGTGAAAATAAACGGATCACTCACGTCTTAAAACGAGTTTAACTTGACATGTTTCGGGCTAATCTGTAGCCCTTCCTCTCGGAGTCGTACGTCACGGCGGCTGCCAAACGCGCACTAAATTTTTACCGATTATGTATTACTGTAGCTGCTATATCAACATTATTATACTAAAAATGAAATAAATTTAAAAATTAAAGAGAGTCGTCATACAAGAAACATGTTTTTTTTCAGCGTTTTTACTCGTTTTTTTTTACTGAATTATTTTTAAAATCTTTGCTCGATACAGAATCCTTCAATCTTCATGTGCGAGTCCAACTCGCACTTGACCAGTTTTTTTTAATGCATTCTTCATACAACTTAGATTATAAAACAAGATAGAGGAAGCATTGTAATTTTTTGATACATATACTTGGAGCTTTTTAGGGTGCACTGCTATATAATCAAAATGGAGACTATGAAATAAACCAATCACATTACACGGGGAATGGGACGAGGTGTGGAGTTTAACCACAGAAATAATAATAAAGAGGATAGAAGTGCCTTAGACGCGTGACCTTGGCGCCGCGCTTGTGACTCGTAGGTCACAAGCGCGCGACTTGTGGCTCAGTGCTATTTGAAACGTGGGTATGACAACAAGTGCTTTAAAATGGTGTATTGCAGCATTAGCAATTGCGGAAACTCGTCCACACTGTGTAATTACACTAATAAGGGGATTACATTTCATTGTTATGTATTAATTTAATGTAATAATGCGGTTTATATCAAAATACAACTTGAGAAAATATTTCATTATGAAATATTGGTCAACACGTTATTAACACGAAACTTCATATACCATTGCTACTCATGCCCATAAAAACGGAGATCGTTTTGAATTATACGCAGCAATGTAAAGTAATTTTTGATAACCCTTCCGTCTTGCACAAAAGTTCGTGGTACGGAAAAAAAAACAGGTTACGACTAGTACAGACATAATGCCGACGCGGCCAATAAATGGCGCCGTTGTGTAAATGTGGGTATGACTTACGTTGAGTGATATTCAACGCTATCTCTAAGGTGTAAGGTTCATAATTGTTATTAAGCAAAAATTTTAGTAATTGTGTGCGTAATTGCGTAGTACGGTTCCGGTCTTTTGCATGTGTGCATTAACACAGTAAGTAGGGGGGATGAAGTAGCGACACGAGTTCCGGAATAAAATAGGAACTAAGGCATTTCTATCCTCTTTATTATTATTTCTGTGAGTTTAACTATATTTTATATTTTATTTTGTACGTCTCCGCTTTTTTTTCAAACGAAAAGCACGATGGAGTGTAGATTAAATTGATACAATACAATATGGTGAATCTTTACTGAATGCCACATTATAAGTAATTCAGAGAAGCTGAAAATGAGTTTACTTTAAAATATTATCTTCTTCTTCTATCTTTCTCTCTCTCTAATATATTTATAAAAACCTCATATCACAGTGTTTGCTATCGAACTCTTCCAAAACGGCAAGACCGATTTGAAGGAATCATTTGGCGCTATATTTGGTAGGCCTTAGAATAGGTCGTATCGTAGGCTATTTTTATACCCCTCAGACGCAGAGAACGAGGTGTTCGCAGACGAAGTCACGAGTAACAGCTAGTATTTTAATAAAGGTTAAGATTTCACGGCGCATTTTGTTAAATTAATTAACAATAATCGATTGTAAAGGCAGCAGTGGTTACCTATCATACCCTCGAAAAATGTATTTCCGAATATTAAAATCCCGAAAACGAAACGCCATTTTTTATTTTCCAAATTTTTATTTGTCGGGAGTTTTAATATCCTATATTTTCTTTTGCCAAATGTTTTAAAAATCCATGTTTATATTTGACAACTGATTCAAAATCCAACTGTATGAAATTCCGTGGGTTCATTTGCTAAATATTATATTTATTCGGCAAAATCATTATACGCGAAATCTACGTTTTGTATTTCATTAAAGATGATTTGAAATGCAAAGGGCTACGAAACAATGTCGACTCGCGGAGTTCCTATTTCGCGTAGTTTTGACGCTTCGCGCCTTGACAACACTCTAACCTAACCTAACCTATTTATATCATTATAATTAAAAAGATTGCAAGTGATTGGGTTGTCAAATAAAAAAAATGGACATTGTTATTCGGGAATTCGAATTAGTTGGAAAATAACATGGTGGTTAAATGAATCTGTGGCATTGTAAAGTTATCTAAAACAAAATTAGGGATTTTCAAATTTCGGTGAACCGTTTTCAGATAAATGAAATTCGAGTAAAAGAGTTTCGAAACATTGATAGGTTACCGGCAGCAGTATAAACATTGACTATAGCTTTACAGCTATAGCTTCGTATAAGCATTCGTTCCGTGGCCACTCTATTTCGTTCTGACCTCGTAGTTTATTGCTGTCTATTCTCAGCGCCCGTGAGTAATAAGTCTAAGAAAGTAAATGAGTAAACGGAACTAGTCGGGTAATTCCGTAGGGTTTCCGAGCGCGGTAATACGCCGTGTGCCCAAGGAAATAATCTGTTTACGTAAACAAACATGCAGTTATCCGAGCGCCATGGCGAATCATGCAGTTGCATAAGTTTATTGTGGGATTATTTTATTTATTTATTTATTGGGAAAAAAACAGCTTAAGTTAATAAATAAATTATTAAAAAGATTTCTAAATTATCACATCAGCCAAAACAGTTTCCACTTAAAGCTAATTTTTAATATCTTTATGCTCAGATAATATTCTTGTATGAATTTACTACTTAAAAAAGAAAATACAATTAGGCAATCATATTATTGAATGTATAACCAACTGAATCGCATACTTATTTGTCTCCAATTAAACAAACTTAAACTATTCATAAGCAAACAAGGTTTAACTATGATACTTTTTCATTGCAGACAAAATTCAGTTCTTGGGAACGCATTAGATGTGGATGGCACAGGACCGATCTGTTTGGCGAGCCTTGTGGGAGGCCTAATGTTCAGCAGTGGACGTCTTTCGGCTGAAACGATGATGATGACAAACTCTTGCAGTTTTACACTAAATAAATCTGATACGAGTATTTTATATTATTATTAAAACACGCTCTAACCAAAAATGAATTTCTGGCGTAATTTGTGCGGCAAAGCGGGACAGCAAACAGCTTGGTCGAACGAGTATGTAGGCATTCGGTGGTTAATTTAAGGTTCCCTGTACCACTACCATGAGTTTACAATGACTGTACTCGATAGCGACTGCGTTAATAATGCGTAATGGAGTCTCCATACAAATCATTTACGCAGTCGCTATCGAGTACCGTCACTGTAAACTCATGATAGTGGTTACTAAACTATTAAACGCGCGAGTCTTGTAGATAAATACGTACCCTGTGCATTTTGTTTTTTCCGTTAACTTTAGCTATATTATTTAGTTCACTTACTAAAACCACCTGGTAAATCGTTTTTGCTCAACTGGGAATACAATCTTTTTCCTCTTTCATCTTGCTAATATTATAAACGAGAAAGTTCGTATGGATGGATGTATGTATGGATGTTTGTTACTCTTTCTAGGTTAAACGGTTTGAGGAATTCTGATTCAATTTGGCACACGGTTAGTTTATAACCTGGGTGAACATATAGGATACTTTTGTCCCGGAAAATTGCATAGTTCCTGCGGGATGTTATAAACAAATTTATTGGAGACGGATTCGCGGGCAATAGCCAGTACGTAATAAATTTTATTAATATTGAAGTCATGTTTAATGTCAAAGGCTCTTTAATGTGAAGCGAAAATTGGTGTCATACATTTTGACACTACAAAACTGTGCAACACTAAATCGAGTTTATTTCCAACAAGTGTTCACAATTTAATCGATGTCAATTGGCGCATAATATTAACAATAACGATATTAAAAATAACGATAGATAAAACATTAATTGCAACAGTTTAAATTTTAAGTTTTTTTTTTATAGCGTGAGGAAACCTGCATACACCTGTGAAGAAATTTAATGGTTTGTGTGAAGTTCCCAATCCGCGCTGGGCCCGCATGGGAACTACAGCCCAAGCCCTCGTATTCGGAGAGGAGGCCTGTGCCCTGCAGTGGGACGTATATAGGTTGGGGTGATGATGATGATGAGCTAAGATAAAGAATAACATGACTGCCAAAAGGGAGCACAGGTACAGTCAGCAGGAGAAGTGGACGAGCGGTTTGGTACTCAAAATTATCTACACAACACACCCTACTAATATCACGGTAGTATAATTATAGTTGAATGTAGATCTTATGCGTTTTACCATTGCTCATCTGCTTCTGCTGGCGACTGTACCACTAGAGAAGTGCTAATTTCCGAACTCTCCGTCATTTGCCCGGGGACCGGATATGTTGGGATGTAACCGCATCCACCTGCGACCGATCTTCGCAGGCACCTTACATTTCCTGTATTACCGTTATTGTTTTGTTTTAAAATTGGATGTTTTCGCTTTTGGACATGGGATTATCGAAAATTATGATTTACGAACCGTGGTAGTTAGTGGTGGATAATTTTTAAATCAAACGTCATTTTGTAGAGTTTAATTGGTTTCCTTTTGTATAATATGAAGATTTTGTAGAAATTTCTGAAGGAGAATCCTTTTTACTCTATTAATGAATAACATGGATTTCTTAATAGAAGAGAAAGCATATTTTAAGTATTTAATTGAATAATGCATGGAATATTATTATATCGCTCAAAGTTGTTGAAATATTATGACGTGCTAAATGTGATGTGTGTTACATGGTCAATAAATTATTCTATTCTATTCTATGTTTGATAGGTAAATAAAATTGAAAACGAATAACTAGCGTAATGACAGTTCGTATTTTTTCACGTTATTCAGCTCAAAGGAAATTCTTGTAAATGTTTCCTTTAGTAGTTATTTTGTTCGCAAAAGCAAGTAATACAGTAATGAAATTAATGATTCCTAAGAAATGATAGATATTGTTTTGAGCTCAGAAAGCTTTGAAAGAAAAAATATTTCCAAGAAACTCGATATTAGAGCTGAAAAAAGTTTTTTTGGAGGAATAAGATACATCAATCGTGATTTTGGCGTTCAACTATAATTGGATTAATTTTGACGAATTTTGGTAAATAGACATAAGATGATGATGATTTTTACTCTCTTTTGTAACAGAAGGAGTTTTTGCCATCAGTCTTCGCCATTGCAGGAGAGTGATTTGCCAATCGGAATCTGGTATCGGGTTTTAAAGCTTACATTTCGGTGAGCGTGCATCACTCTTTACCCTTTTTCTAATGCTAAAACAAACGAAGTATCTATCGGTCACAATTGGCCGTGATTGTAGTCAAACGCAAACCTGTTTTTTGTAAAAAAAGGTAGAAGTTGTAAAACCCTTACCGGACACTTTCAATTTACGGTGTTCGAGTTAAGGTGATCCAGTGAACACACATAACGTTTTTGACGGTGATCATGTGGGGTGGATCGTGTACAGCTCTAGTATAGCGGTCAGTGAAACGACCGGGGTGACGGTACATCACGGACAAGACATAAATCCAAGGGGACGTGCCTTATCACTAGAAAAAAAACACCTCCATCTGCGCCCTGTTTTTATTGCGAGCAATAATGCAGTTTAGTAGTTTTTGCTAGTTTTTTGTGGACACACTTGTCCTTATTTTTCTCAAATTTTGAAATTCTTGCTTGCTTATTTGAAAATAGAACATGTGAAGTGCTTATTTCCGCTATAATTTGAAAAATTAAATAAAATCCATTTATTCCCGCTACTTTAACTATTAAATCTTCAAGCTATTACATAATACTTAAAATAGATAAAAAAAAAAACTAAAGAATAACCCGATTTAACTGGTTATGTATCTGTGTAGATAAAAATTACAGTTACAATCTTGTTTTAGGCAAAATTGTTTAATGGTACATGAGCCCAATAAACAGCAAACAAAAAAAAAACTGAAGAATAATCCGATTTAACTGGTTATGTATCTGTGTAGATAAAAATTACAGTTTTGTTTTGACAATCTTGTTTTAGGCAAAAATGTTTAATGGTACATAAGCCCAATAAACAGCGAACAAAAAAAGTTAAATGAAAGGTGACTTGTTAAATTTTGTTTATGAGTACTAATTGCATTAAAAGTTCCACTTTTAAAAAGTTATAAAACAAATTATTAAGAAAAAAACGTGTCAATAAAGTTTTTCTCTCGACTTCATAAAGATTTATCTAGAAGTTGTTGAAATAAAGTTTTCTGGAAATATGATATTAATGTGACTTAATAAAGAACTTTTATTTGTTCGTGTAGCTGTCATCATGAAAAAAGTTATTTTTTTGGTTTCTGAACGATATGTGGAAGTTTTACAATGGAAATAACTTCGTCAACTTTGATACTTTGAAGTGTAAGATTTGACGCAGTTTTTTTAGTTCCTAAGTGTGTTTTAAAATGTGGTACCTATACCTACTACCGTTTTGTTCAAATTGGTTTGGAATACTCCTGAAAGTGGAACACTGTGCTAGTTTTATTGCAAATGAATCATGAGTTTCTCAGTTAAAAATTACGTTGTAATTTGTGCAAAATATGCTAAAATCTTATGATTACGATAGAAAATGGGCGCTCGTCTATTTGTAAATGGTTCATAATTAGTTAAGCCAAATAACACAACGGAAAATGGCCTACAACTACTACCAAGGAGTGAAAAAGAAAATGAATTTACACCATTAGAAATGTAAATTGTACAGTAATGTATTGCATCGATTGTATAAAGTAAGTGATAGCACTCGAGGTAGAAATACGCTGGCTCTGCATTATTATCAGATGGGTCTCCACTGACAAGGGAGTTTCATTCTGAAGTTTAGGTATGTTCGGCCGGCGAGCCTCCCGGGCAGGCGTATGGCAGTAGGTTGTCGCATAATTATAATAAGTTACTCTATGGTTGTCGCTCAGCATTCGGTTCGCACGCTAGCCGCGTCGCGCGTAATTATCTTTCTGTGATTTTTGCAACAAACAATGTCTTCTAAACGATCTTATAATCCGTATAAAATATACTGTTGCGTTTAAAGGTAGTTTACTGAATTAATACATACTGTTATCTTTCTTGATTTATATACCTACCTACCTAATTAAATATCGGCGAGTGGGAACCCTGTGCTCTTGGTTTCGGTTCAGCGGTGCCCAACGGAATATGAACGCTCGTATCACACGATAAGTTTCAATTTCGCGTGCAAGCAGTTAACAATCGTAAGAGTAGGCAAATTTTTATTCCTAAAGTTGACATTTTGTTCGAGTGATCCTTCTGTACGTTAGTACTATTAGTTATTCTGTGCCACTGAGCGAGCTACCTCGCAAGGCTAGCGCATGAGGCATAGTTTTGTTCGACACAAGGTTCAAAATTGCGCTGAAAATGGCTGCCTCGCGAGGCAATTCGATCAGTGGAGAGCCCGGCTAAACTAGCTGTTGTTCGCGACTCTACCTGCAAAAAATTCGTTTATCGCTATCCTGCGGGAATTAAGAAGTAATATAATATGGACATCACGAAGAATAAGGATAGACTTACTTGCTAGACATGTTTCACACACTAATGAATGAATTTCTTCGCAGGGACGTGCCGGATTCCCTACGATGATTTCCTTCTAAATGTCATGGTAAATTTCAACTGAACGCACGAAAGTTCCGTAAACACAGAAGTGCTAAACCACCACCTTCTGCTTGAGAGACCATAAGTAAAACCACTAGGCTACCTTGGCTTTTACAAAAAATAACATGTAACATTACAAATGTTCAAAAGTTACTTATTATTTGTACGTACTTTTTTAAAAGCCCCGACGTGCAAATAATTGAAACTGACGTTGTTGTTGCTAAAACTCTTGTTTTTAAATTACTAAGCTTTCAAGTCAGACGGCCTGTCATGCGTTCAATTTGAATATTCCGTTACGTTGTATTTTTGTCCTAACTGACGGTCAATTTGTAAAATGTTCGAGAACATGTTGAAATATACTGTCCTAAAATCGGCTTTTTTCGTTGAATCATCAAATCGTATCATCATCATCATCACCATCCATCAGACTATGCTCGGCCGCTGCTGCACATAGGCCTTTCCCATGGCACGCCACTAAGCACAATCCTTGGCCAATCTCATCCAGTACTTGCCAGCCGCCTTGCAAATATCATCGCTGGAGCTGGAGAAAAACCCACGCTACGTTTTCCGATCCGTGGTCTCCACTCAAGAACTCGTTTACCTCAACAGTAATCGGTTCTTCGGGTTATATGGCCGGCCCATTGCCACTTCAGCGTGCTAATGCGGTGGGCTATGTCGATAACTTTGGTTCTCTGTCGGATCACCTTCGTTACGAATTCGATCTTGCAGAGAAACTCCGAGCATAGCCCTTTCCATAGCACGTTGAGCGACTTAAAATTTGTGGACCAGCCCTACCGTAAGTGTCCATGTTTCTGTACCGTATGTCATGACAGGTAGGACGCACTGGTTGAAGACTTTCGTCTTCGCGGGTGAGCAAAGTAATTGTTTCAGGTCATTGGATTTAAATAGCTGGTTATTTGTTTTTTTTTTTATTAAGTAATTAAATTCATATAAAACAGTTTTATATTTGGGCAAGAAATAGCTATAAATGGAAACTAGTTTAGCTAATGTGTCAACTGAAATGTTTTTATATATTTTTGTTTTATCTTAAGCTATTTGTTTCCCAATACAAATTAAAAAAAGTGTGTGAGGAATCATGTTTTACAATACAAATACATGCGTCTAAATTTTATGCAGACAAATTAAGAATTCTACGTAGCTCTGAGGACAGGTACGCTAAAGTGGCAATCGGCAGGCCGTATCGCTCGAAGAACAGATAACCGATGGGGAAGAAAGGCTCCCGAGTGGTCACCAGGAACCGGAAGACGAAACGTTGGCAGGCCTTCCACTTCCCCCTAGGTGTATCGACAACGTCTTGAGATTAGAGCAGGCAACCGGTGAACACCGGTCACAAGTAGTCGTTCATTGTAGCGGTACACATCTTCTGCATGATGATGAGTAGAATTAAAAAATATAAAAAAATTTTTACCACTGCCTCGCTTAAACACACAAAAGAACATACAATTTACGTTCAGCATAACTCTTTAACACCCAACTCGCTCCAGTTTTACTACCCAACACCTATTTCTCAAACTACACAGACGCTCCGAGTGATTTCAACTAGCTACATGTAACAATTTATGAACAAAATGTTCCCTTGCCCCGGCACGAGAAGTGCCCCTATAATGAAGTTACGCAGTTATGCCCTGCAGGAGTCCGTTTACGGCCTACGCGTTTACTGCCACTAAACTTGACTTCAGTTAACGACTGCTAAACGTTTCCGAGTTGTATCCACGTCTTACATACTTTGGGGAAAGTTGGGTTCATTTCAGTGGTAAGTTGAAATTTGTAATTTGTAATGTGGGTATTTGCAGTCTATCAATTTGTTTCCGAGGCCTTCTTAGATTTTTTTCATTTCTAGGCGACCCGGCAAAAGTTGTTCTGCTATTTTTATAAAAATTGCGATCTAAAAATGGGGGTGGGTATAGTAGGTTAAAAATACTTTACGACTTATCTATCTCGTAGGTCAAATATAAAAAAATCATTATAATCGGTCGAGTCGAACCGAGTTTATATATTAGATGACACATTAGACGACCAGATGGCCTAGTGGTTAGAGAACCTGACTACGAAGCTTGAGGTCCCGGGTTCGATTCCCGTGTCGGGGCAGATATTTGTATGAACAATACGAATGTTTGTTCTCGGGTTTTGGGTGTTTGATATGTATTTAAGTATGTATCTGTCTATATAAGTATGTTTATCCGTTGCCTAGTACCCATAACACAAGCTTTGCTTAGCTTACTTTGGGACTAGGTCAATTGGTGTGAATTGTCCCGTGATATTTATTTATTTATTATTATTTATTTATTTATATTCGTCATTCGATAAGCATAGAGACGGACTTGCAAAATGTTTTACTTGGTAATGTTTCATGTTCAATGTCACATAAACATTACTACCATATTAGTTTACTGCACATTGTTTGCAAGGCTTGTTTAAAGTTAAAGAAAACCGTCGTCAAAGTCGGTATTGCCATTTTATACGATTAGGTAGTTACATTAATTTTAAACGCCTTCTCGACCTGAAAAGCACAAACTAATTTCATGTTTTACTTAAAACATGTTTCAAACAAACACCATAGAACATCCGATATGCAATTTTCAAAGCAGTTTCCCATGGGATATAAAGCTAACCTATCTAATATTAAAGCAGAATAAAGGAAGAATAAAATTCATCTTTTTATCTATCTAAACACTAACATCTCTAGTACATTACTATTCCAGTGGAAAACCGCTCCGGTCTCTAGGGAGAGCGGGAAATGCATGCCCCTTACTGGACACACGATACCGTCTTACGTAACTTATTGCTGGAGTTACTGCTTTACTATTAAGGAGTAAATTGATTTCTGTACCAGTTTGTGTCAAAAGAATTTCAGTTTGGGAAGGTCATAAACGTTTAAAATACGTTTTTGTTACAAAATTTCATGAATTGATAGAAGTTTTTTTAGTAATAAATAATTGTATTTTTTGGCAATTTCACTTGCATTGTTACGTAAACTATATAATTATGCCTGTATCAGATTTCCAATTAAGTTGCCGAGAAGTGTGTGAAATTTCGCTTTCCGGATTTCATGTTAGCAAAAATACAAACCAATATTGCAGGTTATTAAATTTAATAAAAGCTTGTAATGACTGTTTAACTTTAACTTTGCTGTCAAATCGTTTACATTATTCATAATAATATAATGTATGTATGATATTAGATCATTCTAATACACAATAAAATAATACAAACCTATAGACGTGTTTTAATAGAATTGGAAAAAAAACTATTAATAAATGCTAAAGACTAACTAACTATTCTGTGAATCAGACCAAGCTATTCCGTATAGTATCCCGTATACATTTTTTCAATTCACAGATTAGTTAGTCAACTTGTATGCTGTTAAAAAAGGAACAATATCACTGACAATTACGGTTATCCATGGACTTAATACCTAACCAGGACTGAGTACTGCGACAAAAAGTAAGGCCGAAAAAAAAAAACAAACTAGAGAGTTGCATCTCGTTCTAATTAGGGTGATCAAGTACTGGTGCGAGTGGGACACAATTCTCTAGTTTCTCTAGTTTGTATGTAATCTCTCAGACCGCTGTCTCTAGTTGCCATTATTAAACTGTTACTGCTTGGTAATATGGGTCACTTTTGATTGACTAATAAAAGTTACTACTCAGTCCTGGTTATATGGGGTTATCTAATCGTCTGACGTTACAGTGTTGCTTGCAATTGATAGTTGACCCATCAAAAACACGACACAACTGTCAAACGGACCTCACTCACAATACTAGCGCCAATCCTCAAAACTCCTCATCAAACTTCACTTAGACCGGCAACCCAAATGGTTAGCGAACAAACCTTACAGCTCTTAACTTGAAGCAAATAATTATTTTATTTATTTAAACCGCAGCTTGTCCGAGAATTTAATTTAAAGCGGGCAAAACAAAAATCAAGACTCGAGAGTTGCCAATTGGCGTATGTTTGTCGTATTGGTGCAGGGAATCTGCTCTCTCGCCGTGATCTGCAGCCGAATGTATCGAAAAGGATGCACAATGCATACAAAGTGAACTGCAAATCCACTGAGCCGTGATTTTTCCTTGGTACAGATAGGTAGCGTCGAATTGTGACAAGGACTGATTATAGCTGCGAATCGAATGTCCCGGATTGTCCAGTTTGGTATCCATTTCAATATCTAAATGAGTTTTATTTTTATTGGTTTACAAGATCGTATTTTTTTTTAATTTTGATAAACCTTAAAGTCGGGGCACTTTGACACTATGGAAGGTAACTTTGGCTTCATATTTAAAATCAAATAGAGAAAAGTCTAATAAAAAAACTGGTGAAGCGCGAGTAGAACTTGTAGGTGATTGACGTCGTTAAAGGAGAAAAGTGACGTTGTCTATAGAGACGCGACCATAAGGTCGAATGTTCTCAAAAGAACAGTTTTTATTTGTTTCGTCGATCGCAGCATTTTCCAATCTTCAAGCCTCGAGGAATCTTCATCTTTGTCGTCGTGCTTCAGATCGCGGAGTGCAGCGGAGACACACGCTGCATCAGAGCGAAGTACGGAGCTACGACGACATGTTCCTTCCTCGACGGCCGCGCGATGAAAAAGATCGCAGGCTTTGCCGCGCCGTATTTTATAGACGCGAGCGCGAGAGTTCCGAGCGTTCTGTAGTCCGCAACCGTCTCGCTCACTTTAGAGCGAGAGCGCAATGATCCACGCCCTCTTGCGTGATCCGCGGACCTAGCACTAATTGCGCCCTGTACATATTTTATATACACTTGTAAATATTTTTTAATAAGGATTCTTCACATATTCTTCTTCACCTATTCTTCACTTATACAAATCTATTAGGGAGTTTAATTTATCACAACCACCCATCCCTAAAGTGGTGACCCCGTGAACAACAGCAACCCTCTGAAGCATAGGTCCCCAAAGGGTGACCCCGCGAACAGAACAACAGCAACTTTCCGAGCCCCCGTGAAGAACACAAACCCCTGAAGAATCCAATCCAAGAAAATGCACTCTCCAGCCGTCGATACTCAGATGCTCGTCAGTGAAATTCGAAGATTGTCCCAAGAAGTTGCCGAGCTGCGATCACGACCGCAAGACATGAACAAACAGCGCAGTCGCCCTCGCCGTAACTTCCAATCACGCCCACGCACTACGTCGCAGAACGGAAGCCGTCCAAACTCGCCCATGCCATACTGCAAGTACCATCATCGCTACGGTATGGACGCCAAAAACTGCGAACCACCGTGCAGAGCCAAGCCCATCCACACGCCGTCGGAAAATGTAACGCTGTCTGCGGCGGAAACTGGCTTTCCCGAAACATCACACCGCCTTTTCGTCAAAGACAGAAAAACCAGATTATCGTTCTTGGTAGACACGGGAGCAAATATTTCCGTCATACCAAGAACGAAAAATTCCACCGCAACGCCTCTTCCTTTCCAACTGTACGCCGCCAACAATACGGTCATACCTACATACGGTGAGAAGACTCTCGATCTCGACCTCAGCCTCCGAAGATCGTTCCGATGGAAGTTCATCATCGCAGACGTATCCAAGCCGATTTTGGGTGCAGATTTCCTGAAATTCCACGATTTAATAGTCGACATAAAACACCGCAGACTCATCGACGGCAAGACGCATCTCACAACAAACGCACAAATATGCTCTGCGCCAATACCTACCGTTCGCAGCATAGATGTGCAAGATGCCTACCACAACATCCTTGCCGAATTTCCAGGAGCCACCCGACTTACATCGATGAAATTGTCGCCGAAACATCCAGTCGAACATTTCATCGAAACTTCTGGCCCGCCCCTTCACTGTAGGCCACGCCCCATCGCACCGCATCGTTACGAAATCGTGAAAAAAGAATTCCAGAACATGATGGAACAAGGCCTATGCAGACCAAGCAAGAGTCCTTGGGCATCACCTCTTCACGTCGTGCCGAAGAAAAATGGTGACCTACGCGTGTGTGGCGATTACCGAAGGCTCAACGCCATTACTAAGCCTGATCGGTATCCCATACCACGCATACGCGATTTCACCTACCAACTCGCCGGGAAGCAAATTTTCTCCACTCTCGACCTCAATCGCGCGTATCAACAACTGCCAGTCAGCGAAGAAGACGTGGAGAAAACCGCAATCATCACCCCATTTGGTCTCTTCGAGTTTCCGCGCATGTGCCCAGGTCTCAAGAACGCCGGTCAAACGTTCCAACGCTTTATTCACGAAGTACTACGCGAACTCGACTTCGTATTCCCTTTCGTCGACGACCTACTTGTGGCATCAAACGACGAGGAAGAGCACCGAAAACACCTACGCATCGTACTACAGCGACTCGAAGAATACGGCATCACTATCAACCCGTCAAAGTGTGTTTTCGGCCAGCCGACCGTCAAATTCCTCGGCCATCAAGTCTCGGCGGAAGGAATACAGCCACCTCAAGAAAAGGTACAAGCGATCACCGACTTCCCGAAACCGCAAACCGTGGAAGAGCTACGACGTTTTCTCGGTATGCTCAACTTTTACCGGGAAAACATCAAAGACGCCGCCACCATTCAAGCGCCGCTGAATAAGTACCTACACAATGTCAAGAAGCGCGACAAAACGCCGATTGAATGGACCGCTGAGGCAACGCAAGCGTATGAAGCGTGTAAAGACAGCATAAAAACCGCCGCTTTACTCGCTCATCCGTCTCATCATGCGACACTCGCCATATTTTGCGACGCCAGCGACAAAACAGCCGGTGCCGCACTAAACCAGTACATCGTCAACTCGTGGCAACCGCTCGGATATTTTTCGAAGAAATTTACCGACGCTCAGACTCGCTACAGTACCTACGACAGAGAACTACTCGCTATCTACATGGCCGTCAAGCATTTTCGCAAGATGTTCGAGGGACGCGAAATAATCATTTTTACCGACCACAAGCCGATAACATTCGCCTATACAAAGACAAGTGCAAGTAGCGAATCGCCAAGACGCACCCGCCAGCTTTTATTCATTAGCGAATTTACCACTGACATTCGCCACGTCAGTGGGTCGGAAAACGCTGCAGCGGACGCCTTGTCACGTGTCGAAGCTATTACGTGTCCATCGCCAATCGACTACAAACAACTTGCCGAAGCTCAAGAGCGAGACAGCGATATCATTCAAGCACTCACTCTACAGAGCAATCTATCCATCAAGCAAGTCACTCTGCCCTCATCAAACATCAAAATATTTTGCGAAACATCAACTCCACATATACGTCCATATTTACCCGAAGAACACCGTCGCATCGCATTCAACGCAGTACATAACATCAGTCATCCCGGAATCAAAACGACACGAAAACTCATCGCGCAACGCTACTTTTGGCCCTCAATGAACGCGGACATCGGCAAGTGGGCAAAAGTATGCGTACAATGCCAACGCGCCAAAGTACAGCGCCATACATCGAGTCAACCGTCAATTTTCCCGCCAACCGAACGATTCGAGCACGTACACGTCGATATCGTTGGCCCGCTACCTACCGCGGCCACCGGTCATCGCTACCTCGTGACAATGATCGATCGTGCAACGAGATGGCCCGAAGCATACCCACTGTGCGAAATATCAGCTGAAGACGTCGCCAAAGCCGTCTACGAAGGTTGGATTTCCCGCTTCGGCTGCCCAGCGACCATAACAACCGATCAAGGTCGTCAGTTCGAAAGCCGAGTATTTGCATCTCTCTCGCACTTACTCGGCATCGAAAAAACGCGCACAACCCCATACCACGCGCAATGTAATGGGATTATTGAACGCTGGCACCGATTTTTGAAGGCCGCGTTAAAAGCAAGACTCCAAACCGCAAGAAGCTGGATCGACGAACTACCTACAGTACTACTCGGAGTACGCGCCGCGATGCGAAGTGACACCGGCGTAAGCGCAGCCCAACTCACCTACGGATGCAACGTACGCTTACCCGGTGATTTCTTATCACTGACCCGCGATGACGTCACCCTAGACTCCGCCTACGTCGATCAGCTGCGAGACACAATACGCAACCTGAGACCAATGCCGAACCAACCACACAGCAGCACGAAATCCATATTCGTACATCGCGACCTGCAAACATGCGAATATGTATACGTACGCATAGACGCCGTAAAGAAGCCGCTACAAGCACCTTACGACGGACCCTATCGCGTGCTGAAAAGAGATAGCAAGATATTTACCCTACAGCTACCTAACCGGCAAACAAATATATCAATAGACCGTCTCAAACCTGCCTACACCATCGCCGAGCAAGATACAACTATACCTACTGCTACAACACCGACATTCTGCAACAATAAACAAAGCACATCAAAGACGATCGACAAAACCACTACAAAACCAACAACAAACGACCTGAAACAACAAGATCCGAACCTGAAACAAAACACAGAACAAAACGACTCAACACCTACAACAACAAGCAGAACTTCTCGCCGAGGCCGCACTATCCGCCTGCCGGTACGCTTCGCTTGAAGGGGAACCCTGTAGGTGATTGACGTCGTTAAAGGAGAAAAGTGACGTTGTCTATAGAGACGCGACCATAAGGTCGAATGTTCTCAAAAGAACAGTTTTTATTTGTTTCGTCGATCGCAGCATTTTCCAATCTTCAAGCCTCGAGGAATCTTCATCTTTGTCGTCGTGCTTCAGATCGCGGAGTGCAGCGGAGACACACGCTGCATCAGAGCGAAGTACGGAGCTACGACGACATGTTCCTTCCTCGACGGCCGCGCGATGAAAAAGATCGCAGGCTTTGCCGCGCCGTATTTTATAGACGCGAGCGCGAGAGTTCCGAGCGTTCTGTAGTCCGCAACCGTCTCGCTCACTTTAGAGCGAGAGCGCAATGATCCACGCCCTCTTGCGTGATCCGCGGACCTAGCACTAATTGCGCCCTGTACATATTTTATATACACTTGTAAATATTTTTTAATAAGGATTCTTCACATATTCTTCTTCACCTATTCTTCACTTATACAAATCTATTAGGGAGTTTAATTTATCACAACCATCCATCCCTAAAAACTCATACATGGCGGGTTCCGTAGCTACGTACAATGTTTTAAAAACAGTTCAGTTAAAAATCGCCGAGATGTAAGCACTAAAATCGTAAACGTATAGGTAGGTTTTCGATTAACATTCAAATAGTCATAGCCGTTAATCGTTACCTAGCAAGAAAATGGTCTTGCTCGAACAAAAAGGAGTCTTGACAGACGGACAGAAGGACGGACGGATAAAAAAGTAATTCCATAATTTAGTTTTGGGGGCATTGAACGAAAAAAAGACAATTTATATTTATAAACGAGCAACGTGACTGGGTAACTGACTAACAAAAAATGCACAGGCTAAATCACTTGGCCTAGAAACATAAATTTTAGCGGACATGGTGCCTGTATAATCATAACGGTGTAGTAGGAGATTTCCCAAAATTTCCACGGAATATACTTAGAGCTAGCCAATTTTTTATCCTTCCACGAGATTGAAGAAGGGATAAAACTAATGAGATATTAATAAAATAATAGCTACAGAACTCTGTCACTCGAGTAGTAATTTTCTCAATAACTCGAATGAATAAACTCACAACAATAGTAATAAAACTGTTCCTCGAAATACATTTTCAATCGTTAAGAGTAAAATACGGAGAAAAAGTTATTAATTAAAGGAAAGAAGGTATTCTTTGTAAACCTCTTTGCTCAATTAAACGAGTACTTAGGGCTCCCTTTGTCGACGTTTCATTCTTTAATTGACGCAAAAGAATACGTAAGCCGGTATTTGTTTTTGTCTTATAGAACAACTAAGCTGTCGCATTGTTATCGATTAAAAAAGAGAACAACAAATTGAAAGTGTTTTTCACTATTTTACTCTCAAACAGTAGTAGGTACCTGACTAAAGTAACTATTGTTTTAATGAGAAAGAAATGGCTTAATATTTTGGTTACAAAATCTTCCGTATTGAAATATTTGAATCGTGATGCACGATAGGTGAAAGTCGTAATGGTTTTCCTTGACTTTTCTTTTCAACAAACTCTTATATTCTCTTTAGAAAAAGATAAATAGAGAAAAAAACCGGCCAAGAGCGTGTCGGACACGCACAAGGTAGGGTTCCGTAGCCATTACAAAAAAATCAAGTAATATTTTTCTAAGGATTTCGTATGTGTACGGAATCATCTAAGTTTAGGTATGTTTTATACCTTAGGCTACTATTTACTCTTAAACTACAAATAATTTCCAAGCAATCGTAGCCGCTATAATTTTCCTAGTAAATTTGATATATTTACTACCATTCTGATTTATTTCAAATTTTTCCACCTAACAGTTTAGATTTTAGAGGGGGGGGACGCTCGATTTTAATGAAAATTTTCACTTTAAAGTTGAATATTTCGCAAACAGATCACTGAATAGAAAAATCATGTTAGCAACTCCGCAATGGTTTTAAAAGACCTATCCAACGATACCCCACACTATAGGATTAGTCGAGAAAAAAAATCACCCCCCTTTACGCCTGTGGGAGGTACACTAAAAAAAATTTTTTTTTTATTTTTTGTTTTACCACTTTGTTGGCGTGACTGATATGTATATTCATGCCAAATTACAGCTTTCTAGTACTAACGATCTCTGAGCTTAGCCGCGGACAGACAGACAGACGGACAGACATGGCGAAACTATAAGGGTTCCTAGTTGACTACGGAACCCTAAAAAAGGACGAAAATAAAATCAAGAAGAAAAAAAAATCAACACTTACAGTCAAAAAAATCGACTCATGTAAAATACGTACGTCGTCGTACTCTGATCGATTGACAATTGAACACATTAGTTGAAAATGCTAAATCTTAGCCTTATAAAAACTTTATACTCAGGTACCGTTAACCGGGGTGAATTTGAACTGCGGGGCGACCAACTCACACAATTTTGTTAGCATTTGCTATTCCTTGTCGATGTTTTCATCGTTCTTCTTTTTATGTACATATCAACCATTTACCTACCTCAGTTGGATAATGTTGACTTTATAGCGATTTTAAAACTATGAAAGTTGCCCCGATTCGGTCAAAGGCACCTCGGTTTACGGTAACGCAAAAATGAAGCGTTTAAAGTTTTAACTAATTTATAGCCTTCTTTAGAACTGGGAGCGATTGATTTATTATTTCAAAGCCTGGCCCTTTCTCTTTTCACAGCTTTATTTTACACAATTCCTAAAGGAAACATTTAGTTTCAGATTTCCGCTTATAATATCGTTAGATAAAGTTGATTGAACATTTTTCCTCAGACTGATTTACTGACGTTATCTCGCTAAACATTTTATTGCTTTTTAAACTCGAAACACGGTCAATAAAGTTAAACTTTCTGTTAAGTTTATAGGTTAGTTTGAAAGTACCAGTTTTGATTTAGAAGTTAGAATTTTACAGAAATATTTCTTTTAAATTATTATCTATACCTATAAAACAGTACCGTGACTGACTGACTGATTGGTGACTGACTGACAGACAACGCACAGCCTACACTACTGGTGCTAGAGACTTGAAATTTGGCATACATGTACCTTGAGTATTGTAGAGGTGCACTAAGGAAGGATTTTTTGAAATTCCCACGGGATAGGAAAATATCTAAACTTTCTTTGTGTGTAGCGGAATCTCAAAAACTATTTAGCCGATTTTACAAATTCTTTCACCATTAGAAAGCTACACTGTCCTTGATTGACAAAGGCTACTTTTTCTTCGGGAAAATACAAAATTCCCACGGGATAGAAAAAACTGAATTCATATTTGGGGCTGATTTTAAAAAATCTTTCACCAGTACAAAGCTACAACACTATTCGTGATTAGTATAGAGTACTCTTCTTCGGGAAAAGGCAAAATTCCCGCGGGATAGAAATAAGTGAATTCAACTTCGGGGTTAATTAAAAAAAAAACCACCATTACTAAACTGCACTATTTTGATTGACGTAGGTTACTTTTTTCCGGAAAAATGCAAAATTCCCACGGGATAGAAATAAATTAATTCAGTTTCGGGGCTGAATTTAAAAATTCTTACATATTATGTGATATAACAATCCCCGATTGACATGGGCTACTTTTTCTTTGGGAAAATACAAAATTCCCACGGGATATAAAAAATGAATTCAACTTCGCGGCTGATTTAAAAAATCTTTTACCAATAGAAAGCTAAACTATTCCTGATTGGTATAGACTAATACTCTTCTTCGGGAAAATCCTAAATTCCTACGGGATAGAAATAAGAGACTTGAACTTGGGGGCTGATTTTTAAAATTATTACACTAATAATAAAAAGCTACTCTGTCTCTGATTTAAACAAGTTAGCTATGAAGTATCTTTTTTTGTACTTATTTTTTCAACTTCATTTTTTTTTTTTTTTTTTTTTTTTTATTACTTTTACGGTCATCCCGTGAAATCATACATTTCGTACTAAATACAAACTGAAATATAGATGCACAGAAAAAACCCCAGAAAAAAGACCAATGCTGGGAATCGAACCCAGGTCCTCAGCATTCCGTGCCGCGTGCCATACCCCTACACCACCACTGGTCTAGAGATTAGACACGAATCTTTCCTATACATCATACATTTCAATCTGCTAAATCATCACCTTATGCAGTGACAAACGCACATCTATGTTACACCCTCATCGAGAGATTTTAACACTCCTTCGGAACTAACCGCTCACCTGGACAAGAGATGGCGCTACTGTGCAACTTTAAACAAGTTAGCTATGAAGTATCTTTTTTTGTACTTATTTTTTCAACTTCATTTTTTTTTTTAATTACTTTTACGGTCATCCCGTGAAATCATACATTTCGTACTAAATACAAACTGAAATATAGATGCACAGAAAAAACCCCAGAAAAAAGACCAATGCTGGGAATCGAACCCAGGTCCTCAGCATTCCGTGCCGCGTGCCATACCCCTACACCACCACTGGTCTAGAGATTAGACACGAATCTTTCCTATACATCATACATTTCAATCTGCTAAATCATCACCTTATGCAGTGACAAACGCACATCTATGTTACACCCTCATCGAGAGATTTTAACACTCCTTCGGAACTAACCGCTCACCTGGACAAGAGATGGCGCTACTGTGCAACTTTAAACAAGTTAGCTATGAAGTATCTTTTTTTGTACTTATTTTTTCAACTTCATTTTTTTTTTTTTTTTTTTTTTTTATTACTTTTACGGTCATCCCGTGAAATCATACATTTCGTACTAAATACAAACTGAAATATAGATGCACAGAAAAAACCCCAGAAAAAAGACCAATGCTGGGAATCGAACCCAGGTCCTCAGCATTCCGTGCCGCGTGCCATACCCCTACACCACCACTGGTCTAGAGATTAGAGGCGGAGGAGGAGAGGTTTTTTCTGGGGTTTTTTCTGTGCATCTATATTTCAGTTTGTATTTAGTACGAAATGTATGATTTCACGGGATGACCGTAAAAGTAATAAAAAAAAAAAAAAAAAAAAAATGAAGTTGAAAAAATAAGTACAAAAAAGATACTTCATAGCTAACTTGTTTAAAGTTGCACAGTAGCGCCATCTCTTGTCCAGGTGAGCGGTTAGTTCCGAAGGAGTGTTAAAATCTCTCGATGAGGGTGTAACATAGATGTGCGTTTGTCACTGCATAAGGTGATGATTTAGCAGATTGAAATGTATGATGTATAGGAAAGATTCGTGTCTAATCTCTAGACCAGTGGTGGTGTAGGGGTATGGCACGCGGCACGGAATGCTGAGGACCTGGGTTCGATTCCCAGCATTGGTCTTTTTTCTGGGGTTTTTTCTGTGCATCTATATTTCAGTTTGTATTTAGTACGAAATGTATGATTTCACGGGATGACCGTAAAAGTAATAAAAAAAAAAAAAAAAAATGAAGTTGAAAAAATAAGTACAAAAAAAGATACTTCATAGCTAACTTGTTTAAAGTTGCACAGTAGCGCCATCTCTTGTCCAGGTGAGCGGTTAGTTCCGAAGGAGTGTTAAAATCTCTCGATGAGGGTGTAACATAGATGTGCGTTTGTCACTGCATAAGGTGATGATTTAGCAGATTGAAATGTATGATGTATAGGAAAGATTCGTGTCTAATCTCTAGACCAGTGGTGGTGTAGGGGTATGGCACGCGGCACGGAATGCTGAGGACCTGGGTTCGATTCCCAGCATTGGTCTTTTTTCTGGGGTTTTTTCTGTGCATCTATATTTCAGTTTGTATTTAGTACGAAATGTATGATTTCACGGGATGACCGTAAAAGTAATAAAAAAAAAAAAAAAAAAAAAAAAATGAAGTTGAAAAAATAAGTACAAAAAAAGATACTTCATAGCTAACTTGTTTAAAGTTGCACAGTAGCGCCATCTCTTGTCCAGGTGAGCGGTTAGTTCCGAAGGAGTGTTAAAATCTCTCGATGAGGGTGTAACATAGATGTGCGTTTGTCACTGCATAAGGTGATGATTTAGCAGATTGAAATGTATGATGTATAGGAAAGATTCGTGTCTAATCTCTAGACCAGTGGTGGTGTAGGGGTATGGCACGCGGCACGGAATGCTGAGGACCTGGGTTCGATTCCCAGCATTGGTCTTTTTTCTGGGGTTTTTTCTGTGCATCTATATTTCAGTTTGTATTTAGTACGAAATGTCTGATTTAAAAACAAAATAGGGTAAAACAGTTATTTCTATCCCGCGGGAACTTTACCTTACACTTTCCCGGGATAAAATAAGCCTGTTTTAATCAGGCACAGCCTTCCTACCAGAACGAGAGGACTTGGACCGTAGTTCCCACGCGGGTCCAATGCGATTTGGAAAACTTTACACACACCATTGAATTTCTTCGCAGGTGTGTGCAACTTTCCCCGCGGTGTTTTCCTTCACTGTAAAGCTCATGATAAACTTCAAACGTAATTTAGCACATGAATTCGGAAAAACTCAAAGGTGCAAGCCCGGCCTCAAACCCACGACCCTCTGCTTAAGAGACCATAGGTCAAACCACTAGGCCACCACGGCTTAGCGGCTATAGAATTCAATTATTCCTATTCCGCGGGAACTTTGGATTTTCCTGGCATTATCCTATGTGTTTATCCATGTAATGTAATAAACTAACTGTGTGCCAAATGTCATCCAAACAACGTTATCGTCTTCGCGTACGAAGTCGCGGGCAAAAGCTAGTGTAGGTATAATTACTTACATTTTTCGTGAAACAACATTCCCCAAGTGAAATATGCGCTAAACTTTTTTATTTTAGAAGTATCCATATAAGTATCTGTCCATTCTTATAAAAGACTCTTTGATTTTGTATTGGGATTTCAATAATAGCTTCAATTGCCTAGTAGGTATTGCTATGATACGGCATTTGCGCAGACCGTATCACGTACAATATTATAGCTTGTATGTTTTTCGAATACATCCGGCTTCCATTGTACCGAGGAAAAGTTTTCAAAGCTGCGAAATTTCTGTAAAGAAAGTTCTCAGAAATTAAAAGTAGCAAACAATTAAATCATGTCAAGATTTTACTAGATACATACCTACCTCATTAGTTATTGCAAGAGACTGCCTCATTAATATCTGATACACATTTAATATTATTCCCAATACTATTTACGACAATTTCTCACAAGAAAACGGCTGAATGGAAACTTGTGTAAGTTTCCAAAAACTTCCTGAACTATCCTGCATTTTGAGAATGTTCTGGAAACTGTACGGTCAACTTTAATTGCTGAACAACTTGCCACTCTTCGCGTTTTAGCCGTGTAATAAAAATCAAGATATACGAGTATATAAGCGACTAAACCCGATTTACATTACACGACTAAAATACGAACAGTGGCAAGTTGGTCAACAATTAAAATTGTTGACCGTAGAACGTGTTAATGTTAATGCAAGATTTTTTTCAATTTGTGTACTGTAATTTGCACTGAGTATTTATGTAAGTACTCGTACTTAGCTAACAATCACGTAAAGGTTTGCGAGTGAACAACATATTGTGATTTCTGCTCTGAAATATTTTCCAGTACTCACATTGTCAGTAATGGAGTGGCAAGCGGAAACACAATCGTCGGTTAGTCCGACGGAGACTAACTCGTATTTTACAAATATAGAAAATATGGCAGCTGATAGTATCAGGGATAAATTTGACTATAAGTGCATGTTTGATTCAACTTTCATCACTGGCAAATTGGAGTATCATTAAAAAGCTTCAGGTAAATTCTATGTTTTCTTACAACCCATTATCTATATACACAACTTTGCATAGTTCCCGCGGGATCGCGATGAACAAATTCTTTGCAGACGAAATCGCGGGCATTAGCTACTTTTTTATATTGTTGACTTTTGCCTGCGACTTCATAGTTCATAATTGTGCAACGTGTTGGATGTTCACTATAGTTCATAACGGCTGTTGACTATAGTAAGCAATGCAGAAAACAGGTAGGTTGTATCGCTTCAAAGCGACCCTTTGCAACAGAATGACATACAGATTTCGACATTGACCTTAATTATGGTATGACACAATTACAAGTATACTTGAAAAATTAAAATTTACAAACTCATCACATTTTAATAAGCTGAGCAGCATAATTATGTAGTAACTAATAAGTAATAAATTATACATAATTCACAGTTTCTTAAGAGACTCGGTGTGTCTACATTACGCTCAATCTTAATGATGTGCTAGTTTAACTATGAAACACATTCCTAGCAGTTAGGAATGCCATGCTTCGTTAATCACTCTGATCTTAAATTATGCACAGTTTGGCAATCCATTTCCTTTATACAAGTAGATAAATTATAATTAATGCGCTTAATTCAATGATAGGCACTAATAGCTATTGAACATAGACGGCTAAGCCAATAATACGTAACTAATATAGCAGATATAGCTGTTACTCACGACTCTGTCTGCGAAAAATTCGTTTATCGCTGTCCCGCGGGAACTATGGAATCTTTTAGGATAAAATTTACTTTATGTACCTACCTTGTTTCCTTATTGTTCAATACCAAATTTCATCGGAATCAGTTCAATTGTTTAACCGTTGAGAGGTCACAGACAGACTGGCAGACCGACTTTTAGTTAGATAGTATTTAGGGTATGCTCCCGGTACTGAGCTTGTATGGCGAGAACAGGGAATTCCCGGTTCCGGTACCGTATTTGTATGGAAATCCAGTACCGGGAGCAAACCCGCTCCCGGTATTGCTAGACACTTAGCCTAGCCTACTGGAAAGTAATCCTGACTATGAAGCCCCCGGGTCCGATGTCCGTTCAATGCGATACGTAAGCATGAAAAATAAAAAAATACTTGTTCTTAAGGGATTATTGTGTATTTAAGTATGTATGTTTAAACGTTGTATAGCACCCTAAGTTAAGAAAACTATCAACTGTAGGTACCACGATTTGCACTTGCAAGCACCCGCTACCGCCAGCAGCGGGGCTTAAATTGATAACGAGTTTTTTATTCGGATATACAAAGCCACTTGCTCAACTTTTACAACTGTCAAATCAATATTATTACCTACCGTCATTACCTATTGTTAGCTAATTTTTCATAGAATCAAAAGGCCAAACTCAATAGCCAGAATCGAACGCGGTCATTTTACAAACTGCCTCAAATCAATTGGTCGAATGACCGTTTAAACTTACACACCAATAACAATCAGAAACAAATTTCGAAACAAAACAATAACATCATTGCATAATCGATTACTTTACAAAACAATGCTTCAAATAGAATTGCAAAATTTATGTTATGAACTTTAGAATTGGAGCTGTGATTTACTTCTAGATAATTACTAAAATGCCTTTAAGTTGGTGATGGAATGGCTTGTATTGCATGGGCCGTAATAAGTGAGTAGACACAAATCTGATATATAAAATTCTCGTGTCGCGGTGTTTGTTACCAAACGCCTCCGAAATGGCTCGACCGATTCTCATGAAATTTTGTGTGCATATCGGGTAGGTCTGAGAATTGGTCAACATCTATTTTCATACCCCTATTATTCTTCGCAAACGGAGTCGCGGGTAACAGCTAGTGATTTATTAAAAGTGAGCAGAGCAGAACTAACTAACAAAAGGGAGTATTACTCAGGAATAATGAATTGTAAAAGCCGTGGTGGCCTAGTGGTTTGACATATGGCCTCTCAAACAGAGGGTCGTGGGTTCAAATCCCGGCTCGCATTTCTGAGTTTTTCGTAATTTATGTGCGAAAGTACATTTGCAATTTACCATGAGCTTTACGGTGAAGGAAAACATCGTGAGGAAACCTGCATATACATTTGTGTGTGTGAAGTTCCTAATCGGCACTGGGCCCGCGTGGGAACTACGGCCCAAGCCCTCTCATTCTGAGAGAAGGCCTTGTGCCCTGCGGTGGGACGTAAATAGGCTGGGATGATGGGGATGAATGAATTGTAAGTGACAGCACTTCTTCCTATCTACTATCATAAATCCATGTCTATCTATTGACTGCGCTGGTATTTCTGATCTGTGCCTTTGGCACAAATTAGTACATTTTGAGATAAATTACAAATTTGTCTTATAAAACTAGTACCTATCAGTTTAAAGTGCGATTTTAATGGTCCATTCAAAATACGGATTATCAAACTTCGGCTCGAATTCGGAAATTCATTTTAATGAAAAGTCAAGTTATAAATACACGACGAAATAACTACTTCGATTCCGGAACTATGATAGAGTTTAATTAACAATAACAATGGACGGTTGTTAGTTGCTTTTATAGTTTTCGTAGTGACCTAATAATGCAGGTAAATGGAAAGTTAGGCGTGGTCGGGCGGACCGGTTCGATGCAAAGTATCCTTGTGTTAAGCCGTAAGGTGATCTAGTTATAGCCGTGCTTGTGGCAATTTGTGCAAGCAGAATGCGGAGGCAGCCCAACCCAGTCGAGCCTTGGGTATCAGGAAGTAAACTGGTGCAATTATCAAGTAAGTACATTTTAGCGTGTGGCGTGTACGAAATTTAACTGAATTTTTCGCGTGATTTATTGAGTTTTCGGGTTTTAAGGAAGTTTAAGAACGAGTTATGGAATAAAAGGTTCGTTTGAAATAATATAAGCCCAAGAGGAGGATTATAAGCTTTGTTAAGAAGTGCAATGCAATTCACAAGGACGGAATGTAAAAAAAAATTATATTGACATTGATTGATTTTTCCTCGTTGCGTGTTTCGATGGGTTAGGTTAGTATACGTAGTAGTAGGGACATTTAATTGAGCACACTGGAAATGTGCAGTCGTAATATCGATGATGATAGGACTGATAGGATAGGGTAAGAATATTCAGTTTTACTTAGGAAATTCTACATTTATTTACAAGTTCAGCTGAAACAACTGAAGCGTTTTCCAATCAGACCCTCCTCCACAAATAACAACAACGATCAACATATGTATACCTGTCCATTAACTCACAATATCACAGCAAACAACAATTAAGAAATGCTTTTGAAGCGGCCCAATGCGCACTGCACGGGACCCTCCGATGACTCGGCGAATTGCTAATTGATGCATGCTTTTTACGTGTCTCGGGCTTTACAAATCGCCGAGGCCCTTTATGTAATTTAGATTTATACTTTGTGGAAAGAATAAGTGTAGCCATCAGGCGCTCTGTTGAGGCTGAACTTGCCGGGAGGGAA
Source organism: Archips crataeganus (assembly GCA_947859365.1). Lineage (NCBI taxonomy): Eukaryota > Metazoa > Arthropoda > Insecta > Lepidoptera > Tortricidae > Archips > Archips crataeganus. The sequence goes on along the minus strand of OX402059.1, from coordinate 11,495,831 downwards.
GAAGCGGGATGGTTGTGGTGTCGTCTCTTCGTAGTACTGCTGGCGAGCTTGCGGTTGCGGTTGGTACTGCTGGGCAGGCTGGTACGACTGCGTGTTCAAGCCGCTGTACTGAGCTTGCTGCACGCCAGGATAAATGTTGTTAGCAGTGTACTGCTGCTGCGGCTGGGGTTGATACTGCGGCTGCGCCTGAGGCTGGTACTGGGGCTGGGGCTGGTATTTCGGCTGCGCCTGGTATTGAGGCTGCGGTGCTACGTAGTTCTCCTGTTCGTACAACTCAGGGTAGTATTGACCATCATCTTCATTGGGCTTGCCGCCGTAGTTGCGTTGAGGAGCGGGGGCATTGTATTGCTGAGGAGCACTGTATTGCGGCGCCTTGTAATCCGGAGAATTGTATCTCGGATCAGGTGTGTAGGCAGGCGTAGGAGCGACAGGCAAAGGCGCGGTAGGAATGTGGTCCCCGGTCGCTTGGAAGCCGTTCTTCCCGGCGACATAGTTCACTGTTTTCCTTTGACCACTGTCATCGATGTATGAATAACTGCCTCTTCTGCTGCCATCAGCATCGGTTTCTTCTTTGAAGTTGATTCCGTCTTCTTGCTGGTACGCCGCGCCGAAAGCTCCATTTCCGCTGAGATAGCGGGCCTCCTGAAGGATGGCTGCTGTTTTTGGGTCTCCCGCGTATTTTGGGACGCGTTTGCCGCCACCCTCCTGTTGGCACGTCGCGATCGCGAGCACAAAGGCTAATACAAGGAGCCTGTACATTTTGCGTTCAAAATGCGCACTGCCCGCGTGAAAGTAACTTAATATGTCGTTGCGGGCGGGTGAACTCGTTTTATACGAACAGCGAAGGCCTTGACGCGTATTGGAAGGGCCCGCGGGTGCGACCGCGAAAACCGCGCGTTCATAGCTCCCGCCCGCATCGGATGCATGCGTGGACCTCATCAGGGAAGTGACATTAAGGCGAAGATCACATGTGTCGTCCTAGAGGGCCAAACGGCCTTCATTGAATGTCAACTAGTTGATCTATTTTTCATTGTAATTATTTTACTTTTTGCTGTATAAATTGTTTTTATTTCGACAGATGCATTATTTTGTAGAGTGTGCCAATATTTTGCTTATCAAATTTAATTTGATGTTAGTATGTTCGTTAAGATAAAAATTGCGATAGCTAATTCTTTCGCATGTAACCTTTGAAAATTAAATATAACAATTAATGCGGTTCTCACATGGCGTTGTCAGATTTGCGTAAAATTACTTAGTGTTGTGATGTCTCGGTGTGTAATTATTAATAGTGCTTTGTTCTAGCTTAGTTAATTCACGGGTTACTGGAGCACAACGCTTCATTGCATCATTACATATTTCGTTTAAATTGCTTAAAAAAAAACTAGTGTGAATTACCTTCACTATACCTTTACCTACTTTGAAATAGTACCTTTTATATTTATAGTAGACCAAGTTTACGCACATACCTAATTTTTAGAAACATAGTCGAGAATAATTCAGAAATTTGATTGAATTTTATACGTAGAGGAATTATAATTTTGCGTAATATCCTATGTATAGTCCCTATACTAAGTCGTAACTAAAGCCTTGTCAGCTCTGTCGAGATCGAACCATTAAGTTAATCTAAAAAGTCTCCGTATAACAGAGTCTCCTATTGCATTTCAAAGGAAACTGAATAGACATTTTAACCCTCGGAGCAATGACTGTGACAAAATAAACTCTCGAGGTAACCGAACGCGACAACGTATTACGAATTATTCCTGGTCCTTTGCTGTTGCCGTGACAATTTTGGATCTTGACAGGACAATATCTTTTTAATTAGATCGGAAACAAGTGCCGTCTTTAATTTGTGAATACAATTGTACAAACAGGGCCAATTTTAAAATAATTGATGTGAAATGAATCTGGAATTTAAAATTACAACCAAATTTGTTGTAAATTTGGAAGGAACAAGAACTAAGGTAAATATTACATACATTTTTTAAGTCAAATGTACGTTCTCGGCTACTTGCAGACTAGGGAGTAGGAAGTCTAGGGGAGAGGCCTAGCCCAGCAGTGGGTTACCAACACAGGCAAGAAAAATCTGTGGTGTTAAATAAATAATTAGACATTTATAGTAGTATAAATAGTTAAGATTACAAAAGGATACAGCAAGACAGCCATAATACAGACCAAAATCATTCAGATTCATTATTTACTTTTTCTGAAATTCTGATTGATGTACTCTGCAAGAAGATACTAACTATTAGGACTTTTACAATCTTTTGACTCTTTTAACTTCATATTTTGCAGACAACACCTAAGGAACTAGACATAAACAGACAAAAAACAAGATTCCTATAATGAAGTAAAATTTCATAGCATTAGTAATCCTAAAACTTAAAAAGTGTATTTTGTTGTTAACATGGCCTAACTACTTGTTAAAACCTAGTGGCATACATTGTCAATAGTCTAATACGTGTGGTAAGTAAACCGTCCCTGTAGACAGGAATACTAGCAAGCTTAAAGCATTGAATTGGACCAATCAGGCGCCCGCAATCAGTGAAACAATAGCCATTATGGCGTCTGCGAGGAATTGAGATCGGTGTGTACATTCTGAGTAGATTTAGTATAGCTGAGTTTACCAATATAATATATACAGTTAGAGACTATATTATATATGAATAACATTGTAAACACTATAGATCCTTTGTTATCTAATGTAACAAGCGAGTGTAGAGGTAAATTTAACTGTATCATGAAAAATTACTAATATTATTGGTAAGCAGGTTCTTTGGTTCACTTAGTCAATGCTTAAAGTATTTTAGTTAACTATGGAATGATTTCGAATTTTTTTGCAGAGTTCCATACCAATCTATTAAAAAAGTTGTAGTTTGTTTTAGTATAAAACTAGGCGGCTAGCTTTTAAAGGTATACTTAATTGAATGTTTATGTTTTCAAATGCTTGTTGATTTCAAAAGTAAAGCCAAAGAAATGTAGGTTAACGTTATTTATGACATGTAAGACAGTAACTCGACTGCATTCAACTAGCTGTACTTAGCGGTTGAAATGTTTAAAGTTTCTTATAGATCCGGTATAACATTCTCCTTTCAAATTGTTCTTTATTCAATGGATTTAACGTTTAATATATAGCCCACATCACTAGTACGGGAGCACGAAGTAAGGATTTTGTCACGTTCTTGGGTAGTTACCGACCTGTTCTATTAAGAAAACCTTTAAATCTCGTCTAAGTAATCTATTTGTTTCAAATTCGGCATTTAAAACTACAAGTATTCGTAGGTCATATCAAATTGAACATGTAAATGCAATGTGATCAAGTCGAATTCTTAACGTTGGCGTCAGCACGTGGTCGTTGACCTTGCAAGTAAGTTGTCCGGCAATGGTTTTTGTAGAGTATGAACTTATGCTAAGTAATTTTCGCACAGACTCATTTTTATCTCTGTCAATTTAATCATACTGAAATTATAAATGCCAAAGCAATTAACAACTGTTACGTCAGATCAAAGACCACATTGTCTTCATGAGAGTGCTCGTAATCGCATGCATTACCTCTTCCCACCCTCATCGGTAAACAGATGAGGGCATCTTGTGACACAGAGAAATAGTGAATACGATTGTGATTCTGAGCGCGTTAGATAATATGGCCTCAGAGGCCGTATTGCCTAGGCCGTATGGCTTAAAATCCGACACGACAGGGGGGTGTACAGAATTATTTTACCAAAGAACGGCTGACTGTTTTAAAACTGTCTTCTACATGACACTGGCAAAATTGTCCTGCAATGGACCGAGCCATATTTTTTGACTAACTAGTTAGTCTGGTTTTTAAATACATGGTACGATATCCTGTTACAAATACTGTAATGAATGAGCTAGCCATGTTACTAATGTCTACCTAGTTAACTGTTTTGCATGAATAGCGGACATAAATATACTTGATAATATATCTCAGGTGATATTACTCAGTTATTATATCTACCTCTGGAGATAATTAATGCAGTAAAAACGAAACCCATGGGCGCCGGGAGAGGGGTGCAAAGAAGTGCTTTTACACCCCCTGGCGTGAAAAACTACAGAACATTACTATGATATAGAATTGCGAAGAAGTATGCCCCCTATGAAAATAATCCTGCCGGCGAGACTATCACAAACCCTAGTGTTTATTAATATAATTAATTTGAAGACATATTACCTGCCACAATCAGATACGTCAATTAACGACAAGTCTATTATTAAAGGTTTCTATTTGAAATAGCTAATCACTCAAATACGATTAAATCTCATATTGAAGCGAAAGTTTCACGGGTTGGAAGGAGGTTTATCTTTGTGTTGATATCAGAAGTTTGCTGATATAACTTTGGATTCAGAAACTAGTGATTCGTTCAAAATAACCTACTGAATCGAGTGTGTTAAGTCAAGTTTAAATACTTAGTGACGATTTTGACTGTCAACTATTTGTGATCAGTGCTAACATTTTTTTTATTATTATCCAGTTATATTTTCCTTCCAATTCTCCTTTTATTTTCAGATTGTACCATTATATTCATAGTATTTGGAATAAAATCCGCGTTTCCAAATAGTTTGATCCGTCAGTAAAACAATTTTGAAAAAAAACAAAAAGTTCGACTATCGAACTACGGGTAGGACTACTGGATGGATAAAGGATAGGTTAACAAAAATGTTTCAAACAATATCTGCAGGTAATATTATGCTTTGAAATTTTGTAGTAGACATAATGTCATGAATACTATAGAAAGAGAGATACAGTTAGGTGTAAAAGTGTCCCAATTATAGTGCCTATGTAAATTGCAAAAAAAATTATGGCATGCTTCTCCTAATAATAGTAATGCTTCAAACTTTCTACAGACCTGCACCCAATACGTTTTGTTATCATTGACAGTTTTCTAAGAATGTTTGATCCACAACTGTTTTAAAACTATCGTAAATTGGAGATAATAATGACTGCCGACGGGGTAATTAATCATTTATGTCCGAATCATAGTTACGAAGTTACCAATTGAGTAAAAGTCAGCTACAAAACGAAACCGAACACAAGTTTCCTTACAAAACTTTGATTCACTTTTCCACCGACCTATGTGACTCGTAATTAATTATGTACATAAATATATCTGATTACTTAACTGCCAGCCTATTATTTAAGAGACCGAAATACCCTGTCTTACGCGGCTTTCAATGAAACTGAAATTCATCGGAAATATGAAAATAAATGGAATAAAAAAAAGCCTAAAATGTGTATAACTTTTTTTCGTTTGTAAATAAAAAGCTATAAATGATAAAAAATTGATTTATAAGGTGATTTTGCAGGAAATTTCAAGCATTACTATTATTAAAAGAAGAATTTTAAAACCAACTCTATTGACATGGTTTTTTTTTGTATTTTACTTAGTTACTGTTATTGGGACACTTTTGCACCATGCACCATACTGTATTTGCAAAATTGATTTTTATGACCTTAAATATTTTAAGTCGCGGACTTTTGACACAGTTTTTAGAATGCCAAATAAAGGTATATATGAATTTCCGGCTTATTGAAGCATTTCAGTCTCCTCGGTCATATTTTTTTACGAATTGGTTATACATACATAGATTTTGATAGCATTTTCAGTTATTTATTAGAAGCAGAAGATAACTGAAAACTTTGTCAGAATCTTTTGCCATTTCTACAAAACTGTGTCCTCAAATGGCAAATGTGTGCGTTGGATGCGGATGGCGCAGGACCGATCTGTTTGGCGAGCTTTGGGAAGGCCTATGTTCAGCAGACGTCTTTAGGCTGAAATGATGATGATGATGTGTCCACAAAAGTAATCCAGAACAAACGCTCAAATAATAACCCTTACGAACTCTTTTATAGGCATTAGGTATTTATTTCGCTTTTAATTAGGAGCCAATGATACAGCAGCTATGCAAGAAACAACGTACCCTCAAGCACGTAGATAGTGCCTCTATCTAGTAAGGTATGTATAATTAATTACCGGTATAAAGGCAGGCGTATTTGTAAAGGTCGGCGGTCGCCCGCGATCAAGGTCCCCGCCCGGCATGCGGCCGCGAGGTCCAATACTGTCGCTCTAGACTAGACGGAACGAGAAAATATATCATGATTGCGATTTGCGGTATATTGCCATCGATAATTGATCCATCATCATCATCATCCCAGCCTATAATATAGGTTCCACTGCAGGGCCTCTCAGAATAAGAGGACTTGGGCAGTTCCCTCGCGAACCCAGTGCGGATTGGGAACTTTCAACAGCTTCACAGGTGTATGCGTGCGGGTTTATTTACGAAGTTTTCTTTTTCACTGTATTATGTGTAATTTTGCACGTAAAAAACTCAGGTGTAGCTCGGGCTCGATCCATACCGCTCCGGAATCGGTTCATACTTTGACCTATCCATAATCCTACTAATATTAAGGATTTTTGATATTACTTGGATAGGCACAAATATAGAACAAAATCTGGATTGAGACATAGGGTACTTACTCGTAATATCCCAGTAGTACGTTCCCGTGAGATAATATTTAAACTTAAAACAATTAGAGGGCGCTGTCTAAGAACGTTGAGATAGGCACCTGAAGCCGTATTGTCTAAAAAGTGTCTAACGCTTCTGTCGCTTGCCTTCGCTTTCACCGTCTCTTTCTGTCATCTTTTTATACCGTTTGACAGAAATAAAAATAGTTATTGCGAAGGCAAGCGTCAGAAACGTTAGACAATAAGCCTACTGGTTTCAAATTGATGCGTCAACTTCTGTGATCAATAGATGGCGTTGTCCAAGCGAAGACCATTAGCCTTTATTTTAGGCAAACCTCTAAGATGTAAATGTTTCTCATGAAGGTATTAGTAATTGGTATAAAAAGTAAGGTACCTACGAATAAAAAGTAAGGGTTTCCTAAAAGGGGGCAAATCTATACAAATAGTATGGACCTCACACTTAGTAGGCAAAAGCGAAAAGGGGGCAAGTACAGTCAAGTGTAAAAATATGGGTGCACACAACTTGCTCACGAATAAATATGTGCCATAGCTCTTATGTCGTCGAATTAAGGTATATGACGATGGGAGGATTAAATCGATACTTATTTTTGCATTTGACCGTACCTACCGAACAGATCCTTGAAACAGTTTCAGAGTACATAATAACAAAGGAAATAAACAAACAACAAAATTAGCCATACTAATACTTCGTTTGCAACACGGATACGGATAATACTTTTTACACCGATTAAACGAATACTTACCTTTTAAACCACGTCAGTGCGAAATTGTTGATAAAAAATAAATTACTTTAGTTTTTGAATTAATCTGATTGGCACGCTCATTAGGTATCCCTAAACTCAGTGAAGTTATAGTTTTCATAATAATAATCCTCTATTCAATGTGTGTGAAGTTTCCAATCCGCACTGGGCCCACGTAGGAACTACGGTCGAAGCTCTCTCATTTTGAGAGAAGGCCAGTAGTGGAACGTATTTTGGCCGAGACGATGATGATGCCTTTATTCATCCAATTAAGCTTCGTCCAAAAATATTCGTCAGTAATAACCTGATATTTCGTGTCGCTGTAGATCACAAAAGCCGAAGAGAAAATAAGCCTACAAATAATTTATTTGTAGGTCCTGAATAACCGATGTCTAGGAGAAACATGAGAAATGACATGGACGTACGCTGATCTAAAACAGGGTCAAGTAATTTTACTGAAACTATTTTTACACACTGATGTTAATCTACGGCAAAATTGGTTACAGTTAGTATGTAACCAAATTATCCTATTTTAGATCTTTGTAAAACTATAAATATGTGAATTTATGTGTTCGATCATAGATGTTTGTTGCTATTTCACACATAAACTACTGAATGGATTTTGACAAAATTTGGCACACTGTTTATAATCTGAATTTTAAAATAGGATACAGTACTATTATCGAACTGAAACGATTACCTACTTTGCGCACCCGTGACCTTTAATGTGTGTAAAGGTCGCGGGTGAGCAAAGTAATTGTTTCAGTCGATCTTCCTTTAAGGAGGTGAAAAGGGGGGTGGGGTTTTGTGTGGGAAATCAATAACCGCTGCACCGATTTAGATGGAACTTGGTATGGAGTTAGTTTGAGATCCTAGAAAGGACATAGGATTGTCCCGGAAAATCACATATTTCCCCGCCCGCGGAATAGCGATAAACGAATTTTTCGCAGACGGGAGTCGCGGGCAAAAGCTAGTATCCGAATAAATCCATCGAATGTATTAAAATATCTAATGAGCTATAACAAGGAAAAGGTTTTTCTCTAAAACTTTAAACTTTTCAAGATTGTTTTAAAACTAATCTACCCTAATGGGTTCTATACGATACCGTTATAATAAATCCTGAGAAGTTTACAGATTCAGAACAAAAAAAACGACTACTTAATACCCCGGTAATACGGTAATTAGAAACTTGTCTACGTTATATATAATCCATTCGATGTATTAACATTCAATATTCAAAAACGTGTCTCCTGAAACATGCAATCATGGAGTAGTACTATTATTAAACATGCTCAAAATAATGATACTAAACGCTACATTTAACCCGAATCTCACGGGATAAAGATAACGAGTTCTTTGTAGACGAAGTCGCTAGCAACAGCAGTTCTCCGTAATTACAAATATCCTACTTTGTTTGTAAATAAAATTAAGCATTCAAAAAACTATGACTCTTGATAAAACATTAGGCATTAATGTTTCCAAAGTTAGGACCGACCGTATACATTATTATTGTAAACATAAACGGTACTAAAACCGAAAGAAAAACCACTTTTACTTGCTAAAACATCCAAGTAAAGTTAGTGAGTTAACGCACGAAGGACCAAGAAAGGTACCGCTAAAGTTACGGCTTTCTTTGTTTTGTTTTCTACCAAAGGAAACCAGGAATGGAGATTAATTTATTACGTCTCGGGGAAAACATGGAAACCGGTAGAAAGTAGAAAGCTCTCTATTAAGGCGAGCGGGCGGGGAGCAAAACGATTAATTATGATTTCTTCTAATGCCCGCGGATGTGGTCGAGTCCTCGACATCCGATGCTATTACGTATCTTGATGGAGAGTTATTGCTATGACGTCATTTATTCACGAAGTTTTTCCGATGAAGTTTCTTGAGAATCTTGGGATTTGACGACAAAAATTGTGTGGTTTTCAAATAATAAACTAGACTTTATTACAATAAAACTACATTTGAATTCCTACTATTTTTTTCATTATAATGAGAGGGATGCAAACGAGCACGTGGGTCATCTGATGGAAAACGATCACCACCAATCAATTGAGATCATGCTGAAGCATGTCGCAGATTGGGGTAGACTAAACTTAGTTCAGTTTAATCCCCAAAAGACTCAAGTATGCGCGTTCTCCACTAAAAAGGATCCCTTTGTTGTTTCGCCTTGTTTTGATGGTACTCCCCTTGATGCCAAATCGTCTATTGGGATCCTGGGTGTCGACATTTCGAGTGATGTTCAGTTTCGTGGTCATTTGGAAGGCAAAGCTAAGTTAGCTTCTAAAAAATTGGGGGTGCTTAATAGAGCGGGACGGTACTTCTCGCCAGCCCATCGCTTACAACTTTATAAGGCGCAGGTTAGGCCGCACATGGAGTACTGCTCTCATCTCTGGGCTGGGGCACCCAAGTACCAAATTCTTCCATTTGACCGCATCCAACGTAGAGCTGCTCGATTTGTCGGTAGTCAGGCACTCTCTGGCCTACTCGATCCTTTGGCTTTGCGGAGGGATGTGGCGTCTCTCTGTATATTATACCGTATCTATCATGGGGAGTGTTCTGACGAACTGTTCGAATTGCTGCCTGCGGCTAAATTCCACTATCGCACTTCGAGGAACCGTTTGTCTTTCCATCCTCACCATCTTGATGATTGGCATTCTAGTACCGTGCGTTTTAAGCGAAACTTCTTTCCTCGCACGACAAAGATCTGGAATCAGCTTTCTGCGGCAGCATTCCCGGAGCGTTACAACTTAGGGATCTTTAAAAAACGAGCCTACCAATTCCTAAAAGGGTCGGCAACGCACCTGTGATGCCCCCCGTGTTGCGGGTGTCCATGGGCGACGGTGATCGCTTTCCATCAGGTGACCCGTCTGCTCGTTTGCCACCTCTTATATAAAAAAAAAAAAAAAAAAAAAAAAAAACCACCGCCCATAAATATCAACAACTCAAATAGAGTCACTAATCTGTTGCCGGCCTTTAAAGGAAGTATAAACCCTTTTCTTGAAAGCCCCGATGTCGTAGTTGTCTGGAAACACTGCTGCCGGAAGCTGGTTCCACATTTTCACAGTACGTGGCAGGAAATGCCAAAAAAACGTAGGTATAGTTAAGTGGTAGACTGCCATCATACATCCAGATGGTGACGGTTGAACTTGGACTTTCGGCGGGAAGTGCGATGGTGGAATTTTACTGCGCAGGCAGCAAATTAAATAACTCTTCGGAGCACTCGCCGTGGTAGATCCTATAGAACACATGGACAAGGAATCCAAACGATCGGAAATCAATGACTGATCACTGACTGCTCTACGTTGAATTCGGTCAAATGGAAGGAGAAGTTATTGGGGTGCCCCTACCCAGCGATGAGAACAGTATTCCAAGTGCGGCCGCACCTGGGACTTTATACAGTTGAAGAAGGTGCTTAGGTGTAAAGCACTGTCTAAACGGGGTGACTCCCTGTCCCGAAGGACTTCGAAAAAAATCCTTCGAAGCGCACTTCTTTGAGCTCTTAAGAAATGTGTCTGCCAAATTTCAAGTCTGCAGATTATAGCACCTATAGTTGTTTGCGTTTTCGGTCCGTTTTTTTTTGTTGGTACATAATTAATCCACTGGATGATTTATTTTATTTGACAAAAAAATTAATCTTGTTTCACGGTCTGACTCTCATAATAAAGTATTAACATATTATTGATAGGACCATAATAGATAAAGATTATTTCTATTAAAGACCATTCCTATTCAATCTTCATCTCTTTAGTTAATTAGATCCCATATTTCTGGACTTCCGTGAGTCGTCATTGTCATTTCTTATAATTACTTTTTTGTCTGGGCTGGCGCTAAAGATTAATGTTAATTTCCTATTTATTTAATGGAGCCGTTGGTTTGTAATTAATTGAAATGAGAAGTGTTTAAGATATAAAAAGACGAAGCCAAGAATGTAAGGAAAAGGGTTAGGGAAACTTTTTTCTTTGCATTTTCCGAAATTTTAATCATTTATCAGTATCAGATCTAATGCAGTGTTTTATAGAAAAGAATATTATAAAATATTATAAATGTCTTTTTTTTATTAATTTTACCCAGAAGTTAGTCCATTTAGTACCTATAAGTAGTTAAAAGTCTAGGCGTTGTCATAAAAAGTCCAAAAATATTATATCTTTTAGAGACACATAATTGAGTACATATTTATAAATACTTTTAATTTGTTTTTTAACCCCCGACACAAAAAGAGGGGTGTTATAAGTTTGACCGCTAGTGTGTGTGTCCGTCTGTGCCATCATTGCTCTTAAACGGGTGAACCGATCAGGATGCGGTTTTTTATATACCTATGAAAGCGGGTCTCTTAGGGATAGTTTTCAGATATCTTTTATTAAAATTGGTTCAGCCGTTTCAAAGTTATTACCTCTTTTGTTAGCTGCGGTAGAGATCTTTGACGCATAATGGGCATTTACCTACTTTATTTTCAAACATTTTTGTGACGAAATTGCGTTGGGGGTTTTAATTTTTTTAAGTTATAGTTATTATTTTAATACTTAGTAGTTATTAATATGCTATTTGTAATATACTATCTTATGGTAACTTACTAGTTTATTAATAGCAACAATAGCCTTTCTATGCATACTAGTCTCAAATAGCCCTAGGTAGATAGATTAAATAAGTGTATGTTTAATTGTTAAATTATTACCATTTATTCTTAATAAAAAATATAAAAGTAAATAGATGCACATAGCTATATTACATGCATATTACATAGACTTTGCAAATTTTTTAGGGTATAACTTGTAAAGGTAGAAGATAGAAAAGGTTTATTAAAGACGTGAGTTATCCAGACTCACTAATGTGACATGACATAAGTTTTTTGTTAGTTTTTTCAATATACTGAAAAGATATGGATAGTCTAATTTTTAAAACTAACCCTAATTAAAAACTCATAATTTTCGGCGAAACAGACTTGAGCATTTAGTTTTCATAATATTTTTTGCGCCGTTCATAAAATCAACTGATAACGCCGCAAAAGATAAAACTCTGTGATCATTATGTGTTAAAGGCATCCAATAAAAAGCATATTTCCTTATAATATCCACAGCACAAAGTCAAGACTGATGAGGGGCGTAGTCCCAGGCCATTTATTAAATGAACTATCTTTTCTCAAGAATGCCGGGAGATAGAAGGAGGTCACCACAATGTAAGGAACTCACTGAATATTAAAACGGGACGTGTAAGTAATGACAAGCGCTTAGGCACTCGGTTTCAGTATTAACTTATGGTTCAGGTACCTGTTACGAAGAATTGTGGGTTAATTGGTTTTAACCAATCAAAAAACTGGCTGGTTTATATTGAATTAGTTTCTTCGATTGGTGTTTCAGTGTATGAGTTAGAGGACCAGATGGCCTAGTGGTTAGAGAACCTGACTACGAAGCTTGAGGTCCCGGGTTCGATTCCCGTGTCGGGGCAGATATTTGAATGACAATAAGAATGTTTGTTCTCGGGTCTTGGGTGTTTAATATGTATTTAAGTATGTATCTATCTATATAAGCATGTTTATCCGTTAATTAGTACCCATAACACAAGCTTTGCTTAGCTTACTTTGGGACTAGGTCAATTGTTGTGAATTGTCCCGTGATATTTATTAAGTATTTATTTATGTATTTATTTATTATTATTATGAGTTATAGGTGGAAAACTTAAGCAAATTGACTTTTCAAATTTGAAAAATGACTGTAGCTCCATATCAATTCAGCAGGCTATTGTCTAACGCTTCCGACGCTTGCCTTCGCAAGTACTATTTCTTTCTGTCAAACGGTATAAGATGATGACAGAAAGAGATGGTGAAAGTGAAGGCAAGCATCAGAAGCGTTAGACAATACGGCGTCTGTACATTACTACATACAACAACAGGGTAACTGTGTATTTTTATGACTCTCGGTGTCGGACTGAAATTACAGTTTTTGTATGGCTGTGACAGCTGGCTGTTTCCGATACCAATTGTCAGCCCATACAAGAACTGTCAAAATTAACGCGATGGCGATTGCGAGGGAGTAAGACAATAAGCCTGCAGGTCATTTACTTAAGTTTTTCACTTGTACAGTATTTATTCGTGTCTTCACTGGCTTGGACTAGTGTTTGTTTGGTGATTGAATTAAAAACCGGGATTTTACAAAAATCCCGAAATATTTCACTGACACTAGAAGAAGAACATTCACATTTGTAGAGATATGTAAGTACCTATCTAGAGAGACTTAGCTATTTAGAGTTTGGGATTTAACAGCCCAATCCAGTGGGAATATTGGAATAAAATGTAGTTTATGTAATTTTGGAGATCTTGCAGCTATCTTCATACCAAATTTACACTTACACGCACACGCATACGCACAACATACACACGGATCTCTATGATATCTATCAGTCTCTATCAGTCAACCTTTGAATGGATAAACAACATTGCAAAATTTTCATTGTTTCTGGACAAGTTTGAAGAAAGCTCCGCATGTATTGTATTGTATTGTTAGTATTTTTTTAAAATTTAATTTAAGAAACTAATTATTATGTAGTTAATATTACTGTAAGTACATATATTTCTGTGCCCTTACAGGGTAAATGTTGAAGCTGTGTATACTTACTTTTTATGATCTTCACCACAACATTTCATACTATGAAGAGTTATGAGTTTAAAAGGATTTTAATTAGTTAAACATACGGTGCTTGCGGTGGTGCGGCGGTTGCTTTACAGTGAAGGTAAACATGCACACATCTGAGAAGATATTCTATGGTGTATGTGAAGTTCCTAATCCCCGCTAGGCGTACGTGGGAACTATAGCCCAAGTCCTTTAATTCTGAGAAGAGGTCAGTGTCTTGCAGTGGGACGTATATAGGCTGGGATGATGATGATGATTTGGGACCGACAAAACAAATAAGTAAAGAAATAATAAATAATGACAGACATATAGTGAAAATAAACGGATCACTCACGTCTTAAAACGAGTTTAACTTGACATGTTTCGGGCTAATCCGTAGCCCTTCTTCTTGGAGTCAAGTGGATCCGTTTGTTTTCACTATGAGTGAGTCTCACGGTGGTTGCATTTTTAAAATGACAGACATAATCGAATGCTATGTTGTACCTACGCCTGCAGTTTATCAATAGCGCAATTATACTCACCATGTAGCGAGAAACCTTTACCGGCATCAACTTATTTGCATACGAATTTACATTAACGATGAACAATACTTTTATAAAACATATCCAACATAACATTTTGATACAGTTCGTGTGAATTGGCGAAGGCACGCGAACCCGCCTTTAGGTGAAACGTGGATAAAACAATTTGTTCTACTTAAAAATAGTGTTACGTGTTCTACGTTCAGGCATAAATAATTGACGAACCTCGTGCTTGCTTCGTGAGCTGCATTACGCTGTTTTAAAATTATTTAAAACCATTGAAAAAACAAAAGGCATAAAACGTAAAATTGGCTGAATAGTTATTACACTAACCACTGTGAATTTATTAACTAACTAGCTGTTGCCCGCGACTCTGTTTGCAAATAATTCGTTTATCGCTATCTCGCGGTAACTATAAAATTTTCCGGGATAAAACTATTCTACGTCCTTTCCCGGGACTCAAACTATCTCTATATCAAAGTTCATCTAATTAGCTTCATCGCTTTAAGCGTGAATAAGTAACAGAAGAGACAGACAGGATACCCAGATACTCCCTTACTTTTAGGACTTTATCTGATCTGATGAAAACTACTTAGACACAAAAAAACGTTTCTTGTAAATAGCATAAAAGTGAGTTTTTGAACTAAAAATATTTTGCTGACTGTACTTCTAGGTACCTACTAGGTACAAAATTTTAAACTAAACCTATCACTAGAAGTGGTTGCAAGTCTTATTGCAAGATTTTATGAAAATCTATGGGCACATAATTATAGTAAAAAACGGATGACTCACGCCTGTCTTTAAATGGGTATGTATTACAATACTGAAGTACGTAAGACCGAATGTATTAAAACATCGAATGGGTCAAAAGACCGACACGATTTTTTTCTGAAACCGTAAACTTCTCAGAATTTATTGAAACTGCATCATACAGAACCCATTAGGTTAGGTTAGGTTTGTTTTATAACAATCTTAAAAAGTTAACGGTTTCAGAAAAAAATCGTGTCGGTCTTTTGACCCATTCGATGTTTTAATACATTCGGTCTTTCGTACTTCGGTATTGTAATACATACCCCTTTAAATCTATGCTTAAGGTGTACTATCTGTCTTCTTGTAATAATTAGCTTTGTTATAGTTTATTTATTTATTTATATGTGGCTGTTTATCCCATTGTTTATATTTGTTTTAGACGTGTACCTATTATATGTACGATATATGTATGAGTAGATGTACTATTTTTGTTGCGTTTTAATTTTCTGATCCACTGTTGATGCACTACCTGCTGTAAACTAGTCCTACCTTCTTTCTGTTAAAGGGTTGCCTGGAAGAGATCGCCGCCTATTGCTTATCTTGTAACTTACTCTCTGTGTACCTGTTTTCTGTATTGCTTACTATTCCTGGTGTACAATAAAGAGTCATTGTATTGTATTGTATTGTATTGTATGAACGAGTTTATCTCGACATGTTTCGAGCTAATCCGTAGCCCTTCCTCCTGGAGCGTGTCGCCCGAAACATGTCAATCTAACTGAACTCGTTCAAAGACGTGAGTTATCCGTAGGTATTTTTTCACTATGAGTGAGTCCGACGGTAGTTCCATGTTCATAATTATGATCATCGCAAGTTAAATAAAACTTTTTAATTATGATTGAAAAGCAACTTCGAATACCCAATTCTTTAATTATTGAAACGTAAACTTTCAATCATCTCAACAAATAGGCCGAGCGCTTAAGACAATTCTTCGCGATAAAGATCTCGTTAAATATTGATTTTCTTGCTCTATACAGAAATGGAATAAATTGGAATATTAATTTCGCATAACAATGGCTACGAACAAATTAAAGTGTCACAGATGTTGCGCTAAGAATGCTGGTGTTTCCATTCGTTGCCCGGAAATCGTCTTGTGGCGCCTCCCGCACTCGCTTGCCACAAGATTGAGAGTATCAGTTTTAAGCCAAGTTTAGACCTGCAAGAAAAATCGTGCAAGTTGCATTACATTGCGAGAGAGTAAAGGGAGCGAGTTTGAAGTGGTCAATCGAGCGCCGCAATGTATTGCAACTTCCACGGACTTTCTGGCAAGTCTAAACTGGGCTTTATTCTGCGTTCATTTCTCAACATTAAATTATCACACAAGTTAACCCTTATTTTTTAACCCCCGATACAATAAGAGGGGTGCTATAAGTTTGACCGCTATGTGTGTGTGTCTGTCTGTCTGTCTGTGGCATCATAGCTCTAAAACGGGTGCACCAATTTGGATGCAGTTTTTTTAATAGAAAGAAGGTTTCTTGGCGATGGTTCTTAGATATGTTTCATCAAAATCGGTTCAGCCGTTTCAAAGTTATCAGCTCTTTTGTTAGCTGCGGAAGGGATCTTATGCTGGCACTTCACTTGGCGTATTTTACGAAAAGACGCATAACGGGCAATGACTTAATGTTCAAAAATAAGAGTGACATAATTGCGTTGGGTATGTATTACAATACCGAAGTACGAAAGACCGAATGTATTAAAACATCGACTGGGTCAAAAAACCGACACGATTTTTTTCTGAAACCGTTAACTTTTTAAGATTGTTATAAAACAAACCTAACCTAACCTA
This sequence comes from Archips crataeganus, assembly GCA_947859365.1. Lineage (NCBI taxonomy): Eukaryota > Metazoa > Arthropoda > Insecta > Lepidoptera > Tortricidae > Archips > Archips crataeganus. The sequence goes on along the minus strand of OX402059.1, from coordinate 11,478,848 downwards.
ATGGGTTCTGTATGATGCCGTTTTAATATATTCTGAAAAGTTTACAGTTTCAGAAAAAAATCGTGTCGGTCTTTTGACCCATTCGAAGTTTTAATACATTCGGTCTTTCGTACTTCGGTATTGTAATACATACCCAATTGCGTTGGGGGTTTTTAATTTGTTTAATTTATAGTTATTATTAGTACGTCTCCATATCGTATCACACAGTATTGCTAAAACGGTCTCTGTAAGACGTCAAATGACGTCTCGCGTCAACTGAGCGTGCTTTAAGCATGGCTTTAAGGCTACCTGTCCACTGAAGCGAGGCAGCGGAGCGGAACGATGGGGGTAGTGTGGATCAGAGTTGCGGTTTGTGCCTGTGCAAAGACGCGTAGCCAGATAGCGGAGTGGAGAAAGAAAGTAATGCAGAGCAGAGGTTATTTTTCTATAGATGGAGCTAGCCTCGTTCCTCTGACCTGCTTTCCCAATTCTCTTCCTCGCTCCGCTTTCCACGTTTCTATGATTTTTTTAACTACCCACTCTAACAACTTTCTGTCCACTGAAGAGACGCGGACATTTATTTGGTGGTTTTTTAATCTGGCTTACCGCTCCGCTACCTCGCTCAGCTGCAGTGGATAAGCAAGTCAGAGTCCACTGCGTCACACACGTTTATTGGCGTCAGCACGTATTTACCGTAAACGGCCATTATTATTCATCATCATCAGCCTAAGCTCGTCCACTGCTGGACATAGGCCTCTACCATGGCACGTTACTGAGCACGATCCTCGGCCACTCTCCTCCAGCTCTTGCCAGCCGTCTTGCGAAGATCAACGCTTCACCGAGTCTGAGGACGTCCTACGCTACATTTGACGATCCATTAAATATTATTGCCGTACCTAAATATTTGTGGAAAATTAGGCCTGAAGTTGTAACTCTTTCACAAAATCACACATTCTTTGCAAAGGACATGCAAAGGCACAAACGTACATTTCAGTCAGTCGGTTCGAATCGATTGTCATCCCCAGGCAGTTGTTAAATTCGATGCCAATTACATGCCGGTGTCAAGCCGTAGGACACTAGCGCGCAATTATATAGATGATACAGCGTGAAAATAGACAATTTCTGAAATTATATTAAGTTAATCTCTTGTAAATGAAACCGTCAATGTTAATCAGTAGCACAAAAATACTAAAGCATGACATGGAAATAATTACATTATCTCATAAACGTCGTGTTGTGAGTAGAAATTAGTGTGTTTACACATGCGAGAATCGCGTGATGCGAACAACCGAGCGCGCCCTACAGCGTTATTTAGAAATCCATTGAAAATAAAGAGTAAGTACCTTAGCGGTAAAATTTAAAAAAAAAACAAGTGAGCAGATTATAATTCAGAGAATTTACTTTATATAGTTATGACATATGGCCTCTCAAACAGAGGGACGTGGGTTCAAATCCCGGCTCATACCTCCGAGTATTTCGGAATTTATGTTCAAAATTACCTACATTTGAAATTTACCATGAGCTTTACGGTGAAGGAAAACATCGTGAGGAGGTCTCCTCCATACACCTGCGAAGAAATTAAATGGTACCCAATCCGCAATGGGCAAGCGTGGGAACTACGGCCCAAGCCCTCTTATTCTGAGAGGAGGCCTGTGCTATGCAGTGGGACGTATATAGGCTGGGATGATGATGATGATGATGACTACCACGAGCTCAGGACTCACACCATTTAAAACACAAATAAAAGCCACTTGGTCTAGAGACATGACATTCTGCACTATTCTTGTTACAACTTGCAACCAAGATGTAATTATTGGTAATTCCCATGGAAATTTAGTAAAATCTCGGAATTTCAATCTCACTGCCAGATGTAATGATGCTGCGTGTTAAAACTTGTTTATCAGAACTAATAACTATAAATTAAAAATTTCATAAATCCCCAGCGCCCTTCCGCGCTAAGATCCCTTCCGCAGCATACAAAAGAGCTGATAACTTTGAAACGGCTTGACCAATTTTAATGAAACATGTCTAAGAATCATCGCCAAGAAACCTGCTTTCAAATAAAAAAACTGTCAAACTTATAACACCCCTCTTTTTGTGTCGGGTGTTAAAAAAAGGATATGCTGTTGAAAAGTTTCGTGGACAGCAGAGCTAAATCACTAAGTAAAACTTCAAATCACTATAGTACGTAAATCCTTTGTTCTAATGAATTGTTCGCCGGTTGAGTCAGGCTGTGCCAGTTGGACCGCTGCCTATATCAGTGCAAGGCGTAGCCAAGATAATCTACTAAGCTGACACGCGTACCAGACCTGGCTATTTTTCTTACTTGGCCGTGATTCGTGCCAATTTGACTGAACTAAGTGGATTCATGTCGATCATGTCGGAGAAAATAAGACGATCTAAAGGTCAAGACGATGAAGTAATATATTCAGTGGCCACTTTACATTTTACGCTTGTATTTTAACACAGTTCTTCATCAAAGTCAAATACAGATAATTTATTTGGCCTACGTATTTAGGCTTCCGCTATGCGATAATAAGGATTTTTCATACAGAGTTGACGCCATATTCAACTTTTTCAAATGTGGCAGTTTCAAAAAAGGCAGCTCTCTTATTTAATTTCCACTTTTTATTACTGCATTCTAAATATAGGTAAAGGTTAAATATATAAAGCTGTTTATTTATAGTTTGGTTGGAACTTCGCACATTGTCCAGCCAACAACAAAACGGTAGTGAGATGGAAAATGGGCTCACTCTAACATGCAATCGCGTCCCTCAGTCTCGTGGGCCAACATTACTTCATAATGTAGAGCGCACATCACACATTAGAAACGTCTCTCGTTCACAGCTTGCAAGCTATTAGCAGGAATATTCTTGGAACTTGAAGAATGAAATTTTCGCCGTGCAACATTCACATGCATGCGACAAAAAATAGCAATACCGTCGAAGCTTTAAAGTGCGTCCAATAATATTTAACTTGCAAATGATCGGTATGGAAAATAGCTCATTTGTTACCTCTGAAATCGACATGGTATTAATTGCTTTCGTGTCTGTATTGCATTATCACTTGTGATTGGATCGAAGGGTATAATTTTAAATTGATTTTATTATTAAAAAAATATCTTTGACTATTATAAGATAGTACAGTCTGGGTCAAAAAGGGTCGTCACCTTAAAGTTGACATTAGCTTACACCAAGGTAATTCTCAGTCCTGTCAACATTTTATTTCCAACGAAACTATTTTCTTTTATTTTATTTATTTCGAGTGCAGTATTAGATTAAAAAAAAGAAACGGTCAAGTGCGAATCGAGCTCGCATACGATGGCCACGGGTAAATACTAGTAGAAAATATTTATACGCTTTAATTCGAATACTCTCTCAACTCTCACTCTCAACTCTCCCAACTCAACTCTCTCTGAACTCTTAATGTTTGCATGGTATTAATAAAATAAAATTTTAGACATTGAATGATAGAAATAAGCATACTATTTATTTCAATTTAAAGTTAAGTGGCTCCTTTTTTGACTACTACCTTAGTCAGTAAAAAACACGTGGCTACACCTCACCCACTTGTCTATTAATTCCTTACTTAATGACTCAGTGTTATCCCAAACCGGATTGAACGCTATGCTTGACTTTTTTCCTCTCTCTAAGCTCCCGCACTTCTCCCACCTGTCTAGGGTATTTCGATTTCATCAATAGAAAAGGTTTAAGTTTGAATTTCCTCGCTGTCAAGTAAGGGGCGTTGGAAGCACAACCGAAAATTTCTTATTCAGTTATTTCTTGAGAAGTGTTTGGGATTTCCTTTTGGGTGGGAAGTTTTAAGCTAGCAGTAAATTATTCCATCGACAGGTGAGGCCGTAAAGGCAAGATTTACGCCTACGGGTACAGCGGGCGAGCCTCCCTTTTGATAAGATGTATTACCCACCGTATAACGTTGTCTCTAAGTATTCATCGGGGAGGAATTGTTTGACCTTCCCCTGCAAAGTTTAGCGATCTCGATGCAACCTAACGATTCGTTCATGCAATAAATAAAGAACTTTTGATAGGTGCATAGCTGGAAAACAGTTGCTTATCAGAAGTGCTTGAGAAGTATTATTTACGCTACAGTAACTCGACTACTTCTGACCGAACATGTTTTTTGCGCAGTTAGTGGGAAAACATATACAGACTTTATTATGCTTACACTTAAATGGGGGAGGTGAAACTTTTATTCGAGTAGCAAGAAGATCTTTCTCTTTCTAATATATAATAAGTTTTTGTCAAAAATTTCATTTTGAATACAAGCTTTTTCGTTGACTGTACTTTTTGTTGACTGTACTTGCATTGTCATCCAACCTTCATAAGTATACCAAATTTCAAGTAAATCCGACAACTGGAAGTGGGTCAAATTCGACTTCTAAGATTTGACCCAAGAATACCTACCTAATAATAAATAAAACAAACGGGGTGAGCTAAATAAAAGCTTGTTAAAATCTCGTGTCACGGTGTTTGATATCGAATTCCCCCGAAACGGCTTGACCGATCTTTATAAATTTTTTTCTCTATAATTTGGCAGGTCTGAGAATAGGTCGTAGGCTATTTTTTATACCCTATTCTTCGCAGACGGAGTCGCGAGAAATAGTTAGTATTATTATAGTTATAGTTATCGTTTTGAACGGTTTAAGTCGTTTTCAAAGCCATCTCAGAGTAAATTTTTTTCCTTCTTGGTAAGTGCGGTTAACTCTGTGTCATACATACTCGTAATAGTGGTTGATATCATTCAATAAATAATTTAATTTTCATTTTTATTCAATAGTGAAATTCACTTTCAATTAACTGAAAGCAAATAAGTGACGTCACAGCTCACTACCGCCATACAAAATCTATAAGTGATTGCGTTTTGAGAGTTCTTAAAAGGTACGTCATTTGATTGGTGGTGTCAAATACCCCATTATTTGTTTTCTAATTAATTTGCCCTGGTAATTGCACATTACGAGGAACTGCTTCCGTAATCCCGTATAGTTTACACCATTTAACGTATCTAAAAAAATTTGCTACTCTTTTTGAAAAATAATGCATAATTAGGTTTCACAAAGGCTTTTTATCAAAGTCAACGATGTAAAAGTGTCCGGGTAAACGCATTTTGTTTTATTTCGGTCTCACAGAGCGCTGCATCTCTTTATGTAAAAGCTAGCACGCATTATTCACGTTGTATGATATGTGGGTGGCTGGAGAAATGGGTCAAACATTTCGAATTTTTGTGCTTTTCCCGCAACAGGGAAAACACTTACGAAGTGTATATTTTATTTATTTATTTACGTTTTTTTGGACGCGGTTATGAAGTTATATAGTACACACTATAAATTTTTCTATGTATTTGTATGAGGGATTTAGAATTTACAGTAAATTGTTTTTATAATTCTAAATAATTATAATAATAACTTTAGATACGGAGCTATTTCATTTTAAAAATAGTATGTACCCAGTGCAAGAATTCATAATAATTCTAATTAATTTCTGATATTTTGTAGTCATTGTCCTAAGTAGGTATATTATTTATTATGTTGAAATTAAAGTTTTAAGTAAGAAGATGTACGCGCTAAATTTTAATAAGAGCACCCAGTAAAATACGCCGAAAGTTCCGACAGCCAGCAGAACCCATTACAAAGCGAACTACCTACATTCTGATTCGGCGAGCAATAACGCTAACAATGATTAAGATTTCGCTGGCACGCCTCCGCTACTGAACGCTTTGAACCATCTCCAAGTTTTAAACGAATTTTATTGCGCAAAATAATAAAAACATACGGCTGTCACACCCTCCCAGTACTTGCGGCAAGAACCGATAATGTCTCTTGTATTTTATTTGAGCAAATTCTTGTTGCAACATTCGGAATTGTGATCGCGAATTCTCACTAATCTAATAGATGAAATTGAAATACAATGGGATACAAATTTGCATTGAAAACTTTTCTGCCCACTGAAGATGTTGTTCTGAAATTTCAACCTGAGAGTGTCTGAACGCTCGATCGAGTGTTTGTGGGAGAAATGTTTGTGTTTTCTCGAATATTTCGGTGTAGTGGCAGCTTTGTTATAATCGTCAATGTAGACGTGCACATTTTGAGATACAACTTATATTACAAGGGCCGTCAGCAACGCTTACAATTGGCGGTACATTAGCATAACGAGCGGCGTCCCGGCCGGTCCTAATGAATGGCCTTGCAATTGAAACAATAGTGGATTAACGCCAACTCCCTTATCTGCTTATGTAAATCAGACAGGCTTGCGGGTGAGTTTGGTTCCACTGGTTCTTTCAAGACGCAACGGATTCTCGTAAATGTTTTAAATGGAAGGGAATTTGCCTATTTAGAAGTTAATGTCGAGGTTAACATTAAAATTTAAACGCAAAAGCTGGGCGGTGATTTTCTGAACTTTGAACACAACGGGGTTAATAAATGGGAGAATTTTGTCTAGTACTAAAGAACATAACAAAAAAGCTACATAAAGGTTATGTCTTGGAAATGCTGTCTATAGTTTATTTCAAATTGGTTCGTAGTTTCTTTGAGTAACATTTCATTAATGATTGGGATGGAACCATCGGAAGCTATCGGCTGCGCAAGGTACGTGTTCGGGACGCGGGTTGCATTTATTACGAACGGGCCGTCAACATAATTATTATTCTAATGAATTCCCATTCCCGAACGCCTACCGGACTGGATGGACAATATCGTTGCGAAGCAAACATAAAGTTAATCACGTCCTGCTAACCAAACATTTATTGCGTCCCTTTTGCCGTAAAGTTGGTGCTGAGCTTCAAAACACTAAGGCTTAGTGTCATTAAAACATAGGAGCGTCTTTCTCGTTTATTTATGGTAATTGAGTTGACAAGTTGCGAGGCTTTGATTTTGTAGGAACAGTTTAACGCTCGCCAGTTTATTTTGGGCAGGGACCTTTTTACTATTACAGCTTCTGCAGATACGTGCAGCGTTGAATTGCTTTTAAATAATTCACTTTGGACTAATGTTGGGTCAAGTATGTGGTGACGATTTTTGACGCAGCAATAACATATCATCATCATCGTCATTTCATCCGTAGGATGCCCACTGCTGGACATAGGCCTCCCTCGTTGCTACCCAATCATAACTGTTGGAAGCGGCTTGCATCCACCTCAACAACAATAACATGCAACATATCGTCTGACGTTTTGGTGACGTAAGAAAATCAGATAGGTCATTCACATAAAGTAAAGCACCAATGTAAACCACGAGTAAGGGTTTTTTTATAGTAAAAAGTATGCAGAGTAAGCACTTCAATTCTAGACTATTTTTATAAGTGTGAATAATTCACATCATTTTTCATGATACGGTGGCACCTTCTCACGTTGCTACTACTTCCATCCGAGCAGGTGCGTCGGCCACTGCGGCTGAACACCTCAAACGGCACAAATATGGCTGTATAGGACAGTCGTACTTATACATATTTGCACTGTTTTTGGTAGAACTCTAGGCGCATGGGGTCCAGGCGCGAAGGAACTCGCAAAAGAGATTTTTTCGCGCCTGGTAACGACTGAGCCTGGCCATTCAACGCGGGAACGTTGCCTGCCTCCTGGGAACTATGCCGTCGGGTGATATCCTAAAAGATTTTTTTTATTTGTAAATGTTTAATATTAGGTTCAGTTTTATTTTTTTTATATTTATAAATGATGTTTATTTATGTAATCTCTTAACTATAGCGTCAAAATGATTTGATTGTGTTAACAGTATCGTGAAACGCAGTACGGCAAAATTATGAGATCGTTATTGAAATGCACAACTATATTCAAGTTTTATATGTATTTTTCAAGAAACTTTTCTTTTAAACTTCCTAGTAATTTAGTATGCATTTTACATCCAGGAACCTAGTGGGTTGCGTGAGGTAATGTTGAAAATTTAATCGTGTAGGAGGCGGCACCGACCGCATTATTGGAGGCGTCATATTGAGCTGACGCAGAGCGATTGGGGTCACTCCTCGGCCTTGGAGCACTAAACCATCCGGAAATGTCAACGAGGATGTCCCACTTTAAAACGTATCAAGCCAGCAGAAAACCCGATAAAAACAACGTGAAATTGTTTGACAATCTAGTCGACGCCCTTTAGGCCCATGTCTACAGATTTCCCAATTCTACAGATTCTCATGTCTACAGATTTCCCAATTCTACAGATTCTCATATCTACAGATTTCCCAATTCTACAGATTCTAATATCTACATATTCCCAATTCTACAGATTCTCATATCTACATATTCCGAATTCTACAGATTCACATACTACAGATTCCCAATTCTACAGATATTCATATCTACAGATTCCCAATTCTACATATTCTTAATTTTACAGTTTCTCATTTTTACTGTATCCCGATTCCACAAATTGCTAAATTTCTAATTTTAGAAATTCTTTCACCAATGGAAAGCTATATCTTTTAATGACATAGGCTACTTTTTATCCAGGAAAATGCAAAATTCCCACGGGATAGAAATAAGTTAATTTAACTTCGGGGCTGATTTTAAAAATTCTTTCACTAATAGAAACCCACACTGTCTCTGATTGACACGTAAGAATTTTCAAAATAGGTCAAAACAGTAATTTCTATCCCGCAGGAACTTTACACTTTCTCGGGTCAAAAATAGCCTATGTCAATCAGAAACAGTGTAGCTTTCTATGAGTCTATCGGTCTAACTAAAGTCTAAATGTAGAATCCACTTATTTCTATCCCCCTGGAATTTCGCAAATTCCCGAGAAAAAATTAGGTAACCAAAGTTAGTCAAGAAACTGCATCTTTTCTATTAGTGAAATTTGGTTTTAAAATCGATCTACAGAGTTATTTCTGTCCCGCAGGAACTTTACATTTTTCTGGAATTACCCTACATGTTAATCCATGTAATAAACTACCTGTGTGCCAAATGTCATCGAAACAATTAAAGTCATTTCTACGCGTATGAAGTCGCAGGCAAAAGCTAGTTTATTATATTATGCATGAAGGTTGATTGGTTGTTGAATAGGTACATTCTTTTTAAAGGGCGAATAGTAAATACAAGGTCATGTGGTAACCTGTCTTAAAATCATTAATATCCTAGATATTTTTCCTAGATTATTAGAAATCTCTTAATAATTTTAAATCTATATATACAATATGAATATATGTATAGAGAGAGAGAGAGAGAGAGTGAGAGAGAAAAACTTATACATGTTTTCAGATATGGTCTTACTAATCGTGCTATGTTACATAGAGACATTATGTATGTATGTATGTATGTAAACTCTTTAATGCACATAAAAATAAAAATACAAGTACACAGAGAGGAGACCAAAGGCGAAATTATCCCTAAAAAGGGATCTCTTCCAGCTAACCTAATTATTATAGAAATGCTGACAATATGTAGAATTGGGAATCTGTAGAATTGCGAATACGTACAATTGGGAATCTGTAGAACTGCAAATATGTAGAATTGGGAATCTGTAGAAATGCAAACATGTAGAATTGGGAATGTGTAGAATTGCGAATACGTAGAATCGGGAATCTGTAGAATTGCAAATATGTAGAATTGGGAATTTGTAGAATTGCGAATACTTAGAATTGGGAATCTGTAGAATTGCGAATATGTAGAATTGGGAATCTGTAAAATTGTAAATCTGTAGAGATATAAATCTGTAATAGAAATCTGTAGAACTGGGAACAAACCGTCGACGCGCGACACTGTGAAATCGAGGAATGCTTTAGTATCAGTATATTTTCGAATGTGTACGCTACTTCCACTAGCGTAGCGTGCCTTGGAGGGGCCCTGTATCAAAATTAGTTGGGGGGGGCTTTCCCGGGAAGCACGAGATTAAGTGACATTGTGGATAACATTTTACTAATTTTTGCTTACACAAGTAGGGGGCTTTGTAGCCCGGGGGCCCCGTTTTATTGACAGGGTTGATACGGCGGTAGCTACTCCCCTGGCTACTCTATGCTTTCGTCAAAATCAATCTTCACATTAAACTAATTATTGTGAATGACGCCTCTAGTTGGTTGAGTGGTTTAAGATCGGTGCCGTCCCTGCTCGTATAAAAGGACTCCATCGGCCAACGGCTACATTATTGTTTCTGTTTTCGAGATACTCTTGACGAATCTGTTCGGAATTGATTTTCGGTAGGCGACGTTTGATTTAGCTGTTCTCGGAGAAGGGTTATGAGAAAGGGTATTGAGAGAGCTCATTAAAAATTGAAACAATGTATTCTATTATTTCATTTGGTGGAGCAGATAATTTGAGTCCTTTTATTACTGACTTTTGATCTAAGTATTTATTTTAAATTCACAGAATGATCAACTGCATTAGGCTAATAATTAACCGTTTAGGCTTTTGTTTCCATGATTCTTTATTAATCTGTACAGCCTGATGGTTCCAATGGAAGACCAGCACTAGCTATAAGGCTGGTAAGGTTTTTATACCTACTGAGTTGAGACCACTTTGTGACAACAACTTGTTCACGTACCTATATCTGTTTTTTATCGGTGTTTCTTATGTACTGTTTTTTTTTTATTAACAGCTTTCTTATCGTTTTCGGTCTGAATATGTACCTACTTACTTTACCTATAATGGTGCTTCAATATTTTTTATTTATTTATATTTTACCAAGAGCCATTTTTGAATGAAACTGACTGACCGAACCTCAAATTTGTTATATCGAAATCTCATTTACTTTGACCCACCTCTTCCAGCCAATTCAAAATATCCGCTGAGCTACTTTAAAAATCCAATTTTGTTTTATGCGGGTAGCTGCATCGTGCGGGCAGCAGTTGCGGCATTATGGTGAGGTTGGTGGACGGTAAAACCGGGTCAGACTCACTTTGATGAAATGCCCATCCATTGAGCGGTTCATTTCGTACAAACGTTTGCCTGATACAATGTCGTCTGGTTTGACTTTGCAAGCTAGTGGGTTTCAGGATGTAGCTTTATTAAGATTTTATGCGTGAATAAAGTTTGAAGGACATGAATGAGACTGATGTTATTTGTCTAAACTTAAATAATCTTAGACCAGAGTTACTATTGCGTTTGCTAAATGTTTTTTTTTTCTTATGAATGCATGATCATGGTCGACTATTTACAAGTTTATAATTAACTTGTAATGTTTTTCTGTTTGTTAAGGTCAACCTTGCAAGTCGAATTTCACTCACTTCTCAATTCAATTTATTTGAAATTTGGCACTGATATGTAATTTGGATTAATACAAGTTCATCATCATATCCCAGCCTATATGCGTCTCACTGCAGGGCACAGGCCTCCTCTCAGAATGAGAGGGCTTGGGCCGTCGTTCCCACGCAATACAAATTCAGTCAAGAAAAAGTACAGTTAACAAAAAAATCTTACAATATGGTAAGAATAAAAACAAAAAATCAGAAATTGAGCTGAAGTAATACATATATAGTGACTATGTAATATGTAGGTATAGTTATACATATAAAACTCTTCCTGCGCTACGTGTCAGGAATTGGTTCCTTTTAAAGTAAAATCAACTTGCAGTGCTTGAAAACTGCACTGTGAACAAAGTTAGGGACACAATACCGGCGAGCGGCCGCCGAAGGTAGCGGCGCCACTCGTGGGGGCCCCTCGTGTTTGCTGTATCCTGTGTCCTTCCGAACTTGCCCGTGTCTCGGCTTTTGTCACAATATTTGTCTTCACTAAACTCGGGATTTAACGTTAACGCTAACACAAAATCGCTCGACCGTGTCACAATTCGCGTAATCCCAAACTTAAGATCACATGTCCAACTTCCGCAGAGAGCTTTATTAGATAAGGCGGAGTTAAATGCGGTATTGATTAGCTAACCCTTTATCGCTGACAAGATCCGTCTAACTTTCCCAATTCGGGGACCGACAAATCGAAATCGCTTTTAGCAAAACAAGTATTAATGTTGTATCGGCGTCCCAGTACGGTAGGCGGGCGGCGCGCAGTCTACAGGAGGCTTCAGACGCCCCCGCCCCGGCCAGTCTCTCGCGCGCGCTCGGGCCCGCGCCACGCCGCTCGCGTCGCCACCCAGGAAGCTACACCAACCCTCACTTATCACATAACCCTCATATAAAACACAATCTAGGAAACGCTGGCCGCTTCCATAGCGATTTTCTCATCTGTGGCTGCCTATGTCCGCGCGTCACTGAAACGCGAGCAAACGGGAAGTGACCTCCCAATATTTACGTTTGGATTCAGATGAATGAATGTAGGTAAATAATGGAATGAATTAGGTTAACACCAATCGTGGACGGAACATCATGTGAATTGTCTCAGTGTTTTTATTACGTCCGCCGATATCTGACTGCCAAGTGGATTGTAATAAGCGAGGGATTTGCCTGCGAGCCGTCTACATAATGCGTACTTCCGTTTATGAAGGTAAGCTAAGTCATCAGATTGGAATACGTGCTAGTATTAAGTGAATCTAAGTGTGTAACTCACAAGAACAAGTAATTTTAATTGATAAGCGAATCCCTCGAGAAAATTTCAATGTAGAAATATAGAATGCGAAAGTTTGTCCCATCTACCACTAAAAGACTAATGTAAAACGAGTATTTTATTAAAAAAACTGGTGTTTTTGACCAAACTCTCATGGGAAACGTGGTAAACATAAACATTGCGCGGCTTTACAATACAATGGTGTATATTTTATATATTGCTGCGACCGCTATTTCCATGTGCTAAAACAACCCACAACCAAAACGTAGTCGTTGCCATACAAATATTTGTCCTTCGTGAACCCGTACAGTGAAACCGCGCTTTTTGATTTGTAATAAATTATACGCGAATTGTAGGGAACTAAATGTTTTCTTTGGTTGCATTTTATGCACTGAAAATTTAAGCATATAATATCTACTATAAAGTTCATTGAGCTTGTTGGTTGTCTGTTTAGGCGTGGATGCGCTGTTAACAGTTAACAATATGAGTCCGATCTAACTATTAACACTTCGTTAAGTATTGTCAACATGTAAGGAATTGTCATCCCTAACCCTGGTACCGTTAATTTTTAACCCTAAGCTAGTAATAAAAAAATTGTATGGAAATGCTGGTTATGTAGTAACTTCTATGCCAACTCAATCGACTAACTATTTATTTGTTTTAAAGTAGGTAACTAAAAATCTTTTTTTGCAATTATTTGAAAATTAATCTGGTTTTCAGGACTAATCTGAAGATTTTTTTTTACTTTTTTTATGGTGTTATCATTCCAATTATCCGGAAAGTTACGAACTTCGACTAAACATAATGTACATGCTTCAATTCAATAATATCTTCGTAAAGTAACCATGTATCATTTTTCGTACTTTCGTACTTTTCATTCTTTCTTTCTTTCCTCTTTCTTTACTTAATCACTAAATAAAAAGGACCGTCGTATGTAGCCTGGATGTTGTTAAATAAATATTTACAAAATTTGTTTTTATTTTGTCAACAAAAATAAATCTGTTCATTCTATGTACCTCTATAATATGTATATCAACAAACCCCTCGTCGTCGTTGGTACAAGTAGCGTACGATCGTACGATAGGTTAGGTACCAACGAAGCGTTACTATTGGTTTGCGGTCATTTTCGACTTTCGTTTTTCACAATTGGATTTTTGACTCTAGTCAAAATAGTAATTATAAATCGATTGTACAATCGATACTAAATCACCTCGTTTCGGGAAAACAACCACTAAAATTTCACGGTGTATATATCAACAAACCCCTCGTCGTCCCAGTCTATATACGACCTACTGCAGGGCACAAGCCTCCTCTCAGAATGAGCGGGCTTGGGCCGTAATTACCACGCGGACCCAGTGCGAATTGAGAACTTCACACACACCATTGAATTTCTTCGCAGATGTATGCAGGTTTCGTCACGATGTTTTCCTTCACCGTAAAGCTCATGGTAAATTTCAAATTTAATTTCGCACATAAATTCCGAAAAACTCAGAGGTGCGAGCCGGGATTTGAACCCAAGACCATCTGCTAATGGGCCATAGGTCAAACCGCTAGGCCACTTTTTCGCTTTCTGGTACCAATAGCAATACGGCCTCAGGATATGTAATTTATATTTATGTCATTGGCAATCCATTCCGACAACATCACATTAAACAAATTATACGTATGAGACCTCATGGTACCCACAAAAATGTTATAGGTATTATCTTTTGTCTGCGGATGGCAAAGAACTGGTAAGTTTTGAGAACCTCGAGCGAGGCTCCTGTTCAGACAGAGATCATTCAGAGTGTGGACGTCTTTCGGGTGAAATAATGATGACTGTCAAAAAAGGGGCCTGTTTCCTGGCTAAAATGGGATTATGTATTAGGTATGTAAAGTAGAAATAAATCAGCGGCACAGGTAAAAATATACGAATCACTCAGCTATATATGCAACGATTTTCATGTAATGAGCGAAAAAAAAGAGAGTTATCACAGAATTTAAAATATGTTTTGAGCAAAGCGTGCAACGCAGCAGCAGAATCCGCTTCCGTTAACAACAAGACAAAGTCGTTGCTATATCGACGGAGCCGTAAGCGGTTTTGCCTGTGCAAATCTTTTTAAATCACAAAAGCCAGTCGTCAAGATCGCATGTCGAAGGAGGAAAGGAAAATATCCTGTAGAATACCGCAGCTGGCTTGGATTTGGCGCCAACTTCGGGCAAATCCGTTATGAAAACACCCCGATGTAGGCCACGTCTTCCCCTACAAGATAAATTCAAAAAGGATTCACTCCACACACATATTACCAACTCAATGAGGATTAAAACTTCATTTGGAGACGAAAGGCTATAACTTTTTGGTAAACAAGGTTCATCCCTTTTATTGCGTACATTAAGTGCGATGTTTTAAAGGGTGCGGTTAATTATTAGAATATTTTATGCTTTATCCTTTCAGGGCTAGTTTAGCCTTATCAAATACAGATAGGTAGGTGGGTAGTGAATTGGTTTTAAATTAATAATTTAAAATAAATTACCTAGTTTTGATGACATTTTCTTAATATGGATAAGCGTCATTTTTTTGTTTTCAGGCTTTTTAGCTATCCGTAATGAATTATTCATACATTTTTTTTTAAACACGGTCACGCAAATAGTTACTTGCAAGCCTGGTTAGGAAGGTATAATGTTGAGAATTAATTAATCAAATCGTTAAATTGAATACTAAGACGTCAATTAGTGTCAAATAGGTATTGATTCATATAGCAATTTCTAAATTGAACAAATTTCGGGTCTATTGTTAGTTTAGTTATTTAATCTTAGTGCCACAAAAACAGCGTGAACTTGAAGTAAACTCCAGAAAATTAAATAATATTTTAAACAAAACGCAGCTTACCCCACTAGTTAAGAAGGCTTCACGTAGTTAACCCTTATAAAATAATTTGTGCGCGGGTCGTATTTGGGCAGTCCACTTAAATATAGGACTTATCTACACACAGTAACCCTTAGGTCAAGTATACATTCAGTTCAGGCTTTTGTATCTTAATTTAAATAAAATTTAGTTCTGATTTACAATATAGTGAAAATAAACGGATCACTCACGTCTTAAAACGAGTTTAACTCGACATGTTTCAGGCTAATCCGTAGCCCTTCTTCCCGGGGTCACGCATCACGGCGGCTGCCAAACGCGCACTGCGCACTACCGCCCTGGTCGCGCGGCTACTCGACCCAACTGACAGCGACACACGACTACCCCCGTTTTCATCATCACTTTTATTGTCATTGTCAAATGTAGGGTAGCACTCAACACTAAGTACACTATAACAACTACATCACTTTGTAAAGGTTCGCTCACACTCACCGTTGACGCAGTACGAACATTCAACACTGTTTTCCAACTCAGGGGTACTGACCAAAGGTACCGACCGACTACTAAAACTGCCGGTAGAAATTTGGATGACGACCAATATTAAAGACTTTTAGCAAAAAAAATACTGATGCTAAATAACGTCCCATAGGGAAATTAATTTAGCGGACTGAAGAAGATCAAGTTATTATACTCAGAGGAAATAGGGTAGTCTGTAAATACTAATTAAAAGAGGTCTTCCTTTAGACCCTCTTTAGATGGTTTTTGAGATCTAAAGCTAATTTTCAACCGATTTTGACCGCGTACCATACCTAGCAAATATTCGTGCCGTATGGATATTATTAAAGTTCATTTTAAAATCTGACAATCTTTTACATACCGAAAGGTAACTGAAACGGACACCTGATTGTTTATGTTCCTAAAAAAATTATATAATTGAAAACTAATTTAAAAAAAAGATTTTTATCATAGGTACCTATCTATCTAGACCTTGACGATTCGGTGTCCATGTTAGTCGGCTCGAAGTGTCTACTAGATTCTCAGATTCTATTGAAATAAAGTTTAGTTAAGAAATAATTATAATGCGAGAAAAAAAATCATTTAAGAAACCTCAACAATAGGACAAACCCATTTAGATACCTAGTTTTAAGCTCATTGACTAGGCACGTTGTACAGTCAGTAACAAAAATATGAATACACCCAAAGTACCAAAAATATGCATCCACGACTCTATTACCAGGGCATAAAGGCGTGTATACATATTTTTGGTACTTTAAGTGTATTAATATTTTTGTTGCTGACTGTACTCGTAGTCTCTCTTTTTTCAGCTTTCTATGGTCCGAAAAGCTCGTGCGCGACCCTCCGCGGAACTCTGTCGCAGTCAGCGTTTGCCGCACTTATTAAAATTCCTACTTATTATTAGCAGAGGCTCCCTGCGACAGGGTTCCGCCGAGCGCCGCGCACGAGCTTGTCAAGCGTGAGTTTGCAGCTCACTTTATTCAATGCTCAATGTTCTAGAGAAGGTTTGAGCAGTTGTTCCCATGTAGGTCGTAATCATGGCTCACTTGATCAATCTTTGTATCAGCATGTGCGTTATTTTCAACCAATTTAATCCAAAGTAGACATTTTGAGATTTTTTTTGTAATAATGCAAACAGTGACTGACCCATGTCTCTCATGGTATAGAGTGCAAATGAGGCTAAATGAGTAATTTATTTGTTCAGTAACAAATGGTTATTTGTATCCTAGGTAATACGACTCCAAAAATACAAAAGATGTGGGAGCAAATTTTATTTAGGTAGAGAAGTACCTAATACTACAGGTATTTATTTTTCTCAAACATGCTATGAAATAAGTTAGCTATGAAGTATCTTTTTTATGCTATGAAATATTGACGTTATGTTCCTTATAATACGCCACGAACTGTCACGTTGCAGGTGCGCCTAGACGAGAGGTCAATAATGGAATTTCATACAACATTGCTGGCCTTGGCCAGCAAAGTGATCGTCTATTGTTTTATGTGACACAGCACCATGACGTTTTGACGTGTCGACGTGGTCGACGTGGATGGATGGATGGATGGATGGATGGATACGTGGGTGGGTGGGTGGGTGGGTTGGGTGGGTGGGTGGGTGGGTGGATGGATGGATGGATGGATGGATGGATGGATGGATGGATGGATGGATGGATGGATGGATGGATGGATGGATGGATGGATGGACGGACGGACGGACGGACGGACGGACGGACGGACGGACGGATGGACGGACGGTCGGAAGGACGGACGGACGGACGGACGGACGGACGGACGGACGGATGGACGGATGGATGGATGGATGGATGTTGATGGATGTTGATGGATGTTGATGGATGTTGATGGATTTTGATAGATGTTGATGGATGTTGATGGATGTTGATGGATGTTGATGGATGTTGGTTGATGGATGTTGATGGATGTTGGTTGATGGATGTTGATGGATATTGATGGATGTTGATGGATGTTGATGGATGTTGGTTGATGGATGTTGATGGATGTTGATGGATGTTGATGGATGGATGGATGGATGGATGGATGTTGATGGATGTTGATGGATGTTGATGGATGTTGATGTATGTTGATGGATGTTGATGGATGTTGATGGATGTTGATGGATGTTGATGGATGTTGGTTGACGTTGGTTGATGGATGTCGATGGATGTTGATGGATGTTGATGGATGTTGATGGATGTTGATGGATGTTGATGGATGTTGATAGATGTTCATGGATGTTGATGGATGTTGATGGATGTTGATGGATGTTGTTGGATGTTGATGGATGTTGATGGATATTGATGGCTGCTGATGGATGTTGATGGATGTTGGTTGATGGATGTTGATGGATATTGATGGATGTTGATGGATGTTGATGGATGTTGGTTGATGGATGTTGATGGATGTTGATGGATGTTGATGGATGTTGATGGATGTTGATGGATGTTGGTTGATGTTGGTTGATGGATGTTGATGGATGTTGATGGATGTTGATGATGTTGTTGGTGATGGTGATGGTGATGGTGATGGTGATGGTGATGATGATGGCGGTGATGATGGTGGTGATGATGATGATGCATGTTTGAGAAAAACTTTATACAAGCCTTGGCCACGAACAGGGATTGCCGGCCTCGTATCTCTAGATGGCCTCGTTGACACTCGGCCATCTATAACTACTCGGCCGGCAATCCCCTATTTCGCGGCCGCTGCAGTAATGTACTATTATGATAGTTATGAACAATTTTTCTACTTTGCAGCGTTTTAATTCAATTTACTACCTTTAATCTTGCTGCTCCAATACCAAAGGTGTAGAACAGCTACGCTTCGGCGACACATACATGTTTTCATGTTACAACTCGCCTCATCTATACATATAATAAATCTGTAACAAGTCGGTGTCTGTACATTGAAGATATTTGAGAAAAACTGTCACTAGGGCTATTTATTAGCGCAATAGAACCCGGGTTGCGGGGGCGGGGATGAAAAAGCAAATTTCTTAAAAAAATAAGCTGCCCAAATTAATAATTCCACGCGGACGGAGTCGCGGGCAAAAGCTAGTCTTTCATATAATCACACAGCAAGCACACAGATTTTACTATCACAAACATTACACAAGATATTATTTTTATTTTATTAGCAGTACGGCTGCTCACCGAATCTAAGATTATTACCACACGCCACTGTTGGCGTAAGTAAGCGATTAAGAATTTCGGGGGAGTCGGTTGGATGCGACGTGGTTCAATTGGTAGAACACCCGTTGGGGCGCATACCCAGGAGACGTGGGTTCGAATCCCACCGGCGCACCCGAAAAACTTTTTCGCTTTTAAATAATATTACACAAGATGTTAACGCGTTTCAAACTCTATAAGTTCATCCTCAAAAATACAATGAGCACACAACCGTTTCCTGATAAAACAAATGAAATGACTGAACCAGTAAACATTCTAAGAAACACTAAACTACCTACAATACTTTCAACATTATTCTTAGTTTTGAATAGCGAAGTTCAACTGCCGTAAAATTGTAACGTTATAGTAGAGGAGACGTGGAAGATCGACCTTCACCGATCTGATAACTCGATGAGACATATTTTTTATTAAATCTATCTAATAATACCTTTACACGAGCAATTCTTGTATATATATAATCAGGATCTCGGAAACGGCTCCAACGATTTCGATGAAATTTGGTATGTGGGGGTTTTCGGGGATGAAAAATTGATCTAGCTTGGTCTTATCTCTGGGAAAACGCTTGGTACCGAGTTTCAGGCTATTTTTACTTGCATTAATTGAATACAAAGCTAAATTTAGCTGCACCCAAATAGAACATAATGATGTAACGGAGATCGATTGGTCACGAATGAATAGGGATGTTTCCTAGGTAAAAAAATAATAATTCTTATTAGTCCGTATTTTACATTATCAAAAAATATTAGACACGTAATTTTTCTTTTGACAATTAAACAAAAAATGACGAAGATATGGCGCGTTGAACTTCCGCGTGACGAGGCGTGACGTCACATGTTCCTAAAACGCTCATACAAAGTGTAGGAACAAGTGACGTCACGCGAAACTTCAACGCGCCATATCTTCGTAATTTTTTGTTTAATTGACAAAATAAAAAATACGTGTCCAATATTTTTTGATTATCTAAAAGACTGACTAGTTAGGAAAGTAGCCTATTATGAGAAAACGTCAAGTTTCTCCTTTTATGTTAAAAAAATATTTTTTTGTGAGAAAAAGTGTTATTGGGAGCATATAACAAAAAAAGTTTTTTCTATTCCAACTATGCTTTACCTACAAAGCAACACTAAAGCTACTTGACAATAGATGGCGTTGTTAAGCAACACTAAGCCAAATGAGTGTTTACTTTGATTTAAGCTTAGACCAAGAAAGACAATTGTTTACTTATTATTATGTTATTGATAAAGTGTCTTTTCAACCGACTTCAAAAAAGAAGGAGATTCTTTCTCAATTCGATTGTAATGTTTTTAACACGCTTTTATTAGCTTCGTACGTATGTTAGTATGTATGTAACGGAAACTTTGAACATGATTTTGATGCAAAAACGAGACGATCATTTTTATAACAGCCTATAAAACGACTCTGCATGGGTAAATTATTAGGGCATAGAGAAATAGGGGGGACGGGGGGGCGAAGCCCCCCACAAGGGGGGCTCGGGGGGCCCAGCCCCCCGCATTAAATAACCAAAGGTTCATTTAGGTAGAAAAGTAGGTTAGGTTAGAACTGCATCCCCCAACAAAAACGAACTGCTACCAGAAAAGTAGGTTAGGTTAGGTTAGAATTGCATCCCCCAACAAAAACGAACTGCTACCAGAAAAGTAGGTTAGTTAAGGTTAGAACTGCATCCCCCAGCAAAAACGAACTGCTACCGGAAAAGTAGGTTAGGTTAGGTTTGAACTGCATTCCCCAACAAAAACGAACTGCTACCGGAAAAGTAGGTTAGGTTAGAACTAAAGTCTCAGGCGTTACTATTTTAAATAAGTGGTAATAATAAAAGTATATCAAATGAACATTATACCATATGATGGTTATCAGAAATAAGTGTTCTACCAAACGATAACTATACAAAATAAAAATATATAATTAAATATTATACAAACGTTATTTATATAAAATGAGTGATTATACCCTTTGAAAATATAATTATCAAATGTTGTTATATGAAAATAAATTATATTATTTATTTTTATATCGATCATTACACATCCAAAAAATATAAAATAAATTTTAATAAATTTGAAATCAGAATAGTGTACTTTTTTATTGTAAGCAATTATTGTATTGTTATTATCAAAATCAAAATTTGTTCAAAATACTAAATATAAAAAAAAAGAAATATTTATTCATCACCAAAAGGATACAAGAAAATCAGATCCGCGGCCAGGCGTCCTCAGGCAAACATATTGTTATCCGCAACAAGCTTCGTCAACAACAAATTGGAATCCGCAACAGGCTTCGTCAGTCATACTAAATATTGATGAAATAAATAATAATGAACTAAAACAATTACTTTGCTCACCCGCGACCTTACAATAGTTACGTTTATGCAAGAAATGTGCGTTCATGCATAGTATCATAATAGTTTAAATTATTTTATTGTAAAAAAAGCGTGGGGTGTTTTTTCAACCAACGAGAAAAACGGAGGAGGTTCTCAAGTTGACGCCTACATATATTTTTTTTTTATGACCACGCATAACTTTTTACATTTACAGAGTAGTCCGATTTTGATGATTCTTTTTTTCTTGGAAATATACCCCGCGGGTAGTCCCATTTAAATTTGGAAATAATATTCCTATCCTAAGGATAGGAAAACAGGGGATGATTGATTGTTCAGTCACTGTTTGTACTGTATGACAAGCCAGGTTTTTTATAGGATTGGGTATACCTTGAAGTTGGTATTATATAAATTTGGAAAAAAAATACCCCAAGGATCGGAAAAAAGTATAAAATAAAAACTTTTTAACAAAAAAATTGAACCGCCGAAAAAACTGAAAAGCAAAAAATAATAACTTTTTGTTTGACCTTAATCTAGGTACCAGTTTGAAATCTTTGCCTCAGCACCAGCCAGGAGGAGTGGACCTATAATCCTCTACCTGTTGGGCTTCTTTCTACCACTTCTACTCATATCTGTCAATAAAATATTTTTAACAATTGACACCATACACCCTAAATTTGGTATGTGGGTGTTTTCGGGGATGAAAAATTGATCTAGCTTGGTCTTATCTCTGGGAAAACGCTTGGTACCGAGTTGCAACACGAGCGGGAGCTCGGTCGCCCAGGTACTATAATTTATAAACAAATATGTCTATGATAACTTGCCTATTGAAAAGTACTCGTCAAGACGAATCATACGAGTCCAAACTCGATAGGGTAATTCGTAATTTCATTAATTCAGTATGGCCAAAGGCACTCCACAATAAAACGACACAACCCGATCGAGTTTGGACTCGTTTGATTCGTCTTGACGAGTACTTTGATCCCAGATGGTAACCAGGGTCTGATGATGGAGCTGGAAGATGGCTAAACGCACTCCACAATAAAACAAAAAAAATAGCTATGAACACTTTTCGATAGGCAAGTTATCATAGGCATATTTGTTTATAAATTATATTTGATAAAAAATATGTCTCATCGAGTTATCAGATCGGTGAAGGTCGATCTTCAACGGCTCTTAGACCATTACCAATTCGCTGCTAACAGATTCAAAATCTAACCTCTTAGTGTTGCTACCTTGTACCCGCAACTCGGAAGCGGGGTTCGACCGCGTGCTTAGGTGATCGCCCTCGAGTACTGAGTGGTTTCCTTTCGCACCTGACACCGTGCATTTTGGCTAGACAATAAGCATCCTGGTCTTGGAGATTATCCTGTTTGATTTGAGAAGCCGCCGCCGCTTTTCTCCAGTCCTTCATTCCATTTAACCTATTATACGTACTTTTGTCTTCGTACATTTGACTAAATTGTACTCTAAATTGATTTTATTCGGAAGTAGAATCGCTGTAATTACCCATTTTTCAGCTACAACTCTAACAAAGATTTGGTTGGTAATGGTTTTTTAGTCAGGTAGGCGCTTCGGGCTTTTAGCTCTCTAATCACATTTATATTCCTTCTATAATAAAATTGATTCTAATACTATGTTCAAGCCTTTTTTTTTCAATTATCGTTTTAAGGTTACCCGCAGGCGTTTTTATTTGTGTATATAGTGTGAAAAAATTAAGACCCTTCGCAGCTCTAGAGTAATTAAAGTGTGCTGAAACACTTCGCTGACAGTTAAAGTAAGGCTTTGAAATAATTAAACTTTTTCCTCTCTCCGTGAGAATTAGTTTTATCAACGAAAAAACTCTGACGGAATTAAAGTTGGATGAATAAAATTAAGAACTGATTTAACTTCAAGCATCCCTTTGATGCGAGTTTGACACTTCGCACTTAATATTGTGGTTTTCGTTTTTTGTGATTACGGAACTCTGTGCGTATAAAAACTTCGGAAACTCAACCGATTTACGAGCTTTAGTTTACACGGTAAACTTTGACGCAAAGCGCTTAGTTCACTATCGAGATTGACTTACACAGCAGTGTTTAATAATCTTTTATTTACCTAAGTAACATTCATTTTTTTGTTAGTAAAATACTCAGCGAAAAAGCGGTGATAGACCACAAGGTCTATGACCTCTCAAGCAGAGGGCTGTGGGTTTGAGCCTGCACTCACGCCTCTGAGTTTTTCGCAATGTACGTGCGAAACATATTTGAAATTTACCATGAGCTTTTGAGAACTTGCACACACTTGCAAAGAAATTCAATGCTGTGTGTGGAGTTCCCAATCCACACTGGGATTGCGTGGGAACTGCGGTCCAAACCATCTCATTCTGAGAGGAGGCCTATGCCCTGCAGTGGGACGTGCTGGGATGATGATGATGGTGAAGATTTAGTACTAAAATGATTTCTAATGCGTCTTTTATTTTTATTAATGTCTTTATACTTTTCAATGAAACCTCCAATGGGCCCGTTTCTATTTCAAAAAAGTGGTCTTCGAACGATGGACGCCGCGAGTAGCTCTTGAAACAAACGGCGTTATCAAATCAGTGCACCCAAGTTAAAGTGCCGGTGAAATAGCAGGGGGCACTTATTGCCTCGGCCGTCCCTCCCGGTGGGGGCTAAGCACCCCCTTTCCCGAAAAACCTGCGCTGACTTAAAAAAATCGAATAGAGAATTTTCACGAGTTATTCTTACGCGTGCCTCGTTTGATTGGCTCGAACGCCGGGAAAAATGTACTTGTACTTGTAAATAGGTGAATTAGGCTTTTGTCATGCTCCGTTGGGTCCGAAGCTTGTAGACAGAAAATGAACACAGTAAAGCAAATCTGTTTCTAAACAATGTTAAATTAGTCCAAATGTAAAAAAGTTTTTGATAGATAGAAAAGTGTATTAAAAAAAGTGGACTGGATACGGCGACAGTTATTCTAATATTTGTGACTATAATAAGATTGTTGTAATTAATTAAAAGGGTGGATCTATGTGATAACCATTGCGATGTAATAAATCTGCAATACGAAGTCATGACTTTGACGTATGGAATTCAAAATCAGCACACAACTCGAGTAACAGTGAAAAGCAATTTAACTTGTTTTTGAGTACGAACCGCCTCGAAGACGTTTGTAACTTGGAAGTAACCTAGAACTACGTGACTAGTGCACTGTACCAGGCAACAGCCTAATCAGATTCTCCGGGCCAATTTATACCTTGAAACTGTTTCGCTGTAAAGTTTTGTTTTCTTGTATGAAGCCCGAGTAGAGAGGGCTCCTGTAATTTCTGCTTACAGCAATAAAACATTGACGCTAGCTGCAGCCAATCAAAATCCAAAATTTTGGTTCACGGGCTCATCGTTACGACGCTTCTTTTTGACTACAATGACGGAATTGGCTCCTCTCACTCCTAAGCTTTTTTGTTAGTTTCATTCATTTACGTTCTGTGCATCAGAATTTAAAAATTCTGTCGTTATTGGAAGTTTTAGAAGATAAAACAGGTACATTACCTGAAAAATCATATAAAAAAAACACTGATTGATTACCTATACAATATTATGTATTAATTCGATAATTATTTGTATATTGTATAGTTTCCCAGTTTATTTGACACGTTATCGTGACATTTAATTACGAATTCCTAAAATATTACACTATTTTAATGAATTATTCGTAACATTAAGTTCGAAATTGGGCAAATATTTGATAAGTAAAACCGCAAAACGTACCATCATTTTGTGTTATAGATTTGACGATAAACTCATTATAAATGTGGGTTTGTTCAATTAAATTCAATTACAAGTAGTTTAATTTTCACGTTAATTTATATATATTTTTTAACTGAAAGACATGCTTTGTAATGTGGCAGCATCCATTAATTTTGAAGAAAAAGTGACGTTCTGTCGTTATATGTATGGTGTATTATGGGACATCTTCTCTTCCATGGTGACAGTTTGAAAGAGACACACATCACGATAATACACAGGAGAAACAAAGTTACTGACATAGCTCGGAAACTATGCCAGACTTAAGTGACAGTGGGCAGGCACATTGCTCGTAGAACCAACGGTCGATAGAGCAGTTCGGATCGCGAGCGCGAACTGGAAGACGTGGTGTAGGAAGCTTCCAACGAGATGGATCGACAATCTGATAAAGGTCGCAGGAACCACTTGGATGCGGCCAGCACATGTCTAATCGTTGTAGAATTCTTTGTCCAGCAGTGGACGTCCTTTGGCTGGTATCCCTTCATCTTACATAGTTTTATTTGTACTAATTTAATTTGCCATAATAGGTAGTTACTGGCTGGTAGGATCTTTGTTTCATCATCATCATCATCCCAGCCTGTATACGTCCCACTGCAGGGCATAGGCCGTGCCGTGCCGTGAGGGCTTGGACCGTAGTTCCCACGCGGGCCATTGCGGATCTTAGTTTTCTAGTTACGCATTTTGAATGTTTTATGGCAAATACTTATTATGGCGTTTGAATTTTCGGGCATATCATTTTAGGACATTTCATCATTATCATCATCAGCCTATGCTCGTCTACTGCCGGATATAGGCCTCTCCCATGGCGCGCTACTGAGCACGATCCTCGGCCACTCTCATCCAGCACTTGCCATCCACCTTGCGAAGATCATCGCTCCACCGAGTCTGAGGACGTCCCTCAGGCATAATACATTAGGACATTTAATAATAGGAAAAATAAAATGTATGTCTCATGTATTGTTATGGTATGGCAAATGAGAATACGGCAAATAATCACTATGGCGAATAAAATTCTGGCATAGGAAATTCGGGCAATCGATAGAGAACCCTTTTGGCTGATATGATAGTTAATGAATAAAATTATACAAGTTAAGTATGAAGTATCTTTTTCTATTTATTTTTTCAACTTCATTTTTTTATTACTTTTAAGAAATTTTTTTATTTTTTTTATTTCTTTTTTTAAAGATACTTCATACTTAACTTGTAAAAGTTGGCTTAGTAGCGCCATCTCTTGGTCCAGGTGAGCGGTTAGCTCCGAAGGAGTGTTAAAGTCTCTCGGTAGAGGGCATAACATAGATGCGCGCTTATCACTGCATAATGTGATTATAACAGACTGAAGTGTACGATGTGTGGGATAAATTCGTCGCTAACTTCTAGACCAGTGATGGTGTAGGGGTAAGCACGCAGCACGGAACGCTGAGGACCTGGGTTCGATTCCCAGCATTGGTCTTTTTTCTGGGGTTTTTTCTGGGCATCTATATTTCAGTTTGTATTTAGTTTGAAATATATGGTTTCACGGGATGACCGTAAAAGTAATAAAAAATTGAAGTTGAAAAAATAAATAGAAAAAGATACTTCATACTTAACTTGTAAAAGTTGGCTTAGGTGCGCCATCTCTTGGTCCAGGTGAGCGGTTAGCTCCGAAGGAGTGTTAAAGTCTCTCGATAGAGGGCATAACATAGATGCGCGCTTATCACTGCATAATGTGATTATAACAGACTGAAGTGTACGATGTGTGGGAAAAATTCGTCGCTAACTTCTAGACCAGTGATGGTGTAGGGGTAAGCACGCAGCACGGAACGCTGAGGACCTGGGTTCGATTCCCAGCATTGGTCTTTTTGCTGGGGTTTTTTCTGTGCATCTATATTTCAGTTTGTATTTAGTTTGGAACAAAATTATCATCATCCGTATTATGGTTAGTAGGTACAATTTTATTTTATTTTGTGTCAATACATAAATTTGATCAATATCACCGAAAGCCACTTCACCATTTATGTCACAAAGGACTATCAAGGCGATTCAAAACTTAACTTTGACAAAAATAAGTTGAATTTATAAAAGTAAGCTCAAGTGCAAAAATATGTTTTAATCCTCTCAACATTATGTACATTATAATTGAATTCGACAATATACTAGTTATGGGACATATGAGAAAGTTGTATGAGCCCATAATTTTTACACTTGACTGTACTTACCTACTTACACAATACCAATAAACGAAACCATGACAGAAATAAAGTACACACTCCATCAAAGTAAACTACACTATTTTCGTATTTTCGTTTAACGTTTGGTAGCATAGCATACGGTTGTGGTAACTCTGAAGATGAGCTCTGGTTGAGTTCGAAACGCGTCAGTGTAGCTTGGTGGTGGTGATGGTTGGGTTTATGTGATTTGTGTGTGTTCGTACAGTGTGGAGGTGGAGGAACTGCATGAACGCACATTTCTTGCATAAACGTAACTATTGTAAGGTCGCGGGTGAGCAAAGTAATTGTTTTAGTTCATTAATATGGACCTCCGCAAAGTAACGCCTGATTCAATAAATTATTTTCGTATGTAAATTCCATAAGGAGAGAATCGTTCATCATAAAATATAGTCAAGTTAGAAACGATTGTTAGAGGTAGAGATCTCCGGCTCGGGCTGGCACGTAGGCCGTTGTATTGGTAAAGGATAGCAGAGCAGGTCGATTCAATAAGACCGATTGTTACTACAAGCTTTATTTGTATTGTGTGTACTTTTTTAATTGGATTGGGCACACAAGGGCCATTTGGCCGCGTGAAAAAGGAATCAACTAAACGCAATTTCTGTATTTGGAACTAAATGGAATCGTTAACGTTGTGAGTGGTGTGAATTGCCTTGGCATTTTTTTTTATGTGGTTGTTATTGTTCCCAGTACTTACTATATGTATGTCCTGCTTATACTGGACTAACAGGAAGAAGATCCGTATTTTTATCTATTGCATTTGAAGCTTACTAAACGTTGATGTCATAATCTGAATTAAATGAGAACGAGTACTTACTTTCTATTTATTATATTACATTTGACATGTTGAGGATATGAGTTGTCCCTTTTTGTTCAGTGATTATTAGAATTTATGCGTTTAATTGCGTTTAATGCCCGAATCATCCGTTTTCAACTTCACTGCTATCACTAGCGAATGCAAAATCGCGTTCACATCCTTGCTGTTAAGATCTACACCAGGCTCAAGTAGGCCCTCGCGCACTAAATCATGCAATAAATTATCGAGCATGAAATATTCAAAACGCCCCGACATACGGCCGGGCGCGAGAATACTGGAAAATTCCGCCTCACAATTTTCAGCCCTGCCGCTCTCGCCGTGTGGCTTATTGAACGATAATTAACTATTTTAAATTAAACCTCGCTACGAGTAGATTGAATAACGCTTATTATGACACGTCATATTTTAGGCGAGGTAAAAATTCGTGGTGATATTTTTGCTCCGTTCAAGTGAGTGGCGTAGTTCGTGCGTATTATTTTTGATGATCTTTGCTATTTGATGCTTATTTGGGGCTTAATTTATTATTACAGCTTCTACTTAACTTTATAATCGTGTGTAGGTAGGTATTTACAATCAATCGATTTGATTGCTAGACCGCTATAGAATTCTATCATAGTAAATAACTGTATTTGTCTATATCAATGATTATTATCGACTGACGTTGAATGTCACAATGATAAGGTTATCTGGTGGTCTAAGAATAATATCAATTGACTGTACCCGTTTATTTCAAATCATGCAAGTCGATATTTGAAGAAACAAAGATTAACCATAACTCTTCTGACTCTGACTGTTTCACCTAGGTCTTAAGATAAGTATGTCAACAGCGTGAATGAATAATAAGCTATTGCTTGCAAATTGGACATTATTTTAGACTTATTCATAGACGATGATGACGATCTACATCTTACGTCACGCTGACAACAACCGCCGTTTCTCAGAATGAGGCTTGGATTGTAGTTTTCCACGCAGATCCAGTCCGGATTGCGATGATAAATCACCATTTTTTTTTTAAAACTTATCCGCGATTGACCCTCACCTCACCTGGTGGAAAGTCGTCCTCCTCCTTCTTCCTTGTCTTCCAATATACCGCAGTGTCTCAAGTCGTAAATCTTTGACCAGTGTGTGTTGCCAGTGATGACTTATGGCACTGAGACGTCGCTGCTAACGATGGGCCTCATAAGAAAGCTCAAGGTCACTCAGAGGGTGACGGAGAGAGCTATGCTCGGGGTTTCTCTGCAGGATCGCATTGCAAATGATGAAATCCGCCCAAGAACTAAAGTCACCGACATAGCTCGAAGAATCGCCAGACTCAAGTGACAGTGGGCAGGGCACAGCGCTCGTAGAACTGATGGCCGATGGAGCCAAAAGGTTCTCGAGTAGCGACAACAGACTGGAAGACGCAGTGAAGGTAGGCCTCCAATAAAATGGAGGGACGACCTGGTTAAGGTTGCGAGAACGCGTTGGATGTGGATAACATAGGACCGATCTGTTTGGCGAGCCTTGGGGAGGCCTATGTTCAGCAGTGAACGTCTTTCGGCTGAAATGATAACGATGATGATGGTGGTGGAAAGTGTGGAAGAGGCTAAAGGTACATCTCTCAAGGTTAGTAGCAGCCTATTAACTCTAGCCTTAAGAATTGCAAGTAGATCAAGATCATCCCAAAACGTTGTCTGTGTTATATGGGTCCTGGCGCTTCAAGAGCGCCGCAATGTCTGATGAGTGACAATGGATCGATCATTCCTTCACCCGCAGAGCGAAGAAATTGAATTCTAATTTTCGATTTCAATAACAATGAACTTCAAATTACAGTGGAGTGTTGGCTCAGTCGTGATTCTCGCGCCGCGTCTCTAAGGACATCTGCCTTAATATTAAAATTGATTTAATTGATATTAGGGGCCACTTATCTTGAGGGACGTAATTGTAATAGTAGGGTAAAATTACTTTGTTATCAAAGGTTTATATTGATGGTCGTTTTGAGTTTTGAAGGAAGTTTTGACACTTTATAATACCTACCTACTTCAAGTAATATAAAAAACGTAATATAAAAACGTAATATTTTAAAAGCTTGTAAAAAAACATCTCGTTTTTTTTGTACCGGTAGTCGCAAAAAAAAATAACAAGAATCAAACCAGTATCAATTTAAATTCTCATTTCGAAGCATTACTCCAATATCTTAATGCTATTGTCACTTAGGATTGTCGAAACCTTTAGCGGAAACGAAATGCCTGAAGGACGCGATAAGTACCAAGGCCTATTCTTCGACACAGTTTATCTCTCTCCCTCCGATAACACCGTTTTGTGAATACTGCCTCTTTAATGGCCGCTCTTACTGCAATGGGCTAACGAATAAAGTCAATCTTTTCGACGTAAATCTTCAAGGAGTCATAACTCAGTTTCGAGATTCGCCCAGGAGCAGTTTACGACCTATTTAGTTGATTGTTTGCGTAGCCCTAACTTGTGTTGTAAAAACAGAAGTTTATAGGTTAACATGAAAACAGAAAAGTGAAGTTCGGATGGTTTTATTTGTTTGATGTGATGAGACACTGACTTTTTGTTAGATTGTCCGCTGTTCAATTTGTCCATACAGTGAGATGACTGTTTGTCAAATATTCAAAATAACCTTGTACAAAAATTATCCTACCTACCTAAGTAATATTAGTTTTCGTACTAAATACAAGATGTAGGTGTATCTGTTTTTCACAAACAATACTTTTTCATGGTATATTCAGAAAATCTCGTACAAAATCGGACAACACCATGATTTTAAGCCAATAATAATATAATAATATCCATTTTTCTAATAATATCCATTTCTATTGATTACAAAAGCAACTGATTCATTCAAACAATAATAAATGTAAAACATGTAAATTTTGAAATAAATAATTTATAACACGAGCAAATCGTTTTCATTCCAGTGAAATATAAAGGCTCAGTTACATAATATTTTTAGATCAACGTAATTGCTACATGTAACATAGAATATTACAGGTTAATTCCCTTATCGTTAACCCAAAATATGTAATCAAAAATCAAATTTTGGTCAGTGGGTGTCGGATAAGGCAGAAGTTTCTTCCATTAGGTGGTCTACAAATAATGATATGTATGTACACACTGTTACGTCACATAAATGATGAAACTTTAGAAGTCAGGAAAGATGTTTCTTACCTACTCGTACAATGTGTTACGTTATTTGTTTGTTGACATATTAAAGAGTTTTTTAAAGAAAATGAATTAAAAATTTAAAAAAAGTACTATAACCAGCTGTTAAACCAATTTTCGCACGAAATTAGAAACAGTCCAGATTTTTATCCTTTTACAACAATTGGTGGCATACTGTTTGACAAAATAAACCAATCACGAATTGACAAGATAACAAAGGGGACTTCTTATTAAAAACTTTGTAGCTTCATTTGTTCAAATAAAAAAATCAAATTAAATTATACTTAGTTTATATTAGAAACGTGACACGTTTTCCAAGTGTGCATGACACCTATGAAAGGCAAGACGGCAGGTGTTTCGTCAGGAGTTGTTTGAACGTGGCTTTACCTACATTTGGGCCGCTCATTTCCTGTCAAGTGCGGGGTTGCCCATTAGCTACACAAACAGGACATACATTTCGGTGACACCTGCGCCTTGAAATATCATGATACATGCCTTTCCTTTAACACCTTACGAAGGGATGTCTGTTTTAGAAATAAATCCACCTAGGTATGACCATAATTACAACTGTAGGATATGTGATGATATGATAGAGCGGTGATGATAGAGCGAGCAGCTGAGTGAATGACCGCTGATATTTTAAACTAGCGTATGTCCGTGACTTTGCATGGTAGAAACTTATAAAGTGGCCTAGTTTCCTATTCTATGAACATTAAGAAAATCTCTTCTTAGTGCACCTTTCTAACTGTATTCCGTGGGTCTATATCGGGTTGCATAAAGTAGGTAATTTAATAAAAAAAAGTCCAAATTCATCGTTTATCAGAATTCATCATTTCGCCGAACTCTTTTTACTCTGAATCCATTAATTGTACAGAATTGTTATAAAACAAACCTAACCTAACCTACGAGTATAGAGTCCTACAGGACAACCATTTCAAAACTCCTGAATAATTAATGGTTTCTGAGAAAAAATAGTTCGGCGAAATGATGAATTCTGACAAAATGATGAATTCGGACTTTAAATTTTATGTCAATAGAGGTGATCCCATTCCAAGTATATCTGCAGTTTCAATTTCTAGCTCTAGTGAGTAAAAGGCCTCTGTGTGGTTTTGCAAAGGGCAGCCAGCAAAAATACTGTGCCATCGAAAAGCATAAAATCGTTTTTTGCACTCGTTTACTTTAATTTGCGAATTATAATTAAGTATACAAATATAATCACGAACGCGCTCTTTTCAGTCCTAAAAGTCTATTGCATGTGACACTGACCACTGTATCGAAAAATGTAATAACAGTTCTGTACAAAAAACTGAAAAGAGTTTCAAAAAAGGAACGTCGTAATTAAAACGCGGTATTCACTGAATTTGACAAATATGACGTGATGCAAAAGCTCTGCTGCTTCCCGATTGGTTAAAATCAGTGAATCCCTAGCCAATCTGCTATTTTGTAATTCGTTTAAATTAAGTATTCAATACTTTTAGCCAAGTAACATAGTGTATTTTTTGCGTTTAAATAAATAATTAAATTCATTGGAACGATATTATTTTATGGAGATATTGTCAAGAAATTCTTAATATCGCTGAACTAATTTACGGAAAAACTAACTTTCATAAAGAAAATATGTATTCATTTAAAGAAGACGTCATTACAATTTCGTATATGTTTAATTATGATTATGGTTTAATTCCAGTAGTAGGTGTTCCTAAAAAAGGATTGTATCCAATCTTTAAATATTGGGTTTTAAAATTTCGTAGTTTATTTAGTCAACTCGGCGAAGCCTCGTGGTCTCATCACAGCACTCGACCTTAAGAACCCCTTCTACGTAACAATTGTATAAAATTCTGTTGAATTATTATTATTTTCTCAGCAGAGCACTCTATCACGAAATTTTAATTTAGAAGGAAATTAAAATAAATTGACTTGAAAATAAGATGCCACTTTTGAATGACGTGTTTCATCAAATTTAATTAAGGAAAACATTGTAAAGTCAAGTGTATGCAAATTGGTCATATTTCCGCACCCAACAATGTAAATTAAAATTCTGAAATCAATTCTTCTCTATGGATGCTTTATTCATCGGCCATTTTAATACAAACGCTTACACTTAAAGCAAATTGCGGCCCATTGTTATTCAAACAGTACATTAAAGATTCATTCACGTCATTTTCAGGGTTTTAGATTACATCCCTCTGTACAAATTGCAATTAAGGAGGTTTTTCGAAATTTAAGATAACAACTAAATAAACATAAGTCACTGAAAAATTAATAAGTACAATTTTGCTTTATAAAATACAGATTACACTTACTTACTTCATCATTTCAGCCGAAAGACGTCCACTGCTGAACATAGGCCTCCCCCGAGGCTCGCCAAACAGATCGGCCCTGCGCGATCCGCATCCAATGCGTTCCCGCCACCATCACCAGATCGTCGCTCCAACTTGTTGGAGGCCTACCTACACTACACTACCTATACTCGACTCTTTATTGAAAACCACATACGTAGAAAATAATACAGAAGAACAAGTAAATGCAAAAAATATGGTAAGCAATAGGGGGCTTTATCGCTTCGAAGCGGTCTCCTCTAGGCAAACTTTTATAGTGGGAAGAAAGCAAGGAATGGATTTAATTAAGCAGATCATCATAATCATCATTTCAGTCGAAAGACTTCCTCTGCTAAACATAGGCCTCCCCCAAGCAAAGCAAAGCAAAGCAAGCAAGCAAACATTAAGCAGATGGTGCAATCTACTAGGGGCGTTCAATAAAAAGTGAGAATGAGTATGTTATAAACAACTTTTACTAAATGTAATTTTATTTTTCGACATAGTCACCTTTTAGCATAATACACTTATTAAATCTTTTTTCTAAACTTAAAATTTCATTTTTAAAAAAGGTCTCATCTTGAGTACTTAAAAAATCTTGTACTGCAGCGACTACCGCGTCGTCGTCTTCAAATTTCTGGCCTCTCGGGTATTGTTTCAATCTCGGAAATAGGTAGAAATCACTGGGAGCGAGATCTGGTGAATACAGAGGATGCTTAAGGATATTGAACCCAGCATCACGAATTGCAGCCATTGCAACGATGGACTTGTGTGCCGGGGCATTGTCCTGGTGGAACAGCACAACTTTCGAGAGTTTTCCTCGCCGTTTTTCGCGGATCTCATTGCACAATGTTGCTATTTGTTTGGCGTATAAAGTGCCCGTAATAGTGGCTCCATGTTTGAGATACTCAATCATTAATACCCCTTTACCATCCCAAAAAACAGAGCCCATGACCTTACCGGCAGATGGGCTCACCTTGAATTTCTTCGGAGTTGGAGATGATGGCCTTTTCCATGTCATAGACTGCAGTTTCGTTTCAGGGTCGTAATGATGGAGCCATGTTTCGTCCATTGTTATAAATCGCGCCAAAAAAAGTTCCTGGTCTTGCTGTATCAGGTCCAAAGCTTCTTGACAAATCTCGACTCTAGTTTGTTTTTGCGTGTCAGTAAGCATTCTTGGTACCCAACGCACAGATACCTTTTTCATACCCAAGCGTTCATGTAAAATATTATGCACGCTCCCCGTTGAAATCTTTACATTTTCAGCAATAAAACGAACCGTGACACGACGATCCGCCAAAACTGAGTTTTCAACTTTTTTCACAATTTCTTCAGTTATTGCTGTAGTAGGGCGTCCGGAGCGGGGGTCGTCCATGGTCGATGTTCTTCCATGTCTAAATTCGGCGCACCAACGTGCGACTGTCGAATACGGAGGAGCATTAGACCCAAAGTGTCCCGCAAATCTAAATTGACTTGGTCCGTAGAAAAATTTTTCAAACACATGTATTTGATAACGGCACGCAGTTAAATTTTCTCCATTTTCGCTAACGTACTCAATAGCATTGCAAAGAAACTACCGTATTTTTTTTTAAACAAAAGACAGTTAGTTTTTTTTTTCATAGCAATCAGCTAGATAGATTAGCTTTACCGGCCAGTATTTAATTTCCTAATATTGAAAGAGTTTGCATCTCATTCTCACTTTATATTGAACGCCCCTCGTAAAACAAATAGTAATATAAACAAACACTCTTGCATGCTTACTAATATAATATAATTATGTAGGTATTATTTTATGTAAATGCCATTATATCATTATGTCATTATATCAGGATACCATTAAGATGGAGCGGCGACCTGGTTAAGGTAGCGGGAACGCGTTGGATGCGGATGGCGCAGAGCCGATCTGTTTAGCGAGCCTTGGGGGAGGCCTATGTTCAGCCGTGTGAAATGATGATGATGATGATTATATGTATCTCAAAGATACTTGAGGCCATATTGTCTATCGCGCGGGCGCTTGCTATCGCATTTACCATGTCTTTCTCTCATCATCATATACCGTTTCACAGAAGGTAATAGTGGAAGCGATAGCAAGCGCCCGCGAGTTAGACAATAATAGATTTGCCACACTGGATGCGTTCTGCGGTCGCGGTCAGGTCAAATTGAACGCAGCCCGCATTATGTATGAACAACATTATCGGTCTCTATATTATATTGTGCGTGCGTGCGATCTGACCGTGTGCGGACCGCACGGTCAGATCGCATATCTAAACAAAATATATAGAGACCGACAATATTGTTCATACATAATGCGGGCTGCGTTCAATTTGACCTGACCACGACCGCAGAACGCATCCAGTGGCAAATCCTTAAACGTACTGGATTTGACTAAAAACACGGATGTTTTCCTTCACCGTAAAGCTCATGGTAAATTTCAAATGTAATTTCGCACGTAGATTCTTTAAAACTCAGAGGTACGAGCCTGTACGCTTAGTATAAGTTTTCCTTCACTTCAATACTTCTCGATCGCGTTTACGTAAAAATTTCAATTCTATGGAAACATGTAAGCGCGCGCGCGGAGACGCTCTCCATGTTTCCCTAGTAATTGATTTTTTTTACGTAAACGCGATCGAGAAGTATTTTGGTGAGGTAAAACTTATACTAAGCGTACAGGTTTTGAACCCACAACCCTAGTCTGTTTGAGATACCTTAGGTCAAACCACTAGGCCACCAAGGCTTTTTTATCGGCACCTACGCAAACAAAAAGTGTCAATCGATATCATTGAACGGCGCACGTATTATAACTATTATAACCAAATGCTGCAAGGGCCGCGAAATCCCTTCGAGGTCGGCGCCCTAATGACCTGACTTAACGTTTCTGCATATTCAGAGACACGTATCCGACGGGGTCGGCGTTTCCTTACCAAATTTCCTTGGAGACGGAGTCACGTTATTCGTATTTTATTTGACAACGCGCAGTTGAACTTTTCTATTATAATGGAGCTAACATCTAAATCCTTCTATTATAAATGAGAAAGTTGTGAATATGTTTGTTACTCAATCACACAATAATTTATCGACTGTAAGGATTTTGGTGAAACTTGCCCGGTGAGAAAGACAAAGAACTTGATTGAGACTTTGAGACGCAGCAACAGCAGGGCACAGACCTCCTCTCGGAATGAGAGGGCTTGGGCCGTTGTTCACACACGGGCCTAATGTTGATTGGAAACTTCACACACAATTGAATTTCTTCTCAGGTGCGTGTTGTTTTCCTAACGATGTTTTCTGTCATCGTTCCTAATACAAATGTTTTCACTCAAACATGTCGTGAAACTCTGAGGTTCGCGCCCGGGTTTGACCCCATGACTCTCTGCTTGATAGGCCATATGCCAAACCGTTGGGCTACCACGACTTTTGAGGTACAGTCAGCATCAAAAGTAGTTGGTCACTTTTGTAAATTGTCGCTTTACATTCAGATGCAAACGTCATACATAATTGACAATTATTATTGTGTTATTTTATTACGATAAAGTACAAAAGTGGCCAGCTACTTTTGATGCTGATTTTACACGGTTCCCAAAAAAACACCTTAATGTTTGAACACATAAACATTACAAAAATAAAGTAGTTGGTCTAAAATTATGTAGGTAGGTACTTGTAATGTTAGATTTTAATTTTACTAACGCCATTTAAGCGAACAGATCGACCGGAACAAAACGGTCAGATCAGAAAAATACTCTCGCAGCCGAAACATTTTTATCCGTTTCCCACCCGGAATCCTTCCACTGGAACTTCATGAATATTTCAGACAGGATCAATTATTAAAATGATTTACTACTCCCCGGTCCGCTGTATAAACGTGCAACTTGCCTAGCGTTTTATTCTCGCTTGAATACGTTTTTCCTTACGGCGGATGAACGCAAGTTCACTTTTCTTCTTTGTGCGTCAATAGATCTAAAATACCTGTAAAACAATTGAAGTAAGAATTATTTTGTGCCAGACATTTATTTTATAAGTTGGTTTAGGTACTTCTTAGGTCTTCTTAGACATATTTTGTAAAGTACAAATCATAAGAAGGCTGAAACGTGTGGTGTGTACCTACTTACAAAAACAACTTACTTTTTTTAATTTTTGAAATGAAACAAGGACTCTAAAATTGATAATAATTTTCAAAATCACGTAACTGGAATTTCTTGGAGCGGTCTGCAGTGTTATAAAAAATAAACTTACGAGGTCGAAGAAGACGACAGAAACTTAACACAAGGTATTCAGATAAGTAGAATAGATCCTAAATGAGAAAATTGGTAAAGATGTTTGGATGTTTCTATGTTTGTTAGTCAATCACGTAACAATGGCTGAATGGCTTCAGATGAAACGCGGCGGACAGATGGACAAAAATTTGCGTTGAAACATAAGATACTTGATATTATCTAGGTAGTCAGTTCCCGTAGGGTAATACCTACCTATTTTTACTTTAAACAAGAATAGAGGGCGCTGTCCAAGAACGTTGAAGTAACTCGCTGTAATCCAGAGATGACTTTGTCCAAGTAGCGAATGATGAGCTTTGAAAATGCTACCGTAGTTTTTTATGGATTTCTAACAGGAGCGAAGCCGTGGGATAAAGGTAGTAGGTACTTAATAAGTTAAGGAAGAACTCCTTAGTGTGTAATATACCATTTAATTTGGCTATACTTAAATTAAAGGTGGATGCCCTTTGCCTTTACTTTGGATGCTTTTGATTGTTTCAAAGTTTATGTACTATTCATTCACCATCTACGGTTCTTAAAGTAAGTTTCATAGTGACCTTTTCTGTGAAATGGTTCCACTGTGTGTCATGGTCATGATTGTCATGAATCATGATTCAGAAATTCCATAATACACTAACTTATTCAACCTATTTTCTTGTTTTATTATAAAATGCATGACATTTTTCATGCACGACCATTTCAAACACTAAAAAGTCTAGTAAAATTTAAATCTGTCAGTACACCACGACAGATCAGCCACAATCCTATTTTAAATGCATATAAAAATTTGATCGTTAACAGCGGTTTACGGCGCATTTTTATTTCGCTTCGTATTTGCAGCCCATCGGTATGCTAATACGGATGCATCGGCAGCGATACACGATATTCTCTACCTGCGTCGAACAAATTTGCAAGCATAATGCTGGCATTACCATGTAGCCAATTTATACCCACTTTAAATTTTTCTTTTCGGGCATTGGAGGACTTAATAGGAAAATTACTTATCTTTATCGTTTTTTGTTTTTTTAGCTATCATTTTAGCTGTTTTATAGTATAAATCTTCCCAGGTGATTTTTTCGCTTCGAGCTATTACATTAAATTTGAACCTTAATACTATGACGATGCCGTTTGTTTTGAAAGATAAGGGCTCGAAGCGAAAAATTTACCTGAGATTTATACTATAATAATTATTGTTCTTAGAAGCTTTTCTATAAATATGTTCTTTTGGGTCAAATCATAAAGTCGAATTTAACCCACTTCCAGTGGTCGGATTGGTTTAAAATTTAGTAAGTGGGTGAATCAACTTTTTTGTGTTGTTTATTCTGTCCCCGGTTGTCCAAGTGACACTTCATACTGTTAATAGAAAAATGCAGGTTGTCCAAGGGACATAACCATAGCAACGGGTGTCACTAAAAAGTTGATTCGCCCAAGTATACACATGTCATATAATATTTATGTTGATTGGATACCAAATGATAATATGACAATGCAAATACCAAACAAACTTACTGTAATGTTAAAATGTATTTAGCAGTTATAGCAAATCGCTGTCCACACGAATAGCAAACAAAACAAAGACGAGACCTATTACTCAAGACTTTATTTAACATACCGATAAAAACGAAGACCCAAATTGGATTTACGTACAAGGCAAGGAGGAAAGAACGGAAACGGCTGAAATGAGGGATAGCTGAAAGAATGGCGTAAAAAGGAAAACTCAAGGTAAAATGCTGTAAACGTATATTAATATTAAGATTGTTCGGATAAAAAAAAACTCGAAAACGTAAAGCTTGAGCCAGCATAAAGTTTTATTTGCGAATGATCCCGGTAAACGTTGACGCAGATTAAATAATAATCCCAGACCGTGAAATGTAATTGCAATAAATGGTGTATTTTCGTAAACGGGTAAAATTACTTTCCCCAAAAAAATGTTATTGGTGGCCAGAATTTTGTTCTGAATACAGAATATTTGCTTAAATAAGAAATATCACGGGACAATTCACACTAATTGACCTTAGTCCCAAAGTAAGTAAAGCTTGTGTTATGGGTACCTACTAGGCAACGGATAAACATACTTATATTGAGAGATACATACTTAAATACATATCAAACACTTAAGACTCGAGAACAAACATTCGTATTGTTCATACAAAAATCTGCCCCGACGCGGGACTCGAACCCGGGACCTCAAGCTTTGTAGTAAGGTTCTGTAACTACTAGGCCATTTTGGTCGTCAAAATACATAGAATTGTCCTAAATAAACACTGTCATGTATGTTCTTATGTATACATATATGTTTGCAAACTCTTTATAACACGTACAAAATTAAAAATAAAAGTACAGATAAACAGAAACAGTACAAAGCTGACCTTATCCCTCATAGGGAATCTCTTTCAGCAAATAATATACCTACTGCTACTATCTATTCTGAAATTCGACCTATGTGATTTTATACTTGCTACCGTGGATTTGAATTATTAGTACCTACTAATACAACACTAATATATAGGTTATACTAATAATTCGAAACTATACCAGCTGTTGTAAGTACCAGGAATAAAAAATTAAAATACTGGTATTTTACCTTAACGGTAAAAATATCACAAGTTGTTTAAATTTAATCCGTATAAGTTTTTTTGTTACCTAATATTTATTTCTAACAAAGTAAATCGCACCAGCAATAGACAATAAATAAATTAAATAAATACACAGAAAAACAAATAAAAATCACGTTTTTTGTATGGGAGACCCCTTAAATATTTATTTAATTCTGGTTTTTAGTAGGTATTTGTTGTTATAGCGGCAACCGACATACATCATCTGTGAAAATTCCAACTGTCTAGCTATCACGGTTCATGAGATACAGTCTGGTGACAGACAGACAGACGGACAGCGGAGCCTCAGTAATAGGGTTCCGTTTTTACCCTTTGGGTACGGAACCCTAAAAAGAAACTCCTAATAACTAACAGCCGGCATATTGCGGTGTTAAATATTCGTTGACTGTAAAATATATTATCTTGAACGTAATTTTCTCAAAAATTTAACATTTTTAATTAAATAAAATAATAATAATTTATTTCAATACCACATAAATGCTTGTTGTCCATAGTATTGTTAGTGCCACATTTATTTATTTGTGAACATTAATTATGATATATTATTTCAATTGTGACTGCGTATAGCCTAAGGAATCATGATGTTAATTTTGTATTCGTATTGTAGAAAACACCCGGTATTATGTATCTTCAGAAACAAAGAAACTGTAACTAGTTGCAGAACATTCCTCATCCTAATAATAATTATACTAGCTGTTGCTCACGATCACGACCTCAGGACTCCATCTGCAAAGAGTCCGTGTATCGCTATCCCGCGGGGACTTTGCAATTTTCCGGGATAAAAAGTATTTTATATGTTAATCCAGGTCATAAACTATCTGTGTACCAAATTTCATCAGTATCCGTTAACCCATTTTAGTGTAAATGAGAAACAAATATCCATTCATCGAAACAAACTTCCACTTTGTAATATTAGTAGGATTCACTTTACCTAAATAGTGATTAAATTAAATTGACAGATCTATTCAAACATTTCCTTAACAAATTTTTCCCAATAGCACCGTTAGATAAACGTTATTTATTAGCTCCATCCAGGGTTCCGAAATTACCATACAACACTCCGTATTTAGATAGCAAAGCACATTTACCTGAGGTATTCAAGGCCTGCGATTGTGCCCGCTCCCTCAACCGTGGTGCACGATAAACTCTGAAAAGACCTACCGGACACTCCATTCATGTAGATCATTGAGTGCCGCATGAGAGGCAACTGTGCAGAAAACCGGCCAGACGCTGCTTTGCTTACCGGTGTATGTCGTTCTAGGTACTCAATATAGATACGACACCGTTTTATAGCTTTTTTTCTAATTTGTTAAGGTTAAATGTTGAAAGTCGATTTTCACCAAAATTTTCACTCACTTTTAATGGTCGCATAGACTTAAAAATTGGTGCAGACGTGTAGTTTAATGGCAATGCAAGTACAGTTATCAAAAAACTTGTCTTAAAACCGTTTTTTTACAGGTAACATATTAGTTTAAGTCATCTATGTACAACAAATATTTATGGCTTCTTAACGAAAGGAAAAACTGGGAAATTACATTTGTAATTTAGAACGAGATTTTCGGTGAAGGCAATCTTCGTGAGGAAACCTGTACACACCTGCAAATAAATTCAATGGTGTGGGAAATAGTGAAAATAAACGGATCACTCACGTCTTAAAACGAGTTTAACTCGACATGTTTCGGGCTAATCCGTAGCCCTTCCTCTCGGAGTCGCACGTCACGGTGGCTGCCAAACGTGCACTCACGTTCACGTTGGGTGCACGTTTGGCAGCCGCCGTGACGTGCGACTCCGAGAGGAAGGGCTACGGCTTAGCCCGAAACATGTCGAGTTAAACTCGTTTTAAGACGTGAGTGATCCGTTTATTATCACTATGAGTGAGTCTCACGGTAGTTTCATGTTTAAAATGGTGTGGGAAATTCCCAATCTCAAGCCCTCTCATTCAGAGAGTAAGCCTGTCCCCTGCAGTGGGATGGAAATAGGCTGAGATGCTCATGACAATGAACTTCAATGTCGAAACAGAAATGGTATAAAGGTAACTCAATAATATACTGACAATCGACACGTGACGCATCAACCCTTGTCTGTCACTTAGCATTTTTCCGCGTTATGAACTGCTGTAAAACTGTTTATTCAATTGCCCGTGCGCCCTGGACCGTCGAGCGATAAACTTTGGAAAGATGAAATACAACCGGACAGTGGTGCGGGTCTAAGTGGCTGGGCTCGAGGGTTGAGCTACGCATATTTTAACTAGCCTGTTTGCTCGAGGACAAAATGATAACCGTTTTATTCTGCCGCTCTAATCATAACCATCGCAATGGTGACACGTAGACATTTTTTGATTTGATTTTATGAAACTCAAATTAAAATACATTGAGCGCGATAGTTATGGTAAGGACGGCAGAATTGATATCTATATAATAATATGTACCCACATCTATATAATATGTACAGTACTGACTGCACTGCCAGACAACGCATAGCCTTAACCACTGGAGCTAGGCATACCTAGAGACTTGAAATTTGGTTGATATTCCAAAGCTGCATAAAAGGGGATTTTTCGAATTTCTCACGGGATAGCTACGGGAGAGCTAGCAAAATTTACTCTTCCACATGAAGAAAGCTACTATATATACCTAGTTTCAATATAAAATTTAGGCAATACCTTCCGTGTTGTTATAAGAATCATTACTAGTTTTTTTTAGGCTGGACTTGCACGGACCAGAGTTCTTTTTTTATTTTTTTTTTATTTATTTCTCATAGGTATCACATACACTGGCTTACTATCTAAATCCACTCGCCAAACTGATACGACAGTTTGTTGGCGAGAACACGCTCATTACAATTTAGTTATATGTAAGTACCTATTTAATTTTAAACATGCATCTAAATACAAAAATTACAAACAAATACTACAGAGATGTGGATACTTTTGCAAAAATGTACCCTAAGGCAGTTTGTGCAAAAGAATCCTTTTGAGAGTATTTTTAACTTTCCTTATGGTACACTGATTTCCTTCTCTTAGCCACTCAATCTTGTTATATATTTTTGGAACTAGGAACTTATTTGTTCGTTTACCATAATAATTAATTATTATTACTCCAGGTTAAAAGCTAACCCTGGGTTAAGTAGAGTCAAAATGTATGTTGGCGTAAACAATT
The DNA here is from genome assembly GCA_947859365.1 of Archips crataeganus. Classification (NCBI taxonomy): domain Eukaryota; kingdom Metazoa; phylum Arthropoda; class Insecta; order Lepidoptera; family Tortricidae; genus Archips; species Archips crataeganus. The sequence goes on along the minus strand of OX402059.1, from coordinate 11,435,232 downwards.
TAACTTTTAACCTTGGACTGTGCAAGTAGCCCTAGTATAACCATTTAGTCATCATGTAGTAACTGTTACTTCTTTTCTTTTCTAAGTAGTGACAGAAGTTAGTGACAAACATTGACCAAAGTGATGAAAGTGAAAATAAAAAGAATAGTATCTTAAAACAGAGAACGGAATAAACTCTATTTATATATTGATAACAATCAGCATAGGTACCTGTATAAATAGGTAACAATATTTACAAAAAAAACTTCAGCTGAAACAAAATAGCTACAGTTTTAAGAAAAATTGGTTCCAATTTCATTATACATGTTATTTGTCAGAATCTCAAAGGAATATTCCCGATATTTCAACCAATCGGTCCTAGACAAACAGAAAGTTATATATTGACATTGTAAACGATTTCATTACAGCAGTCAAGGAAACTAATATCATATCGGCTGTCATAGATGTGATATTTACCGGATTGTCGGCTGGAACAAAAATGTTGAGCTATTGATCGCCTTCTCGAGCGTGACATCAGAGCTTCGTGCTCTAATGATATCGGGCTTTTATTGTGCGATGGGCTAATAACGAGGAAACAGGCTTTATGTCAGTGGGATACGGTCTACAAGGAAATGATCATCACAGAGTATTAATTTTAGCAGACAGTCGATGACTGTATTAAGTTTGCTCAGGAAAGTAAATAGGCTAATAAATAATTGGCTTCTAAAAATGACACAGTTCAAGCCATTAACTTTGAGACAAAATATGAACCAAATATAAGACAAAATAATTGCTGCAAATAGTAGCACACATCTCAACCCTTAAGGGGGCACCGAGCTTTTAGCGCTAATCGATTTTTGGTATTCTCTGCACTGACGCGACGAACTAATACGGACAGGGTGGGAAGCGCGGCGGCTCAAGATAGGTTGGTCAGACTGCGCGTGTTTAGGTATTTTCTTCATATTAATAAAACAAATAATATTTAAAAATTTAACGCGTATAAGCTATAGAAAACATCTAGTTTTATTGTCATCCAAAAACTTATGACCTACCGTGCAATATTTACGCTGTACTAAGGGTTTATTTAGTTTTTAGTGAATTCTTTGGTTTTTTTCCATCGAGCGAACAACAAGCAATCGTGTTTCTAAAGTGGATGATTTATAGAGGGAAGCCTCAAATATCTTACTCATGAATTTCAAAACTAAAGCTTTACTAGTAATGATACAGCAAGGAATTAAATGAATGCAATAAATGAGCCAGAAACTCGGCGAGGTCTTAATTTGGTAATACCCCACTAGTTGCATGATTTAATGCCACCTTTTTTAGGGTTACGTAGTCAACTAGGAACCCTTATAGTTTCGCCATGTCTGTCCGTCTGTCTGTCCGCGGCTAAGCTCAGAGACTGTTAGTACTAGAAAGCTGTAATTTGGCATGAATATATATATATATATATTTAATCACGCCGACAAAGTGGTTAAATAAAAAAAAATAAAAAAAAATTATAAATATTTAAATTTATAAAAAAAAAATTAAAAATTTACTTAAAGTGGGGGTGATTTTTTTTCTCGATTAATCCTATAGTGTGGGGTATCATTGGATAGGTATTTGAACATAAATAGGGGTTTGCTAGAACCATTTTTGGATAAAGTGAATATTTTCGGAGATATTTGCTCCGAAAGTTCAAAATAATGTGTCCCCCCCCTCTAACTTTTGAACCGCACGTCTAAAAAATATGAAAAAAATCACGTAAGTTAAACTGAATAAAAACTTTCTAGAAAAATTATTTTCAACTTAATAAGTTAAGCAGTTTTAAGTTTTTGTAAAAAAAAATATTTCTAAACTAAGATTGTAATTTAACCGCCACTGCAAGCATTTTTTTTCTTTAGGTACCTATAAGAACACGCTAACAGTATTTTCTTTCAAATAAAAAAATTAAATCGGTTCATATAATAAAGAATTACATCTGAAAAACCAAGAACATACTACTAGTTCTAGTAGACTGCAGATTAGTCGTACCTGCTACGGAACCCTATCTTGGGCGTGTCCGACACGCTCTTGGCCGATTTTTTATTTACCTATAGAGTTTTCAGGAGTCCTAATTTGAGATTTGGTTTAAATAACAATCTTTCACAAACTTCGCCAATTTTAGGAAAGGTTTAAATTGTTTTGTTTTGTCTTTTTTTAGAAATAAGGGCTAAAGGCTGAAATTTATCGAGGTTCAACACAAACGCCTATTCAACATTCATCTTTTACGTTTTTATGCTAGACCGTCGTTCACTGAGAAACGTAAGCCACATATTTCCACTTGTGCATTCGATTTAAAAGAAACAAAAAATCGCATCGCTAGCCAAACACAGGCTTCAATCAATAACCGTCGTTTTTTGCAGGAAGTTGGAAAAATAGAAAACTCTTTGGGCTTTGACTGAAAATCCGTTTAAATTTTAAGAACTATTTATTAGGACGTCCATTCAAACTTTGGCATTAATTTCAAGGCAAACTGGCTAGACGTGTGACTTTGTTCAATGTACAGTCAAGTGCAAAAATAAGTATCTATTCGAACCACTCAAAAATATGTTACTACGGCCTTATTGCGTCGGAATAAGAGTATGTGGTACTTATTTTTGAAACTTTGAATAAGTTCATATTTTTACACTTGACTGTACCTACCTAATGACATTCTTTTGACATGTTGAATATCGCTAGATAGAGATAAACTACGATATCATGGCCCGCCCCTCCACATTACTATTTCAATGTGTTTAGTCACATATTTACGAAAGAATATTTATGTAGTAGTGTAAGGTTGTCATTTTGACAGGTGACAGCACGGCCGTTTGAGTCGATGTTTCTTCCGTTTTTCTCATACTTCGGCGTTTTTTCCAATTAACTAGAGATTTCAAATTAAACTTTGTTTGCGTAAATCGTTGCAGGGATACGGATTAAATAATTATTTTGGACGTGGGTGCTGGTTTTGGAAATTAAAATTTGGATTTTGACTCTAGTGAAGTGCTTCATTAAAATAAAACCGTATATGGCAATGGTGACGGCTCTACGTGAAGGAGGCCGGCTTTGGGGTGTACGGCCATTTTGTTGATGCTCGCAGTGTTTGTCGTGTTCCGAGTGGGAATTAATCCTTGTTTTGGGTGAGTTTCTCTGGATTGACCTGGTAAGAGCGTGGAATGCGCTGTTAGCGTCATGGTATACTTATTTTTCATTTTGTTTCAGCACGGTGGTGTAGTGGAAGTGGGTGACGTGGAGCGTTGCACGCGGAATCTTCCTGAACACTTGGTATGTGGCCAAGCCTTTGGGTCGACAACGTTAATCCTTGACCTTTGGTTGTAGATTACTGTGGTGTCCGAGGTCTTGCACCTTCGTTGGAGTTGACAGCGCGACCCAGGCGACTAAGCAAGTCCGCATTTCCTCCACGGTGCGTGCTTATGTAGTTTTCAAGTTTCTATGGTGTCCGTTCACCGAACTGAGCAAGCCGGTTCCTTCTGTCCTTAAGGAACCACTCTAGAGTTATTTCTAATCCGTGATCCGTCCACAGGAGGTGTTAAGACACGGCCTTGTGTGTGGCTGTTGTGGCTTCGTGTAGAAGCGTTTCAAGGAGGCTTGACTGGAGGGTGGCTGTCGGCGACGCTGGGACGTCGGGCACGAGACGCCGTCCGAGTGTGGCCTACAGTGGCCTGCAGCTAGGTTTGGTCGTTTCACAGCCCAGGTACAGGAGTTGCCCCTATATTAGTTTAAACACATTTGATATATCGGATTGCATTCACGACCCTGTGAATTATAGTAGTGAGTTAGGATTTAAGCTTAAGCCTATATGGTCTATGTATGTAAGTGTGTGTGGAGGGCGGGATAGCTGGGGAAGAAATTGTTACGTTAAAATAGACATTTTGTTGCACCTACACCGTAGTTTAATTACTCTCCCGCAGCAGTACCCTGCTACCCCGTGTAGAATTATCATTACAGTAGTATCTGCTTTTGTTTGACGGCTGTCTCAACACGCACACATGCGTTGAAAGTTTTGGTGTGCTTCTTGAATTGTGGAGGGGCGGGCCATGTTATTGTAGATTATCTCTAGCACTAGTATCGTGAGGTTCGTTTGACGCTAAATTCTTGCTAGAAATTGGCTCATTTAGTTTTATTCCAAACGTGTCACAAATGTCAAACGGACCTTACGATACAGCATCAACTAGCCTGTCACCAAAAGCTTCATAATTATATTATATTTACGTTTCTGCTTAAAAACTAATCTAGGTGAGAACCTAACTAAATCCGACTCAAACAAAATCTAACAGATTTTATGTAATAAATTTGACTGATTCTCTTTAAATAAAAAAATGCTGCTAATACCTAGTTCATAAGTTTTATACTAACACGATATGGATTCCTTGAGTCTGAAATAAATAATTTTTATTTTTATTTATTTAAGTATTTATTCTCATATGAAAACATTCATTTAAAAAAAGTTTTTCTCCACGCACAAAGTTGTGGGCAAAAGTTAGTTTAATATGGAGTACATTGCCACATTTTTAACACGCTTTTTCTTATTAGCTTCACTTGTCTTTGAACCTCCTTTTCACCCACTTCTTACTGTGTTATTGACACGAAACTTGACAGTAATGCGTAGTTCCGGTTCCGTAGTTCTGATGACAATACAATAATATGGTACCATCGAGCTGATTTGATGATTGAGTCGGAATATAGGAACTTTAGAACCTTAAGACAGAACTTTGTAACCCAGCCGTGTTTGGAATGGATAGATTAGTGTTAGGGTTTATTTAGTAGTATCCAGGGTCTGATGATCATACAGTCAGCAGTACAGCAACACTAAAGCTCCAAACGCACAGACAGCGGAGGCGTGGCGGTGCGGTGGTGGTGACGGTTGTAATATTCTAACTTGCTTCGATCAACAGTTGATCGAAGCTAACTTGTATGAACGAGCTGTCAGCGAGAACGCTGTCTGTGCGTTTGGAGAGGTTTGGAGCTTCATTCGTGAGTTTTGTGACTATGATCATTTCAGCCGGCATAGCGTCGTAAGGGCTTAGCGGAACGTTACCGGGGCCCAATGTGTTAACAGGATCAAGTTTTAGTTTCCATACATATCAGTGATCATTGTATAATTATTTTTTTTGGGTTCATCATCATCATCTCTGCCTATATGCGTGCAGGGCACAGGCCTCCTCTCAGAATGAGAGAGCTTGGGCCGTATATAGTTACCACGCGGGCCCAGTGCGGATTGGGAACTTAACACACACCGTTGAATTTTTTCGCAGGTGCATGCTGGTTTCCTTACGATGTTTTCCTTCACCGTAAAGCTCATGGTAAATGTCAAATTTAATTTCGCACATAAATTCCGAAGAACTCAGAGGTGCGAGCTGGGATTTGAGCCCACGGCCATCTGCTTGAGAGGCCATAGGGCAAAACACTAGGACACCACGGTTTTTTTTTGCTTTGGGTAGTCTATCGAAAGTTGTGATGTCACGCCACTACATACCCAAGTATACTAAATATTGAATGAGACAAAACTTTGAGCGCCACTGTGCAAAGGCGGGTTCACACGGCCGCGTTAATTGCCAAAAACCAGCGCCGGCGCATGTTTATGAGTTAGCTTCGTTCGATCCCAATTCGCTTCCTCCTAAACAGTGATACAAACATACGGACATGCTGCTTCGGTATTTACGAAGGCCTTGTTTGCGTTACTTTGAATGGAATGGATTGGTCAAAGGCTAAAAATATAAACCACTTTATTTATTTAATAAAAAGCAAATTAGGCTATAACAAGATAAAACAATGAATTTTAAACTTTCGGCCCATTTAAATAAATCTTAAGTTTGCTTACTCGGAGTCGCTAATTTTATGTCCACAGGAGAGACAACTTTTGTTTGTTACGCATTATGACCCTTAATAGGGTAAATCGCTAATAACTGGCCACCCTTCAATAACTGGCCCACTCATACTGAAAATGAACTCTGTTCCCTTACAAACAGAATTCAATTTAGTATAACGTGGCCAGTTATTGAAGGGTGGCCAGTAATTCACACCTTATTCTAAAAATGAATTCTATTATGGGTGAATAGAGTTAATTTTTAATATGAGGTGGCCAGTTATTATTGGCAATTTACCCTATTTAATTTAGTGGATGAACGATGATAGCGAGAATGCCTCTTAATCTTAATTAACTTCAACCTGATTGATGATAAGTCAAAGACGTTAGTAATTGATATGTTTCAATACTTACAAACAATTAGTGTGAAACTTCAAGGCAAAACAACGTAATCTAAGATAAGATAAGATAAGATAAGATAAGATAATTTATTCAATAATTTGCAGTACAAGATGACAGGAAATACAATCTTATACAAAAGTCTATGTAACACGTATGCCTGCACTAGGGTTACTAGAGGACTCTGTATCGCAGGTTAAACGAGCTATCATAAATAATTAAAATAAAGAAATAATCAGCTAAGCTTAACAGTGCAAATATTTTATAAAAATATGCAGACATAAAATAAAGTTGAATCCAGACACAATAAAGAAAAATAACAAATTATTCGAAGTAATTACAAAATAGTATAGTTAAATCAATTGATTTTTTAAATCTAAATAGGTACGTAAAGATCATCCGTCATACATAAGAAGGTATTAAGGTCGTATAAACCATACTTCCATTGCAATTTTTATCCGGGTCAGAGCCGATGCGAAAATTTGTTGACTAAGAACTTAACATATTCATGCCTAAGGTAAAAATAATAAATAGATAATTTATAATTTATGTTAATAGGTCAGCCATATGGCCATCATTTGTTTTATATTTTATATAGGTAGTGGTAAATTTATAAAAAAAACTTAAATGAAGTAAAATAATTTTATAACAACTATCGCGAAAACCTAAAGAGATACAAAATGTGGCTATTAGTTGCCTTCGTAATCTATTGAACTTATGAAACGTTTATTTCAAACTAAATACAAACTGAAATATAGATGCACAGAAAAAACCCCAGAAAAAAGACCAATGCTGGGAATCGAACCCAGGTCCTCAGCGTTCCGTGCTGCGTGCTTACCCCTACACCATCACTGGTCTAGAAGTTAGCGACGAATCTTTCCCATACATCGTACACTTCAGTCTGTTATAATCACATTTAGGCAGTGATAAAGCGCATCTATGTTATGCCCTCTACCGAGAGACTTCAACACTCCTTCGGAGCTACCCGCTCACCTGGACCAAGAGATGGCGCTACTAGGCCAACTTTTACAAGTTAAGTATGAAGTATCTTTTTCTATTTATTTTTTATTTTCTTCAACTTAATTTTTTTTTTATTTAAATGAAGTTGAAGAAAATAAAAAAATAAATAGAAAAAGATACTTCATACTTAACTTGTAAAAGTTGGCCTAGTAGCGCCATCTCTTGGTCCAGGTGAGCGGGTAGCTCCGAAGGAGTGTTGAAGTCTCTCGGTAGAGGGCATAACATAGATGCGCTTTATCACTGCCTAAACGTGATTATAACAGACTGAAGTGTACGATGTATGAGAAAGATTCGTCGCTAACTTCTAGACCAGTGATGGTGTAGGGGTAAGCACGCAGCACGGAACGCTGAGGACCTGGGTTCGATTCCCAGCATTGGTCTTTTTTCTGGGGTTTTTTCTGTGCATCTATATTTCAGTTTGTATTTAGTTTGAAATATATGGTTTCACGGGATGACCGTAAAAGTAATAAAAAAAAATGAAGTTGAAGAAAATAAAAAATAAATAGAAAAAGATACTTCATACTTAACTTGTTATGAAACGTTTTTCAGCCATAATTTTTGCTGGACAGCCAGCCGCACCTGTAATATGGTTGCTCGGTTTTTTAAAACGCAAGCAAGTAGCGCACTTTGGATCATCTGCCTTATTTACGCATACTTTTATGGTATGGCCTAGCCGTGCTTGGGCTTGTTAGAATAGTCTCTTAAAATTTACCTAGGGGAGAGGTAGCGTGAAAAGTAGGACACGTATTGAAATGGACAATTCAAATTTAGGAAGCTTCCTATATAGGAAGCTTATATTATTTAAACTATTCAAATGAAATACAATATTTCACACGAAATACAAACTGAAACATGGATAGTGAAAATAAACGGATCACTCACATCTTAAAACGAGTTTAACTCGACATGTTTCGGGCTAATCCGTAGCCCTTCCTTCCTCTCGCACGTCTCGGCTGCGTTTGGCGTTTGGCCGCCGTGACGTGCGACTCCGAGAGGAAGGGCTACGGATTAACCCGAAACATGTCGAGTTAAACTCGTTTTAAGACGTGAGTGATCCGTTTATTTTCACTATGAGTGAGTCTCACGGTAGTATCATGTTTAAAATGAAACATGGATGCACAGAAAAACTCATAAAAAGAGACCAGCGCTGGGAATCGAACCCAAGTCCTCAGCATTCTGTGCTGCGTGCTAAACCCCTACACCAACCAACACTGGTCACCAGTGATGGTGTAGGGGTTTAGGACTACCAGGAGTTTAGGAGCACCAGGACCTGGATTCGATTCCCAGCGCTGGTCTCTTTTTCTGAGTTTTTCTGTGCATCCATGTTTCAGTTTGTATTTCGTGTGAAACATATGGATTTCACAGGATGACCGTAAAAGTAACAAATTTGGAGTTGAAAAAATAAAAAATACAAAAGACTCCAAAAAACCAATCTTGATAGGAAAATACAATAATTGTCAATAATCAATTCTTAGTTGTTTATTTTCGCTTCTTTAAAAATGTGTATGTACCCTTTCATAAATGGACTTTTATTTTGAATTGCTCCTTTGAATACGTGTACCTTTCATGTCACCTCTCCCCTACACTATGTTCAAGAATTCAGGGTCTGATGATGGAGCAGTCAGGTAGGTTTACCATTGGGTTTATCATTAATCATGCTTTTTAGTTTTTAAACTTTAAGTAATTATTTCTCAAAATCTTAACAAATACAAGTAGAATGTGAATGTGGATTTATAATTTATTTGTTACGCTTTTAAGCACAAACGTTAACCTAAAGAAGATGAAATTTGATAAGTATCCAGATACTTTAGTATGAAATCCCGGGAAGGATTATAGGTTAGTTTTATCTCGTATATTATATCGCATGAATTTATAAATAATTCAATCTAATTAAGTACGTATACATCTAGGGTAGATTTCCCTCCTTCTCCTTGCGACACATACATACCTACATACATACACATACATACCTTAGTGCCAGGCCTACATAAGCAATAGGGCATGCATTGAGGCAAAACAGAGCGTTAACTTGCAATCGACCATATACCGACCGTCATATTTGGGGGCGATAGAAAATCACGTGAAGATTTTTAACTGTTGTTAGGGTTCCGTACCTCAAAAGCCGTGGTGGCCTAGGGGTTTGAACTATGGCCTCTCAACCCGAGGGACGCGAGTTCAAACCTGGGCTTGCACCTCTGAATTTTTAGGTATCTGTGTGCGAAATTACATTAGAAGTTTTCAATGAGCTTTACGGTAAAGGTTTTAGTGAGAAAACGTACATACACCTGCGAAGAAATTCAATGATGTGTGTAAAGTTTCCAATCCGCACTGGGCCCGCGTGGGAACTGCAGCCCAAGCCCTCTCATTCTAAGAAAAGGTCCAATGTATATTTATAGGCTGGGATGATGATGATGATGGTGGTCAGCCTAAAATGCTCTATTTGAAATGCCACTCAGTTTAAATAGGATACTGAGGACCTCTGCTTGATATACCCACCTAAACTATAAATGCATATTGTTCGAAAGGACGCTCAATGCGTCTGAAATTATTAAGGTCGGGACGGTTTATAACACGATTTATAACGAAACCTCCTCACAAAACTTCAAAAATAAATGTTTCCCACTTATTAACAAATGCTTGTTAAGTTTGTATGAATTTGAAGTTTGTTTTTCCTTATTTTTGTCTGATGCAGACGCAAAATATTTTTTACCATGCATGAAAATACTCACTTTATAACTAACTTAACCCAAATGCCTGGTTCGAAAGTTTGGACGCGCAGATCTGTTGACTCCTCAAGGAATAACTTGACGAGTGTATTTGCATACAGTTGCCCTAGATGCATTAGTTAACCAAGTTTTAATAAAGGCCAAGTGTTTTGCACTTTTGTTCTATCTAACTTAAGAGAGCATTAAACCCCTTATCGCGTGATAAGATTTTATACCCTGAAGTGTTGCAATAAAGATTATAATTGAACTAATTTGTATTCAAATGCCATGTTATGCGAGGTAGCGAAGTCTATAAAACTGGTTCTTGTGTGCTTTACTTTTTTAACCCCTTTATGGCCTGGATACCTCCTTATCTGTCCTTCGCAACCTCACATCATAAGGGTGGGGCAAACAGTCGTAAAAATTTAAAGTCGTCGAGTTCAGCGCTTTAGGCTTTATGGGGAGTATTGGGACACGATGCGGATTGCGGACGTTTTCTTATTTTTAAATCTTTCAACGCAGTTTACATTTAGGCAAAATAAAAGATATACGGTAATGTTATTCGGTTTCCAACTTATAAAACTTCTAGAAATATTTAAGGGTGGGCTCCCATTTGTATATTCTAGTATTTCTAGTCATCTATGTCTATGTACCTACCTATCCTAATCACCCTGCACGCTGTCATATCCCAAAGCCCAAAGTGAGCGTCCATATTTAGAATACGCCTGATCGCCGTAAGTTAAAATAATGATACAAATTTTGTATTTACTTACAAGATAGTGAGAAAACAATAGTGTACGCTTCTTAAAAATTCAAATTGATTGCGAACTTCTTTTATCATGGTTACATAATGTACTATTGCGAAATAATAATAATAATCTAATATATAAAAATCACGTGTCACGGTGTTTGTTATCGATTTTCTCCGAGACGGCTCGACCGATTTCTATAAAACTTTTTTGTCTGTATTCGGTAGGTCTGAGACTAGGTCGTAGGCTATTTTTTATACCCCTAGGTGATATATGGCAAAACAATAAGTATATTTATTTATTAGCCAAGTTATTTGTTTATGAAACGTTTATTATAAATTAACCGACTTAAAGAAGGAGGATAATATTTTTCTCTATACACTTTACGTAATTTTTATGAACGTTGAATTTAAGCGGTTCAATGATTATATTTTCCTTCGCCTTTTCACTTTGACATCGGTTAAATTTAACATTACTCTAATACAAAAAACTTTTTTTCCACGACACTGCTCGAAAATGTGGCCATAGATAACCTAAATCCAGTACTCAAAACTGCCTATATATGTACATTTAACAGCTGACTCATTTATGGCGCACAAACACGACAACAAAGTTACACTAATCGAAAACAGGACGTATCAGTATATGTATTTCATTATACGATACGACTTTTTGAAAGATAATTTCTGAATTTCATTCCTGGCGTGCTGAAACGACATTATTGGACCAATCAACAGTAATCGTCTGCTGCATGCGATGGATGGATGGATGAATGGATGGACGGACGGACGGACGGACGGACGGACGGACGGACGGACAGACGGACTGGATGGACGGATGGACGGGATGGACGGTATGGACAGAATGGACGGATGGACAGATGGACGGGATGGTTAGGATGGACGGATGGACGGATGGACGGATGGACGGATGGACGGGATGGACGGAATGGACGGATGGACGGGATGGATGGACGGATGGACGGAATGGACGGGATGGACGGGTTGGACGGGATAGACGGGTTGGACGGGATGGACGGGATGGACGGGATGGACGGGATGGACAGGATGGACGGGACGGATGGACGGGATGGACGGAATGGACGGGATGGCCGGAATGGACGGGATGGACGGGATGGACGGGTTGGACGGGATGGACAGAATGGACGGATGGGCAGATGGACGGGATGGACGGATGGACGGGATGGACGGGATGGACGGAATGGACGGATGGACGGGATGGATGGACGGAATGGACGGGATGGACCGGATGGACGGGATGGACAGAATGGACGGATGGGCAGATGGACGGGATGGACAGGATGGACGGGATGGACGGGATGGACGGATGGACGGATGGACGGATGGACGGGATGGACGGAATGGACGGATGGACGGGATGGATGGACGGATGGACGGATGGACGGAATGGACGGGATGGACGGGTTGGACGGGATAGACGGGTTGGACGGGATGGACGGGATGGACGGGATGGACGGGATGGACGGGATGGACAGGATGGACGGGATGGACGGGACGGATGGACGGGATGGACGGAATGGACGGGATGGCCGGAATGGACGGGATGGACGGGATGGACAGGTTGGACGGGATGGACAGAATGGACGGATGGGCAGATGGACGGGATGGACGGATGGACGGGATGGACGGGATGGACGGAATGGACGGATGGACGGGATGGATGGACGGAATGGACGGGATGGACGGGATGGACGGGATGGACAGAATGGACGGATGGGCAGATGGACGGGATGGACAGGATGGACGGGATGGACGGGATGGACGGGACGGATGGGCGGATGGACGGGATGGACGGGATGGACGGGATGGATGGATGGACGGGATAGACGGGATAGATGGACGGATGGACGGATGGTCGGATGGACGGGATGGACGGGATGGACAGGATGGACGGGATGGACGGGATGGATGGATGTATGATTATGATGATGATGATGATAATGATTTCCTCGCATTAGTCGTGAAAAGCACAATGTTTAGTCTCGGCCAAAAGTGCAATAGATGGACTCGTACTTTCGAGGGCCTCCGCTACGCGTCGGCCCTCAAACAAACTCGTCCATCTATTGCTTACTTTCCAGCCTCTACAACAATGTACTATAGACTTACCCTCTGTTTCACTATTCATTGATCAAATTTATTTGACGGATAATTGTGATGCCGTTTCTGTTTGTTTTGTTCGAATAGACGGAGACGGCATCACATTTATCCGTCAGTTAAAATTAATCAATGGCTGGTGACACAGCCCCTTAATCTAGTAGTTTTTAAGTTAAATATTTAGTTTGTAGTTAAGTTTTATTCATTGTTATTTTTTTCTTAATGTTTAAAATAAGAACTTTATTAAAATATCAAACTTCAGTAGTGATATTACCGCCGCGTATTACATAAAGGTAATTTTCCAAACTCTGCCAAGATATATGGAAAGCTGACGTAACTTCTAATGTCATTATCGTCCCGTTTGTTTGATTGCTTACAGATAAACGTGGAGGGAATAAGCCCCGAGCGTTTCAGGAGGATTTCTCGAGGGAATCCCGCACAGATGTTAACGGAGCTGTCGCCGGCCTAACTGGCACACTTTTCAGCTGTAAAACGCATTTTTGTACATTAACGGTTTATCTCCCAATAATTTTCTAGATAATACCAGCAAAAAAATACCTCGTTTACCGTTTATCTAATGTAGCGTGTCATAGATAGTTTCACTGAATTGCGTTCTCTATTTCTAGGAGATCCTCTCGAACGGAATTTCCTTAGAAAATTTATGATCTAAGATCCTAATTTATTACCAACCGCTGCAGAAGAGCATAAATTGCTGTACGCTGCAGTTATCGTTTCTATAATTTACACTCCGGTTACGTAATCGATGTCTTCATTTTATTGACCCACTTTTAAGTGACCAGCTTAAAAAAATACCCAAATGTTTTCAGTTGAAGTAGTATCATTTTTTTTTAACGAATTAATTCTGACTGTGTCAAATTTAGCGAAGCGTATTAATTATATATTTATGATGTTAGAGTGTATGTGTTAACGATTACACATTTGGAAGCCACACGTCGTAAAATTATACAAAATTTGAGTTTATAAAGTCATGATCGTAGCTTTGGTCTAATGCGATGGCAGTGGTCGCGTGCTGGCTCCAATTTGTGGCGGCGCCTTATCGGCACGGCTAATGTTCAGTGTAATGCCACTTCCGACGTGAAAACTGTTCTGAACTCATTGTTCTCTACAACGGTGCCTCTTTAAAATATTGTGTGTGGCAAACATGGCAACCGATAGGAAGTAACTCGTTTCCTTGTTTCGCTGTGGAACTTATTTCAGTTGTAACTGGTAATGGTTCAGTCCCCGTGCATTGGGTTGATGAAGTCAACACAAGACAGAACAAACAGTAGGTACTATTTGTAACTTTACCATGTTTGTTGATTAAATCCTGGATTGTATCTACATATTTGCGTAGCGCCCGTCCCAAATCCAACTCAACGTTTTCATCAATTTCCGCAAGTGAGGGTAACAATGTGATACACCAGCGCATAGTCGCATTTATAATATAAGAAGGGTCGGGATTTGATTCACTGTCTGAAGAATAAATTCACAACAAAATACCCGGCTCTCATGTCGAGGCAAGCAGGTGCGCGGATCAGCATTTGTCCCGTCAACAAACATAACAAAAGCCATTATTACATTCGCGCAAAGTTTTTCCTACCTTCGGGAAGGTTCGGCCAGAGCGTCCTGATATATCGCCTATGTGGGGCACGCACGAAAACAGTTTTTCATTGATTCAGTGCCGCATCTGGCGACAAAACGCCTCAGGCTTTCCATTCTGATGACTTGACTTGACATTTTTATTGCGCGCCATATTTTCTGCGCGGCCTCCAAGGCATTTGCCGTTTCTTGAGACGACGTAAAATATTGTTTAACTTGAAGGCTACCGGACAGACGGGTATCATGATCATTTCTGGTAAATAATATTATACAGATAGTATATTTACCTTGTGTATAAACCACAATAGTTAGTGCTGAATTACCATTAGTTCTAAGTTAGTTCTACATCAGTCTTTGGCGCTGTGTAACTATGAGAAACTAAATTTCAATTTCGCATTTGCTTTGTTCTGTTGTGCATTCTGCGTAGACATACCTATATATATAAAAGATCAAAGATCATGACTAACAAGCTCACATCTTTTCTATAAATACTTAGTAGGTACCAACAGCAATTATCACAAAAGCACATTGCTATATTGCACATTCTGGACCAAGTGACATGATTCATAATTTATACGTAACATATTTTTATATGGTGCTAATTGAAAGTCAAGTAAATCTTGGAAATGAAAACATTATTTGTTAGTTGCTCAGGAAACAAATTAGGAAAATAAATTGCATCAATTTTTCCTCTGAAAATGATGGACCATCTTCAACTAATTTAAACTTCTTCGTTTGTCTCCACAAAAGCAAACTTTCAGTCCACCACTGTCAAGTAACATTACGGGGAGCTCTTAAAACAAAACACAATTTGTCATGATTGATCAAAGAAGTTGGGCAAAACAAAAAGGGCCGAGTAACAAAGGCTGTCTTTTGTCAAAGAATTTTTGGTAAACATATTGACAGCTCTCAGAAAATGTGAGACGGTTGCTCTTTAGTTGTGATGGAGGTGAAGCTATATTTGTTCTCAAATGTCAAAACGTCCTTGCCTTTTCCTAAAAGTGTTAGTGCCTCACAAATATATGAGGGAGCATAAGTTTATGCCCGGTAAAAGTTACAAGCACAGTCATAAAAAATTAAAACGTTTTGAATTACCATGGTTCATTTGAAATTCAGCTCACGTTGAACTCGTACTAAAAACGAATAGGCCTTTTTTTCTCGTTGCTATTAATATTTCAATTATTCGCTAAGTTCAAAAGCGAATCGAGTTAAGACATATTTTTTCTCAAACAACTCGGTTTCGAGAATAAACAAAGCTATAAATATTCATGAAGGAAGTAAGCCTTCTTGTCATAGGCCTGAGAGCCTGATGGATAGAGTCGTACTTTGCCGTCTTGCTTTGCATTATTGTATGACGAATAGGAGTCTTAAATTTTGTTGCCGGCCGCGAGCATAATATTTTAGTTTCATATGTCAAAGGGGTGGCTAATCTCTGATAAGCTTTTTTACAAAAAATAATTTTTATCCTAAAATATGGTCCTCATATAAAATGACTTTTTGTTTTAAAAGTTTAAAGATACAAATAAGCAGATTAAGTGGGAAATTTGCCTATAAACATCTTGTTACGTTTCACTCGCTATCTCTAAAACGTAAGAAACACTTAGCGTCGCTTTATCGACTATTCCATCCTAATACGCCGCAAAACAGATAAACGCAGAAAGTTTCTCAATGTTATCGGGTGCGAGAGATTTCCGCAAAGATTTCCTGCGTTGCGTTCCTCTGTGCAAGCGGAAGCCAGTCGAGTTTCACGTTTCTTTTAAGACTGTCTTATGTAGGACACGAATATTTTACGAATCATGTTATAGGAAATACAATATAACGAGTACCTATGAAAAGTTTCTACGAAATAAGGAAGCATTTTCAAGGAGGAGTAAGGGTGATTTTTTGGTGAATATGGCTATAATAATACAACTTAATAAATACGTAGAAACACAATGGCTGTTAAAATATTTTTGGTAGAGTTTTGAAGTTTAAAAAAAATATATATTTGATGTATTATCATTATCAACATCAGCAAGCAGACGTCCACGGTTGAATCAGGGTCTCCTCTTTAGAATGCCATAATTAACGACCACTTGCAACCTGCATCCACCACATCCAGCTGGGTCCACCAAGTGTAAAGTGCTATAGCTCAGACTTCCGTTTCGTGATCGTCATTCAAGAATCTTTCAATACCAAATGTTATCTGTTCTTAGAGCAATGTGTCTCTTTGATTTATGTGGGTTTAATCTGTATACATTAATAAAATTACAATTGCAAAATTGCAGAGCGGCGAAATAGTGTGTTACTTATGGTCTTAAATCTAAAGCTTATCGCAAAGGATTTTATCTTCTATTCTATAGGTAGGAAATGGCTTTAGTTTTAAGAGCACAAAGTAAAACACTATTTCGTCGGTTGCAATTTCAAAGCGTTTGCTACAGACATACGCTCACTTGTGAACGTTTCAATTTCTGAATAGAAAGTAGAAAATAACTGTTTTCCTTTTTTGTGCATTTTCTTTATGGGTATATACTTGTTTTGCGTAAATCCAAAGCATAATCATCCACCTTAAGCCACGGCCAAAGGCTTACTGATTGATTTCTGCGGCAGCTGCGGCTCCCACGAAGACTTTTAAGCCTAATTTAAATATGCAAATCTTAGGGGTTGTCACTAATTTGCAACTTGTTTTAATTGCAATTTCGGTTGTGTAAACTTGACTTGACAACTTCGTGTCAACTGTATTAAATTTATTTATGTTAGTAATCTGTTTTAAAAATCTTTACTGTTTGATAATTATTCCACGTGTTATTTATTATAATGATGGAAAACGGATTGTTTTGGTTTAAAATAAGTATTTATTTTAAAGCTACTCAAAGATGAAACCGATCCCAACTTAAATTAACTTTACATGGGTATTAGCTTATGTATGGAAAATAATCAAAACAAAGAACGGATACAATAAACTGGGTGATTAGTAGGATAATGATGAAAGATAGAAATTTTAGATGACAATGAGTCTACTCTTTTGTCAAAGGGCCGGCAATGCATCCGTAAGTAAACTCAACATGACTGGGTGTCCATGGGCGGCAGTGATTGCTTTCAGTCAGGTAACTCGCCTGTTCGTTTTCTCCTATCACAATGAAATGAATATTTATAATTCATTCATCATTATCATCATATTAGTCGAAAGAAGTCCACTGCTCAACATAGCCCCTCCCCCCCCCTCCCCGCCCCAAGGTTCGCCAAAAAGATTGGACCTGCTCTATCAGCATCCACCGCGTTTCCGCAACCTTAACCAGGTCGTCGCTCCATCATCGAAGATCGAAGATAATTGACTTAAATTTTCTAAAAAAATAATCTAAAAACCGCTACTTTCAAATCTAACTAGGTTTTTACTGTAACACACTTGTTATGAGACTACGCAGAGAAACCTCGGGTAACTGGCAGTTAAGAAGATAAACATGACAGTATATACAAGCGGCTATTAGGAAAGGGTGTACATAAGCCCCAATAATAAAGTATAAATGATGAGGGCAGAAGGGTGCTTCTCAAGGAGTGATCCATCGCGCGGCGGAGATTTATGATAAAATCCTAACTTACGAATGTCGCCACCCGCGGTGCCGGCGCTGCCTGTTGTGAGGGGTAAATATACCGCTAACTTTGTAATTTTTCAAGGAATTAGCCGAGGATTTAAACGTTCCGTTACTGGAGCGACAATAAATCCATTTTTACAAGCTTTTATTTAACTTGCGATATTCTTATGAATGTAAGTTGTTTTCAAATCAAGTCGAATTTTAAAATCTAGTGATCTAATGCTCGTGGTTTCGAATCCGGGCTCGCTTCTCTGAGTTTTTCAAAATATATGTGCGAAATTACATTTGAAATTTACCATGAGATTTCCTTCAGGAAAATACACTGCACACACCTGAAAAGAAATTCAATGGTGTGTGAAGTTCCCAATCCGCACTGGGCCCAACTGGGAAGCCCAAGCCCTTTCATTCTGAGATAAGTCCTGTGCCCTTCTGTGGGACGTATAATAATGATGATCAGATTGACTTAAGTTTTGCGACGGATAGGTACGTAGATAGAATAACAATATAAAAATCATTCACATTATCAGACGCACAGCACAGCAGCTGTAAAAGTACAGCAGAAAAAAATTATACTACTAGCAGGAGCATGTACTGCTCTGTGGTTTAATTAAAAGTTCTCAAACACGTAAAAGTCGTAACAATTGTTGTAATAGAAGTAGTTTTGTCAGAAATAAAGATAGAATTTTAAGAGAAGTAGATGATTGTATCAGATACATTATTTTGTTATCTGAATAACCGATGCTTTACGTTATTTGGTCACTACAAAATAGCTCCTATCTTACTAAATATAAAGTATGGCAAATCTCTCGCTGAGGTTATTCCATTAGCTGGTAGTCCAACACCTAATACTGTACGCGATACATCGACCTCCAATGACTCTATTGGGAACTCATTTGTTCTTTTCGAGACAGATCCGGCCGAGGTGCTTTCCGTGTTATCTAACCTAAAATCGAATAGTGCTCCTGGCTGGGATAGTATCCCTACTGAATTCTTAAAAGTAGCCAGTGATACTGTTGTACCTATAATATCACATTTGGCGAATATGTGCTTTGATCGTGGTATCTTTCCTAACATTCTTAAGCAAGCTCTTATTACTCCTGTGTACAAGGGTGAAAGCAGGGACGATGTCTCCAACTATAGACCTATATCGGTGCTGCCTTCTATTTCCAAAATTCTGGAAAAACTAATAAACATTAGGCTTATTAATTATCTGAATAAATTTAATCTGCTATCAAGGGCACAGTATGGCTTCAGAAGGGGTATCTCTACGGAAGATGCTGTTACTGCACTTTCTTCGCTTATTATTAGTAATGTAGATAAAAGTAAAAAATGTTTGTCGGTATTTTTAGATCTCAAAAAAGCATTTGATACCGTCTCTGTTCCCATCCTTGTTGACACTTTGGAGAGATTTGGCATTCGGGGTACTCCTCTATGTCTTCTTGGCAGCTATCTTCAGAACAGGACACAAAGGGTCAAATTGGGAAATTATGTTAGTGACGAGCGTGCTATTTCTTACGGAGTTCCACAGGGCAGTGTTCTGGGCCCAACTCTGTTCTTAATTTACATTAACCAACTGTGTGATATGCCTATTGAGTCTGGAACTGTATTCACGTATGCTGACGACACAGCAGTTGTTTTCTCTGGTTGTACATGGGAGGAAGTGCGCTTGTCTGCAGAGATCGGCCTCTCAAAAATTGCTGGATGGTTACAGAGTAGTTTATTGACCCTTAATACAGCTAAGACCAACTATGTTTGCTTCACCAACTATAACCGTACACAACCTGGAACTGACTTCTCAATTAAGATTCATACTTGCCAAAATACGCAAATTATCTTCTCCTGTCCAGCTATTGGTAAAGTTGAATCTACTAGATACCTTGGGTTTTGGTTGACCAACGTCTCACCTGGCACTTACATGTTGAGGGTATTATGAGTAGAGTTCGCAAACTAATCTGGATATTTAAAAATCTTAGGCATGTCCTTACGAAGAGTACTTTAAATCAAGTCTACGTATCTCTAGCTCAATCAGTCCTCACATACTGTATTCCTGTTTGGGGAGGTGCTACAAAGACTAAGTTCCTTGAGCTTGAGAGAGCTCAAAGGGCACTGCTGAAAGTTATGTACCTCAAACCGTACAGATTCCCCACTAATGAACTGTATTTACTCTGTGACCTACTTTCTGTAAGAAAATTGTACATTCTAAATTTAATCCTAAAAACACACAAGACAACCACATTTATACCAGCTACAACATTTGCACGTAGGAATAGGACCAAAGTAATTTACACTCCGAGAGTGAAATCTAAATTTGCAAAGAGACAACAACCTGCACAATGTGCCAACCTGTATAATGTTATAAACAGACACTTAGAAATTTATTCCTTGACTGCATATGAGTGTAAAGCGAAATTAACTAAATGGTTAAAAACTAAAAGCTATATTGATATTGAGAATTGAATTCAGAAACCTGTATGATGATTATCACACCCGCGCACACGCGCATTAACACACACACACACACACACACACACACACACACACACACACACACACACACAAAACCCACCCACCCACCCACCCACCCACGCACGCACGCACGCACGCACGCACGCACGCACGCACGCACGCACGCACACACACACACACACACACACACACACACACACACACACACACACACAGACACACACACACACACAGTCGCACCATACCTACCATTAATATACATACGTTGCCTCACTTTATTATTTTTTTTTTCTTGTCCTATTTTAATAAAACTTAATAAAAATAGTTTAGAGTATCTACACCTAAGTAGTGATACTGTTTGCGTTATCTTATAGGTACTTAAAGAAAAAAAATGCTTGCAATGGGGCGTTTAAATCACAATCTTAGTTTAGAAATATTTTTTTACAAAAACTTTAAAACTGCTCAACTGATTAAGTTGAAAATATCTTTCCTAGAAAGTTTTTATTAACTTCAAATTACGTGATTTTTTTCATATTTTTTAGACATGCGGTTCAAAAGTTAGAGGGGGGGTCACATTATTTTGAACTTTCGGAGTGAATATCTCCGAAAATATTCACTTTATCAAAAAATGATTTTAGAAAACCCCTACCCCCCCCCCCTACCCCTTTTTTTTTTTTTTTTTTTTCTATTTATTTTCAAATACCTATCCAATGATACCCCACACTAGAGGCTTAGTCGAGAAAAAATTAATCATCCCCACTTTACGTCTATGGGAGGTACCCTAAAATAAAGTGTTTTAGTTTTTTTATTTAATCACTTTGTCGGCGTGACTTACATGCCAAATTACAGCTTTCTAGTACTAATAGTCTCTGAGCTTAGCCGCGGACGGACAGACAGACAGACAGACAGACAGACGGACAGACATGGCGAAACTATAAGGGTTCCTAGTTGACTACGGAATCCTAAAAAAGGCATTGTGCCGAAGAGATTGGCATATAAAGTTTGTCTAGATGGATGTATGGATATTTGTTATTCTTTCACGCTCAAACGGTTTGTCGGAATCAAATGAAATTTGGACCCTGGATTTTATAAACGAATTCTTTGCAGATACAGTCGCGGAAATCAACATTATAAAATCTACTCTGTTAGTGAAAATATAGTTCTAAAATACTAAAAACATAATATTTATGTAAGCGATGTGGCTCACAGTGTTGTTCACATAACTCTTAATTCCATCTTAAAACCGTTTCCTCGCTCGCTGTGTGGCGCGGTTTAATTAAAAAGTTAATTTCGAACATAATTAAGCGTTTTAGCTTTATCTGGTAGGTTTAATAAAGCCTTTAGCCAATGTTTAGCAAATTATTAAAGCTGACCCCGGTGAATTCAGATAACAGACTATTTTGAATTTACTGACCGAGCTAGCGCGAAGAGTGAGCGAAGTGTCTCCGTAGCAGCTTGGATAAGTATACATATTTTCGTATGTCAGTCCGGCTCTCTGTTTCCCTCTAAAGGACGCATTTCTTAGATTGTGAGCAGATTCGATAATTAAATGGTTTTTTTTTGTTGATTCAGGTGAATCAACCTTATGGGATGTTTACTCTGACCCCGGTTATAAAAAAAATTTTTTTCCTTGTCCCGTAGGAATTTCGAAAAGTGCCCTATCCTCGTAAGGCCCAGCGTACTAAATTCAGGACGTACTTCAAAACAAATGTCAACTTTTCGTAAATGACACAAGTTTCAAATTCGTTAAAATTTACATGGGCTTTAGCTTTTATGTATTAGGTACTACACTATGATTCTATGTTGGTCGCAATAAAAATATTATTATTATTATTACCCATAACACAAGCTTTGCCTACCTTACTTCGGGACTAGGTATTGTGGTGTGAATTGTCCCGTGATATTTATTTATTATTTATTTATTTGCAAGGTCCCAAAAAAGGGATCTTTATGATCCTCTATAAAAATAAAGGGCAAAATGTTATCTAGTGGCATCTCCGAAGCAGAAGACGCAGTGTAGGTAGGCCTTCAACAAGATGGAGCGACGACCTGGTAAAGGTTGCGGCATCGTGTTGGATGTGGATGGCACGGGACCGATCTGTTTGGCGAGCCTTGGGGGAGGCCTATCTTCAGCCGTGGACGTCTTTCGGCTGAAATGATGAAGATGAAGATAAAAAATTGCAAAATTTTGTCTCTATCTACAGTGGTTTACGCTATGCGTTTTGAGTGAGTCCTGTTAAGTCTCTATCTACAGTGGTTTACGCTATGCGTTGTGTGAGTCCGTTGGTATTAGAATAATCCTATTGGGAATTTATTCGAGGATTTCACATTTTTTAAGAAATGGCAGATGATTCTGATACGGCTTCCACATAAATATGGTAGAGGTACAGGACCTCTAACATTATAACCGAAAGCCCCATTAAACTCTACAGAAATTTCATAAAGAATATGACCAGATAAATAAGGCGGTTAAAACGCTCGAAAAAATGCACCAAAAATCGTGTTATTTCACTTTCCCTTTCCTTTCCCTTTTTAGTAAGACCTCTATTATGTAGTATAGTACCTTCAAGAAATATGTCTGCTAAATTTTAAGTCAAGCCCCAGTTTAGGCTGTGCGTTGTCTGTCAGTCAATCAGTCATTCAGTTACGTTACCCTTTTATAAATAAATAAATATCACAAGACAATTCACACCAATTGACCTAGTCCCAAAGTAAGCCAAGCAAAGTTGCCTACCAACGGATAAACATACTTACATACCTAAATATGTTACATGTTAAACAAACAGTCGTATTTTTCATACAAATATCTGCCCCGACACGGGATTCGAACTCGGGACCTCAAGTTTCATAGGTTTTCGAACCACTAGGCCATCTGGTAGTCTAATAAGTATAGAAGGTTTAAATTTTACGGGTAAATTGCCTTTGAGTTATATTCAAAATGGAACGTTAAACTAAAGTGCTAGCTTTATTAATCCCTGGAGTTTAGTTGGTAATTCAAAACCCTACGTGTAGCGCTGACTACTCTACAAATAAGTACCTACGCATAGATCTATACCCCTTTCGCATAAGGTGATAGGCTTACCAGGTAACATGTGGTCGGGACATTCTACCAATATTATACATGCGAAAGTTTGTATTCCTATGTAAAATGTATTCAAACAATACTTATTATAAAATACAATAACAAGGCCGCGGTATAAAGCTATTATAAATACTATAACTATAAATAAAATAAAATAAAACTAACTTAAACTAAAACTAAATAAAATTAACAAAAGGTTCCCCCCGCGGCATGGACCCAAAGACACTGGCAGCATTACCTCGCTGTATAGCAATGCTGATACGTTGTGCGAGGTAGCTGCCAGCTCTTTGGTCTCCTGTAGTGTCACAAAGCCGTTTACAAATATCTTTGTAAAGACTTTTTGCGCTGGAGCCCCACGGACCAAAGGTCTCAACCCCGAATGGAACAAAGTTGTATTCAGAGCTAAGACCTTTGTATTTATTTTTCTTAAGCTTTTCTGCCGCTTCTGCTGCTGCACCAGCTTGATTTGCTGTTCCGCGGATGTGGGACGGAGCCAGTGTGTCTACACAAGTAGCGTCCCACACTAGCACACGACCCAATTTCCACGGAATCAATGACATTCCGTCTGGTCTCTTGCCATCATCTCTGGCGATGCCCGATGGCTCCAGTAACGCAGGCACATTGACGGTGGCAAGAGAGCGACGGATAATGTCATTGAGAGCAGAGTGTCTAGAGAAGCGGCCCGCGCTCTTCTGGCACGAAAGGCCGTGGTGTCCCAGCGCGTCGACCTCAAAGCCGCAGGGGCATTTATGCGGTGCGCAAACTAGAAATACAATACAATTAGAAATCTAAAACTGAATATTAGCTTAACTTTAACTACTAAGAAAAAATGTCATCAAGATTTACGCTAAGACACACAGGCCTCATTACATTTCATACTAAATACGAACTGAAACATGGCTGCACAGAAAAAACACTGAAAAAGACCAGCTCCGGGAATTGAACCCGGGTCCTCAGCGTACCGTGCTGCGTGCTTTTACCCCTACACCACAGCTGGCCAGCTGAAGTCTAATAAGAATATGTAACATGAAACTGCGCAGGCAAGACCACATTCAAAAAATTAGTAAAATTCGAGTAAGCAAATCAACTGTGAAACCTAAATATTGGGTAAAGGCGACTGTTTTATAAATTGAGTGGGATCAAACGTAAATTCGATTTTATGTTTACCATACGTCTGCGGAGGAGCGAAGCGTGTTAACACAGGCTGGACGGATCCGAACAATGCTTTCCATGCGGGCAGCCCAGATAAACTTTGAAATGGTCTCAGGGACATCACAGCCCGTAGTTTACTCTACTGCCTAGTTTGAGAGTGTAGAATAGCATGCGACACTCCTAAGTATGCCTGAATAATCATTCATGTAAATGACATGACTCGGGAGCGACATTACGTAGTTTTGCTTCGATACTGGGCTGAGTGAATGTATTAGCCGAATCCTGAATAATTCATTAATTTCAAAATTAATATTTCTAAATTCGGACTGAAATTGCAATAAGTATGCTTGAAAATATATATACCCTTAACACTTAATTTACTCTATAGGGGTAATGATTAAAGTCACGACACTATATTTACACAAATAGTTCAATGTTAAATTTTTGTTAACTTCTTTCTGTTTCTGAAAATATTCTTAATAAATAAAATAATATAAATATAATTTTCGTAATTGCTCTAAACTACTGTTGTACGTGGGACGTCCACCAACGAGATGGACGGACGATTTGGTGAAGGCCACAGGTTCAGGGTGGATGCAAGGCGCTTCCAACCGTAATGATTGGGCGTCAATGAAGGCTTATGTCTGTTTGAAGTTAAGTTACAAACATACGTCTGTGATTGTATAAACTAAAATTATGTTGGACTTTGTATTGTTACTCAGGAAATTATTCTGTATCTCATGTGAGTGAACTGTATTTCTTATGGGAATAAGCGTGCAAAATGTCTTTAAACCGAAACCGAAGATAAATCTACGCAACTGTAGCTGTGAGCTGAATTAGATTTTGACACAGTACCTAGTATACATAATTCGGTAATCGGATTTTTGAACTATACAAAAATCCTTACAAACACGATATCCCTCATATTAGGATGGCAGTGGAATTGTGTAGGTAGGTATAGACCATTTTGAGCTCCTCAACCGCTCATCAACTTCTGCTGCTGTCTACAAAAATCCGGGATAACCATAAATACTTGTACTAGCAAAAAAGTTTGGTAAAAAATATACCCATCAACAATATCCTCAAGGAATCTTTTCCTAAATTGCCATTATCTGAATGAAATATTATCATATCATAGAACTGTTTCATCAGTAACATCATGAAACACAAATACAGTACAGAGTACCAGTTCCCCAGGGAAAACAAAAGTAATGAAAATAGCTGTTGACTGTACCGTAATGGAAATCCCTGCTATGCGTTGCATAACTTTATTAGATGTTTTTGCCACACTTTAATTATATAAAACTTAATTAAAAAGTCTGGTACAGATTTTCATTATGCAGATTAATTTTAAATGGTAAGGTAGTTTTATTTTATTACTTATTAAAAGAATATCAAAGTATGCCATATAATAATAATAATATCTAAGTAGAAGTGTGTTCAAAATCTTTTGGAATATGGATAAATTCTAAGGTCAGAAACAAGTTAAACAACATTGAGATCTTTATCTATTGTTTATTCATTTTCCGCTAAGCATTTGGTATTCCACAAAGCCAGCGAATTGTAAAGATTTATCCTAATCGCTGGCCGTTGAATTAACAAACAACATTAAATAAAATAACAAGCACTTAATTACCTCATTAAGACGGCCATTGATAGAGGCAAAAAAATAAACGAAAGCATTATCTAATCTGTTACACACGAATGATTACACAGCCACATTTCGAGGTCAAAGTTGTTTGTTCATAAATAAACACGCAGCGATGGCTGCCAGAGCCAGTTAGTTGTTATTCGAGCGTCGGCGAAGATGGACTTCGAGAAGAGGGTAGTCGTGATTACTGGAGCAAGTTCTGGCATCGGAGCAGCTGCCGCCTTCCTGTTCGCCAAACAATCTGCCACGCTCGTCCTCGTCGCAAGAAACGAACAACAACTAAACAACGTAGCAGCAAAATGCGAAGCCGAAAAAGGAATCAAACCGCTCATTATCAAAGCTGAACTAACTAACGACGACGACGTAAAAAGTATCGTCGCAAAAACCGTGGAAACATTCGACAAAATCGACGTCTTAGTAAACAACGCAGCAGTTGGAATGCTAGGAAGCATCCGTGACGGTGTCGAACCGTATGATTCGGTAATGGCCGTGAATGTTCGATCGATTTATCTATTGACGAGTCTAGCAACGCCGTATTTAGTGAAGACAAAAGGTTGCATAGTGAACGTATCGAGCGTTGCGGCATTCAAGCCGATCAAAGATGCAGATTATTTGCCCTATTGCATTTCTAAAGCGGCCCTTGACCAATTGACAAGGTGTGTGGCATTGGAGCTCGCTCGCGACGGTGTTAGAGTGTGTTCGGTCAATCCAGGAGGTACAAAAACGCCGTTTGCAGAGAACGCTGGCTTCAGTAAAGCAGAAGTGGAAGCATTGTACAAAGCACGCAATGAAAACTATCCACTGGGAAAAATGGCCGAAAGTGAGGAGGTCGCTGACCTGATTGTGTATCTGGCGAGCGATCGCGCGCGCAGTATCACCGGTTCAGTTTACGTAATAGATAATGGCGAAACGCTGATGTGATATCACTTTAGGGATTTCATTTATTATTATAGGTAACATTAATAAAGCTTTATCGTGTGTATATTTAAGTAATGAGTTGTATTGTAAGATAATGACAATGTTTGTCTCAGTTTTAATAAAATGATCAATAATTTTACGTTAGACGCGTGTTTTGTTTGCATGAAACTAATATTTTCGTATAATCTTACTTTAGCAAATGAAAATACACAGTACAAACCTATAGTACATTGTGCATCAAGCGCCGTAAGAAGCGGATTACTAACGAGAGTCTGTAATTCCCTTACTGCCTGTGATACACAATGATTTTTATCACATTGCGAGGGAAAAAATCCAAAAATAAAATTATTTTGTCTCTAAATACTTATATTGAATAATGTGCATATACTGTGTTAAGTTTAGTATTCGAATGGCCAGATTCAGCTAAAATGTTAAAAAAATACTTACGTACTAAAATTATTGCAAAACTATTTGATATAAAATAAAATTATAAAAATAACGAAGATTCATGAAGCGTAGATAAGTTTTGTGTTATAAAATTGGGTTATAGCTAAGTTTTACAGATATAATAAAACGTTGGTAGCTGAAACCCCCTTAGTCTGAAATGACATACCTCTAACTTGTTTGCAAATTTTAAAACTAAAGTTATAACGGCCTGTGGAGGAAAAACTGTACGTAAATCCGTAACTCCCGTAAGAACAATTTAGGCCATTGTAATTTAGTATACAGGCATGCAATAACACCACTGACTAGCAAGTATGATGACAAGTTAAGTATGAAGTATCTTTTTCTATTTATTTTTTTATTTTCTTCAACTTCATTTTTTTATTACTTTTACGGTCATCCCGTGAAACTATATATTTCAAACTAAATACAAACTGAAATATAGATGCACAGAAAAAACCCCAGAAAAAAGACCAATGCTGGGAATCGAACCCAGGTGAGCGGGTAGCTCCGAAGGAGTGTTGAAGTCTCTCGGTAGAGGGCATTAACATAGATGCGCTTTATCACTGCCTAATGTGATTATAACAGACTGAAGTGTACGATGTATGGGAAAGATTCGTCGCTAACTTCTAGACCAGTGATGGTGTAGGGGTAAGCACGCAGCACGGAACGCCGAGGACCTGGGTTCGATTCCCAGCATTGGTCTTTTTTCTGGGGTTTTTTCTGTGCATCTATATTTCAGTTTGTATTTAGTTTGAAATACAAGTATGATGAAAAAATAATAACAGTAGTTTGACAACTCCAATCGAATATCCAAAATGGTTGAGAGCCCATAAATACAGGGTGTTACAAAATAACCCCGAAAGCCTAAAACCCCATGAACAGTAAATAAAACTGTAATTTTTCGCGCTGTTCTTTTTTTTCTAAAAAAAAATATTTTTTTTTTTATTTTTTTTATTTAGCCTATTTTTGTGTCCCACTGCTGGGCAAAGGCCTCTCCTCTCTTGCTCCACTCCTGCCTATCAAAGGCGAGCTCCCGCCATCCCAAATAAAAATATCAATATACTAATTTAATTATTTACTGGAGTACTTCCATACCCTTCGGTTATTACGGGTAATTTTGTAACAGCCTGTATACAGACTCTTTTCTGTAAACTACAGGCCTTCTCCTAACTCATGGAGTTATAAATATTGTTTGGAGCAAGCCAGCAAGACGGTAAGAATCTTACAAGAATAAATGATTATAAGACAAGAAATAAAAGCTAACATATAAAAATAGGTTAGCAGGTAACGCTGTACTAATTTAGTTCCTGCTCCTTTGACTATTAGTCTTCATTTCGAATGGCGGAAACGTGTTGGTAGCGTAAAGCCAAACGAACGGTGGACGCAAATGAGGAGTAACACACGCGTACAACGGACGACGTGATAACTTGCGTACCAACAATGTAATACTTTATTAAAGTACATAAATTTTTCTAAACTCTAATTTAGAGGTAGTATATTGGTATAGTTTCTCGCTTATAAGAATAGGAGTAGGAGGTTTTGAAATTTTGTTTATGCGTTTGGCAGTTATTGTTACAGATAACCGGCAATTCAATATTTTAGTAAACCTGTGGTTACGTGGTTTAAATAATTCTTGGTTCTTTTGGTCATACGTCGTTCATTCTTTTGCTGCAGTAGCGCAATGCAAACTAAATAGATTGATGACATCCGTCGAAATTAATTTGTAACTTAACTACATTCGCAGTTTCGAATGTTTATGAAAACATAACATAGCACAGTAAAACGTTTTCTTTCTAAACGAAGAACACATGTAAACGAAGGTAGGTCCAAATACACTTAGACAGGAAGACAAAGAAAACGCATGTCTATAAGTTATAAATACCTATCATGCGATAATTTACACCAATCGACTTAAACCCAAACTAAGCAAAGTTCGTATTCGTATTTTACTCTTCTGAGACGCGTTTGGCAAATGAAATGTGCTCAATCGAGCTAACCGCTCATATCCCCGGCCTTGGGTTTCCAATGTCCTTTCTGGCAAATAAAATGTTACATTTAATACACTTGTACATAATGTCCATTATTCAAGGCATAGTGACGTCGACAGCGATGCGTGCGAAACGTGCGCGCCGGAGCACCCGAGGGATTTGCGGTGTAGATTTTTCAATTTTTATTTGCGTTTGTAAGTGTCGCCCCAACATAGTATTGGGTGCGAATAGTGAATGTGCAGTATTTTTTCGCCCTTTTTCGTTTAAGGTTTAAGCTAGTGGGAATTCGAGTCGATTTCAGTGACAAAGTGACGGCGGATTTGCAATCGGCCTTTGTGGATTATTGACACCGACGCGATATTGGTTATAGGTGAAATTAACGGGCAATCGATTACAGAATTGGCGATTTAAAATGTATTGCAGTGTAGGTACCTAACCTACCTAAAACTTTGTTAAATTTTCGCCTATAGAAGCCATTCTGGAGGAAGGGTCTGAGCAGTAGTTGTGCAGCGCGCGCGTACCGGGTTACAATGCCACGTATTTGTTGTACGGTTTGCACTGCTTGGGGACTGGCGCAACACCGTGCTCAAATGCTTTCTTCCTGCTTATTCCCCTAAATTCAAATCTAGGGTGAATGAGCATTTACTAAGCAAGCGGGCTCCATCGTAGGCCTCATCTTCGCTTTCCATCAGGCGTGATTGTGGCCAAACGTATATATTGTATAAAAAAATCCCAAAACATGAAATATGAAAGGTTGGATGTTTGACAGTTAGTCACTCCATAATGCAAAAACGGTTCAAGGGATTTGGATGAAATTAAACTCAGAGATATTTCACACTAGTAAAAGAATAGAATACTTTTATGTTGGAAAATTAAACTATGCACAAAAAGTACACCATCAATAGGCGCTAAGACTGTTTACATAATGCTAAAACGTCTGCAAAAGTTCAACAACCTTAATTTTTCGACGTTACCGTAAAAAGCGCCACTGTAATACAATGTCATTTCATAAACATTTATTTCAGTTCACTGCTCATGATGCAAATGTAATAAAGTTAATGGCCCTTTACCGCCACTGGCGTGTATGCCTCTCCATTCTTCACCGTGAAATATTATTTTTTCTGCATCACTTACTTATACGTTTGATCATAAATGTAGAAATTTGGTTTAAACACGTATTTTAATTTATAAGAAATGTAATGAGTATTTAGATGGAGTCTTATTTGACGGCGTCAGGGATGGACCAGATACTTCCGTCTCGCAGTCTGGATCCGATGGTGTATCGCTCATGACGTAGGTACTCGAGTAAGGACTTCAATAAGGACTCTTTTAGGAATTAAGGTGTTTTATTTCACCAACCGATAATAATTAATTACAGAAATCAAAATTAGAAAGGTAATGGACAGACGGACCGACAGAATCGTTAGCTAGGTGTTGTCACCTCCACAGTCCGAAGTAGAGTGACTCTCTGGCCAACGAGCCTATCCACGTGCATCGCAACCGGTAGTTACGTCACACGCCGTTCGCCGCCATCTCAATATTAAAATAATTAACTAACAATCTAATATAACGCTTGATTATTGTTATCTTACGACATATTAAAATGTTGTTTTTTTTGAAAAACAGGCTAAGAGTTTGATAAAATAATATAAGTACAATATAATTATCTAACACTAGCTTTAACCGGTGGCTTTGTCTGCATTCGAAATAACTCATTGATTGACAATTCAGGTGCCATCGTATTCCGATTGAGATCCGAGTTTTCCTGATACAAAATCATTTTGCACTACATCTGTAGCATAGCGCGGGTGACGTTTGACACACCGTTACGTTACACTAAAAAAAATGCGTGTATTGTATACACATGGCTTTGTTCCGGTGAACGCTTTTTAGTATGGAAGTCGACAGGCTAATAGTCTGTAGTCTGTGATACATGGCTAATTATTAAAATTGCACTCCGAATATGTCTGGGGTTAAACATTTAAACTTCAAAAAACTATCTTACACGAAAGAAATACAACCCAATTAATTTTTAACATCAATATAAAATACGATAAAGTTAAGAAACGTAATTTTATTGTAACGAAACATTAGATACTTCTTTAAATGATGAGACACAATCTACCACGAGTATGTTGAAACTTTCGTATGATATACTTTGTGTTGTCTGTCTTCGGTCTGCCATGCCAAAATTATTGCCGTAATAATTTGTAGTACAATATTTTAGACTATCGCGGTCATTACTAATTTTATGAGTTAAAATCGGGTTTTGTTCCGCGTACCTTGATTTTGAAGATGCCCGATATTTCGGCACAGTTGCATGCGCCATGATCACGAGACGACTAGAGAAATGCGGGTATTCTGGTGTAACTGTCTGTCAAGAAAAATTAACTGACAGTTATACCAGCTTACCCGCATTTTTCCAGTCGTCTCGTGATCATGGCGCATGCAACTGTGCCGAAATATCGGGCATCTTCAAAATCAAGGTACGCGGAACAAAACCCGATTTTAACTCATAAAATTAATTTGTAGTAGGTATAATAATAGAGCTCCGATACTTAGCTTACCTTGATACTTACACGGACCAACCAACCATGGATACTTAGTTTACTGTGATTTCATAAAATAATCATAAATTAATATTATTACACATAATTGAAATTGCACAATGCTTCAGTGAAAAAAACTATAGTTTGAAGTGAAAAAAAGTTACTGTGAATTGTTAAAGCACAACTTTCGCTTGGACAACGCGATGTGTTGACTGCAGACGAAGTTTGTGTCGTCATCTTGAAAGCTGAGGTACTTCAGCGTTTTTGTACAGCGTCCTGTATTCTCTTTTTCAAAAAAAAATCGTGCGTGCAGCTCCTCCGCGCGGAAGAAGTGAAACTTCGAAATGTGGAAATGAAAAAGGCACTTATACATCAATATGAACATTATTGCAATAACCCAAAGCAAAGAAGCGGCTAGCAAGCAACCAACTACAGCGCTAGCGAAACAAGTTACATAACTCGTCGCTAGATGGCGTTGCTCCTCGTGCGCACGTTATATTCAATAATTTTTCTTGATTTTTCGTAATTCTCAATGATATTCAATACTTTTTTTTACTAAATACGTTTAAAATACTTTATTCTACGATCTACATTAAAATAGTTTTGATTTTTACAAGTTTTCATACTAAACCACGCAATTCTTCTGGATCGCACTGACGAAGTTTTTAACATCCGTTAGTATATATACAATGCGAACGTCTCGTAAACGTCAACTTGCGTTACGTTGCGTTGCGTATTTGACGCAACGCATTTAACGCAACGCTTGTTGGAAGTCGCATTAGAAGTTTCACTTCAATAAAAAATATTATCCCAGGGGTGTTACCAGGATATCAGGTAACTAATATGAAAATCCAGATCTTTGTATATCCGTGCACCAAGATTCTTATTAAACAGTACAGCCTTTATTGGGTGATTAAGGCAGTAACAAACGTCCAAACATCTGAACTTCCAAATATCTTTACAAACTTTTTCATTTATAGTTTTATAGGATAGGATGCGATAGGATTGGCTTTTCCCTTTTCAGTTTTCTTAAAATTTCACCTAAGTATACTTAGGTATTCCACATTTCCACAAAAATAGTCTATTACCTATGTCAATATGGTATCCATTAACTATATCGGCGTATAGTATAAATCTTCCCTGTGAATTTTTTGCTTCGAGCCATTGCATTAAATTTGAACCTTAATACTATGACAATACCGTTTGTTTTGAAAAATAAGGGCTCGAAGCGAAAAATTCACCTGGGAAGATTTATACTTATAATCACATTGACCAGTTTCCTCGTCGCTTTGTCAGCATACCTTATTCAAACAGCTCTTACGCTAGTGCGTTTCAGACTATTAATCTTATACTTACGAGTATACTTACCCACAAACCAAACGAAGCTATTTATTTTCCGTGGAACTTTCCCATCGATTGTAAAAAAAACTAGGTAGTCCAAATCCACAAGGAAACCGTCAAGGGCTGATCGACAATAATTAGCAGAGTGTTGAGGATCCAAGATTGATGGGTGTGACTCGAAGGTCTGTCTGTGATAAATTGCCTATATAAGGTCATCGGGTATTTGCCTATCGCGATATCGTACTGTCGACCTAGATTTTTTCCTTGTTATAAAGAATGAGACCCGTTGCGAGACTATCCAATTTTGATCGAAGTTTAGATACAGGAAGTTAGGAAATAAAGGAGGGTGGGCAAATTGGCCTATATGACCAATAAGGAGGGCGATATGTCACTGGATTGCTTATTCTAAGTTCTAAAACTTTTACTGTGGCAGGTAGTCCCAAATCTTTGTGTGAAAAAAGTTATCGCTGCATAAAAGTAGTTTAAGTTGAAACTATGATGTAGGTATTTTTTTTTGATACTATGTTCCTGTATCGCTTTACAGACTATGAAGGTTTTTTAACCGTCGATGATTTTGTGTTATATTTTTTTTATGCGTTTTCATATGGTTTTTTTTATCTTGCCATACCTTTTTACCCGACTGTCGAAGGAGGGTTATGTTTTTCGAGCGTATGTATGTATCCTTCTTTGACACGCCCTGCAGCCTAATCGGCTCAATGTTAAGTTAAGATTACCTAAGCTCAACAATAAGGTTTTTTTATGAATAACGTTGTAGACTTTATTCATTTGGTAAAGCTCCTTCTAAACTTTTCAGTACAAGTCTATAATATATGTTTTAGTCGATATAGCTCGACTGCATAGTCGTACATATTTTGTATGACCAATGCATGTTAACGGTCGCGGGCAGGTTGCCCGAAAACATAGCAATATTTTTCGGCCAGATCTATTTTGTCTCAGTTAAGCAGCATAAGTGCGTCCCTTTTTAACACGACGTAAAGTTTGCCGTACCTAAGTGACGCCGCTATTAGTACCTAGCTAAATTCCCGTCTGTTTAGTTTTTGTTTCATTTGGAAATTATGAAGTGCTCCTTGGCATTTTTAGACTTTATAGTTAAGTTTATAATAATCTAAAGTGCGGAACTCAGCATGATGCGGCTTGCCCTTACTTGTGCTTTTCGGCACTGGGATATTTTTTCTTCATTTTTCTTAATGGTTATTCCATACTATGTTTTAATGGAATATTTTAGACTATCGCGGTCATTACTAATATTATGAGTTGAAATCGGGTTTTGTCCCGCGTACCTAGATTTCAGAGAAGCCCGATATTTCGGCACAGTTGCATGCGCCATGATCACGAGACGACTGAAATCTAGGTACGCGGGACAAAACCCGATTTCAACTCATAATATGTTTTTAATTCTTTTATTTATTGTTTACTATGTGCCGAATTTTGCTCAAATTTGTTTTTCCTTTATTATGTATGACGTTATTAAAATAAGGGCAAATCCAAATCCAAGTCAGTAACCCACTGTTGCGCAGTTTTATCTTATATATAAAATTCTCGTGTCGCGGTGTTTCTTACCAAACTCCTCCGAAATGGCTCGACTCGACCGATTCTCATGAAATTTTGTGTGCATATCGGGTAGGTCTGAGAATCGGCCAACATCAATTTATCTATTTTTCATACCCCTAAATATTAAAGGTGGTTCACCCCTTAATTTTTGACGTGACAACGTCTAATAAATCGGTGAACGCCGGCTGCATACACGAAAAAGGATGACGCAATGTAAGTAATGAGCCGCGTAGGCCAGTTGCAAGAGGATGTACAATGCGGGGTGCGGGGGTGGGATGCGGGGGCGGGGGGGGGGAGGTGCGGCGGTATTAAAGGGGGTTTCATTTTTTTTGCCTCTACTCTAAGGCGGAATAAAGTTCGCCGGGTCAGCTAGTAATCCATATAAAGACCATGAGCCATAATGTTACAAATTTGTTGTATTTAAGAATACTTTTATATGTACTATAGCTAGGACATAGATCAACATGTTGTAGCCACATTGAAAATAATGGCTCATCTAGACGCCCCTTAAGATTTGACTAAATATATCACGTATCTTTACGTAAAGTAATTTAAATTCCTTTGACCTTTCCAAGATAACATTCTATTCTAAATTTAATATCGAAAGTCTCGCATTTCAACCAACAAAACTCGCTAAGTCGTTTAGATAAACTAGACTCTCAAGCAGATAAATTCAGCTCAGAATATACTCAAACATTCCCCTAAGTTAACTAACATATTCAAATTCCTTGAATCTACATGTGAGAATTGATCGAACTGAGAGCAATTTCGGCTGCCCGAGATTATGCAAAATGAGCCGTAGAGTCTCGTGTTTATGGGTGAAATTCGACCCTTACCGGGACGTGGTACACTTAGTTCCGTTATTATGCAAATCATGTGCTACGGAAGTCCTGCGAGTTACCTAGTTCCCTTTACTTGAGAGGCAAATGATGATAAATTGAACTTAGCGATGTTCACAATACAATACGACTGGTAAACGACTAGTGAGATAAAAGGAATGACTGGCTTACAGTAAAATCAATAATAATATTATTATTATCTAATGTGAAAGGTTATAAACGTCATTAAGTTCAGTAGTAGTTTATGAATGTTACTTGGTAAATGTGCTTTATCTAAGGCCACATCTTCACTTACTATTAAGGTTGTGGTAAAATTCAAGGCTAACTATTTTGCATAACAAAACGTATGACAAAAATGTAAAAATAAGGACGTAAAGCTTTACTGAAAAACTTATTCTTTTGTCGTACAAAGTACTCTTACAGAAGATAGTTGACTACCGGATGGCCTAGTGGTTGAAGAACCTGACTATGAAGCTTGAGGTCCCGGGTTCGATTCCCGTGTCGGGGCAGATATTTGTATGAAAAATACGAATGTTTGTTCTCGGGTCTTGGGTGTTTAATATGTATTTATGTATGTATCTATCTATATAAGTATGTTTATCCGTTGCCTAGTACCCATAACACAAGCTTTCCTAGCTTACTTTGGGACTAGGTCAATTGGTGTGAATTGTCCCGTGATATTTATTTATTTATAGTAATGCACTTTCCTTTTTGTCAAAAAAATGACAGGCAACTGATCACGAAAAATATTTATTTGTGTGAGTGTGACGGTTTTGGTATGACCTTCTAGGAGTATGCAGAAAAGGAGTTCGTAGTGTAGATATTTGTGCTGTACATATACTTGTAAGTACACCTTGCACCTCACGAAAAATAGCAGAAAAGTCAAGCTAAGCCTACTCCCATCCTACGTGTTCTGTGTTTTATCACCACATTAACTTACATCATTCATACCAATCATATCTACGCCAGTGAATAGTTCAAACGCTATCCGAAATTTTGGCAGGCACTTTCTCTACCTGGTGACACAGTTTGTATTTCATCAAGCCGTGAAAGGCCTGGCCTACGTCTATTCAAGGGAGAATGCACAAACAACGCTCTAGATCACGTGTGTTTACAATTCCCTAATTTCATCCAATCACCGTCGAGATTTCCGGAGCTGTTACGTTATGTTTACCCCCGAGTCAGATAAAGAGTAACTTGGGGCCATTCTGTTAAGCTCAATTTATTATAATGCAATCTTGTTAACCGAATACTTCAAGTATATCAAACTGTCAAGAACTTCCATAATGTTTAAAGCTCCCCTCGTAACTGAACCTGAGATGTAGGTAAAAGGGATAGGGATGTCTCTTGCTGTTTTCACACAGAATAGTTCCCCTCCGAAAAAGTTTTTCCTAGTAGCCTCATTCATTATCTTTGCCCGACAGATTTGCCAAAGCTACTCCATCAATCCAATTAGGTGGAATCAAGAAAAATCGAAGAGAGCGTTTTTCGGAAACGATGTCCCCTGACGCTTGTAGAATAGGTCATTAGTTCATGATACTGTTATTTTTAAATATTAAATTTCCTTTTTTGAGACAGATGTGTACCTACCTATATACTCCATGAGCTTTGTTTTTCCTTAATAAATATTTTTGAGCCAACAATAATTTACCGTATTTTACTGAAACATGTTACGGAATACGTTAGCAAAAAACTTTTTACGGCCGGAGTTCTTTCATTTCTTTTGTGTTGCAATCAATTTGAATAATTGATTTCACTTTGAAGATCAAAATGCAAAGGTAACGAGGGACTTACGTTTGTTTTGAAATAAGCCTGATTCACTACACCATCTGCATCTTTAGTATTACGTTTCGTGAAAACTTACATAATAAATGAGGGTCTCGAGCCAAAAACGGAAATAATGGTGTGTACTCAAACCGACACGAAAATATACTCAAGAACATCATTAATTTTCATTTCTCGCTATGACCAAAGATTGCTGTCTCGAGTGAAAATAAGTGTGATAAGGAAAGAGGGATTTTCAGAGGTTGGAAGTACTGAATAGTTTTTATCCAGAAAGGCTGCTTTCGCCTTGAAGTGACTTTCATTTATGTGTACTTAAGCTAAAGCTTTTTAGTTCTTAACGGCTACGAATGGCCCTAAAGTTTTTATACAGAATTTTACTTCTCTATTTCGTTCTTCAACTTTTCTCTTTCAGTAACTTAGTAAAGTTTTCATTTCATTGTATATTTTTGTCGTAACGATCGGCGAATGAATTTATTCAATCAATTAATAACATGGATCTAATTGAACTAGTTCCTATAATAAATATACTTACATGGTACATGAATACATAATAGACAAAACTTACCTATACCATTGATTACCATCATTTCATCGTGAATATAACATAAGGTACAATAGAATAATTAGGGCTGTTTGAACTGCACACCCGATTGTATTTGCCTCAAGGGGTTTTACATTTGTATAATTATACTTGTGTAATGCGCGAGTCGTTTAGCTATAATTTGATTGTTACAAACATATTAAGGCTTTATTGATCTATTAACAATATCTATCTATTTATAGTATTCAGTAATTCCTTAGTAATTCATATATATACATTATAAGGTCAACATTTTATTTCTGTTTTTGTTAAGGGTTTCTATCACGCTAACTTAAAATATCCTTTTTAAAGGGTAAAATTTTAAATAATTGTGAATGAAATTGACAATAAAATGCATTCACTCAATTGTATTATTTAGTCTTCCTTAATTTCAGGTGTTCATACATTGAGTTTGTGATTTTATTTGAACAAAATTATGAACATTTTAAATTTTATCAGACGAATTTTAACAACTGAGTTAATGTGTTATATTATGATGTCCGGCATTAAGTAAGTTAGGAACACTAATTTTATAGTACAATTTTACACCTTGTATATCAGTAAGGTACAGTACTGAAATCTTGCTACTCAGCAACCACTAATGCATGGTTAAAAAATATTGATTCCGCAAAGTAACGTTGGGCACAATCAGGTACTTACTTACTTAAATATCGATTACGTAGAACTTTTTTGTACCATATATTATTATGTTCTATGTTTATACTTACCTTATTTTTTTAGTGAAAAAATATATCAATTTTAAAAATTGGACTTTAATTTCATCACACACTTGTTTCAATCTTATCGATTGCATAGTGTGATATGATATAATTAGTTCAAATAACCACTATTTTGTACTCCAGTAACCAAATATTACCTACGTGTGATACAGCGGCAGTTTGCAGTTAATCAGTTCCTGTAACATTAACTTCATTTGGTTTAAATACAAATTAAATTTGAACAACATTCAGCCCTAATGAAACGCGTCATGAAAACCAAACCATTCGCAAAAGAGCCCTATTTATCAGAAAGTGGCCCTCCAGTGAGGAAATCCTGGCAATCGCTCTTCGCAATTATACTCGATTTTTTAGAGCCAACTAATTAGCCGAATGGACTGAGACGTTAAAGGTAATTAACTTTAATGATAAATGATGGAATCGCGCGAAAGTGGAATGGATTTGGGACCATAAATGACTGCGAATCATGAAGGTCCCAATTGAATATTATTCAACGTCCGCCACTAATTAATTTTGTAGCTTCTTTTTCGAGTTTTTAGGTTTGTCTTGACTACATTTGATTCAAAATAATTTTAAAGTTATAATTTAAATAAACCATGGAATTTTAGCAAGTTTTCTTCCTTTTTTTGTGCTTCCGATAAATAAGAAAAAAACCGGCCAAGTGCGAGTCGGACTCGCGCACCGAGGGTTCTATGATCATCCAGTCTTATCAGACCCCTGCTCCTAAGCAAAATGTGCGCTGTGTGGGATCATTGTAGATTGGTTACGGGTATAAACAGTCAGACAAAAAAAATTATGCTTTTCGCAATTTTTCCTTTATCTGTGCTATAAGACCTGGCTTAGTACCAAATTTCAAGATTCTGAGTTCACGGGAAGTACCCTGTAGGTTTTGATTCCCTTGCGAGTGTCGACAATTTGCGGAAATTTGCAGCATGAAAGGCTTTATCTTTTGATTGCGTTAAAAATGTATGCTTTTCGCAATTTTTCCTTTATCTGTGCTAAAATACGTTGCTTCGTACCAAATTTCAAGATTCTGAGTTCACGGGAAGTACCCTGTTAGTTTTGATTCCCTTGCGAGTTTCGAAAATTAGCGGAAATTTGCGACATAAACGGCTGTATCTTTTGATTGCGTTAGCTTAGAAGTTTGTTTTTTTCACATCTCCAAAGGACAGTAGACCTGAGTATTTGATATAAATTTCAGCTTGATACCTCCACGCGTTCCTGAGAAAAAGGGTCTTGACAGACAGACGGACGGACGGACGGACGGACGGACGGACGGACAACAAAGTGATCCTATAAGGGTTCCGTTTTTTCCTTTAGAGGTACGGAACCCTAAAAAATAGACAAAGGTATGTACTTATTTTAACCTATGTAGTAGGTAAGTAAGTCTTGACTTTTTGCAACAGGCATAGTACTGCGGACCAAGCCGAGAATTCCAGTTTAAAGTGATTTTGAAAATTATTTCTATATAACTTAATTTAAAGTTAATATTCCATTGAAAAATTCGTACTCCACATAGTACTTACATTCGGTAGTTATTCTTATAATTTTATTGATTTGTTCCTTATCGAGTAGGTATGCTGGGATTTGATGGTTTTAACACTATGAAAATTAAAACATTCGTATAGCACTTATAAATTGATATCGCAATTTTGAAGGCCTAGTAGTTTTCGGGATCCGGATGAAATCGCAAAAAAGGCATTCGAATTGCTCCATTCATGATCGATCATTTCCCGTCATGCAACAGACAGTTCGTAATGGACAGCGTATTCAATCCGTTTGCGACACGTTGCACGCGCTAATGCGGTTATCGGATCCGATACGAGTTGTTTTGCGAGAGTGAACATTCGTAGATTGTGGTCCTCTTCCAACAAAATGCTCATAGACGATGCTTGGATACAAATGTTATTTTTTATACAAATGCAAATACAAAGACTCTTCAAGTCTAAATCTTTATTGTACACCACAAAGAATACTAAAAATATAGAAAAACAAGTACATGCATGTTTTACGAATGTTTTTTTTAAGTTGATTACATTAAACATTCTAGTAATCTAATGTACCAACTTACATTATGATATTGATAAGTACTTGCATTTTTTCGCGCCTGAAAACAACAGAATTGATTTTTTGTGTCTTGGTAGTACAGTGACAAATAATAGTAAGCAATTGTTGGTACAACATAAAAAAATTAAAAAGAAGTTTGTCCGATCCACAGATGACCCTATCCTATCCTATCTTTCCTATGGCCGACTCTTCCTTCAGACAACGTATCAGCATTCCCGTACCCTGCCCATTAACAGTGATCTGGACGGCATTTGTAAATAAATTTTAAGGTTTAGAATAAGTTACTAAGTATAAAAAATAAATAGAAAAAGATACTTCATACTTAACTTGTAATAAGTTACTTTTTAGTTTTATTTTCCTTTTTGATTTAAGTTACCTTTTTGTGTTAATGTAAGTAAATTGAGTATAACGTGAAATTGTCTTATTACTACTTTGTAGAAAATTATTTATTATTGTTTATCGGCGATTTTATGGCCAGCTTCAACGGTAGCTTTAGTTTAATATAAATATAAGTAAGTATTTATATTATTATTACAATAGCTATTACTTTTTAAGCTAATTGTACCAAATTTGTGTTGTTGTCCTATGGTACCCCAGTGGTACAGAGGGCCTTCGTCATCAGCTCCTGTCCTGTGCCTGTTGCTCCGCGTCCCTCCAACTCAGCCTGGCTTCCGCAGCTCGGCGTCGACAGTGCGCTGCCACGTGTGCGCCGGCCGGCCCCGCCGCCTGCTCCCATGCGGCCTCCACATGAACGCGACCCTGGTGGTATTGTCCTCTGGTCTTCGGAGGATGTGCCTTATCCACATCCATTTCCGTTGCGCGATTTCTCGCTTTATCGGGATTTGGTGGCACCGCTTCCATAGCGAGGATCTATGGAAGCTCTCTTTTGCTGATAGTGTTCGGCCAAAATATGCGCAGGATGGAACTCAGGCATTTGTTGACGAACACTTGTAGTTTGCTCGTCGGACCCTTTTTCTCTTTCCAAGTCTCGCAGCCGAAGAGCAGACTTCACTATGGAATCGAATAGGGAAACCTTGTTCCGCCGGGTGAGCACGTTCAAATCCCACACAGGTTGTAGCTGGGCACTTTAGGCCTTTTGCTTTCTTGATCCTCGCGTCGACGTCGTCATCAGAGCCACCGCTGTTGGTCAAACTAACCTTGGTTATGAAACCAAACTTGGTTATGAAATATTTACTGATACAATTGATTCAATTAAATCCTAATTATAATCAATTACATTGCAACGTAATGTGCGTAACTGTATAGTATTACCGTCAGTAAAATAAGGAAGTTGAAATAGGATAGGTACTATGATAGATAACGATAACATCCAGTTTCTAGAAATCCAAGGAAATCAATCCGAATTGTTTGTTATTTAAAAACCTAGTTGGCAAATTGCTATTTTTTTAGCATTTCCGCTTTGAGTTACTTGGCAATCAATAGTAAAGAAGATTAATAAAAACTGTGATTGGATAGCTCGGCAGACAATCGGATTTAAAAATGGGAAAAAGGGTTCATTGATCTAAATTAAAAAATAATAGATTCTCAATTCGTTTCTTTGTATCAATATTCTATCATTGTATTCGAACATGAAACAATTTTTTCATCACATATGCATCACATGATATAATAAAATATAGTCTGTGGAAACTTCTCAGTACGTAAGAAATATTTTCAATTGGAATGAAATGGTTTTAGTTTTATTTTTTCTATGACAGTCATCAATATAATTTATTTGAAATCGATATTTTCTACCATTAGGTGGTCAATTTATACTCTAGAATACAAACACACCGTGCATGCTTTCAAACACAATAAGCTTTCCTACCTTACTTTAGGACTAGGTCAATTGGTGTGAATTGTCCCGTGATATTTATTTATTATTATTTATTTATGCTATTCGACAATCTCCCATCATTAGACAACTACCATTAATTAAAACTTAGAAACGTGTGGATGGGTCGGGTTTTTTCTTGCATCGCGTCGAAACAACGTGATAAAAAGATATAGCTATTAGAAGCACATTGCTCGTTCATCAGAACCATTCCAGCCCTCAACTGAGCAGCTATTGCCACTCTTTCAGATCTTTTTGTTTCTGTTGGAACAATGAACAATACATTCGTTACCAGTGGAACTTATTTGCTTTAGTCGCCAGGATCGATCCACTCGATGAGTTACCTTTGGATTGAGTGCTGGCTGGATTGAGTTTTGAGTTGCACGCAACTTTTTGTTTGTTTGCAAATAG
The DNA here is from genome assembly GCA_947859365.1 of Archips crataeganus. Lineage (NCBI taxonomy): Eukaryota > Metazoa > Arthropoda > Insecta > Lepidoptera > Tortricidae > Archips > Archips crataeganus. The sequence continues at coordinate 11,391,825 of OX402059.1, read as the reverse complement.
AAGTTTCTGCCATTTGCTTTTGAAATTCACAGGACAACTTGCTCAAATTAATTTGAAACCGTCGTGAAGTTTCAAAACTAAAAACTGCTAATGTGCCAGTGGAACTGTTTGAAAAGCTTTTTTGTTCAACGGGAAAACAATTTTTTGTAATGTATTGGCGAAAATTGTCGTAAATTGGAAGTTCAAATGAGTTACCTTGATGTGGTTTTATCTAATTTGTACCTAATGCATAATAAAGTTCGTTGAAGAATGATCGTAGGCGTTCACAAAATCTAAATTGTTATTCATGTGCCGTTGCCCTTTTAGTCGAGTATTTTATTTAAAATTTAAAGTTCTAACTACGCTTTTATTCTTCACATAACTAGGGGTTCTGATGATGTTTCCATCCATCCGCTTACCAAGTTAACCCAGCCAAATAATAGCTAAAGCAGAAGATAGATAGATAAACAGATTAACAGATAACCCACAAATAGACTCACGTTCTAATAAAACCTTATATTATTTTTTGGCATTACGATACATGTTCCATTTTACCATCCAACGATCGTTTGTGTCGCTATATTTGACTTCTCCAAAAGCATATGGATTCAACAGACCTAGTTCACGTTTCGTTTCTAAAATAGACGCTGATACAATGTCGCAAGATTGATGGAACTATCTGAAATGAGATCGTGGACTTAGCTACATCTCGGTTTGCGCTGAGAAATGAGAAAGTTTACTTTGTAGTGCCGTGGCAATGTTAATACATTCAGAATACGCCGTGCGAGCCCAAGTTGCACTCGCATAAAAGTAGACTACTTTTTGACAAGATTGGCAGTAAGATCCTGAGAAAGATTTGATGGCAAGCGTTCCACGGTGAAACTGCAAATTGGAAAAGAATATTTCAAAAGATTTTGGATACGATTTATACGCTTTAAGTATGAACGGGAAAAGGTTAGCAAAGTAGCTAGACTACTCTGAAATGTACATAGCGATTTTATTTATATCCTACTAATTATAAATGAGAAACTTATCATTTGTTCTATTGTATAAAATGGTGAAAACTTTAAGTAGCGGAATTTATAAACTTACCAAAATTTTGAGCTCTTTGACGTTGGACATCGGCTAAGTACCTCTCAATGTGAGTTTAAAGTATCATGTTCATGCCACTTTCAAATTATTTTAAACAATATAATATAATGTTCTAAAATGATAAAATTAAACCCCCTCGTATAGCTTAAAAGGTAGACGTACGTTTACTCAGAGATAAAGCTACCTGCGCGTCAGACGAGGTGATAAATGTTGTCATTAGTGTTTGCTTTCCGTCTAATGTACCGACACCGACACAGAGCCGGGTGAAGAACATGTCTCAGCTCAACAGGTTAGCTTGGCATGAGCCCGTGTTTGAAAAGATAATACACAATGCAATTATGCTACGTGCCAACTGCTAAACTATATTACCGGGTAAGAATCGAAAGTATGATGTCGAAAACGTTTAGGCTATAAAGCTTGAGTAGGCACCGTAAGATTTCCTAAGCATGTGATATTTACTAAAATTATAAGATCGTTACTTCTATATTATGATACTTTTATAGGGCAAAAAAATCTAAATATTGCACAATCAGGTATTGAAAAGTCAAGGCAGTCTACTGCACCTTGCATCACAAACAGAATTTTGTGAGTTCAAACCCGGCTTCGCGAAATTTACCATAGGTACGCTTTACGGTAAAAAAAACATTGTGAAGAAATTTGCATAGGTACACCAGCGATGAATAGTGTGTGTGAGATTCCCAATTCACACTGGACCTTCGCGGGAACTACGGCTCAGACCTTTTCATTCTAAAAGGAGGCCTGTGTCCTGCAGTAGAACGTATATACACCGAGATTAGTATCACAACACTAGATAGAATCTAAGACTTGACCGGATAGTCTAGTCGCGTAAGGGATGAAATATTACCCTTCTAATTCTTTATATTTGAGCGATAGATAATGTAGGGCGAACCTTTCATACGTAAAACTATAAGAGCTTAGGAAAATTACGAACAGCTTCAGTGCTTTTAAATTATCTACTCCAGGAAGTATGTATTTTTTACTGGAAAGTATTCTGAAGATAATGGAACTTTAAAAGGTTATTTGGGGGACTCTAGGAAGTTACTTACTAAGTTTTCGACTTCAAGGACTTGATTAAGTCAAAGTGTACGCAAATGGATGACCGGCTTACAGATTATTGAACTATCTTTACTGAATGTTTTAATAAAATATTCGTGAAAGGCACTTTCGTTCGTTTTTCACTAAGATAGTATCTATACTTAGCGTAGAGACTGTTTCCAGGAAAGCCAAATTATCGCCCGTTTCACAACTTTTTCGATTTCTGGCATCTGTTAAATCCTACCATTACTTACCACTGAAAAAAGTCCCACTTTTATTTATTACTCAATCCTATTAACCGAACCTCATTTTCTGAAGGGAGCTGTTGCAATCCTAACTATCCTATTTTACTATAAATGAGAGAGTTTATGAAGATGTTTGGATATTTGTTACTCAATCATGCAATAACGTCTGGTACGGGCTGGGCGGGCGTCTGGTAGCTTTAGTCTCAGGGAAATACGTAAAACAGTTTTATTCTGTGAAAATTGCATAGTTTCTGCTGGAAAGCGATAAGCAAATTCTTTGCAGATGGTTGCCATAGCTAGAATTTGAAATGCGAAACAGTTATAACCTGGAAAAAGGATATTTTATTTCAATATATCAGATAATTTTCGAGAGATGGCGATAAACGATATTTTCGTAGACAAACTCGTGGGCAACAGCTATTTACAGTATACCGCTAGCTTTCCTCAATGATACCACTACAGCAGCATTTTACATTAACACCAATCATCAAAGCTGTATTAACTTCACACACCCAACGAGAAGCATCTAAGGTACAAAACGTTGCTAATTGGGGCACAGCTATCCGTTTCAAATGCTTCACCTGCCGGCTGTTTGTCTTAGAACCTAATTAGAAACGGAGGCCTTGAATTTTCACGCTTTGCGGAGTTACTCGGGCTGTCGTGACACACGGACGAACTGTTTTGCTTGAAGTTACACACACTATTTCTTTCTATCAAACGGTACAAGATGGTGACAGAAAGAGATGGTGCAAGTGATCACGAGCCTCTGGTGTTTCTTAAACAAATAAAATTAATAAATACAAACAGTAACTCTTTAAACTAAGCATACGCAGTCATAATTGAAATAACTTAATGTTCCAAAGTCCTAAAATTAAGACGTGGAAGCTAGCTATACAAATACAATCAACTATTTAACTAGCTATTCAAGTTAAACTTTACGCTTGATCCGATATTAACATCGTGCTATGGTTGCCGGTTATTAGTTAAGCTTTCGTTTTTGATTTTTCATAATTACGTTGACTAGTAAGTACCCTACTGGTGTGATTGACTTTGTCTTAAATCACTTGGACACGTCATATGGCGAGGAAAATGCCTATATTATAATTTTTATTTCCTATTACAGCAAACTCCTTGTACAATATTTCATGTGATTTATATCTATGTATGTTTAAAAACTATTTGTTACTTTTATTAGGTCTTACTAACACATTTCCAGACACAAAACCATGACAATTTAATGACATAATGTACACAATACCTACTTACAAGTACTTGTAAAAAAAAATCATCCTGAAAATAATATTTTGTTCAATAAAATCACAAGTTCCACTAACACTGGATCAATAATCATACCATCAAAATCTTTACTATAAATAATCAGTAACCTCCCTTTTCTAACATAACATAACATTGTGTAAAGATAGAAATTCAATAAATCAACGGAGCTATAAGTAAATTACAAATTAATTTTAGCTTAACCTTTAACATTGCTTAATAACAAATAACTGAAGGTGGTTTGAAACACGTGGGAGTGCTGGTCATATATAAGTATTGCCTGCCCTAGCTGCTGCCATGTGCTTGTGAACCTCCACGAAAAGTGTCACACAAAATGAAGGGCGTCTGCTTAGCTTCCTGTAAGGTCCATTACTTCAGAACCGCAAGTTTACAACACCTACATATTAAATCAACAGTCATCTCATCAAGCATAAACAGTTAAAGACTCTCCGTCAGATCACGTATAAACGCAAATTTTCCTCTTGATATCATTAGGTCTTGTTTTTAAAAATCTGAATGAACATTCGCTTGTTTTGTATGTCCATTCAACTCTAGCGACTTTAAGTATTTTATCAGTTTCACAAGATCTTCTTGTGTAATGTTAGTAGTTCTGTTGGTATCTTTTGTCTAATGGCTCAATTATTGGGAGAAGAATGGGATTATTTAGAACTACGATACGATCTTCCCGCGTGTAGCGTCTAGTCCATTATTATCTGAGAAAAATAGACCATAAACTTCGGATACCTCGCGTGAAATACCCGTATGATCCTTTTAAAGATAGATCTAAAGAATATTCATCCTCAGCTTTGGCTTGCTAAAGCAAGCACACTTGTGTATTCGGGTTTAGTAACAGAAACTCAATTAATGCGATCTCAGTGACAGCCCGTCCAATTATACTCGGATTGCGTAGAATCCAAAACCAATTAAGTTACACCTCTGTGATATTAAAAGGCGGATTTATTTTCTTCTAAATTTGAAACCGACAATTTACGAATAATCTGGCATTGTGCTTTGTAGTCTTTGTGTGTATTTTCAAGAGGCATTTGCACTGCGAAATATGGTCCTTTTGCATTGTTCATAATCATAATTGTGTAAAGTAAAATTTTTAACATTGATAAATTGTACTAAGCAGCAAAGCAGGTTTAGCTACTTATAATTTGTTCAATCGTTATGTTGGCATTGTATATGCATTGGCATCCAAATACATACTCATACCAAATTACCACGTGACATTGGATTGCCAAGTTTTGAAGATAACGTACATACAAACATTGTAAGTTAAATAAAAGTTTGTAAAAACCTGCATGGGATCCAATTCTTAACTCTCAAACTTGGTTATGTTGCATGCCAGTGTTCACCTGCCATCAGGTGACACATTGCATGATTGTTTATTTTCCTCTAGTTTTATAAAAAAAATCGAAGTTAACATCGAAGTGGGGTCTTATATTTTTAAGAACTTTCGTCGCTCTGTTGATTTATCAAATATTTTATATTGATTGAACAAAGTGACCTAAAATAATGAAATCCTTGTACCAGCCTCAGTAATAACTCACCTTTATTTGATCAAGATGAAGTGCTATACGGTCCTTCAATATAAGTCACGCCTGATTAAACATATATTAAACTCTTTGGCGCATCTTTAATTACTTGAATTATTTACTCTAGGTATCGTTTTGAAAATGGAGTGTGTTTTGATAACGGAAAAACAACAATATTTTTATTACTAAACGTCACTAAGTTGTTTAAATTTAATTCATTTAAGTTTTGTCATAAAAATAAAATTAAACGCATCATGGTAAAATCAAAACAAAAACGCTAAAGGACTCATACCTAGAGATGGTCATTCGCGATGTTAATGACTCTGAAGTTTAACTTAAACGATTATTTTCACCAAATTTTAAGAAGACTGCCTGCTGTGCAAGGAATCATTATTGTAATTTATTATTCTTGTTACAAGAAACGCCCGGAATACAGATATAGATACTGTCAAAATCTGGCAACTCTAATTTTCCAGGTCAATCCTACCAAAGTATGCCTTGAGTCGCAAGTCGCAATTACGATACCCAACTACCCTAGGACAGTGACATAACAGATTCCATAAATCCCCTAGGTAGCCCGAGTTGACCTGAGTGAGAGTTGTAACGTCTGACGGTAACTCCAGAAGTTTTTATGTGATAGTTTACCATAAGCAAACCTAGTTGATAAGGCCGTGTTGCATGTACATCGGCTTGTGTGCAGCAGGTATCCTAATTTAATTCACGCTTCAAACTTCCGACTTGTTCGAAGCTTAGCAAAATTTCAATATGTTGTTGCAGGTTTTACATCAGTTTATCTCACGGGAAAATGCATTAAGCGGTTTTGTTTTGCCGCTGTTAATATCGTGTTTTGGTGCAGTTATTAAATTTTCCTTAGTAATTTGGAAGATAATCGATCACGTTGTTCTATTCGATGTTCCAAGTTTTCAAAATTTCTGGCTTGCTTGTTTGTTTATGTACCTAGTTATGCATTACACATAGTGTATGTGGCTTTTATACCTAGTTTTAAAAATTTTACTTACTGTACTGAATTTAGGTTGTCATTTTATATTGAAAGGTCCAGAGGACAAACAAAATATAAGTGACCGGAGAAATAAATACCTACATTAATTTTGTGCTTTTTATAAGACAAGGATATCTGAAAATTTTGTTCTGATTTATTGTTGATAAAAAATCTTGTTTATTTCAGGTACATAGAAAGAAACTCAAACTTGTCATTAAAGAGGTAAATCAAACAAAAAAAGTTGGTTTTCAACACTCCACAATTGAGAAAGAAATTAATCGACTTTTTAATACTCCTATAACTATTATTGTAATGCATTATTTTAACCAATGCGCGCCGAGTTGAGCCGAAGTATCACAAATAAAGCAAATTTCACTATTGGAAGCTCCAGATAGGGTAGCGTTAATCAAAAGAAAATTCTAACCACCGTTGCGCCCTGGTCGGTAATTAAAAGGAGATTTTTCTCCCGTTGTTCTACACAGTCGCCCATCGTCTGCCCTCTTAGAGCATTGAACAAACCGGAGAGGTCGACAACTGCCCGACCAGAAATAAATGACCAGCGATCGTATTGTTACATAAGTGAGTAAGATTCTGTGCGTAAAGCTCAAAGCGTTTGACATTTTTGTTGTTTTCGTACAGCATCGTTATTAAAACATGCATCAGTATCATCATTTCACACTCACATCATGTCCGAAAGTGGAATTTTAGTTTTATTATAGAAGTTAGTGCGTATGACGCTTCCGTTTGGGTTTCGTGCCCTAAGACTGCTCTACCTAGTACCTACACTCCGGTACAATGAATAATAATGTAGGTACAGACATAGTCTCACTGAGAGGAAAAAGTGAAGGATGGTCTGGCAGTTTTTTTTTAGATTCTGCGTAGCTTTAGAACTCTGTTTGAGCAATAGAATAGGCGATAGGGAAAATATACGTAATTAGTTTCGTTAAATTAATTACTATATTTTTTTCTTTAAAGCTAGTAAAATATACCTGGGTCAGTCAATGCGATAGACGCGGTAAACAATGAAGGTGAAGTTATATTCGCAAACCTCAGCATATATCTTAGAGTGATTATTATAGACATAACATAAATATTCTTAATCTTGTTTTTAAAAAGTATGTAAGTAGTTCTTTATACATAAGGTTTCCGTTTGTGAGTTAAACTTCATCTCCAGATATAAATATTATGTCACTGTCACAATACTGCCAACACATACTTCTCTTTACTTACTTACATACTTCTAATTATTAAGGCCGCCATTAAGGGGAAATAATAATACTTCTAATTAGGGGGCTAGAAAATTAATAGTAGCCCAGTGCTTTGACCTTTGGCCTCTCAATCAGCGGGCCGTAGTTTCGATTCCGGGCTCGCAACTTTGAATTTTTCGGTAGTTATTGTGCGAAATCACATTTGAAATTTACCATGAGCTTTACGGTCAAGGAAAAAATCGTTAAGAAACCTACACATAGTTACTAGGAAATTCAATGGTGTGTAAAGTTCTTAATGCGCACTGGGCCCGCGTGGGAACTACGGCCCAAGCAGGGAGCTGGAGTGAGAGCATTCAGAGAGGATACCTATGTCCTGCAGTGGAACGTAGTATTAATAGGCTGACATGATGATATAATTATGGAATTATAATTCAAAAGATCATCATCTTTCTTATAAAGGCAGGCAATTAGTCACTATTCAATTCCTCCGATTCCATCTCACCCCGAGAACGCTAGGATGCACCTGTGTCGCGTTCAAGATATAAAGGGGTACACTAAAGCCTGTGTCGTTGGATCTTACTTTCGCCTCGACAAACGCGCCTTGCGGCTCGCACTCGTTCATGCCACGGAGGTTTTGCAAAAACATACGTCCTTCCACCCGGTGAATAAGCTGAAACTCGGAAAGTCACTCACAACAGCAGAATAGACCACATACGTCGAGCTGAGTGGGGATTAAGTTTTAATTTGAAAGTAACATTAGGACATTTTTGCTGTGTGCCGCTTGTTTTTCTGCGGCTGTGGTAGGTGTTACTTTTGCCTAGTTGACAGTTTGTCAGCGTGTTAAAAACGTGAATACAGTTACTTCTTTTTTCAATATCATCAGTGATATTTTTGTTACTTACTGAATTTGAGGCAAAATAGCTACTGATAATATTTCAACTTTAAGAAAAATAATATGGTAAAATTACCGAGGTACGTATCTTCAAATAAAGTAAATTAATTATGTTACACATTGAATATACAAGTCTATAAATGAAAGGTTATAAATGAATAAGTAAATTAATCAATCATGGGACAATTAACACCAATCGACTTGGCCCCAAATTAAGCAAAGCAGTGCACTATGCGTGCTTACTAGATAACGAATAAATATACTTATATGTATAGATAAATACATAAGTACTGGAATTCATATAAAACTTCCAAGACTTGGGCACAAACATTCGTATTTTTCACACAATTATCTACCCCGACCGGGCATCGAATCCGGGACCTCAAGCTTCTCTAACCAGTAGGCTATCCATCCGGTCCTCAATCCGGTGATCTTAAAGTTAGACGCTAACCAAGACGCAATCTTGTCTTGAAGAAAACGTCAAAATTCTACTCGTTACGATTACTGTCTCTTTATTTACTGTTTTTCTAAGCTTGAAAATAAAAATACAGTTACTAGAATAGACACGCTCTAACACGCTTGACATGATGATGACATGAACATTTTAAAGTGACTTTTGCTAGTAAAAAGAAAGAATTAAACTTTTCCCAAATGTATTCATGGTCCCTAAGTGAAAAATATGCTTCAAAAACATGAACTTCCTTCACATCTGACCCGTAATCTATAATTATCATAAATACGCCCTTTCTATATTGAATAGCGACCTTATTAGTGTTTCCTTTGGGTCGTATGAAATAGCTCTCATTTAGCGGTACGTGAATGTTTGTTTTTTTTGCTAACGAGTTAAGGCTGAAAGCCTCGGCATTCATCAAATAGTTGAGCACCTTGTTAGACCTACGGATGTCTTAATACCCAGTTATGGTCTGAAAGGATTTACAGAGTTTAATTTGTGAACGCTTCTTGTAGTTAGTTACTTTGCGGTTGTACTTCACGGCACGGCGTGATTTCTTTTTATTGTAGTCTTTACAGAATACGTTTTGTAAAGCTACAATTTTATTTAAGTAAGTTTATTTGAGCAAGAGTATCATTATTTCTAGTTTATTTAGGTACTCTAACTTGTCTTACGTAATCTTTAATGTGATTTTCGCTTTTAATAATTACTTATGTAAAATAAGACAAATCAAAGTCCGTCAGTCAGGGTCAGAAATCACGGCGTTCTGATTTTACCTTCCGTTTAGTTCAGCTATTAAAAACATGAATGATTTAGTCACAACAGCGAGTTTAAGTTAAAATTCTGTATAGCATAATGAAAGTTTGATTCAGTATACATTTGAGTAAAGCAATCAATGAACACATTTCTTTTCTGATAGGAAAAGAAGATTACTTACGAGTACTACAACAACAAGTATAAAATAACTCTTATGTTGCGTTCTCACCTCACGGTTTATTAATAAGTGGTATGTCTATATATTTTGTGACTCAAAAATACCACAATACAGACTATAGTCGTCTAAATCTTAAAAAAAAGAAACGGCGAACTAAAACGTTTTGGAATGCGCTAAGTCTCCGACGTGGACAGTGCATTCAAGCGAGCCCTTGTCTCGGTAATGGTCAACCCTCCCTCGCTTGCTCATTAAATTTCCATCAAAAGACTGCTATTCATGGGTTCGCCTAGCAAAACAACTCTTTAAGTTGAATATGAAATAGTCGATACCTTTAAGTTAGGCGGGGAAGTAGAAACATGCTCTTCGGTTGGAAAAACATATTCGGGATGCCATCGTACTAAATAGTTACCCTTTTGTATTCATAGACGCTTACTTTTGTCTTGAAAACTGTCACAAATGAATAGTCAAATATTAATGTTGGACTTACAAAGGAGCAGATCAGTCTTCATAGTCATTTTTTTCAAACATGGATTTCCGCAAAGTTTATTTGATGTACTTATCGGATTGCCGCAGTTTTATACTCGTATGCAGTACTTTCAAAGAACCGTTCTTGAAAATAAATTGTTTTTAGTGATAATGTATATTTCTAGCATATCTACACTAATATTATAAAAAGGAAAGATTTGTATTTTTGTATGTAACGAATAAACTTAAAAACTACTGGACCGATTTCAAAAATTCTTTTGCCATTAGAAAGCTACATTATCACTGAGTGACAGGCTACTTTATACCGCGGGAAAATACCTTTTCCTACGGGAAAATTAATTTATCGCGGACGAAGCTGCGGACGGAAGGCTAGTGTTTTATTATGTCCTCAATGCTCACGCAATACACTAGTTATGTATTAAATGTATATATTTTTTTTAAAGTAGTAACTATTACTTGAAACCAAAAGAATATAATAACCATATTTCCTTGATAATTGTTACAAGATATAAATATTTATAGATACTTAAATAATGTATATATTAAATGTATTGTATTAAATGTTTCTGAAGCAAAATCATTTGCAATAGAATATTTCGCACAACATAGTTATTGAATAGAACATAAATTCTTCATAAGAAATATCAATAATATTTTCCAATCGAAGAATACTTCAAACTCAGACGTGACTGAAACGAGCTTTCGAGGTTATTGTAAAAACGTTTTGAGTAATTTTAATGTCGAGTTTACAAAATCTGTGTTGTAGTGAGGTAAACTATACAAAACACTGTGTAATTTAGCCCTAGTTTATCCTAATCGGCGTTAGGTTAGTTGGTTTAGTTAGTACTCGAAATAAAGATTTTTTTTATTAGTATTGAGAACATGTACTCCACCGTCAAATATTGACGTAATTTTAGCCTGATGCTTAACCAGTTTTCATTATTTATTGATATGCAATATATTTTTCTTTATTATCATTCCAAGTTCGAAGTTTGTATGTTAAAACGTTTGATAGAAATTGAACGAAAACAAAAACAACAGTTTTTGCATAAAAAACCTCTTAATTTTAAATTTCATTGTATTTTTACTAGGTGTTTTTTAGCAGGAATGGAAATACACATTATATATAAATTTCGGCGGCCTGTCTATTATGGTTCTTGAGATACAGACATGTGACAGGCAGACAGATAGACAGACGGGCAGACGGACCATCAGACAGCGTAGCGACAGTAATAGGGTTCATTTGGGGACAGAATTCTAAAAACGACGATGGTTAAGAAATTCTTTTTTTTAACCAATTATAATTTGAAATAATAAACTTGCATTACAACATAATTGTAGTACTCCTGATATTTAACGAATCAAAACGATTTTATTAAATATCAAACATTTTTTCTTCTCGAAGAATTATACATCGAATAAAGCAAAGTTAGCTGGAATCGTTTCATTTTCCTGAGTACAAGGCCGTACCGTATTTACTTTACTTGTCTTAGAAAAATTGTGCAAATAATTATCGTCAGAGAATCTTTTTCTTTGACCCAAGCCTGTGTAAAGGTCTAATAATTTATTATTAAAAGCTCGTAAGATGATTACATTAAGATTTTATAGCCTACCATTTAACAGCCTCAGGGCGACAACTTTACTATCGTCGAAAAAGTAAAAAAATAAAAATGTATTTATTACATTTACGATTCTTCTATTATGTATATACTAGCTGTTGCCCGCGACTTCACCTGCGAAGAATTAGTTTATCGCTATCCCTATGCTATGCCATTTTCCAGGATAAAAAGTATCCTATACACCGTGAAATTTTAGTGGTTGTTTTCCCGAAACGAGGTGATTTAGTTTCGATTGTACAATCGATTTATAATTACTATTTTGGCTAGAGTCAAAAATCCAATTGTGAAAAACAAAAGTCTAAATTGACCGCAAACCAATAGTAACGCTTCGTTGGTACAAGTAGCGTACGATAGTACGATAGGTTAGGTACCAACGAAGTGTTACTATTGGTTTTGCGGTCATTTTCGACGTTCGTTTTTCACAATTGGATTTTTGACTCTAGTCAAAATAGTAATTATAAATCGATTGTACAATCGATACTAAATCACCTCGTTTCGGGAAAACAACCTTTAAAATTTCACGGTGTATATTAATCCAGGTTATAATATGTCTGTTTGCGAATTCGCCACGCAGTTTTAGCGTGAATTCGCATTTACAATCGTAGTTAGATTATGATGTGCTAATAATATGTAGTCAAGTGTAAAAATATGGGTGCATACAACTAGCTCATAAATATGTCCCATAGCCCGTACGTCGTCGAATTAAGGTATAGGTACATAATGATGAGAGGATTAAATCGATACATATTTTTGCACTTCACCGTATCATGTGCTTAATGAAAGAAAAATCAGCCATTGCGCACAGAAAGCACATGAATAGATAAACGGAACAGAATAAACGCTTCAAACAACGCCGCGCACGCATTACACTACTACATGCACAACATATGTGTGCGTGACCTGTCACAGACTGAACGGGGGGGTGGGGCGTGCACCGGCGCCCCGCTCGGAGACAAACCAGTTTGAACTAGCTCCGTGAGTAGACAAAGTTCAGGTGTGCCGCCAGCGACGACGCGACCGTTTAGCGTTTAGCCACGGAATAAATAAACGGAACAGAATAAAACGCTTCAAACAACGCCGCGCACGCATAACACTACTACATGCACAACATAATGTGTGCGTGACCTGCACAGACAGGACGGGGGGGGGGGGGGCGTGCACCGGCGCCCGCTCGGAGACAAACCGGTTTGAACTAGCTCAGTGAGTAGACAAAGTTCAGGTGTGCCGCCAGCGACGACGCGACCGTTTAGCGTTTAGCTGCATAGTTCGGGTGTTCGGTTGTTTTTAAAGATGCCTACCTGTTGTAATGTTTGTAGATATATAGATATTAGATACTTAAGTACTTGTTTGAATAAAATATTTTGATTTTTTTTTTTTACCGAGTGACAACCCTATGATAATAGGTAAGAATTTCGAGCTTTGTTCGGAAGCTTTTATTCTGTTCCGTTTATCTATTCATGTGCTGAAAGTTCCGTATAAATTTAAAAGCGAGCAAAAATATATATGTGTTTCATAGAATTTGTATGAAAAATGAATAGAGTATTTCTTTGTAGATTAATTATTTTGTGACTTTTTCCTTTACTAACTTGTATTGTGAAGCTCTTACTTTTTTACCAAATTTCATTATTCTATGTTAACGGAAAATAAAGTACTTACCCTGTTGGTTTTTGTAAATGATTTCCTTATAAAGACTTCTCAAAGGTTGTATTTTATTTATTTATTTATTTAATATATGATTTGAATTCATTTTTTTCATGGTGTTGTAAAAACCCATGGATCTAATTGTGTTTTCAATTTCAACTAGCCACTTTTAAAAGTTTCTGAGAAAAAGTCTTCGCAGATGGACAGGGAGACAGACAAAGAAGTAATCCTGTAATTCTTTTTTTTATATTTTTGGATTTTAATAAAATAAAAAGCAAATAGCGATAAAAACAGGAGAATAATGGAGGTGTATTCAGACAACACCGAGTGCCTGGAAATGGAAAGGAGAGACAGTAATGTAGCGACTACTAGCGCCATCTAGTCATCGCATAAGGAACTATACTACAATCCTACATCACGCTATCGAAGTTTCTCAACTCGGCTGCATAAATACAACTTCCAACTTTCATCCATTGGACTTCGGTCCCCAGGCATAACATCTGCCTGGAGAGAGATCTCTATGGTTACCACCCCCAAATTAGTGACCCACGACATTGGACAAAATCGCAACCTTCAGACACACAAGACGATGACGCAGTCTCACAGCAAGCCATACTCACCGCACTGTGCACCATTAGCATGTATCTATTATCTGCCTGGTGTCTACAGTTCGCAAATCCTCCTCCCACTACTTCCACTTGCCAATCAATCAACCAACGCTCGCCAACAAGGCTCCGAGCAATCACGCGACAGGCATGCATGTACAAGTAGCAGAGGAACAACAATGCGCGCCGACGAGGCTCTGAGCGACTGGCCCTTGCAAGCGCCCACATGACGCACAGACTGCACTCCACTGCAATTCGTATCGACCTCCGGTCTAAAAGGGGGGCTGATGTAGCGACTACTAGCGCCATCTAGTCATCGCATGAGGAACTATACTACAATCCTACATCACGCTATCGAAGTTTCTCAACTCGGCTGCATAAATACAACTTCCAACTTTCATCCATTGGACTTCGGTCCCCAGGCATAACATCTGCCTGGAGAGAGATCTCTATGGTTACCACCCCCAAATTGGTGACCCACGAAGTAATAATGGTCCAGTGCAAAAACGTTTTTATTTAATTAAATATTATATGCCCGTGCAAATGTTTCAAATAATCTAAACGAGCTGTTCTTATAAAGTTATTTATCTATTTCGAGGATGATTTTGATGAAATTTGAAATGTCGGGGCTTTCGCGAACAATGACAACAGCAAAAAGTACAGTTAGAAAAAAACTTGTATTAAAATGTTCTCTTTTAGCAAAAACTTACATACCTATAGAAAATACTACGCTATACTTGCTGGTTGTGCCTCGTCAATATTATTTCCGCAAGTCAGTTGCCACCAAGTTAGGTACCTACCACGCGTTACCTGCTTACTGTTAATACTGAACTTTGCGCCGCAACGGCGTCATATTGCTAAAGTTTTAATTTTTCTCTAACCTCAGCATCATCTAGAAGTTTGAGGCGTGCCGGTGTCAAGTTTCAGACGAGGAAATTATGTCGATAGATTCAATCTTGAACGTGTTTTGCTAACTTTGATTTTCGATCCCTTAAGATCTTTAATATGTTTTAGTGAAAGTAAAACGGTAGGTACTATGTTAATTCTGAAAAATCGATTCCTGCCCCGGAGGCCTAGCGAAGCGAACCATGACCATCTGCTTGAGAGGCCATAGGTCAAATAGGCTACCAAAGCCCACGCAGCTATTCTCGTATTTTGTCGTTATCATCATCACCATCATTTTCACCACCACCACCATCATCATCATCATCACCATCATCATCATCATCATCATCGTTATCATTAACCGGATTACGAGGATCACCGTTGAACTAATCCCTTCCATTAGAACCATAATTAACGACAACTTGCTATCTGCATCCACCAGGTGCTTGTAACCCTCCTGACGTCGTCGGTCTACCTTGTAGCTTGTCAACGCCAAGTCTTCCATTTTGTTGTCGCCGTTCGATCTCTCTCTCTCCCGACCTTTTCTTCTAGCATCGTGTTGCCTGCCCATTGCTACCTCAAAAAAGCTCGTATCTTAAATCAATAATCTGGCCAAGTGAACTTTAAAAAGTGTGTATCAGGGTTTACTTTTTACACGACTACGGCAAAGCCAAAAGGAAGGAAGGAAAGGAAGGAAGGGGAAAGGATTTTAGCAGTCTATGTATTTTTAAAGTAGTGACTATATTTTTCTCGTGTCTATCGTTTAACAATAATTCCCTTAACTAACCCCTTCATGGCACACACCGCATTACGGCACGCGATTACCATTAGTAGACACATCTGCAACTCCGTTTTATGTCTCAAGTAAAACATCGGAGCATTGCTTCGCAGTCATAAAGTGCGGCTCATATATGTTGCATGCAATATTACGACATTTTTACGCGTTGACATTTCGCTGTATACGAGCGGCACCTCGTAAAACGTGTTGGCAAGCAAATTTAATTCAATACACTTGATATTTTATCGCATAATTTCTAAAAGCTTAACCAATTGTGCTATTGGTTCAACAGAATACATAAGAATTTGTTAATAATGTTGAAAATGCTTTTAATAATGTTAATTTTTAGGAACTATACTTACCTCAAAAGGAAAAACAGAAACCATAGAGCACCAATTCGTTGTCCGTTTGTATGTCTGTGGAGACATTTTATCTCAAGAACGTTTGGAGATATCAAGTTGAAAACATTATAAAATATTCGCCTTTACCTGCGTGGTGTCGGGTTTATAATTACCCTTTCCATTTTCTTTCGTGGATGTCGTAAAAAGCGATTAAGGAATGAGGTTAAGGTACATTATAGGCGATAGGCTAGCAACCTGTCACTATTGTACCACTTTTTATCTAATATTAAACCTAAAATTACTAAAAGTGGCCCTGAAAATAAACGTAACGTATCGTGTCCTCTGTGCTGCATTGTGCTACGTTGCGCTTTAAAATAAACGTAACGTATCGTGTCCTCTGTGCTGCATTGTGCTACGTTGCGCTTTAAAAATGTTACCGTTATCTTTTTTTACAAGCTTTTATTCTTGTTTGTTTACAGTTAAAATATTATCCTATACCTCAATCCAAATCTATGTATTTATGCCAATTTTCATCTTAATCCATCCAGCCTTTCCCATTATAATATTAGAAGGATCTGTATGGAATTCTCACTTCCGACTGCCGACTCGCACAAGGCGGTGTTTTCTTTATTTTACACTCTCCTACTACCGAGTGGCCTTTCTCAACAAAACCTTAATGACATCTATAAAAGTATACCCCAAGTTGTGTCATCCCCTTGACTTTTTTAGTCAGTTCAAAATGCAAATGAATTAAAAATAAGTCTTAAAAATTTAATACTGGTCACTTTTTAATAATATTCTATACTTAGTAAAAACTTTGTTTCGTATTTCACTGCATGAATAGGAATTTTAGTAAGCTTTACAACATCAAGGGCACAATTTTAACTCTCCCGCCCGACATAAACCAAAACTTTCGGCATAGCTGCGTAAAACAAAAGACATACTTAACATTTTAATCACCATAAAGTATCCAAAACCGTCAAATATCTTTCTGCGACATTTAATAAGTTCAACGAAGAGGGTAAACTTTCAGGTCTTTTTTCTTTCATGGAGACACTCCGCAATATGGCTGCTGCAAAGTTACGGTGACCCGGTCAAAGGACGAAGAATGTGGAACTCACTGTTCACCCCTCATCGCTTTCATGATATGAGTTACGTTTACGACGACAGCGGATTTATTATTTTTACTGAGAAAGACAATTATTTAACGAAACCTCTAGGAACCGGGTCAAGCGGCCGGGGATTAAAATGTATTGAAAATACTCGCGTTAAAAACGCGAAATAAAACAAAAGATTGACTGAATGGAACGTTTTTGGGGGATAATCGGTTTTGTGATAGCTTTCCTGTTTTTGTAATTGAATACCAGATTAATTTTTACCAGATAGGATTTAACTGGTACAGTAACTGTAATTTTTGTTGCGCATAGGTTTGGTATGCACACCTCAACCCCCTAAGGAAAGCATGACAAAATTTTAAAGCATTTTTGCGTTTGAAAATAAACCAGGCAAGCGTGAGTTTGGTCACGTGTTAACGAGGTTTTCGGTATGCATAACGAGTTCATGCTTTCGGCTTATCATTTAGCACTACACATGCTTTATACATAAAAACATTTCACTTTTCATATACCTAAAAATCTAAAAATTGAAACAATTGGGATGTCCCAATTTTTGACAACGTATAATAAATCGAAAACCTTTTGGAGAAATAGGCTTTGTGAAGCATTTTCAGAAATCAGATTCCAAAAATATGATAAACTAAATTAAATAAAGAAAATTTAAGTAATGACCTTCATTTGACCCCTGCAGTGAATCGTCGCTAAGGCAGATATAAAGCGCAGGTCTACGCTCAAAAGCAAATTGACAGTTTGAAATGTTGCTGTCCTGCTTATAATAGCAAAGAGTGACAAAGACAGAACTTTAATCACATGATGCGCACCTGGCTTTAAACAGTTGTCATTTATCGTAAAGTCCGAAAGGTATACGAGTATTTCCAATGTATTTTTACAAATTTAATTATTAAATTACTACGTTACAAGTAAATATAAAAGAATTTAAATATCAGATTTTAATAAAAAATATCTATATCTATAATAAATATCTATCACACCATTAAACAAACAGGAATAACCGAAGCTAAAAGAAGAGAAATAAATAAAAATATTTGTCATTGTTCATTTAGGACTCTCAGCCGTGCTTGTATTATTGACAGTGACAAGATAAATCAGTAGTGCCACAGATTATGTTATGTACGAATTGAATTCTTCTAGACAATGGAACGTGGCTCTCTCACTGTGACGTCATCCAACATATTTCTTAAAAAAAATATAAAAAATTAAATACTCAACCAAATTCAAAATCGATGAAAATGGTATCTTAAAATATCCTATTCTTTCCAAAAAAAATATAAAAAAATAGGTTATTTTTTTTGGGCATCCCAATTTGCATTTCTATGATAAACTTCGTGCTTCGTTCGCGTTAGAAATCCCTAGATTAGAAACATACACAATCTTAGAGTGACTTTACAAAAAGGTTTCACGCTCGGTCGGATAATACCATGTATTGACTGCAGACCTTGCTGCAGACAAAGTCATCATTCTGAAAGCCGACAACGTCATCGTTCTTTTACAGCGCCTTCTATTCTTGTCCATGGTTCAAATATTATTCCATGGAAACGCATCACCACGATATTAAGTATCCTATGTCTCAATCCAAATCATTGTATATTTGTAGGTAAAGTGTCATCTATACACAGATAACTCACGTCTTTAGTCAAGAAATGTTTCAGGCTATTTAGTAGCCCTTCCTATCGGAGCGCACGCCACGGCGGCTGCTGCGAAACGCGCACTACGTGCTTGTCGACTTTGTCGAACTAAGCTCGAATAAAGTCGTGAGTTATCCGTACATTTCAATATGAGTGAGTCTCACTGAAGTTTCATGTTCAAGGTTGCATCTAAATCTATTTAGCCGTTATTGCGTCATTGAGTAACAAACATCCAAACATCTTCACAACTTTCTCATTTATCTATATCTATACTATAATATTATAAAGCTGAAGAGTTTGTTTGTTTGTTTGTTTGACCACGCTAATCTCAGGAACTACTGGTCCGATTAGAAAAATTATTTCAGTGTTAGATAGCCCATTTATTGAGGAAGGCTATAATATATATCATCACGCTAAGACCAATAGGAGCGAAGCATCAATGATGAACATGGATGAAGTCGCGGGCACCAGCTAGTAATTATAATATTAGTAGAATAGGATAGGATAAGATAAAAACCTGATGACAACGCAATGGGCCGAAGGTTAATCTGATGTTAAGTGATCACCTAACTTTGAATTAGACACTCTGTTATTTTTTTATATCCTTTGACTTTAAAGGAAACATTCAACGGTACAAATGAAGACAATATTTTAATCTCTCTAATGCCCTAACTCTTATTGTAAACTTATGTGATGGTGCCTAACTTTATGATTCGAACAGTATACGATTTTACAAAATAATCCGTCTATATCCAGCTGAAAACGTGTTAGTTGAATGAGCAAAGATAACTCTATTATTGGAAAACTGAACGGCCTTTCGTTGTGTTCTAGTTCAATTCATATCAAATTTAACGCCTAAAAACGCACAGGTTTTTGTACAAAATGGACACATCAGCATCATTGATTTTGTTTGTTGGTTGCAAAAAAAAGATTAATATGTATCTGCGAGTACTTATTAAGTAAAATGATTTCTTGTTTGGCTATTCTGTCATCTTCACCATCTGATCTGGTTTAAGAATGTATAAAGCTGAGAAACCAGATAGAATCGAAACACGTCATAGTTTTAAATGAAGTATGCACAAGGACCATCTTGAACAAATAAGATAGATTGGAGATATCTAAGCTTGTTTACCTTGTTAGATTGTTTGCACTAAGTATGCCAAAAAATAGAAGAAACTGACTGACTGACTGACTGACTGACTGACTGACTGACTGACTGACTGACATATCAACGCACAGCCCAAACCACTGGGCCTAGAGATTCAAAATTTTGCATGTAGGTTCCTTATAAGGTCTAGGGGTGCACTAAGAAAGGATTTTTCAAAATTCACTCCCTAAGGGGGTGAAACGGGGGTCCAAAGTTTGTAATGGGGAAACAAGATTAGTTCGACTATTTTATTCGAAACTTCACAGAAGTGCTCCTAATGATAAATGAGTAACACGTGTTTCAGGTTTTTTGAGAATTCAACCCCTAAAAGGGGGGAAAGGGGTAACAAAGTCTGAAAATCAACATGGGTGTTGTTTCTATGGTTTATCGGGTCGCTGGTTATGAAAACAACAACGGTTTTGAAATCCGACGTGGCAGACGTAAAATACCATCTCCCTAGATGGGGTGCGATGGGGTTGAAATATCTAAATAAACTAAATGACTGTTGATATATCAACGCACAGCCCAAACCACTGGACCTAGAGACTTGAAATTTTGCACATAGATACCTTATACAATGTAGGCATCCACTAAGGAAGGATTTTTGGGAATTCCCACGGTAAAGGGAAAAAACGGGATTTATATATTCGATCCCGAGTGACCCTATCTCAGTAGGTAACTATAATAACTAGACTCTTCAAATTTGATACACAAGTAGGTATTACATTATTTAAAACATTAATTTCAGGATTTTTCAAAATTCCCACGGGATAAGGAAAAAACGGGATTTATATATTCAGTTCAACGGGATCCTATGAACTATAATTACTAGACTCTTCAAATTTGGCATAGATGTAGGTAATTATAAATTCCCATGGGATAAGGAAAAAACGAGATTTTTCGTTTTACTGGTCGTAGAAAGCTGAAATTCGGCATGTAGGTTGTTTGGGGAGTGTTGAGCTGGATTGAGAGAGGATTTTCCAAAATTCCTACGGGAACGGGAAAAACAGGATTTTTCGTTTTACAGGTCGTAGAAAGTTGAAATTCGACATGTAGGTTGCTTGGGGAGTGTAAATGAGCATTGAGAGAGGACTTTCCCAAATTCCCACGGGAACGGGAAAAACGGGATTTTTCGTTTTACTGGTCGTAGAAAGCTGAAATTCGGCATGTAGGTCGTTTGGGGAGTGTAGAGGAGCATTGACAGAGGACTTTCCAAAATTCCCACGGGAACGCGAAAAACGGGATTTTTCGTTTTACTGGTCGTAGAAAGCTGAAATTCGGTATGTAGGTTGCTTGGAGAGTGTAGAGGAGCATTGAGAGAGGTCTTTCCCAAATTCCAACGGGAACGGGAAAAAACGGGATTTTTCGTTTTACTGGTTATAGAAAGCTCAATTTCGGCATGTAGGTTGTTTGGGGAGTGTCGAGGAGCATTGAGAGAGGACTTTCCAAAATTCCCACGGGAACGGGAAAAACGGGCTTTTTCGTTTTACTGGTCATAGAAAGCTGAAATTTGGCAAGTGGGTTCCTTGGGGAGGGGAGCATTAAGAAAACATTTCCCGAAATTCTTACGGGAACGGGAAAAAACGGGATTTTGCGTTTTACTGGTTGTAGAGAGCTAAAATTTCAAAATTCATAAGTTTATACTGTAAGTAGGCCGCAAAGGGCATTTTAACCGACTTCTAAAAAGGAGGAGGTTATGCATTCCACTCTATGATTTTTTTTATGTAGGTATGTTCACCGATTTCTCGGTCAATTGTGGACCTGCTTGCTTACTTGCCTGTATGCTTGCTTGCTTGATATCTTGGTTCTTTGGAATACTCATAGTACACGCGAGCGAAGCCGCGGGCAAAAGCTAGTACGTCATAAATCGTAAACCACATTTTTTATAGATAATGATGTACGGAACCCTTCGTGCGCGAGTCCGACTCGCACTTGGCCGGTTTTTTGTCATTTCAGCTACGAAAACACAAAAAAGATATCTACAATTTACCCTTCCGCTCAAGAATATTTGTAGGAATTAGTTCCAACTGCATTGCAGCATCTCCCGCGCCGTTGTAATTACAAAAACGTTTTAGTACCACTTATCGCGGAACACCCGGCATTAATGTGTAGGTGCCCCGTTTATTTCAATGAATTAATTGCATAGCACTGCCGTATCTGCTCAACTTTAAGCTTTAGAAACTAAGCACATTGTTGTTTTGTAAATGGAGAAGTGTAGGCTCGTGTAGATTTTCATGTATTTACTTAAACGAAAGCAAAGGAAAATTGCTCGATAATTCTAATTTTTGACAATTTGAAGTCGCGGTGGCCTAGTGGTTTGACCTATGGTCTCTCAAGCAGAGGATCGTGGGTTCAAGCCCGGGCTCGCACCTCTGAGTTTTTCGGAATTTATGTGCGAAATCGCATTTGTAATTTACCACGAGCTTTACAGTGAAGGAAACATCGCGAAGAAACCTTCATACACTTGAGAAGAAATTCAATCGTGTATGTGTAAAGTTCCCAATCCGCAGTGGGCCCGCGTGGGAACTACGGCCCAACCCCTCTCATTCTGAGAGGAGGCCTGTGCCCTGCAGTGGGACGTATATAATCTGGGATGATGATGATGATGATATTTATTTATATCTGTAATCTTCTAGTCATATTTAGTGAAAAATAATAACCAAATTCATAGCGCAAGACATGGGTTGGCAAAGGCAAGTTCAAGATTCAGTTTAGTATTAAAACAATTTTTTTTAGTTTTTAAAAACTACAGTAATTTATATGTATTTTTTCCACGTGGAATCATCATTTAAGCTCTTCCAATGACAGCGATGTGGTCAAATGAATACAGTTCTTTGTCATTAAAATGGCACGGTGTGTTAAGTACACTCGACATAATTATTTAAATGTTGCACCTTACGTCATTCCGATGCACAATCAATTAATTGCAATTAACCTTATGCTCTCTGAGGGCTAAAATAACAAAGCGCCCGTAATTTGTTGTAATGAACGTTGGAATCCCGAATTAAGCCCCGTGTGAACCAATACGACACTCCATCGATTCATTCAAACGTGCTACACACCCAACCGTTGGGTTCTATTTGTATGTGGTTTTGGCTACGAAGCAGAAAAAATCTGCTACCGGTTACGAGCGTAGCGTGTAGAAATGCGTGGCAGCGAATGTGTTATATTAAATTGTGCATCAAGGGCCGTAAGAAGGTATTATTGACGATAGTCTATAGTTTGTAATCCCCTTACTGCCCATGATACACACAATGATTTTCATAACATTGCGAGGTAAAAAATCCAAAAATAAAACGATTTAAATTGAATAAAATAATGGCTACCCTCCAATACAAATTGTCACTTTTTTCGAGTCATCTACAAATAATGTAAAAATGTGTTAAGTTTAGAATGCGAATGGTAATGCGGCCAGATTCTGCCAACATTATTAAAAAAAATACTTACTAAAATTATTGCAAAACTATTTGATATAAATTTAAAATATAAAAATAACGAAGTTTCATGAAGCGTAGATAAGCTTTGTGTTGTAAACTTGGGTTATAACTAAGTTTTAAAGATATAAATAAGACGTTGGCTGACTTGAAACCTCCGTAGTCTGAAATGACATACCTACTAACTTGTTTGCAAATTTTAAAACTAAAGTTATAACTCCCTAGGGAGGAAAAACTGTACCTACGTAAATCCGTAACTCCCTTAAGAACAATTTAGCCCATTGTTATTTAGTATACCTACAGGCATGGAATAACACCATTGACAAGCAAGTGTCATAAAAAAATATTTTACCTGTTTACAGATCCAATGGTCCCGTTTCACATCGTGACGTGACGAGTTTATATTATTTTTTACTAGCTGTTGCCGGCGACTCCGTCTGCAAAGAATTCATTTATCGCTATCCTGTGGGAACTTTGCAATTTTACGGGATAAAAACTATCCTATGTCCTTCCTAGGGTCTCAAGCTATCTCTACAACAAATTTTATCTGAATTGGTTCAGTGTTTTAAGCGTGAAGAGGTAACAGACAGGCAGACACAAAGACAGACCGGCAGATAGACACATTTTTAATATTAGCACGGATAAACTATGTACTTCATGACGTATTAAAAAACCGGTCAAGTGCGAATACCCGGCATAAGTTTAGTGAAAGCGAAAGACTTAGTACTTTTATTACCAATGCATTCTTTAATTTTTAAAGCCGCCTTTGAAATCCAAGGATAATCTCACTCGATTGACTGTTAAATTATTCTGCTTGGGTTAAAACGAGCTTAATAGACATTCCATCAATGATTAAGTTGAATAAGTTAGTTAACGTGTTTTGCATTATAGTATGTGCGACCACTTGCGTAGTATATTCTTTTGTTTCAAAAGCTTTCCTTTTGTATATGTCTTTTTAGAGCAAGACCTACTGACTCCCTTATTGTGGCGTGCAATATAATTTTTTTGGACTTTTATTACTCTCTCACTTCGAGTCTTATTGGTTTGAACAGGGCAAACTGGCAAAAGGAATCGATTGGTTGGCAGAACAGTAATGTCCATACATACTTAATGCGTGCGTGAAGCCCAACTAGACATGGTTTAGTGAAAGGGGCAGCGGTCTCGTTCTTTGAGTAGCTTAGGATATGAGCGTAGGATTGTTAGCTTGAAACTTCTACCGCAGCGAGTACACTTTCATAGGTATAAAACTTAAGTAACCAGGTGTTGTATGTAGTAGTGCACGGAATTCATATGGAGGTTAAGTCATTTTTCAAATTTTGAACGTCTATTTCTTTATACGGACACGTTACTGCTACATACAACAGGTCATTTACATTTTTAGATTTTTCACATATATATCTCTATATTGCTCAAGTACTTAAAACCAGTATTGTCGCCTTATTTTTTCTGAAGTAGCTAGATTTTTTTTGTGTGAATTTAGCCTCAAATGTCGCTAAATGTATGGCAAACTTCAAAAACAAGCCATGAAAATAAATCAATCATGAACACAGAAATAATAATAAAGAGGATAGAAGTGCCTTAGACGCGTGACCTTGGCGCCGCGCTTGTGACTCGTAGGTCACAAGCGCGCGACTTGTGGCTCAGTGCTATTTGAAACGTGGGTATGACAACAAGTGCTTTAAAATGGTGTTTTGCAGCATTAGCAATTGCGGAAACTCGTCCACACTGTGTAATTACACTAATAAGGGGATTACATTTCATTGGTATGTATTAATTTAATGTAATAATGCGGTTTATATCAAAATACAACTTGAGAAAATATTTCATTATGAAATATTGGTTTACACGTTATTAACAAGAAACTTCATATACCATTGCTACTCATGCCCATAAAAACGCAGATCGTTTTGAATTATACGCAGCAATGTAAAGTAATTTTTGATAACCCTTCCGTCTTGCACAAAAGTTCGTCGTACGGACAAAAAAACAGGTTACGACTAGTACAGACATAATGCCGACGCGGCCAATAAAGAGCGCCGTTGTGTAAATGTGGGTATGACTTACGTTGAGTGTATTCAACGCTATCTCTAAGGTGTAAGGTTCATAATTGTTTGTAAGCAAAAATATTAGTAATTGTGTGCGTGATTGCGTAGTACGGTTCCGGTCTTTTGCGTGTGTACATTAACACAGTAAGTAGAGGGGATGAAGCAGCGACACGAGTTCCGGAAGAAAATAGGAACTAAGGCATTTCTATCCTCTTTATTATTATTTCTGTGATCATGAAGGTAGTTGTTATAATAAAATATCATGCTAAATACCTTGCAGTATCTTTAACTGATAGATAACCGCCGTGGTGGCCTAGTGGTTTGACTTATGGCCTCTCAAGCCGAGGGTCGTGGGTTCGGGCCCGGGCTCGCACCTCTGAGTTTTTCGGAATTCATGTGCGAAATTACATTTGAAATTTACCATGAGCTTTTCGCTGAAGGAAAACATCGTGAGGAAACCTGCACACATACCTGAGAAGAAATTCAATGGTATGTGTGAAGTACCCAATCCGCACTGGACCCGCGTGGGGACTACGGCCCAAACTCTCATTCTGAGAGGAGGCCTGTGCCCTGCAGTGGGACGTATGTAATAGGCTGGGATAATGATAGTTAGCTATGAAGTATCTTTTTGTAGCAGCATTGGTCTTTTTCTGGGGTTTTTTCTGTGCATCTATACTTCAGTTTGTATTTAGGTGTATGAAATATAATGATAGTTGACTTCATTTTGACTCCAGGGACACCTAAGTAGAGTTGATCTGGCAAGGTAGCGTTACCACACCTGCCAGTAGTTTTCGCTGTGCGTTGATAATTTGATTAGTTTGGACCACCGATCGTGTAAGTTAGATTAGTAATATAATATTCCTTGTAGGCATTATTGAAATCAATATAACATAACTAGCCTAATTTAAATTGCGCTAGGGTGAGTGGGGGTAAGATGAAAATAAGATGAAATACGATAAACGAAACGAACGAAAATAAGATGATGAGTAGTTTTTTATCTTACACTGTTTTTCATCTTACCCCCCTCACCCTAATGATTTTAATTAATAACTAGCTTTTGCCCGCGACTCCGTCCGCGTGGAATTAGTAAATTGGGCAGCTTATGCTTTTTAACAAATTTGCTTTTTCATCAATTATGGCTCTCCTTAGTTCCTCGACATAAAAAAAATTACGCGCCCCCGCAACCCCCCCCCCCCCCCCCACCCCCCACCCACCCGCATTCACATTCACCACCGTACTCCCAAGTCAAGCGTGCCTATAGATGTTTTACTTCAAAAACCCCTGATTTTGAAACATTCTTCCGCTCCGCTCCGCTCCTATTGGTGTTAGCGTGATGATATATAGCCTATAGCCTTCCTCGATAAATGGGCTATCTAACACTGAAAGAATTTTTCAAATCGGAGCAGGAGTTCCTGAGATTAGCGCGTTCAAACAACAAACAAACAAACTCTTCAGCTTATTAATTCTTCTAAAAACTGTTCGATAAATTCTTAAAATAGACGTATCTTTCTTATTTGTAAACCGATTGAAATGAAACAAACACTAAATGTTAATCCAAGAAAATACCAACATATCAGTGAAAACCGCACCCTTCTAGCTTAAGCCGTTTCTGAGATTAGCGCGCACAAACGCACAGACAAACAGACAAACAGACAAACAGATAAACAGACAAACAGACAATAATTCTAAAAATCATTGTTTCGGGTTCTATTGCACTAATAAATAGCCCTAGTGACAGTTTTTCTCAAATATCTTCAATGTACAGACACCGACTTGTTACAGATTTATTATATGTATAGATAGATAGATATAGATAAAGAAATAGAAGATAGGAATAAAATGAGAAATGATTGGACGCGAATGGCGCGGGACGATCTGTTTGGCGAGCCTTGGGGAGGCCTATGTTTAGCAGTGGTCGTCTTTCGGCTGAAATGATGCCGATAATGCCTAATAGTTTTTCTGAATAACAAGAATGATTGGTAATCGATACTAAATCACCTCGTTTCGGGAAAACAACCACTAAAATTTCACGGTGTAGTTGGCGCTAGTATTGTGAGGTACGATACACATTTTTTATAGTTCGAATGCGAAATATTTTTCCATGGCAGCGCCTTTATGATATTGTCATTACGCTGTATTTCGCTTGACCCGTGGAAAAACGCTGGACGTAGAAACGTGGAGGCTGTCTGACCAGGTGTTGCCCGAATTGATATTTGACGCTACCTCTATCCCTTTCTCACCCACGGTCAAAAATTTGGGTATCATCATGGATCAATCGCTTTCCTGGTCGGCTCATGTCTCGGAAGTCAGCCGCAAACTCTTTGCTTCGGTACATTTTCTCAGACGCCTGCAAAGTTTCCTCCCTCTTCATACTAAGATTACTTTGGCTCAATCCCTTCTTCTCCCTCTCCTTGACTACGGGGATATTGCCTATCTCGATCTCTCTGAGCAGCTACTTGACAAGCTTCAGCGTCTTCAGAACGTATGCATACGCTTTATATTCGGTCTCCGGAAATACGACCACGTGTCCTGTTTTCGCGCTCAGCTGAAGTGGCTCCCAATTCGTCTGCGCCGTAATGTTCACATCCTGTCGTTGCTTTTTAATGTCCTTTTTAAACCACAGTCCCCTTCCTACCTTTTCGAAAGATTTAATTACTTGGCTGCTGGATCCGGGAACCGGTTGCGGTCAAGTAATAATCTTTCGTTAGCTTTTCCTGTAACTAAGTCCAAATCCTATTCCAAATCCTTCTCCGTGCACGCTGTTAGTCTGTGGAATCGGTTGCCGAGTGAAATCAGGCAGTCGCAGTCGGTAGCCATCTTCCGGAGTCGCTTAAGGGCGTACTGGCTTGACAGTTCCTCTTAAATAGAGACAACCTCTATTGTATTCTCTGTTTAGTGTATATGCGTATATTAATGTATTTATGTAATTCTTATGTAGTTAGTCTATTTATGTTGATATGATATGTATTAGTCTTCTGTATTCATGATATATTATATTAGTGTGTACTTGCGTGTATTCTTTGTATGTTTATGTATTGATTATGTTAAGTTTATTGGTTTGGGTTTACTTTTGATTTCGACTCTTTTTACTCTGCATTGTATGCCTACTCCTGTCTCTGGTGTCCTGTCAATCGTTCAAAGGTTAACTGGAAGAGATCCCTTTAAGGGATAAGTTCGCCTTTGTACATCTGTTTCTCTTGTTAACTGTTAATTTTCATGTTTTACGTACAATAAAGAGTTTTACATACATACATACATACAAAAACATATCGCACTCGAACTATATTACGTTTGGCATTTGTTTATAACTAAATTAAGCTGAAGGGTACACACACGTTAAGAAGATGGTCTAGTCACCAACTTTTTGGGTTATTACAGTTTGAAAGTTAGTCGTCTCAAACAAACAACACTTTATTATTATGGTAGGCGTTTCGTTAAAAGCGAAAAAAATATATATTATTTTCAGATAACCATATTTTTATTCCAATGGCAAATTGTAGTATTTTGAGATTAAAATCCTTTTATAAAAAAGGTAACTAGACATGTTCCTTAATTCAACTAATCTCAACTTGGACTATAACGACAAACATACCTACCTCACAATATTAACGCCGTCTAGCGATATTGAACTTTTCGGAAAATATTCAATACTGTGTCCTTAAAATTATTAAGTAAATTAAATAAATAAGAAAATAAAATTCGTACTATTCATTTCGCGAAAACACTAAATGGCCCGAAGATATTTTAATATGAAATACCATCAACTGTGCCCCGCAATCTAATTCAACAGTCCTTTTCATTGTAGAATACTCCCCAAATCAACTAAAAGTGGGTCACGTAGATAAAAAATATTTATAATATAGTCTCTTCGTGCCATTATTACAATTTATTTTAATGCCGACCTCAAATTGGCTTTTCAATTTCTACGGGCATACATATGTATGGAAATTACCAGTAAATTTTAGGCGTAAAATAAATAAGCAGTCATACACACCTTGCCAATTTGATTGTTGAATTATGCATGATGTCTCGTAGGAACTTACCTGCGAGGGAAAGGGAGGGACGACTCTCCAAATCAACTCGTCGTATCGTCGGATGGGGGAGAGGAACGAAATGGGCAGCCAAGACACCGTCTCATTTAGGGGTCTAAATAAAAAATACAACGCAAACTTATTACGCAATGAATAAACGACATTGTTCAAAGGGCAACCTTAGGTACTTACCTAATTAAATTATAAATAAACTAGGCATTGATACCAAAAGCAGTGGGTTGAACACTTGTAGCAATGTTACGGAATTATTTAGAAATAAAACCTTTGTGCATAAAATCTACAAATGCATCAAGCAAACTTTAAAACTACATTCTCATTTGACAACTTCCGTCATAACAATATTTATTAAAGTCATGACAAAAACAAACAAGCTAAATGGCTACAGTTTACAAACTCTTGCCGACGCCACAAGAATTTTACGCCGTATTGCAAGAGCGAACAGATCATGCTGAAAACCAGCGGCATAAAAGATTCTTAGCTGTACTACTGCTTCAGCGTATGGCTCGAGGATTCTTGATCCGCAAGCACGTAACATGGCTATCCAAAAATGCTACAACCATTCAGTGCGCGTTCAGGATCCATCGGGCGCGAAAAGCGTACAGAACCGCCTTGCGACGAGCTGTACGGAACAAGCACGCCAAGCATTACGCTACAGCATCAAGAATTCTTCAGGTAGAACTCAATAAGATAAATTTCAAAGCCTATTTAGTAATTACCTTTACGTTTCTTTCGGTTAAGGTCTAATAATTAGTCCCTGTTTATTTATTTATTAAACTTTCTGTCTACAATGCAGGCTCTGTGGCGAGGCCACTATTCAAGACGCACTAAGTTCTGCTACCGTCGATACCGTCGATGGCTTGCTACTGTCACTGAAAGAGGACAGCGTCGCGCTGCTGAAGCAGCAGAGTTTGGTATTAGAAGCAGAGCTGACGATCTCATGATACTCGAAGAAGAAGCCCGGCATTGGCTAGCTTTCGTTGTGTTTAAACTACACCATCTCCTTAGAACCTACGTCTGCGCTGGAGTTTACTCCGAACCAGCTACATCAGAGCTGTCTGAATTTGAGAAACTTCTCAAATCTATTCATTACACGGAATACATGAAAAGATTAAAACGAAAATACGAAGAGTTTGTCAGAAAACATCGTCCTAGGTTTTCCAATAAGAGACTTTTTCCTGTCATCGGGGATGGAGCCGATTACTGGTATCTGTCGTTGCCTGAATTGTACGAGTTGACCTGTCCAGAACCGAAGAGCAAAGACCTCCGCCACATGCAATTGCATCACGGACCAATTCATAAGCAACCTTTTCTTTGGAGGAGAGTAAGGCCACCTACGAGATTTGAGGGTAGGGGACCTTTTACACCTGAAAAGCTTTCATCGCGTTGGTCTATCGCTTCCAGGAGTCAATCTCCGCCCCCTCCAGCTCCAACTCCAACGCCGGCAGGAGATTCAGTGCTCGAAAAAGATCCTAGATTCCATCTGTACGTAAAGCATTATACTCCTCAACCTGACCTAATGAATTATGTGGATTTCCACATTAACGTTCTAGTAAACCGTACATGTTCCGTTCAAAATATAGACATGGAATAAACTTAATAATACAGAGAGGGTATCTGTTTGCTTATGAACCTGAAGGAAATAACACTGGAATTATTTCACAAACACTTGGGTTTACATGGTGGCGTATTATTACTCTCTTATTTTCTTATTCGGAAATCCGTAATCAGGCTGCTAAGTTTGGAAGGGTCGCCCGGATGTAGCGGGCCTCGAGCCTTTTGTTGTTTCGCTTTTGTTGTTGTGAATTTTACACTTGTAATTTATTTCAGGAAACGCCTTGGTGAGAAAGAAATTACGCTTAACTCTTCAAGGAAAATGTGTTTTATAAATTTGCATTTTGTTTATGTAGGTTTGGACTGCTGGTTTTATAAATTGATGTCAAACCAATAATAGCGTAGCGTAATTTTACAGATAAAGTGTTTTAAATCATAAAAGTTTAAAAGTGATACTCAATAGGTGCTTCGATAAGTCAAACCAACTGAACCATGATCCATTGTAGTACCTTTTAACTGAAAATTAATGTCAAAGTGAGACACAAGAAAAGTACCTAAAGGTATCATAAAAACCGGCCAAGAGCGTATCGGACACGCACAAGGTAGGGTTCCGTAGCCATTACAAAAAAATCAAGTAATATTTTTCTAAGGATTTCGTATGTGTACGGAATCATCCAAGTTTAGGTATGTTTTATACCTTAGGCTACTATTTACTCTTAAACTACAAATAATTTCCAAGCAATCTTAGGCGCTATAATTTTTCTAGTAAATTTGATATATTTACTACCATTCTGAATTTTTTCAAATTTTTCCACCCAACAGTTTAGATTTTAGAGGGGGGGGGGACGCTCGATTTTAATGAAAATTTTCACTTTAAAGTTGAATATTTCGCAAACAGATCACTGAATAGAAAAATCATGTTAGCAACCCCGCAATGGTTTTAAAAGACCTATCCAACGATACCTCACACTATAGAATTAGTCGAGGAAAAAAAAAATCACCCCTCCTTTACGTCTATGGGAGGTACCCTAAAAAAATTTTTTTTTATTTTTTATTATACCACTTTGTTGGCGTGACTGATATGTATATTCATGCTAAATTACAGCTTTCTAGTACTAACGATCTCTGAGCTTAGCCGCGGACAGACAGACAGACAGACAGACAGACGGACAGACATGGCGAAACTATAAGGGTTCCTAGTTGACTACGGAACCCTAAAAAGGATCATTTGACACAATAGTATAAGAAAGTTGTAAGGTGGGGTCAATAATGAAATGAAATAATTTGACACTGTAGTAATTTAGCCACGGTATAACATTGAGCAAACAAAATTATAACAGTGAAGTCAAACATTAGTCTGGCTGTTCAAAAAGGAATTTGACGAATACTATTATAATTATAAAGGCTCTTCAGACACATTTGTCTGACAACGCTGGTTTGACTTGGCAAATTTATTAGGGTCAGAATAATACAGGTTTGGGTTTCCGAACCGTGTCCTTATTGCACGCAGGCGTCTTGGAAAGCTTAACACCGCGGGTACCCATTTGTTACACGTATAATGGTTGACCCGCTTTACTTATGTGCCGCGAGCCTCTGAAATTGGGTGCGATTTGTGCGTCACAAAGCCACTGTCAAATTATTCACATCACCACAGACAAAAGCCCATCCACAGTTCCAATATCTACATCTAATGTTCTCCGTGGTACTAATGACGCACAACAGCGGTTCCACTAATTACACATTCTTTGTCTCTTTTTGCAAACTTGACTGGAGCGTCAACTGTAACTGTCGGTGCAGTGCGAGGGTGTTCGACGTATGAATAATGTATAGGGTAAATTTGCAAGTGTTTCAATTTACACCCGCCGCCACTCGCGCCGCTGATACGCACCCGAGAGGTTGTTGAAGTGTGAAAAAGAAAACAACGAGTGGAACGTACGAGCCAGTTCGTAACGCGGATTAGTTGTCATTTTCCCGAGAATAACTCACACGTGTCTGAATAGAAGGAACTTTTTTATGTTTGTGTATAGCGTAAAAACACATAAAAAGTTATCGCTCCGCTTTTGGCTTCGTCAGGAGCTTTCTGAAAAGGAGCACTAGTTCAATTTGTTTTTTTATCGATTCTCAGTACAATACATGAAAACCGTATTGGAAAGGTAATACCAAAGCCAATTGCGGTGTCGGCACCTCTGGGAGTGCAGCCTTCTTTTCACCGGCGTCCTGTATACCTCCTTTCCCTTCTCTTCATTATTTGCCTCGGAAAACTTCAGTTCCTTGGATTTAATTCGATTTCGTCTTTGCGCGATACGATAGTCTCGATTACTTTAAAGAGCTCTAATATAAACTGTGCTATTTTCACTAGAGTTACAAGGTGTGCCATTTTTAAAAATTTAAAATGTTTATGAGCAGGATTTCTGTGCACATTAATAAATTTGATACTTAAATCTGAAGTAATTGGATTAAAATGTTATCCTACTTCATTATTTTTCATCTGCCAATTTACTGTTATTTGAAAAGTTGTAACATCTTAAAAAGTTATCGGTTTGTTTGAAATAAGTCTGTTTATGAACAAGGCCTAATATTAAATTCGACATAGCTTAACAAAGTTGTTTACAATTTAATATTGCTTACTAACTTTTGTAATTTACTGTCATGAAATAACTAGGTCGGTCGTGCTAAATTTTATCAAATTAGATTGGTTTTGGTTGGTATATCGAGTTAATACCTACTATGATAAACTGGAAATGTATGAGTATGTTCATCACAGAGATAAACGTAGTGTGTGCAAACGTTAGGCAAGTAATTTGCGGACACTGAGAACACAATGCTGTAATGGGAATGTCCGATAAGTGATCTGCTATCGTGGTTTCCGTGCTTCGCGGAACAACGGACATTTGGCAAACAGGTAGGTAGATTGCATTTGTTTCGGCTTTGAAGGAATCACTGAACGTAAATAGTCACTGTAAGTAAGTAGAAGAACTTAAAACGAACGGAGAACGTAAGTAGTATTTAGAAGAAGAAGTTAAGAAGTTTATATTTTAGGATTAAAGGGGCACCGAGCTTTTAGCGCTAATCGATTTTAGGTATTCTCTGCACTGACGCAACGAACTAATACCTAATACTGACAGGGTGGAAAGCTCGGCGGCTCAAGACACGGGATAAGGTATAAACGGGATTTGTAACTAGAATCTTCAAATTCGGCATACATGTACAGTCAGCGACAAATAGTTCGTGACACCCAAAGTGACCAAATAGTTCGCAACACGTCTTTGTAACAGTTGGAATAAGGTCGTGTACCTAGCAAACTTTTTGGCTACTTTGGAGTCACGAACACTGACTGTAGTGGGTGAAAATAACAACAAAAAAAACCGGCCAAGTGCGAGTTGAACTCGCGCACCGAGGGTTCCGTACAAATTTATATGTTTCTATGAACATCCAGTCTTAGCAGACCCCTGCTCCTAAGCAAAATGTGCGCAGTGTGGGATCATTGTAGAATGGTTACTGATATAGACAGACAGACAAAAAAAATTATGCTTTTCGCAATTTTTCCTTTATCTTTGTTATAAGACCTTGCTTCGTATGAAATTTCAAGATTCTGAATTCCTGTAGGTTTTGATTCCCTTATGCGAGTGTCGAAAATTTGAGGCATAATAAATGGCTGTATCTTTTGATTGCGTATGCTTAGAAGTTTGATTTTTTTCACTGCTCCAAGGGACAGTGTAGACCTTTTTTAGTTTCATATAAATTTCAGAGACGGACGGACGGACGGACGGACGGACAACAAAGTGATCCTAAAAATCAGATTTCAGAATTTTCGGAAATTACAATACAATACAATACAATGACTCTTTATTGTACACCAGGAATAGTAAGCAATACATAAAACAGGTACACAGAGAGTAAGTTACAAGGTAAGCAATAGGGGGAAATTCCCACGGAATAAGGAAAAAATAAATTAATATATATGAAAGGTACACGTAATGAACATGTCTAGCCACGTAAGCAACTTTTTGAGTTATGGCGGTTTGAAAGTTAGTCATCACAAACAATAATTACTATTGTAACCATTTCTTTGAAAGTGAAAAAATATATGTTATTTTCAGATATCCATATCTAATCCTATGGTAAATTATAGTACTTTGCGAGCACTACATTTTGAGACTAAAATCATATTTTTCAAAAAGATGACTAGACATGTTCTTTCCGTGTAAATATTCACTAACTGGATACCGATGATAATATAATAATGATCATGGATTTTTGGATGTTGCTTTGTCGGATTCATGCTTTCTTGTACTACTAGTACTACTAGTAGGTACTTACGTTGTTATCCAACTTACATAAATATACCAAATTTAAAGTCAATCCGACTACTGAAAGAGGGTTGAATTTGACTTCCAAGATTTGACCAAAACAAACAGGGCAAGCAAACAAATCTTGTACCTAAGTAAATAAAACTTTAGTACTGAGCAAAGAAAGCTAGAAATTGTTTAGTCACGTAATTATCTCTTATTAATTTATGAAACGTCAGGGACAAAGGGACATTCCGACGGGCACGTTCTTACAATTTCTTGGTGGGACCGCGAGTAATTCCCACCAGAAGTTCGCAATCAATAGCGTTGAGAGTGGTTCCGTGATCTGTATGAAAAATGCGAGACGTACCGCGCGCAGTAATTAGTGGTCTCCGAGGGCGAGCCGAGGGGTGGGATACGCACTAAATGAGGGAAATGATTAGGTACTTTCAGTTTTTTTAGTTTATAATTATGCCAATTCTGTAGTTGTCTATGTTTATCTGTATTATGTTTTCTGAAATCAACTAATTTAATTTTTTTGAATAAAATAATTTGAATGTGGCGAACCGTACGAAAAGCTGGACTGTTATGTTAGAACGAAAAAGAAAGAAAGAAACATTAATTCGTGACAACATAGTTAACATAGCACAATGACTTAATAGTTAGCGACTATTAACTTATCATTTGTTTGTCCTTATCTGTCAATTTGATATGTGCCTCGACAAATTTGCTGTAACAGATTTTTGTTTTTATGAAGGAGGGATAGATTATATGTGTGCATATAGACAGACAAGTGCAGGTCGTTACAGAAAGGATGACAACACAATTTATTAGCAATTTATAATGAGAGGAAGGCAAACGAGCAAGCGGATCATCTGATGAAAAATGTATAAGAAAATGTTAGCAAAATGATGAATCATGGTATAAATTCAGATATGACGTTATACAATGTGCTACGTAGCCTTAACTCCGTAATCAACAACGAAAATCCCAAGCTGCAATACGCAGTAAAAATGAATTCAACTAAGTATAATAAGCAGGGTAAGTTTTTAGATCTGTAAATTAAATCGCTACGGTATATAATTTTGTTTGCACACTGACGCGATGAACCGAAATGGCTAAACGTACGAATTTCGCATTTTTTCCCGTGTTTTCGCGGATTACACCGTCAATGTGAAAACAAGTTACAAATGAAATAAAAACTCCATGATAGTAAAGTATTGAGAGCGAACCGTCAAATGTATCTATGTGCCATAATATGTTTTATCTACTTTGTTCGAATGCAGATTACATCTAATTTATATTTTTTTCTTCAATAACGAAGGATTAAGTACTAGTTTACAAAATGTTACATTTAAGCCACCTGCATAAGAAGTGGCACTCGCACGGGGACAAGTAACGTTACTTTCATTCAATTTATTCGTGCCAACTTTTGAAAATCGACCAATAACTCTATTTATGACAATACCAGGACAATTTAATAGGGAATCATCACAACCAGAGCCCGTACATTTGATGCCGATGTCGTCACGCTGCGTACAGGATGACTGCAGTTTGAGAGGTTGTGATAATCAATCATTAATCATCAATCATTAAAAATTAACCAAATGTGCGACACAACAAACAAAAATACGATTAGGTACAAAACAAAAGTATTTTATTTATGAATATTGCATTAGGTATGAACACGAAGATGACTTAGATTTTCTCTGCGTAGGAATTAATGCAAGAAGGATGGCGTGCTTGAAGTTAGAGAGGAATTCTATTTTCTAAGTAATTATTGGATTGTAGTAACAATACCATTTAATAAAATGTATGTATAAAAACAAAACAAATAGTTTCATTTACGTTTCACGTATCAAGTAGGTATTTATTATTCCACGTGTGAATAGATTACTTTTGAAGTCTTTTGTACATGATTAAAATGATTGACGACTAATGATTAATAATTATAATAAAACTATTTGGGATCATTCTATATGCAGCATGACGTCAAATTGATGTCATCGGCATGAAAAGTACGGACCCTGATCACAACCAATCAAGTGATATACTTTTTATCATTTATCAAATAACTGACATAAACGAATGAAATGTTACGTGAACGAACGGATAACCTAGTAACGGAATGCCTTAAAATCGGAACGCTTCAAAGCGATTGCCACTTCTGTAGGAACACAGACATGTTATTTCAAAACTATTTCCAGTACGTTTTTTATCACGGCTACAGTTTTCCCCGCAGTGTCACAACTGATTTAAATGCAGACCACGTTGGAATGGGTGCATAATTTGTGGCCAAACATATAGCAATTCGTGTTTATTACTCAGACTGGAATAGTTATTAATAGATTCATACAGTCGCCCTCGTAAACATCAGAGCTATCTAGGTGCTCAAAAATATCGGATCACGCTTTTACGCCATTATTTTATGATTTGGGTTAGAGCGATCCAATTGAAAATATTTTGTTTGCATAAAAAGCGATAAATATAAATTTAGATTATATTCGCTGGGCTATATATGTGAAGCGCAGGCGTCTCTGTATCGCCGCGTTCGCGCTGCCAGGAGAGCTATCAATTTTTCCGGTCACTTCGCTCAATATTCGATGCGAGTGCTTTGATAAAAGACCACTGTTTTGCATTCGAGTTATAGTTTGACAAATACAGTGGATCATTTTACAGTCTTTAGTATAAACTAAGTTTGAGTATATCGTAGGTAGTCAACTACAATACAAGTTTTTTTTTAATATTTCAAAAATTATTTTATAGCAGATGGTTGGGTTATTTTAACACTTTAACTGTCCTAAGTATAATTTATGTATCTTCAGTGCATTAGGTACATATAATACAGCTTTTAAAGTGTTGGCTGAACACCTCTGAAGTTTTTTACCGAATTTTTCGATTCAATGTGATGCGTTTTGATGCGATACACTTAAAACATCGACCAATCTATAAAAACATTACTTAACTACAATTAGTGGCAAGTTAGGATGTCAATTTTGCTGGTGGTTGTGCCAAGTTTCTAGTTGACCAATGAGTCTATAGATTGGTCGGTACTGAAAGTGTTGATCACAGCATTATTCAGGAAATAACCCACTGTACACCACAGACTACAATTCAAAACCACTAACCAACCCTCAACCAACTGTTAGAATTTTCCGAATATATTAAAAAAAAAGTTGTTTAATCGAAAAAAAACTTTGCCTCTCTCATATTTTCACCCTGTATAATACGTCTGAGAATACCTCTAGTTCGCATCTCTAGTTAGCACGGCGTAATTGTCTCGCTACGTGTGAACACACAACGGCGCGAGTGGCTCGACTGCCTTGAAAGGCTTTCCGCAGTCGGGGGCCCTCTGCACTTCGAGAGAGTGCTAAATGCATTGCTGGGTTTTTCTGATTTTTGGTTTAAAGCTGCGCCCATGTGTACAGTCGAAGGCACAAAACTATACTAGCCAACGCATCAAATATATTACGTAAAGTAAAGACCAACGTTGTACTTAGTAACATAATAGTAGATTGTACACCAAGGGGATAAAGCACTGCATTATGTAACGGGCGCGATATTGAATCCTGAGCGTATCGAGGGACTCCAGATTTAACTCCCGAGCGTAGCGAGGGGGTTTTTAGTTGATTCCCGAGCGAAGCAGAGTCAGAGTCCTGAGAGCAGTGAAGGATTTAAGCGCGCCCAAGGCAAAATCAGTTGTATCCCCGAGGAGTATACTCTACTTTTCTCACCTTTTGCGAGACAATAAAAACCAAGGCTACTAGAAAAATACTCGAAATAGACCCAGAAGCACTGATTCTGACACTGACTTTGCGCCTTTCGCAGTTTTCCATTTGTCGAAATCTTTGTAAGCTTTTTAGTATTTTTCCTCCGACTTCTCTGGGAGTACATTATTAACAATTTCTAAGGCCGGCTTGCGCAGACCTGGGTTAGCTACTTAACTACAAGCGAGTTAACTGCTAACCCAGGGTTAACAAGTGTCAAAATTTATGGAACTGTCATTCTTAACCCAGGGTTACCGATTTAATTTTTATACCCTGAACTGTGCATGTGCAAGTGGTCCTAAGGCGTCTAATTTAATGGAATCAGGAGTCAAATCACTTTCGTCACTCGATATTTTCTTAATGTTTTATCTTCTTTTGCAGTTTTGATAGTTAAAATTGCAGCTTATTGAAACACTCGCGGCTTTTGTTTAGTATTTGACTTTGTTTTCGTTCGGCCGCGGAACTGCAAATAAATGAGGCGCGGCGCGGCCCGCGGGCACCGCGGGGCTGAGCTCGTTGAGCACGTGCACGTGCTGCACGCCGCCGGCCTGCACGCGGGGCGATTTAAAAATTAGACTTTAAGTGCATACCAATAAGAACTACGAGAAGTGAGAATCACATTACTGCCCGGCGGGTTATAATGAAATTCAGTACAACATTACGCCCCGGCGAAAGCCAAGGGCTATAATGATTTACTTTGAGAGAGGTTTGCATGATATATAATAAGGCATTGTCGAGCAGGTGGTGTGAAAAATTATGTACAAATTTTTGACGCCTTGCTTGGTGGGTAACGTATATTTATGACCTTGACTGTATGTACAGAATATATCCTGTGCGGATTCGTTTTTGAGGTACCATTGAGACTTAAATTCTGAAATGTTACACCTCTTATTTACTTACCTTATTGAATAAAACAACGTTAACTAAGCTCATGTTGGTTCAAGGTTGGCGGTTGGTTCAATCTTTATTTGCCGTTGGAAAATCATCCATATAAAAAATAGGCAAAATATATTTAAACAACTAGCTTTTGCCCGCGACTCCGTCTGCGTGGAATTAGTAATTTGGACTAGCAGCTTATTTTTTTTTTATCCAATTTGCTTTTTCATCAATTATGGCTCTCCTTAGTTCCTCGATATAAAAAAAATTACCCGCCCCCGCACTTCCCCGCACACCCGCGTTCACATTCACCATCGTACTCCCAAGTCAAGCGTGCCTATAGAAGTTTTACTTCAAAAACCCCGGATTTTGAAACATTCTTCCGCTCCGCTCCGCTCCTATTGATGTTAGCGTGATGATATATAGCCTATAGCCTTCCTCGATAAATGTGCTATCTAACACTGAAAGAATTTTTGAAATCGGAGCAGTAATTCCTGAGATTAGCGCGTTCAAACAAAAAAACCTGTTCGATAAATTCTTAAAATAGACGTATCTTTCTTATTTGTTAACCGATTCAAATGAAACAAACACTAAATGTTAATCCAAGAAAATACCAACATATTAGTGAAAACCGCATCCTTCTAGGTTAAGCCGTTTCTGAGATTAGCGCGCACAAACGCACAGACAAACAGACAAACAGACAATAATTCTAAACATCATTGTTTTGGGTTCTATTGTGCTAATAAATAGCCCTAGTGATAGTTTTTCTCAAATATCTTCAATGTACAGACACCGACTTGTTACAGATTTATTATATGTATAGATAAGTTCTTGGACTCTTGGTGGATTAAAATAAAATAACTATGGGTTAAAGTTCCCATCTATCAATCAACAAAAATAGTTTTCATGATTTCATAATCTCGCTATAAGCAGCTTAATCTATACATATAATAAATTTGTAACAAGTCGGTGTCTGTACATTGAAGATATTTGAGAGAAACTGTCACTAGGGCTATTTATTAGCACAATAGAACCCAAAACAATGATTTTTAGAATTATTGTCTGTTTATCTGTTTGTCTGTGCGTTTGTGCGCGCTAATCTCAGAAACGGCTTAACCTAGAAGGATGCGGTTTTCACTGATATGTTGGTATTTTCTTGTACTAACATTTAGTGTTTATTTCATTTGAATCAGTTCACAAATAAGAAAGATACGTCTATTTTAAGAATTTATCGAACAGGTTTTTTTGTTTGAACGCGCTAATCTCAGGAACTACTACTCCGATTTGAAAAATTCTTTCAGTGTTAGATAGCACATTTATCGAGGAAGGCTATAGGCTATATATCATCACGCTAACACCAATAGGAGCGGAGCGGAGCGGAAGAATGTTTCAAAATCGGGGGTTTTTGAAGTAAAACTTCTATAGGCACGCTGGATTTGGGAGTACGGTGCACGGTGTTGAATGTGAACGCGGGTGTGCGGGGGGGTGCGGGGGCGGGTAATTTTTTTTATGTCAAGGAACTAAGGTGAGCCATCCGGCGACCATCCGCATGGCGTGCGGTGGGTCGACCAAGATACCGCTGGTAAGATGAAGTGGCTAAGGATCTGAAAGAGCTGGACGTGTCCGATTGGTCAGACTTGGCACAGAGCAGGAAGGAATGGCGCACTTTGATGTCGGAGGC
Source organism: Archips crataeganus (assembly GCA_947859365.1). Classification (NCBI taxonomy): domain Eukaryota; kingdom Metazoa; phylum Arthropoda; class Insecta; order Lepidoptera; family Tortricidae; genus Archips; species Archips crataeganus. The sequence continues at coordinate 11,350,197 of OX402059.1, read as the reverse complement.
CAAGATCTACTTCGGGTCGTTGAGCCAGGGAAAGTAAAGGAAGTAAGTAAGTAAGGAGAGCCATAATTGATAAAAAAGCAAATTAGATAAAAAAAAAATAAGCTGCCCAAATTACTAATTCCACGCGGACGGAGTCGCGGGCAAAAGCTAGTTTCTTAATAAAGTTATAAAATTTGTTACATGTCTTATGGATTGTAGAAGGGGACATATGATGGGACAATTGATACGACACGACGATTTCTTTTTAAACCTGCTGGAAGGGAAAATAGAAGGAAGACGAGGCAGAGGAAGGCCAAGATTGACCTATTTTAACCAAGTGAAGGAGAAAGTGGGTGTCGTGTCGTATCAGAAAGTCAAACGGCTTTCCGAAGACCGCGCGGAGTGGCGGTTACTCCACCGACAAGAGCATAGCTCTTAAATATAAGAAGATGAAGACATGTCTTATACCGTAGAGGCACTACGAAAATGTGTAGCACGTCTACGACATCAAAATTCAAAACATAGTCGCTACACAAAAGATACATTTAATTTGTATTCATAATAATTAGATCTGTTTAAAAAAACCGGACTGCGTAAACATAATATGTTCTTATTTACCCCCAAAAGTGGCCTCCGTGTTTAAAATTCATTTTTTATACATCCTCTGTGTTTTGGTTACGGACTTAAATTATTATGAGTACCAGCTACCTTTTAACTCAAATTCAGCAACAAGTTTTGAAATCTTTTAAGAATCACAAACCAGTGTTATTCTCGTTACCACGAGAATTCCGGCAAAATATATATGTACTTACCCTGTGTCACACTCGCAATTGAGAGTATTGAGACGAATCTATTGAGACCTCACGCTTTAAAATCCATCGAGCAGTGTAAACTGCAGTGCGTGCCAAAGAGTGATAAATACATAAAAATACATACGCTCGAAAATCATAACCTTCGGTATTCGGGTAAATAATAATAAATCTTTTACCAACGTAACGTAATTATTGATGGAAAGGATTAACAGAAACCGTTTAGAAAAAAAAAAACAAAAAAACTACTCGCGTCTCATGAAAATGTTCTCACTTAGTGTCCCATTATTTACAACTAATACAATAATAAATCATCACACATAGGTTACGTAACCCTTAATTTATCGAGTTATGACATTACTGTCAAGACGGCTGACGTCAAATTAATATCGTGTCCCATCCGTCATCGCCACGTTATTAACGATCACACTAATTATCCTAACGAAGACGAGAGCCATTATGTAAGACGAATACGACTATAAATACGGCCCTTAAATGCATTTATCTCAATTAAAACGATCAAAGTTGAATCTCGGGAGAACTGTATGCGAGTGAACCGAGCGAACGCTGCTGTGCTGATGTACGTTTATTACAGTGACGTATTGTCTGTGTTGTTGGGTTCAGACTGTACACAAAACGGATATATTTTACATTCAAAAAATAAAGCTAGCTATCTAAGTAAGTATTCAGTATCTAATAAAAGGTTTATTTTGAGCTCATAGAAAAAGTAATGTATGCAACTTTACTATTCATAATCGGCCATTGAGACACTCATGCGTATCTATTATGACATTCGGCGAACTCGTGCGTGTCTCAATTGCCCTTATTATGATACAGTTGCATAAAATACAGTTTGGTAATACGACTAGATGTGATACCAATATACTTTGAAATATATCAGAATTTATTTATTTAATAATTGTAAAAACTTCCGATTAATTTACAAGTAATCGACATAAATAAATAAATAAATAAATAAATAAATAAATATCAGGGGACAATTCACACCAATTGACCTAGTCCCAAAGTAAGCTAACAAAGCTTGTGTTATGGGTACTAAGCAACGGATAAACATACTTATATAGATAAATGCATACTTAAATACATATTAAACACCCAAGACCCGAGAACAAACATTCGTATTTATCATACAAATATCTGCCCCGACACGGGAATCGAACCCGGGACCTCAAGCTTCGTAGTCAGGTTCTCTAACCACTAGGCCATCTGGTCGTCTAAAACAATTATTGTTCACTCTAACTTGTACGATCTTGCCGAACATCGGCGCAAATGACGTTGCACCTCGACGCAGGCGGTACGTTTTGTTTTGAACAAAATCGAAAGCGTTCATGCCACAGTGTACGTAGAAACGTTTTTCGTTTAAGACTATGTTCAATTGGGTATCTCAATAAATATAACTCAAAATAAATAAACAAAAATGTAGTCATGTAAATCGTTTAATGCTTACTTTAAATCTGTATGAAAAGCTATTTCGTCTTTATTTTTCCATACGACCTTGTTCGTGGGGACCGTCGACTGGTTCGAGAAAACCCTGTTGAGAAGAATCCTATATAGAAAAAACTCAACAAAGCCAACTACTTTGCTAACAAAGAGCAAAATGACATAAGTCTGACGCTGTGTAGGACCCATATTGCAAGCTGTCTCTCCTGTGGACATAAAATTAGCGACTCCGAGTCAGTAAACTTAAGATTTATATAAATGGGCTGAAATTTGTCCAGGCGTCCCACACGCTGGTGACATCATCGTCATATGTATATTTAAGAGCTAGGCTCTTGTCGGTGGAGTAATTTCCAGCTTATTCTACATTCCGCTCATTCCTTCACCTTTTTATAATTATAAAGAAGAAACATTTATATTTTCTTTTATTTGCTCCATATAATAATAGTCCTTCTTGGTCTTCCCCTTTTCCTTTTTCCCTTCTATTTTTCAATGGCTTATAATTTGAGACGGCCGCCTGGTATCCATACACGGTGCAATATTAAAAACGCTTATTAAGTTCAATTGAAGCGATAAAACCCATGCAACGTGTTTTATTGCAACGTGGATAAGTTGCGGCAGCATAAAACTTCTTCGACACTTTAAAATAACTATAGAGTATGTGCCTCTGTAAACTTTTCCAATTCGCCCTATTCCTGGAGTGTAAAGCTGGGAACTCTCTCTTAAGATATCAGACAATCTTTCTGGGAAAACAAAAAAGTTAGAAAAAGAGTCTGTTTCTGTTACTTTAAATAAGTACATTTTCATCCGGCAATCGCTGGTTTCTAAAATAAGATTGAGGCAAATTAGCCTAATTTTAGAGTAGGTTCGACTCGTTAAAAATGTAACAATGTTGCCTGTTAGCAAAATAATGTAAGTTGAATCTTAACAGAATACAGGCCGTACCTATTGCCTAACGAGCGGACGCTTGCCTTCGCTTTCACCATCTCTTTCTGTCAAACGTTATAAGATGGTGACAGAAAGAAATGGTGAAAGCAATACCAAGCGCGCGCAACAGTAAGATTATTTCCACTTTGGCACTCGGCAATTTTCGACATACATGAAGAGAGATCGGAAGTGCACTACTTAAGCTGAGGTTTTGTTATTAATTACCTACATTAAATAGTTTTAGATATTTTATGTGATTCAATTCTAGGATTTTATATAATAAGTACCCTATAAGAAAACACGGACCTTTACGGTTAAAACTGAGACGTCCCGAGTGTCAAAGTGGAAATAATCTAACTATAATCTTCTTTAACGCATTCAGTACCTACCTTGAATAGAAGCGTTTTGTTGACCTTTACTCAATGCCTGGAACGCTACTGTGAGTTTGCTCTTTTACTATAAACCATATAGAATGCTTGTATTATGCTTGTTTTTGCGTTTAAAGTACCTGGTATAAGCTCGTAAACATATACGTCGGCAGTCAATGCGTTAGTTACCTAGTTTTTTTTTTTTTTTTTAATGAGTCGCCAGAGGGGCCAAAGACGCGAAGTCTTTGCTGTTTTTTACTTTAAGGATTGGAAGGGTGACTTGTGCTCGGGAAAAATCCCTTCGGACGAAGTTACCTAGTTTTTATTAACCTGCTTCGTAAATCTTCTTAAAAGCAGTAACTAGCCCGTGGAGCGTCCGATGGACACTACCGGCACAAAAAGTTGAGGGACAAAAGGTGTATATGATCCATCGGAGGCTCCACGGGCTAGTTTTCAGAGAAAACCTATGTTTCTAGAAATGTTCAAACAAACATGAAACATAGTTATTTTTATCTCCTACCAGCAAGCGGCTATAAATCAAGTTTACTTCTCAAAATAAATATTAATCTATCGCCTAAACAAAGCAACTCTAAACCCGTGTCAAGCAGGTGGCGTTACCCAAACATATAAAATATTCCGCTTCTCACGTTGGGTTCTTTCTTGTCGTAAATTCATCTTGAAGCAGCGTCATAATTCATGCGTTTGCGTCATAAACAAGTCAGGAGATGTGACGTCACTGGCTGTATGCAGGAACGCAATACGGGGGCCGTGACCGCTTGACGTCATTAGTCACCGTCGCTCAAGGGTGACGGTCAGTATAAATCAGACGGATGTTAACACAACCTTTCCCTTGTTTTTTGAAAGTACCAAGTTTTTTTAAAGTACCAAGTTTACAAACATTTTCAGTAGTTCAGTGTAATAATACGTTTTTTTAATTATAGCAAAATGAGAAAAGTATAGCTGGCACCCCCCAGTTTATCGCACCTAGTCATCATTTCGTGATGCGTGCACCTCCATGTATACGTACACCGACCCAAGCGTTAGTAAATAAGGTGAAATTTCTTAATGAATTTGCACTCGGAACAATCTTTTTCATATTATGGATATAAGTTAGAAAAATAAAATGACGGGAAAACAGTAAAAATAAATATAAAAAGCTGAAAGTTTCTTTTTATTAAACGACTAACGAATTAATTGCTTGAACATCTTAATGCCGCTTGCGCGGCCTAGAGACAAAAATTAAGTCGTTATGAATGAAAATTCCATACATTTTGATACTTCTTAACCCAGATTTAGCACTTAACTCAGAGTGTTCACTGTGGTCCGTACAAGGTCCATCTTAGAGTGAAACGAAATTTGCACGATGTAAAACATCGAAAACAATAAAATTTACAATTGACTAAAAATGTTGAGGCAGACTTATTGTTTTTATTTTCACAACAACACAACTAAGTGTTGACCTCAAACGTACTTAAAAAGGTACGTACAGTCAAGTGTAAAAATATAGGTGCATACAACTTGCTCATAAATATGTCCCATAGCTCTTATGCCGTTGAATCAAGGTGTCGGTTTGTAATTATGAGAGTATTAAATCGATACATATTGTTGCACTTGACCGTACAGGTCGATTAAACGGTCTTCTAATCTTTATATGTATAAATTACGTGTCACGTTGTTTGTCCGCGATGGACTCCTAAACTACTTAAACTCCTAAACTACCGAACCGTGTGCAGTTTGATCCAACTTGAGAGATAGGATAGCTTACATCTCAATTTATAGTCGCAATATTTTATTGCAAATTATTGCAAGAGAGCGGCGAAGGCCAGTTGCAAGAGAGCGGCAAATGTCAGTTGCAAGAGAGCGGCGAACGCCAGGACGTACAATGCGGGGTGCGGGGGGGGTGGGTTGCGAGGGGTGTGCGGGCAGTGTGGGGGAGGGGGGGGTATTAAAGCGGGATATATAATACATGCATAATATAGTTGCACCCGTGCGAAGCCGGGCGGATCGTAATTGATATGGCAAAACAACGTTTGCCGGGCCAGCTAGTTGAATTATATTTTTTTGTATTCGTCATCTTGTTCATACAAATATACCAAAGCGTGTTTTCGTTTATCATCACTCTAAATGTAAAATTAAAATGTCCCTGGGTGCCAATATTTACCCAAATACCTGCAATAAACAAGTTACCTGCACTAAACATTGTGATTAAACAATTTTAATGGTTTTTTTTTGTCGTATTTATGTATTGTGAGTCACGAAAACATGAGATGCTATTTTCTACGTAAAACCTTAACATAGCTACAATCTATACCTACTTATTCAAAACAATATTTATAAAATGTAAAAAACTCTATAAACATGCTATTTAATAAAATCAAAAGTTGGCATCCTTTAATTTCTTTCGTGTTGCGAATTTTTGGCCCCATCAATCATTATGGCGCGGCTAAACAATGTAGGTCTTTATTAAATTTACCGAAATTGTGTGCTACATTGGTGATGTTTGCGACGTACAGATTAATTCTACACTTAATTCATTCAAGATAAGGATAGACACATGTGACATGACTCATGATATTGCTAATGCTGGATTTATCACCTCAATATTATATTTGTATACCTACAAGGTGAAATTAATAAGGAATTATTCAGCAGGTGGTGAACCACTACCCTATGGAGATTTTTCATCAGAATTTTCGATTCCAAATGTAGTCACGCCTCTGACGCTGTACAATTTGAACATCGACTAATCTATGGAAAGTTGGAAACAATTATATCATACACAAAAAAAAATCTTGAACAACCCACATTATACTAAACATACAGGGGTGTTCAACTGTTAATTAGTTCAACTATACAAAAATATCCCAAATTATGGTTTGAGATATTTAATTTTCAAAAGATTTTATAACTCACTTACAGATAAGTACAATTTAATCTTAATTTAAAGCCGTGGTGGCCTAGTGGTTTGACCTATGGCCTCTCAAGCAGAGGGTCGTGGGTTCAAATCCCGGCTCGCACTTCTGAGTTTTTCGGAATTTATGTGCAAAATTACATTTGTAATTTATCATGAGCTTCACGGTGAAGGAAAACATCGTGAGGAAATCTGTATACACCTGCGAAGAAATTCAATGGTGTGTGTGAAGTTCCCAATCCGCACTGGGCCCACGTTGGAACTAAGGCACAAGCCCTCTCATTCGGAGAGGAGGCCTGTGCCCTGCAGTGTGACTTATATAGGCTGGGATGATGATGATGATGATGATTATGATTAAAATATAAAATTAATGTATATTAAGTCCTAAAGTTAAAACAGTTTGATAATGAATGCACCGTGTGCAAGCAGAGTTTACTTAATCACTTCAAAAACACATCTTACTTAATGTATTCTCTAACAATTGTGGTGCTTGTATAACGAACTCATGCAAGCCCCTTTTTGTAAAATTAAAATTACTTACACTACCGTGCCTATAATATATTAAGCAACTGGCAATATTTGTAAAGCAATATAATAATATTAATAAAAAGTTCCTTCCAAAACTGAAGTTGCAAATGTATAAAAGAAATTCCTATATTATGACCATTAGAGCTTTTAATAGGCTATAGGGAACTTTGTGATCTGCCTTTAAATAAATTCAAAACTGATCTACATGCGTGGCTGTTACGCCGACCCTTCTATTCCATTAATGAGTTCTTTATTAATTAAGGTTTTTCTTCTATGTACTTAAGTGTTTTTACTAAAGATTCACACATCAGGAATGGTGTATTATGCAGTTCTTATTTAAATTTTGGAATAGCTTTTCTACCATATTACTGTGAATAAACTATTTTGATTTTGATTTTGATTTAATAATTTATTCCAACTGTGGACTTAAGCGACATAAACTAAACCTTCACCTGAGAACTCTTCGTTTATAGTTGGCGTACATTTTTTTCTCATTCTCATACATCAAATTTCGCACAAACAAACTTAATGCAAATGTAAAAAAAATATTTCTTCCTTCCAAGCTGACTACCGTGGGTTCAAATCCGGGTTCGCATCGCTCAGTTCCCTGAATTTTAGTACGGAATAATTGCTCACTCTGATTCCGAAAGGAAGCTTGTACCAGCAGTAGGACGTATATGGGCTGGATAATGACACTAGCATGCACATTAGGTACTTGCAAAATAATATTCAAACTATGTACATCATCATCATTTAAGTTTCATCATAGGTACTTTTGTAAGACTAAGGGGCTGTTTCACCACCCATTGATTAATTTAAACTGACGGATAAAATGTGATGCCGTCTCCGTCTATTCGAACAAAACAAACAGAGACTGCATCACATTTATCCGTCAAATAAATTTGATCAATGGATGGTGGTGAAACAGGAGGTAAGACTCTTGTCTATGCAGTTCCCTACGTTTTTCTCTGTCGGAGTTCTTTTACTTTCTGATACGACACAGCAGCTATTTCCTTTCGTATTTGATTTATCTCCATGGAAGCTACAGCCACGTGTAATCCAGGCTTTAAACACAATGGCACGCCGTCTATCACTATCTGGTACGACATAAAGACGATGTTAGGAGGATCCAGAATAATTCTAAGTCATGTCAAATTTGCGTAGTTATACTACGTTACGTGCTATAGCGTGATGGATGGAATCATAATTACCATGTGTATGTCAATTAGGACCGGATGTTACGGCGCTTAGTTAGTTGACACGTCTTATCTTTCGGCGGGTATTTGAATTAAGTAAACGCCAGGCTATGTAATTAAATTCTTACATTACAGTGTGCCGTATGTTATGAAGACTTTTGTTGGCTTTTATAACAATGAGCCTTAATTCATTACAGACACGATGCTTTCTAAGGTTTCTGGTAAATACATTTTTTTATTAATATAGAAGAGTAACATGACTGACTGACTGACTAGAGTTAGAAACTTAAAATTTAGCAGATATATTCCTTAAGGCCCTACCGAGATTTTGGCGCATTTATTGCATTCATTTAATCTCGTGCTGTAGCATTACTAGCAAAGCTTTAGTCCTGAAATTCATGCGTAAGATATTTGAGAAAAAAAATATGAAAGTCTCATTCCGAGAGGAGCCCTTGCCCTGCAGTGGGAAGTATATAGGCTGGGATGCTGATAATGATGAAAGTCAACGACATAGCTCGAAAAATTGCAAGACTCAAGTGGCAGTGGACAGTGCACATAGCCTTCACATAGCTCGTAGAAGTAATGGCCAATAGGGCTAAAATGTTCTCGAATGGCATCCACGGACTAGAAGACGCAGTTTAGGTAGGCCTCCAACAATATGGACCTACGACCTGGGCCCAATCGCATAACAAAGTACAACTTATATTACAAGCGGAACTCCCTTTCTAGTTAACATAACCGCTTGTAAAGCTGCGTACGGATTGCGCGTACATTTGTACGCTGTATTTGTAGCTACGTGTACACTACACGTAGTGTACACGTAGCTGCAAGTACGGACATGGCGTTCCAGGACGCGAGTAATCGACTACGCGTACAAATGTACGCGCAATCCGTACGCAGCTTTATATTAGTTGTACTTTGTTATGCAATTGGGCTCTGGTTAAGGTTTCGGGGACGCGTTGGATGCAGATGGCGCAGGACTGGTCTGTTTGGTGAACCTTGGAGAAAGCCTATGTTCAGCAGTGGACGTCTTTCGGCTGAATGATGGAGGCAAAAGAGCAGGCGAATCAATCGACAGAAAGCAATCACTGCCGCCCATGGATACCCACAACACATGTTGAGTTACGGATGCTTTGCCGGTCTTTTAGAGAAAAAAATAGGATGTCTTATGAGATGTCTTTCAGCTGAAATAATGATTATGATGACGATATAGATTTGTAACCTTTAAAAAAATTCTAGTCATAAACAAGGTTAAGCCAACGGAGAGACTTAATAATAAACTCTTTTATCGACTTTTCTTTCATCTTTACATTCAAACTTAGTAAGCTTTGACCTCGGATAAACCCAAACAAAGTTACCAGCGACATCTAAATTCAATAGCCGGCAACAATATTGTTTTAGCGCTTTACAACATGTTTTCTTAGGTCCCCCACGGGTATGCAGATTGCATCTACGTGATCGGTGAATGTAATCCAGTGACCTGGGAGTGGCGGACGATTACAGGCTTACAGGGACTCAAGTGGGTGTCGCTTTGATGGCTGCGGCCTTAATCGCTGCCTTAATATTCGGCTTTGCGGGAGTTTTCTAAAGTGATTTTATAAGCGATCGGAGATTCCGTCGCCATGTGTTAGTTAGGTTACATAACGTGATTTTCTGATGTTCTTTTGTTTTTGTGTATTAAAATATGAGACTGCTAACCGATTGCTTACCTTATTTTACGGTGTTAATACCGGTGTTTTGCATTCACCGGTTCTCTGAAACAGAAATGAAGAAAACCTACAAATACCGGTATGTTGCCGGTATTTTCTGTATCGGTTCCAAGTCCTGATTGTTACAAATACATAGTGGTATATTCATAGAGGTTCGTAACTAGGCAATACTGATTTGGAAAAAATACTTGTATTGTAGCATAATTGGTTTTTGACAGGACATGCTTAGTTTGGTTCGTGGCAATCGACGTTCATTGTCCCCAAATATGTATCTATTCGGTCATTAAGTAATTATATTAAATTATTAACGTTGTCACGCTGACCGGATGCGTCTGTCATAAAATAGGCTATTTACTATATTTAGCTGCACAATGAACTCAAAGTAAATAATCGCACCGAGTGTCCTTCACCCACATCACACGGGAGTTTCGTGTCAATAACCCAGTTCCAAACATAAATCGAATTTTGTTTTATCCGAAAATAAGAGGATATCATAAGAATATATACCAATGGAAGTGTCTTAGACTAGCGCAACAACAGATCTAGGAATGTTGTTTGCGAAAGGCTTGATTGCACTTAGGGTAGGTTAATTGCGCTCTACCTTGCGCCGCGGAAAGTTAAATACCCCAAATGTTAAGTAAAATACCAAAGTGAGCGTCCATACTCAGGATACACGTGCTCAAACTATACGCCCGATCTCAATACGCTAAATTGATACAAATGTGGTACCACCCGAACAACAGATGAACATGCGAAATATGGAGTGAGGTTAAAGGAGAACAATATCTGTGTCTGACGAAAGGCATTTAATACCTAAAGCCGCGCTATAGTTGCAAATGGGTAAATTTGAAAGGAAGCGCCAAAAATACTGTACTAAATGTTGGCGCTGTTGCCCTTCTATATTAATTTCAAACACTCTTGCTATTCTAGCGCCACTCTGGAGTGTTTTGGAACTGCTCTTTACCACTTGGGGTGCTTTTCACCAGATATCTTTTTTTTATACAGTATAGGCTTGAGTTTGACCACAATCAAGCCTGATGGAAAGCGAAGATGAGGCCTATACGATGGAGCACGCTTGTCTAGTAAATGCTCATTCAACCCTAGACTTGAATTTAGGGGAATAAGCAGAAAGAAAACAGTTGAGCGCGGTGTTGCGCGCGCCATTTTTAATTTTTAAATTATCTTGCTAGTAAACTATCTTTTAATGAAACACGATCAATCAATGCAAAGAATAGAAATAATAAAATAGGTCGCCAATTCTGCTGGCGTAAATTAATTGAAATCTATGTCGCTCGAGCACAGTAGCGCCATCTGTTCAGAGCCTTAATTAAGGAGCTAAATGTACTGCCGCGAAACTGAAAGGTGTGATTGATGACCAAACCTATAATATTATATGTCGTACATACATCGAAATTGGCGACAAATCATTATTTCATTTTGTTACTGTCAGGTTTAATCGAATGATACATTATAGATGTTTCGAATAGATTACAATTTAAACTTTGGTTTGTTAATTTAAAATGTAAATTTATTTCTAGATAAGCACAGTTGCATATTTAATAAAAATGTGTATACATTGCTTGGTTCGTGGCAATTTATCATCGTAATTTATTAGTATCTTTGAATAAGATAAGAAAAAGGTCAAGAATTTTCATGTTTAGATCGACAGCAAAAACTAGTTGCTGCTACATACACTTAATCAAAAATAAACCTAGGGTTCCCGGTTATAATTTTGAGATTTTACATTCATGAATCTCGAACCTCTCTTATCGTTTAATATCGAGATACAAAGTAGCCTTATTCCAGAAATTCACCTGCTTACCTACCAAACATACGCACGCACGCACGCACTCACACATATACCTACAAGTACAAACCTTCGCATTTATAATATTGGTAGAATAAAATCATCTACGTAGTACACGGGCAAAGTAAGTTCATATTCTCCTATCGAATTCGAGCAGCACATACCTACCTACCATAATCTGAACAAAACAGAATCGGCTACCGGACCGGAGCGATGATCCGGCTACATTCAAAACCACATTGGCTCCCCCATTAAAAACTCACCATATTCAGCTCCCATTGAATTAGCATGCGCACCCTAAATCCACATAGCCTGAGGATGCAAATGCAAGCCAGGCCATAATTCATGGCGCGGACAGGGGGGTGACGTGACTTATGACGTCATCAGCCAACCGCACGATCTGACCTGACTCACTGTGATATTGAGAGCTCTTATGTTTCCGATGGATGTCTATGGTTGAAATACTGCAGTGATTCTGGGAGATATATAATGTGGTATATATATGTCATGCCTGATGCATTTTAATAATCTCTAATTAGGTACAATAACATTTTAAAATGTAATTTTTTTATGTCTATCTATCTATGACACTACCCAATATAAAATGACACCACACTGCATACCTACGTTTTGCTAAAGAAAAGGGCTCTGCTTACACCGAATACTTAGTTACAAAGTTGTGCAGAAGCAGAACCTTCGGTGCGCGAGTCCGGTTTTTTTCTTTTTTCGGCCAACACTAACATTGGATGAGAGCAGGATATGAAGCGATTCAGACTCCGATTCTTCGTAGGTAACTTGCACATGGACCGGAACAGTTTTATTTTCTTTCCTTGTCGCTGAATGAACCCCTATCTTACTATGTGGAACCCAGCTATTTGTGACTTAGTGATGTGTGTTAAGTCCCCAATCTGCACTGGGCCCACAAGGGGATTAACCTACTATACCCTTTACTCATGAGCGATTCTGCAGCCCTCAGTGAGCCGTCACCGAGAAACTAGTGGATGGATTATTTATTACTTGCTTTAATCCACGGCTTCACCTGTGTTAGAAATACATTCTCGAGAATCATTTACAATCTTAAAATTTGGCCGGAAAAAATGTTACGGTAACATTTAATGAAGCACAAAGCTCGCTCGTACAACGCCATCTATTAATTACACACGAAATTATCACGTCATCTTGAAAGCCGTAGTACTCCAACGTTCTAGGACGCTCTCTAATTTGAGGTTAAAATATTATTCCACAGGATCGCATTACCGAGACACTAACTCTAAGTATCCTATGTTTTAATACAGATCTTAGTATATCAATACGCTAAAATTCATCTGAATCAGTTCAGTCTTATTGTGTGATTGACTGATTGAGTAACAAACATCCAAACATCTTGACATTTTCACAAACTTTTTAATTTATGATATTAATAGAATACGTTAGGATAAGACGGGATAGTGATAGAATAAGGCAGAATAGTGATAGGATAGGATATTTAGTTAAATCTTTAGTACCTAGATTATGGTTCTTAGTGACCAAAAACCAATAAGTTTGATAATCTGCAACTGCACATGCCAAACAGCTGCTTTGTGATTTTAGATGTTTTTGTGCAAAACCTACCCACCGGAAAATGTTCCACAGTTGGAAACTAACAATGTAGTATTTATGTGTGTAGGTGTAGAGTAAACACCTAGGTCACAAATTAATTAAATGTCTGTGAAAGTTTCCTCTCACTGTAGCAACAGAGCTATGTTTAACACGTGTTACATTTAATTTGAAACCCTTGTCTGTACTAAAACTTGTACTGATGTTCCTAAATTTTCTGTTGGAAGTTAGCAACTCAATTCGTGCCACTTTTGAGGCCACACGCCCACTCTAGCGCGCGTAGGCGTCACGTAGTAGAGATAAATTTCCTTTTAATTTCAGATTAAAGTTAACAAGACTGGTTTAAAATTGGTGCTTTCTTTCGGTAGTTGATACATTTTTGACAAGTATCTAAATCAATAAAAACAAATACTTTTAGCTGAACAGAGTAAGTAAAAAAGTAAAAAGAATACTCAAATATTTGCTTTAATTTATTTGATGTAGATACATATTTATTTTCTTCACCTAAGGTACTTACTAAGTCGATTTCTTAAGAACTTTTCGTCGATAAAATATTTGAGTAACAGAACACTGGGAATTTGTCCATAGACAACTTTTTCCTTTTAAATATACAAATATCTTACAAAATTACAAAAGGTAAAATCCTGTCTGATTAATGATTTAACTTACCGGTGTTTTCCCTGTAAAATTAGTACAGTTACGTCTTTATAATAAATGAATCACCTGAGCCAAAAAAGGCCCGTCCGCAGTTCCATTAAGAAGAAGGACGGTTAGTCGCTGCCCTTGATGAAGTAGGTAATCCTCAAGGAGTGCAGACCGTTTCGACTAACGAAGACAAATTAAGCCCACCTAACTGGGCCAGTAGGGCTGGGATTACCAAGAAATGGTACCGAGATTATTCATATAGAGTCAGGCATGACCCACGCACTGCGTAATCTTTCCCATCCCGACCGGGTTAATAAATAAGTAAGAGTTTACTTACCTTGAATTTAATATAAGCTGAGACATCGTTGAATATATTTTGGGGAAGTGTGTTCCTGGCTTTGTGAGTCGTTATTTTAAGATTAGGTGGGAATATTGTTTTAGGCGGATCACATTATGCTGAACTGGGGTAAGGTGTAGTGGAGTGAAGGACGACGTATGAAATTAAAATGTGGGTTAAAGTGAAACCGTGGGCACGAAAACATTTATGTCGTAATATATTTATCCACGTATTAGGGCACATATTCATAATTTAACCCATTTGATGATGTTTTACTACTTATTTTCTAGTACAATTTGACATATTTAATGCCCAATATTATGACACCCTGTTATCATATCTATTATTTCTGATGATATCAAATTAAAGCTATCAACTACTGGGACAGTGTGGTGGTGGTTTAGTAAAGAGCATTAGTGTTTTGTGATATAACCTTTATTTAAATATTTTTAATTAAAGATTGTCCAGCATTTTGATCTTTATCGCACTTGATGGTACGTGCAGATGAGGTCAAAGATATATATAACTCACTGGTTCACTAGTTTGGTCTTGAGCAATTGCTTCATATTTATTCCGCTACTCCTTATCAAATTATGCGCCGAAATTACTAACAACTTTGAAGAAATATTTTAACTTATATCTGTACCAAGTGAAACCTACCTTAAAAACCGTTTTAGAATTTACATTTTGTCTTGCTATGATGATGCACATAATCTGTAACAATTTTAACCAAACCAAGATTCAGCATTCAGACATCCGCAATCAGATATTTAACTAACACGTGATAATGTTTGGGTGAATAGACAGGCACCATTTAAGTTATCGTCAATCGCTTATAGATCATCTTCTTAGCTACCTCATGTTCAACGCTAAATTAACTCATAAAAGGGACAAATCTGATAACATTTGAAACCGAAACAAGGTACGCCATGATATGAATACCCTCAGCCAAATCCTTATAACATGGCACATCGGAATCAATAGGTTTCTAAGCACGTTAATAGATTATGATACGCGATACATTAGACCCGCCCCTTCGGGATATGTCGTGATTGAGTGAATTTAGCAAGCTATTGGAACTTACGCCGGGAAAATCTAGATATGGGCCTTTGTGACCAACTTTATGGCCGCCCTCCGCTTGATGACTTATAGACTTCGAACTTTCAGATTATGCGACTGAGTTCAAGTTTAAATTGAATTCGGAGCCGGAATGTCCTGAAATCAGTAGGTAAAGTCACACTGTGTAACCTATTTTCTTATACTATTTAATTTTTTTAGGCATATACTGCAAACGTACTGTATACCATGCTATTTTCACGGCAAGTACGAGTTGATTGAGATTAGTCGCTCTAAAAGTCCGTTTTACCGATCTCGTGGAGCACGCTCATTTCTATCCGTCTCTATTTTCCCCGTTGCCTCCTAACAAAAGCTTACGACCCAAATTACCCTGGTTCGTTATTTATAGAGATATCCCAAAAATCTACTTGCTAGTTTATGAGCAATTCCATTGATGTAGGAACAGACGCCGACACTTCACTAAATGAGATTTTAGCTTTTTATCGACGCTCCATCCGCCATTTCAGCACCCTGAAAAATGATAAAATAAATAAACTTGAAGCGTTTTTTCTTCGTTCTAGTAAAATACAAGAGCAGATTAAAAGAAGTTAAACAATCGTAGATTAATAATTCAAAGCGGTCCTTTTTTCAAGTGTTTGTTAATCAAAAAGTAAATTGAATTGCAAAGCGAAAACACTATTTTTATAGTAAAACACTTTTATTATGTTTCTTAATACCTAATTTGAATAAGAACGCACGCGCTGTAGCAGTCAGACGCTGTTGACTCTAACAAAATTAGCATTTTAAGTAGATAGACAAACTGACGGATAGACAGACAGACAGATAGACGGACGTGGCGAAATTATAAGGGTTCCGTTCTACAGAACCCTAAAAAGAACTTAATACGGATTGAAAAATCATCAGCATCAATGCTGGTCCCAAACCAATTGATTCATTTGGGAGTAGACACAGATACCAACAACAAAGATGTACGAGTACGTACATTGATGTTATGATTTACGTAGGGATTTAAACATTATCATACATATATTTCGTACTAAATACAAACTGAAATATAGATGCACAGAAAAAACCCCAGAAAAAAGACCAATGCTGGGAATCGAACCCAGGTCCTCAGCATTCCGTGCCGTGTGCCATACCCCTACACCACCACTGGTCTAGAGATTAGACACGAATTTTTCCTATACATCATACATTTCAGTCTGCTAAATCATCACCTTATGCAGTGACAAGCGCACATCTATGTTACACCCTCTATCGAGAGATTTTAACACTCCTTCGGAACTAACCGCTCACCTGGACAAGAGATGGCGCTACTGTGCAACTTATATGGCACACGGCACGGAATGCTGAGGACCTGGGTTCGATTCCCAGCATTGGTCTTTTTTCTGGGGTTTTTTCTGTGCATCTATATTTCAGTTTGTATTTAGTACGAAATATATGATTTCACGGGATGACCGTAAAAGTAATAAAAAAATGAAGTTGAAAAAATAAATACAAAAAGATACTTCATAGCTAACTTGATTATCATACATAATAATAATTTAATATTTTTAATAATCTACCATTTTCTTGTTTCAGGTAAGCATTGTCAAAGCGAAAATAAAAACCGGCCAAGTGCAGTCGCCCTTGCGCAGCGCACCAAGGGTTAGTACGTACAGTCGAGGAAACTGAACTGCGTGCCAGGATGGAACCTTTTTGTTGCGAATGTCACGATGACATTCCCTACATCTGCCAATGAAATCATCGGGAAATTGACTGTGAACTGTGAAGATGTACCGCCCTGGTACGCGATTCAGATTCCTCGACTGTACATATCTAAACATCAAACTGACTAGGTACTAGGGGCGTTCAATAAAAAGTGAGAATGAGTATGTTATAAACAACTTTTACTAAATGTCATTTTATTTTTCGACATAGTCACCTTTTAGCATAATACACTTATTATATCTTTTTTCTAAACTTAAAATTTCATTTTTAAAAAAGGTCTCATCTTGAGTACTTAAAAAATCTTGTACTGCAGCGACTACCGCGTCGTCGTCTTCAAATTTCTGGCCTCTCGGGTATTGTTTCAATCTCGGAAATAGGTAGAAATCACTGGGAGCGAGATCTGGTGAATACAGAGGTTGCTTAAGGATATTGAACCTAGCATCACGAATTGCAGCCATTGCAACGATGGACTTGTGTGCCGGGGCATTGTCCTGGTGGAACAGCACAACTTTCGAGAGTTTACCTCGCCGTTTTTCGCGGATCTCATTGCGCAATGTTGCTATTTGTTTGGCGTATAAAGTGCCCGTAATAGTGGCTCCATGTTTGAGATACTCAATCATTAATACCCCTTTACCATCCCAAAAAACAGAGCCAACGACCTTACCGGCAGATGGGCCCACCTTGAATTTCTTCGGAGTTGGAGATGATGGCCTTTTCCATGTCATAGACTGCAGTTTCGTTTCAGGGTCGTAATGATGGAGCCATGTTTCGTCCATTGTTATAAATCGCGCCAAAAAAAGTTCCCGGTCTCTTTGTATCAGGTCCAAAGCTTCTTGACAAATCTCGACTCTAGTTTGTTTTTGCGTGTCAGTAAGCATTCTTGGTACCCAACGCGCAGATACCTTTTTCATACCCAAGCGTTCATGTAAAATATTATGCACGCTCCCTGTTGAAATCTTTACATTTTCAGCAATAAAACGAACCGTGACACGACGATCCGCCAAAACTGAGTTTTCAACTTATTTCACAATTTCTTCAGTTATTGCAGTAGTAGGGCGTCCGGAGCGGGGGTCGTCCATGGTCGATGTTCTTCCATGTCTAAATTCGGCGCACCAACGTGCGACTGTCGAATACGGAGGAGCATTAGACCCTAAAGTGTCCCGCAAATCTAAATTGACTTGGTCCGTAGAAAAATTTTTCAAACACAAGTATTTGATAACGGCGCGCAGTTAAATTTTTTCCATTTTCGCTAACGTACTCAATAGCATTGCAAAGAAATTACCGTATTTTTTTTTAAACAAAAGACAGTTACTTTTTTTTTCATAGCAATCAGCTAGATAGATTAGCTTTACCGGCCAGTATTTAATTTCCTAATATTGAAAGAGTTTGCATCTCATTCTCACTTTATATTGAACGCCCCTCGTATATGTAGATTTTTAAGTTCATTTGACGACCAGATGGCCTAGTGGTTAGAGAACCTGACTATGAAGCTTGAGGTCCCGGGTCCGATTCCCGTGTCGGGGCAGATATTTGTATGAAAAATACGAATGTTTGTTCTCGGGTCTTGGGTGTTTAATATGTATTTAATTAAGTATGTATCTATCTATATAAGTATGTTTATCCGTTGTCTAGTACCCATAACACAAGCTTGCCTAGCTTACTTTGGGACTAGGTCAATTGGTGTGAATTGTCCCGTGATATTTATTTATTTTATTTATAAAGTACAGCCGCTGATAGACAAATTTTATATACCTAAGATCGTCTCACTTTTGACCGGTTTTTATTATTTGTTGTCAAGCAGTGCATTTATTCCTATTTTCATTTCAAGTTTGAGGTTTGCAGTTTAACAAACAAAAATAATAAGTTTCTTATATGGTGACCCCCGTTCATTTTTAATTTTATATTAAGTATTTTTATTATTTTTTGTAGTAATGGTAATTGAAATACATATTATGTATAAGCAGCGGTATATTCAGTACGGTTCTCGACTCGGCTTTTTGTACAAATTTGTAAAATTACAGGCACACGATGTATTTTATCTTAGCCCTTATTTTAGCTTCTGCAAACTTCTGACGTGCAGTTGTCCAATGCCCACTTCTGGTGCTGTTGACGTACCAAGAGGTGCCGCAGGAGCTCATTTTTCACCATCATAAAAAAAACAGCGATAAATATTAAATTACTGTAAAATAGCTCATCGTAAAACACGAAAAATTTCCAACAGTTTTGTGCCGGCGCCCTCACAAAATGGCAAAGGCACGAGAATAAATGTGATCTTTATGTTAAAATAAAAATTTCTTAACAAAAGAGAAAAGTTCTGAAAATGTTTCGGAGCGATGTGGAGCGACACAGCAAAAAGTGCAAATGTTGTGGACATCCGGTTCGCGAAACTGGGCCATCTTATTGCGTATTTCCGGTGGATGCTAAATATATTTATGTTAGCGAAATTTAACAACACCGCACAACATCCGGTGGAAAGGGTGCTTTCTTTTGTTCTCTTTCATGCTTAATTACATGCCGTGGACGAGATTTGGTGGGTTGGGAAAATTGTTGACTCTTTGTAATTTAACGACGAGGTGTATGTGGAGTTGTTTACATGCAGGATTACGACTGAGGACGTGAAACAAAACGCGTAAATCGTCGTTCATTCATACGTTGCTTTGTTGAAATTGTGCTCATTGTGTGTTGTTTGCGTTTTAATCTTTGAAATTTTAAGGCGAATTTTCACACGTGTGATTTAAAAACCGGCCAAGTGCGAGTCGGACTCGCTCATGAACGGTTCCTTTTCTATAAAAATTGCAGTTACTTATTACGTTTAAAAAAAAACTACTTACTAGATCTCGTTCAAACCAATTTTCGGTGGAAGTTTACATGGTAATGATCATATATTTTTTTTCGTTTTATTATTCTCTTATTTTAGAAGTTACAGGGGGGGGACACACATTTTACCACTTTGGAAGTGTCTCTCGCGTAAACTATTCAGTTTGGAAAAAGATTATATTAGAAACCTTAATAACATTTTTGAAGACATATCCATAGATAACCCACTAGTATGGGTTTGATGAAAAAAAAATTTTTGAGTTTCAGTTCTAAGTATGGGGACCCCCAAAATTTATTGTTTTTTTTCTATTTTTGTGTGAAAATCTTAATGCAGATCACAGAATAGGTACATCTACTTCCCAAGTTTCAACAGCATAGTTCTTATAGTTTCGGAAAAAAGTGGCTGTGTCATACGGACGGGCAGACAGACAGACAGACAGACATGACGAATCCATAAGGGTTACGTTTTTTGCCATTTGGCTACGGAACCCTAAAAATCGACCCTAAGTAAGATTGTATGTTTGCTAAGATCACGGTAAAAAGTTATCATCGCTTTCATCATTTTACTGCCCATGTGATAGATATTGATAGAGCGGTTGGTTCTAAAAATAATCCAAAATGTAAGTATAAAAACTTATTCAAATTTCGTCTACATCTACAAAAATTCTTGCAACACAGACACAAGATTTTTCATTTGCCTGTCGCATACTCTTTGGTGAAAAATGTGTTTTGTTTTTGATATTTACTGACATTCAACCGACTTAAAAAAAAGGAGGATGATTATTTTTCCTTTTTGTATATCGACTGCAGCAATTAACATTGTCGTATGTATGTATTGTGTTATTTTAATACATACTCACGAACTAAATATTTATTGTTTCGACCACATTGCAGCGGCCGTGGTCACGAGTACTCGTGAGTATTAGTTATGATTATGAACATTGTTCGGGCGCTAAAACCTCTTTTTAGTTTATATAGTGCAGGGGTGCTCTCTGGCTCAAAGAAGAAGAAAACAAGCTGTCACTATAACTTTCCTGTCATCTTTAACTCGTTGTGTTCACCGCATATAAAGTTGCAATATTAGTAATATGTGCTTGAACCCTTGAAAACCTTACTACCGCCGCATCTCCCAGCATACTGCATCATCGCCGGAGCTTCAAACAGGTGAGTGCTTCTGCACTTCTTCCAAATTCTATTTTGGCACCAACGGACTCCTGGCCTTGCGCAACCCTCTTGAAAATTGGTTATTTACATACCATAACAACATAATAGTTAGGTATTTAAAGCATTGTTTTTTGAAAAAAAATTCTCTATTCTAACTTGTATCTAAGTATATAACCATTGTATAATTTTCAAAAAGAAACGGCAGAATATAGGGGTATAGCAAATAGCCTACAACCAATCTCAAACCTAACAAATATAGACAAAAAAAAACATAAAAATCGGTCAAGCCGTTTCGAGTTAGATAAACAAACACCGTGACACGAGATTTTTATAATATTAGATAGATTATTCGGTATTCGCTAGAGCTAAAGGAAGAAAATGCAATACTATTTTAAGGTAAGCGAGGATTATGCAAAGAATTAAATATGGATAGGTAAGTACGAAAAACATTGTGAAATACCATGAAAAATAATTCCGCAAACTTACATACGTGGAAAATTTTATAACCCCAAATCAGCGCCATCTGTACTACTTCAGCTTACAGTTTTGTCATAGTTTTGCTACAAACAACTAGGTGGCGCTAGAATCAGAACCACAATGAAAGAGCGCGAGCCAAAGCAAACAGTTTCTACAACCCTCCGCTAGATGGCGCAAATATTAACGTCGAGTTTTGTACTTAGTGGATGCCGTGCTTGTTTATCAAGAAATATGATCTTGAATGATGTTTGCGCATAATGAATTAATATGAAACGTGAAGCCTTTATTTTGGCTTTTAATTACAAATAAATAAAAATAAAAATAAAAACTGCCTTGATATTTGCAAAAATTTAAATATTTCGAGCGCCAAAAGGATGTTTCTTATTTTTATTTCTGTAACAAAACGTTATTTTATGTTAAAAACGTCATTGAGTTTTTCTGAGTTTATATGTATTACCAAGAAAAACATTCAATTTTAATTAAATCGGTATAAAACGCCCCGCATAGCTCAAAAAATCCCATGTGATTTCGGGGGCGTAGCGGCTTGTTACATATTAATGAATACTTTAAGTACCGACATTTTGTTGTACCATTTTATGATTTCCCCTAAAGTTATACCACCAAAGCTAGGGTAAAAGTTTTTCAACTGCTGCCCTATCCCCGTAATTTAAGGCAAATTATTATCCTGTTGATATTTGAAAATAATAGCTCTACTGACTTTTAAAAATAAAAATACACCTTTTGTGTCAAGCACTTCTATGTAATTTTTATAATTTCGAAACTAACCTTATAACCGTACCCGTAATCGTTACTTTTCAAAGTTGTTTTTTTTTTATTTTGATTATTTTTTACTCTTGAAATTTATGGGAACCATTGTAGGACTACTTTTGTCTGACTGTCTATCCCCAAACATGACTCATTAGTTGAGCGGTTAAGTTTCAACCGCCTCACTGCTGTGGTCTAATTTTTAACGAATTTGCTGTAGATTTTCATGGCATTTCGGATATTTATTAGAGACCTACCCAGCACGCCAGATCACTAGAAAGTGTTTTTTTTACATGAAATTGACCCGTGATTGACCACTTACCTGATTAAAAGTGCAAATGAGGCCAAAGGTGTATCTCACTGGTTTAATAACAGCCTATAGTTAAATATAAAATAGTTATAATAAAAAAAAAACAGGCCAAGTGCGAGTCGGACTCGCGAACCGAGGGTTCCGTACAAATTTATATGTATCTATTAACATCCAGTCTTAGCAGACCCCTGCTCCCAAGCAAAATGTGCGCAGTTTGGGATCATTGTAGATTGGTTTATGATATAGACAGACAAAAAAATTTATGCTTTTCGCAATTTTTCCTTTATCTGTGCTATAATACCTTGCTTCGTACCAAATTTCAAGATTCTGAGTTCACGGGAAGTACCCTGTAGGTTTTGATTCCCTTGCGAGTTTCGAAAATATGCGGAAATTTGAGTCATAAACAGCGTTGATTGCGTTGGCTTAGAAGTTTGATTGATTTTTTCACAGCTCTAAGGGACAGTAGACCTTAGTATTTGATATAAATTTCAGCTTGATACCTCCACGCGTTCCTGAGAAAAAGAGTCTTGACAGAAAGACGGACGGACAACAAAGTGATCCTATAAGGGTTCCGCTTTTTCCTTTCGAGGTGCGGAACCCTAAAAATGTTTATTATACATTCGCTTAATGAATACATGCACTCAAGCCTTGAAGAGCCCTCTAGGTTGGATATATCTAGAAATACAGACGACGGGGGACGAAGGGGGAAGAGGGAGTATATCAGAATCTTCTGCAATTTCAACAAAAAATTGTCGATGGAAGTACCTAGTTCGGAACAAATTCTCAAATAACGTTAAGTAGGTACATAGTACGTAAATTGGTCAGAATTTTGAAATTTAATATTATGATGGTTTTAAATTCTAGTAGAATGTACCGATGTTTTCAACCGACGAAAACAAAAGGAGGAGGTTCTCAATTCGACGTGTTTTTTTTTTTTTTTTATGTATGATCTCTCATAACTTTTTACAGAGTAGTCCGATTTTGATGATTCTTTTTTTATTGGAAAGCGTATAACCCGAGGGTGGTCCCATTTAAATTTGGAAACAATATTCCTACTCTAAGGGTAGAAAAACAGGGGATGATTGATTGTTCAGTTACTGATTGTACTATATGACCACGCATAACTTATTACAGAGTAGTCGGATTTCGATAATTCTTTTTTTATTGGAAAGCGTATACCCAAGGGTGGTCCCATTTAAATTTTGAAATAATATTCCTACCCTAAGGGTAGGAAAACAGGGGATGATTGACTAACTTTTTACAAAGTAGTCTGATTTTCATAATTCTTTTTTATTGGATAGATAGGGTATACCTTGAAGTTGGTATTATAAATTTGGAAAAAAAAATACCCCAAGGATGGAAAAAAAGTATAAAATAAAAACTTTTTAACAAAAAATTAAACCGCCAAAAAACTGAAAAGCAAAAAATAATACCTTTTTTGTTTGACCTTAATCTAGGTACCAGTTTGAAGTCGGTGCCTCAGCACGAGCCAGGAGGAGTGATAGAAGCCAATCAGGTAGACGATTATAGGTCCACTCCTCCTGGCTAAGTGCTGAGGCACCGACTTCAAACTGGTACCTAGATTAAGGTCAAACAAAAAAGGTATTATTTTTTGCTTTTCAGTTTTTACGGCGGTTTAATCTTATCTATTTTTAGTTAACAGCAGGATACACTAACTTCAAAATGGTATTTTAGCAACCAGTGTAGGTACCTAAAGATAAATTCTTTATGTAAACTTAGTAGGGCAGGCTTGTCGCAGTGCTTCCAAGAAGTTAGTTGAAGCCTTGCGTGTAATTCTTAGACCGGGACCCATTTTTAATTTATGATAAACCCTTTTAAATAATAACCTTGCTAATAATAATAATCTTATGGTTGTAGGGAAAAAATATGGATAACTCACGTCTATGACTGTTACTGGCCGTCAAGATGCCCAATATTATTTTTTATTATTTTTATGAAGAAAAATGTTCGTCTATACTAATATTATAAAGAGGAAAGATTTGATTGTTTTTTTGCATTGAATAGGCTCCAAAACTACTGGACCGATTTCAAGATTTCGATTTCAATTACAAATTTCTTTTGTCGTTAGAAAGCTACATTATCACTCAGTGACATAGGCTACTTTTTACTGCGGGGAAATACCTTTTCCTACGGGAAAATTAATTTATCGCGGGCGAAGCTGCGGACGGAAGGCTAGTGTTTTTTAAAAAAGAAAAGTCTTTTATTTTGTAAAATAATAATATTAATGTTGTTATAAACACCTTTCATTGCTCGTGCATTACGTGTAATGGACTGAACTAGCTAGATACGACAGTGCGTTATGACAATAATAAACAGCCCTTACAACCAGATGGGCTGTAAGAGATCCCTCCTTGGGCTAGGTTCGCATTTGTGTGTCAAGTAGGTACTTACTAATTTATTTTTGCAGTAGTATCTAAAACTCAAGTAATGACCAACAGAACGAAACGTAAGGTAGAGATAGACGGGCAGTCTTTACACTATGTCGACAAGTACCCCTATCTGGGCCAATTAGTCTCCTTCAGCCACAGACAGGACAGGAAAATTGAAATACGGATCCAAAACGCCTGAAAGAACTATTGGTCAATGAAAGATCACATGAAGGCGATCTTTCTCTAATTCTACAACGGAGACTCTTCGATATATTGTTTATATTGCCTGTCCTACTAACTAACGGCGCTCAAACATGGTCATTGACGGAATTACAGAAGACCAAATTGAAGATTTGCCAAAGAGCAATGGAGCGCAGTATGCTCGGGGTGAGGCAGGTTGACAAAAAAAAAGTTGTTTCTAACAACAATAACTTTTTTATGAGTTTTAAGAAAATGAAACAAAATTAAATAAATATTTGTCACTCATAATCTTATCAAATTATATATTTGTCCCCGACAACTTTATCAGATTTTCATTTTAAACACGTTCATCATCATAGTAGGACGTCCATCCACTGCTGGATATAGGCCTCCCTCATTGATACCCATCATTACCAAACCATCCGCCTTTACCAAATCATCCGGCCTTCTCGTTGGTGGGCGTCCCACGTGACGTTAATCACTATTGCCCGGCAATCAATTCACTCCTTCATTTCTTAGTTCAACCAACAATGACGCTAAGAAACTTCTAGCGGGTCCCGCGCTAGATATTGTTTAGGTTTCCTGCAAGCCACGGACAAACTTCGCCTAGACGCCATGGAATTAAGCAATTACATGCAACTCCTGCAAACTTATAATAGGAAAACAGAAAACACCAAACAACGTTTTGCTTCCCTACATTTGCAATTCAATGTGTCTAGGTAATTTAAATGTCTTGGCGGTTGACGTTACTATGGTATTGGGTTAGGGAGGAATGGAATGTTTTTGCTGTTTGTGTGAATTCAATTGTTTCTGTGATTAAACGTTGGCAGCCGCAGAATTTGCAGTCAACCGATTTTATTCCTAAACCACCACAGAATCTTGTCATTTTCATATTTGTGATATACGTTTTGCATTGTTGTAGAAAAACAAAATTATCAACTACAATAAGGTTCTACGGTGGCCCAGGATTCTATTGGTATCAGTCAGTATGAAATCTATTTAAATAAAAATAAAAAGCGGAAATAATCGTTCGTGTATAATTTGAGAACGGCTGCATCTATTTGTCTAATTCTCTTTTGCTGTGTTAGTAACTATTGAGAGGTTTTAACGAAATAACATTTTTAACTAGTAGTACACCGATGTGAAGCTGGGGTGGGCAGTTAGTTAGAAATAACTGTAAAATGAGAATTAAAATTGAGTTTGTAATCTGACGATAGTTTCGATTGACATTCGTCGCATATTGGTATGTACACAATTTGTGTAAGCCTCGATTCAGGAGCAAAGTCAATAGTACATTGTTGTAGAGGCTGGAAAGTAAGCAATAGACGGACGAGTACGAGTCCATCTATTGCACTTTTGGCCGAGACTAAACATTGTGCTTTTCACGACTAATGCGAGGAAATCATTATCATCATCATCATCATAATCATCCATCCATCCATCCCGTCCATCCCGTCCATCCTGTCCATCCCGTCCATCCCGTCCATCCGACCATCCGTCCATCCGTCCATCTATCCCGTCTATCCCGTCCATCCATCCATCCCGTCCATCCCGTCCATCCCGTCCATCCGTCCATCCGTCCCGTCCATCCCGTCCATCCCGTCCATCCTGTCCATCCCGTCCATCCCGTCCATTCCGTCCATCCATCCCGTCCATCCGTCCATTCCGTCCATTCCGTCCATCCCGTCCATCCGTCCATCCTGTCCATCCCGTCCATCTGCCCATCCGTCCATTCTGTCCATCCCGTCCAACCCGTCCATCCCGTCCATCCCGTCCATTCCGGCCATCCCGTCCATTCCGTCCATCCCGTCCATCCGTCCCGTCCATCCCGTCCATCCTGCCCATCCCGTCCATCCCGTCCATCCCGTCCATCCCGTCCATCCCGTCCAACCCGTCTATCCCATCCAACCCGTCCATCCCGTCCATTCCGTCCATCCGTCCATCCGTCCATCCATCCCGTCCATCCGTCCATTCCGTCCATCCCGTCCATCCCGTCCATCCGTCCATCCGTCCATCCTGTCCATCCCGTCCATCTGTCCATCCGTCCATTCAGTCCATCCCGTCCATTCCGTCCATCCCGTCCATCCCGTCCATCCGTCCATCCAGTCCGTCTGTCCGTCCGTCCGTCCATCCATTCATCTATCCATCCATCGCATGCAGCAAACGATTACTGTTGATTGGTCCAATAATGTCGTTTCAGCACGCCAGGAATGAAATTCAGAAATTATCTTTCAAAAAGTCGTATCGTATAATGAAATACATATCATACTGATACGTCCTGTTTTCGATTAGTGTAACTTTGTTGTCGTGTTTGTGCGCCATAAATGAGTCAGCTGTTAAATGTACATATATAGGCAGTTTTGAGTACTGGATTTAGGTTATCTATGGCCACATTTTCGAGCAGTGTCGTGAAAAAGTTTTTTATTGTTCTCGTAAATAAATAAGTTAGCGTTAGTTATCCTTATTATTGTTTCAACTGTTCGAATTGCTGCCTGCGGCTAAATTCCACTACCGCACTTCGAGGAACCGTCTGTCTTTCCATCCTCACCATCTTGATGATTGGCAGTCTAGTACCGTGCATTTTAAGACTTTTAAGCGAAACTTCTTTCTTCGCACGACGAAGATCTGGAATCAGCTTACTGCGGCAACATTCCCGGAGCGTAACAACTTAGGGATCTTTAAAAAACGAGCCTACCAATTCCTAAAAGGGTCGGCAACGCACCTGTGATTCCCCATGTGTTGAGGGTGTCGTCCATGGGCGACGGTGATCGCTCTCAATCAGGTGCTCTTATACAGGGTAATTTTTTAATCAGTGCACAAATTTTGATACGTGATTCAGTATCGTTGATAGATCACGATTATCTGTTCAAGATTTTTTTTTAATTTTGAAATTTGGGTTGTTCGCAGTAATTCATCCAATAATTGGTCGAGTTACTATGAAAAACAAAAAAAAATAGTGATTAATATTATAACAAAAAATACTGAAATTTGTTATTTTAACGACACTGAATCACATATTACAATTTGTGCACATAATTATTAAAAAATTACCCTATATGAAAAAAAAAAAAGATCTAGTTCTAAAACACATTGTCCATTGAGTATTTAATGACGACTTTTCCTTTTTCGTAGTCCTTACTTCAGTTAGTCATATAAAATCGAAGTTCATAATCCAAAGACGCCATTTGCTCCTTCTGATAGATTATAATTTCATTAAACAGGGATAAATATTATTAGGTACCTACGTAAAAATTATATAAAAAAAAAACTTTCGAGGAACATCTATCAACAATACACAATGAACAAGACCAGTGAGCCAAACGATCCATCAATAAGCGTAAAATCATTTCAGGCCTCGGCGCGGTATCAATTACATTCAAATTTATCTCTAATTAATACTGCTAATAACTTGCCTCTAATTGGTACTCCTAATGGGAGCACGGCGGAATAGAACCTGCAACGATCCGATTGCAATTTAACCTCGATTTGGAACAGGGGTTAGGTGGGAATAAGGGATTTATTTTGTTGGCCCCTTTTACCTTACATGGCTCTGCTGTGATTTTTAACGCAGTAAATAATAGAGAAATTACTTTTGAAATTTACCATGAGCTTTACGGTGAAAGAAAAAATAGTACCTAAGCAAACCTGTACATCCGAGAAGGAATTCAATGGTGTGTGTGAAGTTCCCAATCCGGATTGGGCCCGCATGGGAACTACAGCCCAAGCCCTCTCATTGTGAGAGGATGTCTGTGCCCTGCAGTGGGACATAAATAGGCTGGAATGACGATGATGGAATAGAGACAGTAGTCGTATTTGCAAATAGAAGAAGGTAAAAATCGGATACCTTTCTTCTTGTAACCTATTTATTTATTTATGACGGGGATCTCGAAAAGGGCTCCAACGATAAAATGTGGGCCAGCTGTCGATCGAGCTTCGAAGGAAAAACGCGTGTTTTAGACTCAAAAATTTGGAGTACTATCTATACATTCGCTCAGGTTCTTGTAATATAGTAGATATGACATGTTTTGTAAATAGCAAGCCGTGACAATTAAGGAAATTGACTTCCCACTTCTCGATCTTGCGCCTGGGTTTTTCAAATGAAATATTTTATTTTCATTAGCCGGGTCTCCACTGAGCGAACTTCCTCGCAAGGCAGCCATTTTCGGCGCGATTTTGAACCTTTTTTCGAACAAAATTATGCCTCAGTGGGGACCCAGCTATTCTAAGCATCCACTTAGTCAGTTTTTAAAGTACTGTGTAGAGTAATATTTCATCATTAAGTGGTGAAGCCTAGGTTATTGCTGAAAAAAAAACATAAATTTGTTGGTTTGGCGAAAAACAGACTAAAACTTATATTAAAACATCGATTGCCGGATAAATTGACGGCTTATTGGTAACTCGAGAAGGATAACTTTTGTATAGCAGAGCTCTTCTATATCCAAGTAAGAAAAACTTGGCCTGGTAATTGTAAGGATATTCGCAAGTATTATTTACGTAAAGTTGAAAACATGCTAGAACTGGTTTTACTAAACAATTCATGACTGAGAAATCTCAACAGTAAGTACATACCACAATTATTTAAATAGTGCGTAATCTTTAACCTGTCTGTATATAGAGGGCACTTTGGACGTTTTAAAGAAGTGAATTTACATAGGTGTAGAAAAAGTATCACCATTTTGACCTTTTATTTTTTCTTCAAGCATGACACCCTTTTTCAAGTTTTTGATTGTGTTTTTATTCGTAGTACTTAATTCCCTATCGTATTTTCCTCCATTATGCAGAATACTTCTATCAGATAAACATCATTACTTTTTTGCGAAAAATCTAACAAAGTTGTGTTTACAACGTCTTAAGAGCCCACTTTCTGCAGGTCAAAGAATATCCACAATTTATGCAACATTCTGTGTAGATAGCATTCTCGAATTCGTTCGTTGGACAATTAATTACAATTTGCATTTATGACTAGCCATGGATAACGGCATTTCACCGCAATAGTGCAGAACAAGGAAACACCAAAGAGAATGGCTGCGTCGTAGAATTGAAACTGGAATTGCTATCAGCAGAAAGTGCTTGGAGAAACAATGACCGAGATCTAATTGCGGCGTAGTGCTGTGGTGACGGGAGTATCGAGAGGGGGTGTCATTCTTAAATAAAAAAACCGGACAAAAGAACAGCTCAAGTTGCTGAGAAAAATTATATTTCATTCAAACATAATAAGTGTAGTTACATAGTAGGATATTTTTTGTGCCTAACAAAATAGAAAAAATGTCAAGCTGCGTACGGATTGCGCGCACATTACGCGTACCCTACGCGATCCCGGGTACGCGTACCCGGGCTCGCGTAGGGTACGCGTGTACTGGAATGCCATGTCCGTACTGCAGCTACGCGTACAGTGTACGCGTACATAGCGCACGGACATGGCGTTCCAGGACACGCGTACAGGGTACGCCTAATGTACGCGCAGTCCGTACGCAGCTTTATTTATTAGGTAAGTATAGCTTGTCTAATTTAAAATGACGCGCCCTACCACCGCATTAATGCACAGTATTTTTCATGTGATTTGTCGATCGTGATGTTATTCAACGGAATAGTTGACGCTGCCAAACAAATATGAAGAGACGTAATTCATATTTACACATACCTACACATTAAAATCAACTGATTCAGTAAAGGTGCGCGCGTCATTTTAGCTTAGACAAGCTCTACAACGGAAATTATCTAGTGATGTTCGTTTTCCTTTGACGTATTGTGTAGTCTCACGTGAGACTATTATATACTTCTCACCTTTAATAATTTCATTTCAAGGGGAAATAATTTGTGGTTTTAAAACCCGTAAATTTCTTATAAAAATACACTTTCATCACCACCATCCTAGCCCATATACGTCCCACTATAGGGCACAGGCCTCCTCTCAGAATAATAGGGCTTGGGCCGTAGTTCCCATGCGGGCCCAGTGCGGTTTGGGAATATCAAACACACCATTGAATTACTTCACAGGTGTTTTCCTTCACCGTCAAGCTCATGGTATATTTCATATGCAATTTCGCACGTAAATTCCGAAAAATTCCGAAGTGCGAGCCCGGTCTCGAAGTTACAACCTTCTGCTTGATATGCTGTAAGCCAAGGGATTAGGCTACCACGGCTTTTTACACTTTCAAAGGGTTGAATCTTTTAAGCGTATAAACTAACTTATTTTTTATGGGTTCAAGAGATCAACCCATTTCTGAGAAAATAGTCTTTACAGTCATTTGCAGGCACGCGCAAACGAACAGGAGAATGATAATGTACGGGTTTTATTTTATTTATCCCTTTTAAGTTCGGAATCCTAAAAATGAATCTTTTAAATCCAAGCCTTTTATCCCAGTCTAACACCAGTAAGACCATTCTAAAAATTATTTGACACTAATCTTTTTACTACATGTTGACGATAAATAATCGGCTATTTTGGTCTTGCTCCATCCCTATGTAAGCGTCAGGGGCAACGCAAGGGAATCAAACACAACGCAATGCAGGGAGTTGGAATAACCAGCGACGTCGGCGAGCGTCGAATAGTGGCACTAACCAGTTTAGGACATTCCACCTGGTGTTTTAGGAGAAGTTTGGATGCATTCCGAGGTTTGCAACTCAACTGAATGACGAAGTGATTTTGTGACTTTAGAGTAAATTCTAAAGCTAAGAGACTTTGGTAGAAAAAAAGGAAAATCGGTAGTTGCCGAATGCTTTGATTTGGCGATTCTCGAGCATTTGGTGGGTTCGAACTCGTGCATCTCATTTTCAGGAATTTGTGTGCGAAATTTTGCTTCTGAGTAAAGTATTAATTCATTCTTAATTCAGTATTTAATTAATTCTTATTTGATTTTAGTTTTGTTTTTAAATTTTAATTGTTATCTTTAATTTGGACATTTCACTTTTATTCTACTTAATTCAATTTTAGTTATGTTTTTTAAGTTTTAATTGTTATTTTAATTCGAATTTTGACACATTATATTGGATTACTATAAATTTTAGCTGAAGTAACTTAGCTTGTAAGCTTTTACTAACAAAAATGGATCTGTGCTGTCTGAATTAAATAAATTATTATTATTATTATTATTAGATAATTTATTGAATCAGGCTTTACTTTGCGGAGGACCATATTAATGAACTGAAACAATTAATAGTAATTGTTTCAGTTCAATAATACTATTAGGTTTATTTTGGTAAATAAAATACATTTGTGGGGTAATTTAATAGTAAATATCGGTTAGTCCTATGCAATAATTTAAGTCAGCCCTTTTATACTGAGTAGGGACCGCCAAAGAATGAGTTTGAATATCAGAAATAGTGAAAGCTACAATACAATGCTTAAATATAATAACACATACTCTTAAAAAGAAACCTATCATAAAATATACTACTTATAGGTACAAAATGTGCATGAATAATAAGCAAAAAAAGTTTAATGAACTAAAACAATTACTTTACTCACCCGCGACCTTAAGGTCGCGGGTGAGCAAAGTAATTGTTTTAGTTCATTAATATGGACCTCCGCAAAGTAACGCCTGATTCAATAAATTATCAAAAAAGTTTGTTATTTGTAAAAAGATGGTGTGAACCACATCCTCTTCAAACTGTTTAATCAACAGATGAACGCATGTCTCTTAAATGTGTATATGATGAAGGATTATGGCCAAATATTTTAATAGAAATTAAAACGGAATGCCTTTTAATGATGTTTAGCTGTCCACGTCGATAAAACGAAATCAATTTATTGAATTCGAATATGAAACTAAAAATATTGCTGATGTGACGAGCATTCAATTTGAATTGACTATTTTGAACAACGTTAGAATTGGCGTGAACAAACACGGAATATTATTCCGTTTAGCCCATTTTTGCATTTTAGTGAAATTTTATATTTGACTGCATACGGTTGAGTTTGCGAATAGTCATTCAATTATGCAAAGCCGCCATTTGTTAACAGATTTTAGGGTAAATCGGTAAATGTCCGCGTTTTATGCTAATCAGCTTAGTGTCGGTTATTTATTGTACGTTTCGCGTAAACGTTTGATAACGATGTTCACGCGGTATAAATTGCATGAACAGTGGCCTAATGATTTACAGGCGTTTTAGTTCGCTTGTTTACGATCCTATTGTTTCGGACTTCATTAAACAAAACGGTTGTTTGTTTACCGTAATTGATTCAATTTAACAACGTTTTTATTATCAATGAACTGACCTTGTGATAGATTTTTAGTACGTACTTATGGCAGCAAGTAAATTTAATTTTTAGAGTAAAAGTCGGCTCGACAGCGCCTCAGCACCAGCGGGCGATGAGGTCGTCACATCTCTTAGGCCTTTTTTTCAAATATTATTTATTTTATTAGCAGTTAAATCTTAGGCCTTTTTTTATTTATTACCTACTAGTATTCAAATAATTGTCATGTAACTGTAAGTGTTATACATCTCCACGATAGTAAGTAATATAGTTTTGTATTTAAGTACACACGTTATTATTTATGTTTATAAAATCTAATTTTATAATAGATAAGGTACCTACCTAAACCAGAAAATATAGCAGTTGAAACGCATCGGGATCCTGGTAGGTACCTCGACAGGTGCCAAGCGCTTTCGAAAAACTTCCAGTTATTCATCGATATAATTGCATTTCAAACAGAAAATTGACATTGCGTGTTTGTTGCAACGTAATTCCCTTTGAGTACGAAAGTAGTTTCATTACAGGCACGAGAGAGGGAGCTTCCGCGTCGCGTCGTCGCCGCAAAAAGTGAACAATTTTCTGATAGCCATCGGACACGAAAATGGTTACGTTTGACGCGTCATTTATATTTCCATTTGTCATGAGACGTCATGAATGCGTGTGCGATACGATTTAACGATGCACGTCGGTATCATAGCATTTTCGATTATCTGTATTAGAGTGACATTGACGCTTGTACGCGTCGGTGAAGGTAGAAACCTGGAATAAACTAAGATTGGATATTTTTTGGCATTTATTCTGCACTTATAAGTAGACGGCTTGATTAGAACTTCTCTGTTACTCCTATGCGAGTTACCTGGTTTAGTTCTTTACCCAGTTCACCGAACCATACATGACCGAAAGGCTGGAAATACACATGCCTGTAGCTTGCACATTTTCGTGCTAGTAGCTTGCATGCTTGTGTCATATTTGTATCAAGTTTGACTTTCGCGTGCAAGCTACTTGCACAAAAATGTGCAAGTTACGTGCATGTGTAACACAGCCTTAAGCAGAGGATCGTGGGTTCGAACCCGGGCTCGCACCTCTGAGTTTTCGGAATTCATAGGCCGCGTGTCCAAACATGCACGTCATACGGTGCTTTGTTTGTGTCGAACGAACCGTGATACATGCCGGTGTATAGTGGCAGTGGACTGTAATTCATCCTGGTTGATACATAATTCACTGAACAACAAGCCAAGCAACGTGCAAAAGTTTAGGCTCTAAACAAATAAACAACTTCAATCATTACCGTGATACTAGCCAAAAGACGTCTATTGCTGTACAAAAGCCTCCCCTAAAGAGTTCCTCAACTCCACCCAAGCCCATGCCCCCGCATCCAAGTGGTATCTCATATACCAGGGGGGTTACTACGAAATTCGAAGTTCGAAGTTCGGATCGTGCGGTCCCTCTCACTCTCGTAATAAATACCATTAGCGTGAGCGGAACGGCATGAAACGAAGTTCGAATTTCGCGCTTCGTAGTATAGGGCCAGGTCGTCGGTCCGTCTTGTTGGGGGCACTCCCACGCCATGTCCTCCGGTTCGCGTTTACTACTCTAGAACCAATTTAAGTACATACCTTATCTTACAAAAAAAGCTTACAATAATGGCGAATAATTCATTTCAAAATTTATAACATCATTCAACCAGACAGTTGACGCAGTTAAACAGTTTTGAATTACAAAACGTTTACCATAAATTAACATAAACGCAAAACAGATTTTCTGTAAAAGCGTTCGCATAATTACAGACACTTGGGTCATGCGAGTATTCATAATGCAGCGGGTAGTGTGCACGGGATATAATTACACATTGCCTAGTTGCAAATACTACTAACTCCCGAGGGGTTTTCATGTTACGTGCAACGCT
The DNA here is from genome assembly GCA_947859365.1 of Archips crataeganus. NCBI lineage: Eukaryota > Metazoa > Arthropoda > Insecta > Lepidoptera > Tortricidae > Archips > Archips crataeganus. Next base: position 11,314,913 of record OX402059.1, on the reverse strand, counting down.
GTGTAATACGGCTAATTGATTTCATTATGTTTTGAATAGCAAGAATAATAATCAGGAATATTGCAGTAATCGTGCCAGCTTACTGTACAAAAATAATCACAATAAGAAACATTTTTTTTTAACCCCCGACACAAAAAGAGGTTACACACCCCGACACAAAGTTATCGACATAGCCCACCGCATTAGCACGCTGAAGTGGCAATGGGCCGGCCATATAACCCGAAGAACCGATAACCGTTGGAGTAGACGAGTTCTTGAGTGGAGACCACGGATCCGCAAACGTAACGTCGGACGTCCTCAGACTTTGAGGTGCGATAATCTTCGCAAGGCGGCTGGCAAGAGCTGGATGAGAGTGGCCGAGGATCGTGCTCAGTGGCATGCCATGGGAGAGGCCTATGCCCAGCAGTGGACGAGCCTAGGCTGATGATGATGATGACAAAAAGAGGGGTGTTAAACTGTCAGTCAATTGAAATTGCAAACAATGTAAACAAACCTTGTATTTAAAATGTCTTTAATTTCCATTTTCCCTCATCAAATACTGCTATATCCGTGTGTTATTTAATCAGTACTTACCACAACACTATCCTAAAACATTTTGACCATGGATATTTAATTAAATGGTTTATTTACATTGTTCGCAATTTCAATTGACAGCGATTTTATATATAAGTTTGACCGCTATGTGTGTGTGTGTGTGTGTGTGTGTGTGTGTGTGTGTGTGTGTGTGTATGCCTGTCTATCTGTCTGTCTGTGTGTATGTCTGTGGCATCATAGCTCTTAAACGGGTGAACCGATTGTGGGACACGGTTTTTTTTTTTTTTTTCATGACATACCTAGTAGTAGTAGCTGGAAATCGTTTTCAAAAATAAAGGGGTCATAACAAACCAAATTATAAAATTTATATATCATTATATTTTTGTTCATAATAAATAAAATAATGTGAGTAAATTTTAGGATCAAGTAACAATTAGATTTAAACCTACGCAATGTGTTGAAATCTACTCCTACGTTATGTAGATATAATTAAATCAAGAGCACTCATTAAAATTATAATGAAAGGCATCCCATTTCAGAAACTCTTTGTCTTCAACTGAAATGTTGTAAGCTGCAATTAAATTAAAGCATTTTACACAGACTACAGAACTTCGTAAGACAATGAGCATTCCGTAACCTATTTTAACGTTTTTTTTTTATTTAAATAGCATAACGTTTTATTATACTTTCTATGAAATAATTACCCGTTTTGGTACCGTTTTTTGAATTTCGTAGTACTGTTTCTCTTTATCTTTCTTACAGAGTCCTATTCTTTATATTCGACGAAATTTCATCGATCATAGTGAATGGGACACTGTAAGAAAGACACACCAGCACCATCTGCTTCGTCAAATAAATTATTAATAGTATACTCTCGCCTTATCTATTTACTACATCAAGTTTTTAGATACTTACTTAGCAACTATGAGTCCATTGCAATCCCAAATTTCAAACTTGAAGTATTTGTTGGTTGCTTATCTCCGTCTATCTTACGGTGTCACATTTCATATGATTGATGTAAATGTTCCCACTGGTTGCCATAAAGACCTTCTGCTTCGTCAAATGAATTATCAATAATAAACCCCCTCCTACACCCTTTAATCGCTCCATTAACCGTTTGCTTCAAAATTACATAGCTAAATTTATTACCGTATTTTATTGCAATTTGCAACCGTGAAAACGTATCGCCAAGGTAACAGGTTACAATATAGTCCAATCAAGTAAGAAAATTTTAAATTTAGACTTTGAGATTGATCAATTTGAACCATTTAAATTTTATTCTTCAGTAAGTAAAATTTTATCATTAATCGTTATTATAATTTTGGAGTTTGGTCATTCATCCTTTTACCTATCAATATTCTAGACACAATATTACCATAACCTGACTAGACTACGATACTATATTCCATACACATTTTGAAATATATTCACAGTTGTTGTTGCTGTGTTAGTCGTTTACAACACATAGGTAGTGAAAATAAACGGATCACTCACGTTTTAAAAGGAGTTTAACTCGTCATGTTTCGGGCTAATCCGTAGCCCTTCTTCTTTCTACGGATTAGCCCGAAACATGTCGAGTTAAACTCGTTTTCGAGTGATCCGTTTATTTAAATAAATAAATAAATAAATAAATAAATAAATAAATAAATATTAGGGGGGGACAATCTTACACAAATCGACCTAGTCCCAAACTAAGCAAAGCTTGCACTATGGGTACTAGACGACGATAAACCATACTTATATAGATAAATAAATACTTAAATACATAGAAAACATCCATAACTCAGGAACAAATATTCGTGCTCATCACACAAATAAATGCCCTTACCGGGATTCGAACCCAGGACCTCTTGCTTCGTAGGCAGGGTCACTACCAACTAGGCTAAAGCGGACGTTAAATGTTAATTTTCACTATGAGTGAGTCTCACGGTAGTTTTATGTTTAAAGTTTGCAACACATGTTTATATTTTCGTTGTATCCCTGATATTGACAACCTTTGTTCACTTGAGACTAAATTAATTGGCGCCTCTCTACGCTATTTGAAACAAATTAAAAATTATTTTTTAATATGTATTGAAATTTTCAGTAAACACATAACTAAAAATAGCCTAAAGCACTCTGCTTTTTACAAACTTTTAGTTAACTTGCCATATTAGTAGGTATATATTTATTTGTGTGGGTCAAATCTTGGAAGTCGACTTTCAGTAGTTGGATGGACTTGAAATCTATATAAATAAAAATGAATCACCAAAATGTTTGTTTGCATAACTTCCGATTGACAGCATCAAATTGGATAATTCTTTTTTTGTTGCGTTTGTTGTTGTCAGGAGAAGGTTATTATGAAAGAAAATTTAGAAAAAATACAACGGGGGCGAAGCCGCGGGCATCAGCTAGTTTGGTATAATTATGCAGGTTAGACGATTATGTAAGCAAAGTCGACAAAAAGAACACTCAGCAAAAACTGCTGTGTTATTTAAATGTTTTGGCTCGTTAATGTATGAATGAATTATTGACAGGGTGTATCGTTTCGTCGATTGGACTTATATTGCCAACTAAATCGGAGTAAGCTGTGTCACAGCGAGCTTAATATTTAATTACGGGCCCCAAAACTGACGTGATTGCATTTCCTGCAACTGACGTCACACTTTATTATTTTACTAATTTGAAACGATATTAAATTCTTGGAGGTGAAACTAGGGCGTCTCGTTTGTGTTGGCAGCGTGTTTTGGAGAAGGTGCAACATTTTCAACAGTAATTAGTGTATTAAGAATAAAACAGATAGGTAAAATATAAGTTTTTGTTACCTATAACAAGAGTTTTATGCTAATTGTACTTTCATTGTCATTCAATCTACTACTTTAATTTAAATTATATTTTTTCCTGAACCTAGAAGTACTTATAGAGTTGAAATTGTTGCCAGCCCTAAAGACTATTGTAAGGGCCCTAAGGGCAAGAGAGAGATAGCAAGTTATAAATGAATATGTAAGAGTAAGACGGAAGATAATAAAGAGAGTTCTCAAGATGTCTGCTTTTTTATTAACAAGCACCTTACATGGCGCTGCGACAAAACAAATTATTTAAAATAGAAATATGATTAATTTCACTAAAATTATTGAAGAAACGCGAACAATAGTCTTAGAGTAATGTAAAAAGTTAAAATTTTTACGTAAATATTGCGAGATTAAGTGGATTACAAGAGATTATAAAGTGAAGTCATACGATTCATGACTACGCGGCACGTTTCGCCATATACCACGTTTGGGTATAAAATTTATTTTTCCAGCATATTTCAGCAATATAAACTACAAGATCGACAGCTTTGATGCCAAAAATTACCAAGATTACACAGTTACGCAATTAAAGGAAGAATTACGCATGCGATATTTGCCGATATTGGGTATCAAAAATGACTTAATATCACGCATTATAGAAGACAACCAACAAAAAATTCAAGCAGGTACAATGGAAACGCTTAAAGAAGAAAAGTTAAGACGACAATCTCTAATTATGGAAATGGAAACCATGAAAGAACGCCTTCGTGAACTCGAGTCACAGACTCAAGGTACGTCACAGTCTGAAAATAATAATACACAATATGGGGAAAATAATTTAACAGCTATACTGTCTCAGCTAGCACAAACGCAACAATTAATGGTAAAGCAAATGTCGCCAACCTTCCAAGAATTTTCCACTAGTGACACAAGCACCGCTATACCGCTTTTTGGGGGCAATCGCACAGAAAACGCAAACGATTGGCTTAGGCAAGTCGAAAGAATATCAGCTTTAGCTAATTGGTCTGATAACTTAACGCTAGTAAACGCTACGATGAGATTACGGGGTCCAGCACAGAATTGGAATGCAGTTGTGGGTAAAATATATGAATGTTGGTCGGTATGGAAAAATGCTTTTGCTGAAAGATTTAAAATGAAAATGTCATTTGCAGAGTTCATACAATATCAAAGTAGAAGAACACTTCGCCCAACTGAAACCTTAACCGAATACATTTATGTTAAAAATGCTATCCTTGAAAAGTCTCCTAGTTTGATTTCAGATGTTGATCGTGTCTCACTTATATTAGAAGGCATACAAGACATGCGATGGTCTACTCCATTAGCTGTTCATTGCTGCCAGGAAGTTGAAATATTGATCACACATGCTACAGCACTGGATAATATAAGGAAAGTACAACGCAAGGTGATTGACCGACAAGAAACTGTAAGTAGATATTCAGATATAAAACAGAAAAGTACATATATACCAAGATATAACCCAGGACAAGACAAAATAGAAGAACAAACTTGCTTTCGTTGTAAAAAGAAAGGGCATATTTCATATAACTGTACATTAACATTACAACAAGATCAACAATCCACCAGTAAAAATAACAATAATAACAGAAAGTATAACACCCATCATGAAAACCCCAGTACATCCAAGAATGTAACAAATACGTCATTTAAAGAAAGGAAATATGATAAACAGGTTAATTGTGTACAATGTAATGAACCTAGTGTGACTCTGATTCCAGTAAAAGTAAACAACAACATTGAGATCAACGCACTACCAGATTCAGGCTCCGTTATCACTCTAATAGATCGGAAGATAATACCAGCAGAACAACAAGCATATCCATGGCAGAAAGGATCGTACAAGGTAGCAGGAAGTATTTTCACACCTATTGGATGGATTTCCGCACGAGTAGAGGTAGGAAAAATTGATTACATAATTTATTGAATCAGGCGTTACTTTGCGGAGGTCGCGGGTGAGCAAAGTAATTGTTTTAGTTCATTTGATTACATAATGCCACAAATAGCAATTTGCGAAAACTTACCCGTAGACATGATAATTGGAAATGATTGGCAACATGCAGTATATGCTAGAATAATTCATGAACCCGATGGTAAGATTTGTATAATAACTCCTACTCATACGGAATATTTCCCAAATGTTTTTACAAGTGACACTCCGATAGCATGTTGTATAAATAACAAAAGTAACGCCTCGAAGGAAATATCTATTTCAAGTGATGACCATGAAAAAGTAATGAAATTAGTAGAAAAATACTCAGACATTTTCAAAAATGATGACAATGACATTGGTGAATTTCAAGATGTAGAACTCGAAATTAACTTAAAACACAACAATCCCATTAAATGCAAACCATACAGACTACCAGAACCAGAACGAGCATTTCTAAGAAAAACTGTACAACAATGGATACAATAACAAGTGTGTAGACATTCTAATTCGCCTTATGCAGCTCCAATGTTTGTGGTTCAACAACCTTATCATACAACAACACCCTTAAGACCTGTTGTTGATTATTCAAAAACGATAAATCCCATTACAGTAACCAATGTGCAACCAATAGACAGAATGGAAGATATTATTAATGTCATTTCCCAGTTTGCTTACAAATTTAAGTTGGACATATATCATGCATACCACAATATAAAGATTAAAGAAGCCGATATACATAAAACAGCTGTTATCACGCAAGATCATCATATCGAATTTATGCGAGTAATGTTTGGATTAGTTGGAGGTCCATCGATTATGTCAAAGGTCATTAACCTGACATACGGACATCTGTATGAACAAGGAGTAAGATTATATTATGATGACATTTCAGGAGGTTCAAATTCCATTGAACAGTTATTGACAGTTTTGGAACAAGTTTTTCTAGCCACACGTAACAAAAAATTAAAGTTGAACAAAGAAAAGTGCATTTTTATCACTACAGAACTACCATTGTTTGGCAGAATAATAGGATACAAGGAAGAAAAACCCGATCCACAACGAACAGCCACCGTACATAAATATAAAACATTAACATCAACATCAGAGATTCGATCATTTTTAGGATTTACAAATACCTTCAGAAAATATATAAAAAACTATGCCTTGATTGCAAAACCTTTAAACGACACTTAAAAAAAAACTAAAACCCAAACCATAGAGCAAAAACAACAAGAAAAAAAATCTAAAGTCATTTTGACAGATGAACAACAACAATGTTTCGAAACGTTGAAAGAACTCATTACATCTCCACCTATTTTGGCATATTTTCAACAAAACGCTGAAACTATAGTTGAAACCGACAGCTCACATCAAGGAATGGGAGCGTGTTTATTGCAGATACATGACGGTCAAAAAAAAGTCATAGAATACGCCAGCCGTTGTTTAAAAGACGCGGAAACACGTTACCACATAAATGAGTGAGAAGTAACTGCAGTTCATTGGGCAATTACCAACCAGTTTAGAATTTACCTACTTGGAACAAAATTTACATTGATAACAGACAGTTATACAGAACAGACAGAAAGCAAATGAGTTCTACTCAAATAAGCAACAATTTAAACAATGTAAACAATGTTAGACAGAAAGCAAATGAGTTCTACTCAAATGAGCAACAATGTAAACAATGGAACCAACAAATCTGTAGTGGAAATTGTAATGCAAGTAGGCGAGTGGAAAAATAATAAGCAGTGTGACTCAAAATGGATTAAAGTACAGAGAAAAAAATACAGAAATAAATTAGAACCTGTGCGAGGAAAAGCATCAATTCTACCAAATGACAAATTCAAAGCGGCAGATCAGAGAACTGCCTTATTCATTTCGAATGTGCACAAAGAAACATCGGACAAAGTTATCGCTGACTACATATTGGCCAAGACAAATGAAAAGATTATTTTATATAAAATAAAAATGAAAAGTGAAAAAAGTTATCAGTCTTTTAAAGCTATGGTTCAGAAAAATAAGTTAGATATATTTTTGAATGAGAAGTTATGGCCAGACGGAATAACGTGTAGACGTTTTATGCCATACAAAAAGCAAGATGAGCGAAGCAATTTAAATGAACAATGACTAATGCGACCCTTATATTATATCATACAATTGTAAAAATGTTAGGAGATCTATAAACGGAGTTAAACAACTATGCAGCGATGGGGACGTTATTGCGCTTCAGGAGACGTGGTTAATGCCACACGACTTGTCGTTCCTGGACACTGTACACGAGGACTTCGGGAGCACCGGCACGTCCGCCGTCGACACGGCAGCGGGCATACTGCGCGGGAGGCCGCATGGTGGCGTGGCGCTACTGTGGCGCAAATCTCTCTTCCAGTGCGTGACGGTGATTCTGTGTGCAAGACCTCGCGTATGTGCAATTCGAGCATTGACAGACGGAGACGGGGCACCCGTTGTTGTTATCAGTGTGTATATGCCTACTGACTTGATTGAAAACATGATGGCATTTATTGATTGTTTGAGTGCTATTTGTGCTATCATAGATGAAAATGATACCGAATCTGTGTTTGTTCTCGGCGATTTCAACGCGCACCCGGGAGAGCGGTTCTACAATGAGCTCGTCGAATTTGCACGGGACCAGGACTGGGTATGTGCAGATTTAGATATGTTGAAGTCGTCGGGAGCATTCACATTTATTAGCGAGGCACACGGATGCCGCCGGTGGCTTGACCATTGTATTATAACTAGGGCCGCATTGCCGAGTGTTACTAATATTCATATTAAATACGACATCTTTTGGTCTGATCATTTTCCACTCATAGTAAGATGTAATGTAAACGTAGTCAGTAAAAAGACCAATGTAACGTCCTTAGGGTGTAAAAATAATAATGTCAAGTGGGGACAAAGAAGTGATTATCAAATAGCGGAATATTCCAAAATTTGTGATTTAAAGTTAAAGGATATCGATTTTCCAACTGAGTTTCAGGATTGCTGCGGTAGTTATTGCGATAATTTATGTCATAAGCGCCTTATTGTCAAACTCTATAGGGATTTAATTGGGGTTCTATGCCATGCTGCTAGAGTATTACATAAAATTACTATTAGTGGACGTAAAAATAGCTTAGCCGGATGGAACAAGCATGTTAGTGAGGCTCACAGACACGCTAAACTCGCGTTTGGAATTTGGGAATGGTATGGGAAACCGGGTTCAGGATCGGTTTATGATGATATGATGGAGGCCCGTAGGATCTTCAAGGGGAGGTTGAGGTGGTGTCAGAACCACCAAGATCAAATTAAGATGGACTTACTGGCATCCCATCACTTTGATGGAAACTTTAAGGCCTTCTGGAAGGCGACAAATAAACTGAACCCCAGAAACAGTGTGCCTGTGAGTGTCAGTGGAGTTTCAAATCCTAAGGAAATTGCTAACTTATTTAGAGATAGGATTACAAATAACTCGCCCTTAGGTCCGGCGTGTCGGGGTATAGAGACTGGTACATTAAATGGAGACGTATCAGTTTGTGTTTGTGCTAAAGATATTCGAGTAGCAATTAAGAGAATGAGGCGGGCAAGTCGCCCGGACATGACGGTTTGAGTGTTGAGCATCTCCGACATGCCGGCAACCACCTTCCTCGAGTACTAGCTCTATTGTTCAACTTGTGCCTGAGCCACTCTTATTTGCCGCCTGAGTTGATGGAGACCCTGGTGGTGCCTATTATTAAAAATAGAACAGGTGACGCTTCGGATGGGACAAATTACAGGCCTATATCATTGGCGACTATTGTAGCGGAAGTGTTTGACAGTGTGATTAACTCCTACCTCAATGCACGCATTAAACTGCATGACGCCCAATTTGGCTTTCGACTTGGTTTGTCAACAGAGACGGCCATTCTCAGTTTGAAGCACACTGTCAAATACTACACAGACAGAAAAACGCCTATCTATGCCTGTTTTTTGGACTTGACGAAAGCTTTTGACCTTGTATCTTATGATGTTCTGTGGGCTAAGTTGCAAGGGTCTGGGTTACCGCCAGAGTTAATCCATCTTCTTAGGTACTGGTATTCTAACCAGGAAAATCGTGTGAGGTGGGCGGATGAGGCTACGGAACCGTACAGGCTGGAGTGTGGGGTGCGACAGGGTGGTTTGAGCTCTCCTATACTATTTTGTCTGTACGTAGATGCGCTTGTTGAGCAGCTCAGCGGCACACATGTCGGCTGTCATGTTGACGGCGTATGCCTAAACAACATCAGTTACGCAGACGACATGGTGCTGTTGGCTCCCTCCATTGGTGCGCTCCGTAGACTTGTAGCCGTATGTGAATCATACGCCTCCTCACATGGTTTGCTGTATAATGGGAAGATGAGTGAGCTCATGATCTTTAAAGCTGGTAACAAGTGTCCCACAGTTGTACCTCCCATACAACTAAACGGCATCGCCCTGACGAGAGTCACTCGCTTCAAGTATCTCGGGCACATTGTCACAGACGATCTGAGGGACGATGCTGACATGGAAAGGGAGCGAAGAGCATTGTGTGTGAGGGCAAATATGTTGGCCCGCAGGTTTGCTAGGTGTTCAAACGCAGTCAAGATTACACTGTTTAAAGCGTACTGTTCATCTTTTTACACGAGCAGCCTGTGGGTCGCATATACCCAAAAGTCATACAATGCTATTAGGGTTCAGTACAATAACGCCTTTAGGATGCTGATTGGTCTGCCTAGATTTTGCAGCGCATCCACCATGTTCGCTGAGTCACGTACGGACGGGTTTGCAGCAATTTTGCGCAAAAAAAGCAGCGTCACTGCTGAGCAGAACAAGGGGCAGCCCAAATAGCATCCTAAAAATGATAGCTGATCATGTGTGTTGTCCTGTATTAAATAAAATAATTTTACATGTAAAATCAAATTTAATTTTTAAGTACTAACATTATTTTAAGGCTTATACTAACAAAAATGAGATCATTGTTATCTTAATGAAATAAATAATAATAATAATAATATACAACAGCATATGTGGTAAACAAGTCAAAAATGAACAGAAAATTCGCAAGATATGTAGTAGATTTGGCTCCGTTTGATTTTATCCCTATCCACCGTCCCGGAAAACAAAACTGCATTGCAGATCACCTATCAAGATACCCTTTAGAAGAAATTTGCATGACAATAGTATCAAGTAATTATGATAAATTACGACAAGCACAAAGTAAAGACAACTACATAAAGCTCATTTGCAATAAATTAGTACAAGAACCAACAACAAATCACTTGCAACAAATACATCAAAAGTACAAAATAGAGAACGGAATTTTAATTCACATAAATCAAGAAGACTTGTATAACAAAGATAAAATGTAATACTAGAGACATTACGTTCTTCAATATTGAAAATAGCTCATGATGATAGTGGACATTTAGACTTCAAAACAACATTAACACGAATAAAACATAAATATTGGTGGAAAACAATGACTAAAGATGTTAAAAGTTACACAAAATCTTGTATGATATGTGCAAGTATAAACAGAAGAACAACCTTAGCATATGGAACCATGGGAAAAAGACCAATACCTAACTCACCGATGGACATAATATCAGCTGATCATATAGTTGCATTACCACAAACAACTTCAGGCAATCTATACATGATAGTACATATTGACCATGCTACAAGATATGTCATGACAAAACCTACATGTTCATTATCGGCAAAAGATGTTGTAAACACCATAGAAAATGACATAATATACATGTATGGTCCCCCTTTAACCTACATTTCAGATAAAGCCCCATGCTTTATGAGCCAAGTAACACAAAAATTTTTTGCAAAATATGGTGTAGAACACCTTCCAACAACGCCTTACACAGCACAAAATAACGGATTAGTCGAACGGGCAAATGCCACAATAATATCTACGTTAACAAAAATGGTACTCGATCATGAAAAAGAATGGGATATGATTTTACCTAACATATTGTTGTCAATTAACACTGCAAGACAGAAAACTACAGGATATTCACCATTTTATTTTTTACATGGATATCACCCCAGAATACCAGCTATGGAAATACAAATCCGTGCACGCTGTTAGTCTGTGGAATCGGTTGCCGAGTGACATCAGGCGGTCGCAGTCGATAGCCATCTTCCGGAATCGCTTAGGGGCGTACTGGCTTGACAGTTCCTCTTAAATTGAGACTACCTCTGTTGTGTTCTTTGTTTAGTGTATATGCGTATATTAATGTAAGTATTTGTAGTTTTTATGTAGTCTATTTATGTTGATATGATATGTATTAGTCTATTGTATTCATTATATAATATATGTGTGTACTTGTGTGTATTCTTTGTAAGTATGGGTATTGTTTATGTTTTGTTAGTTTGGGTTTATTTTTGATTTCGGCTCTTTTTTTTTACTCAGCATTGTATGCCTACTCTTTTTCTCTAATGTCCTGTCAATCGTTCTAAGGTTAACTGGAAGAGATCCCTTTAAGGGATAAGTTCGCCTTTGTACATCTGTATCTCTTGTTAACTAGTTATTTTCATGTTTTATGTACAATAAAGAGTTTTACATACATACATACATACATACAAATTGGAACAATACAAGAAGATATAGAACGCACACATCAGTTAGAATACTTGGCAGAAGCTAGAAAAATTGCAATTCAAAATATACAAGAACAACATGACATAAATAAATCAAAATTTGACCTAAGAAGACTAGACCACGATTTTCAAGAACAAGATTATGTTTTCTATGAATGGATTAAACCACAAGATGATAAATTAACACTAAAATATAAAGGACCTTTTCAGATAATAAGAAAAGTTGGCTCAGTTTGTTATGAAATACAAGATGTCAAACAGCCAAGGAAAAAAAAAGTAGTACATGTTCAATTTATGAAGCCACTAGCAAAACCACCTCTTTTAGATTCCTTTTCAGCTTTTTCAGATACAACACAGATACAACCCGGATGTGACAATGATGATGACCATGATGATGACAATGATGATGACCATTATGATGACGACCACCATACATTGGAAAGCGTAAACCACCAGCCCTACTAGTACCATGTATGTAACCAGACGAGGCCGCCTCACATCGAGACCTATCAAGTATGATGACTCTGATGAGTATTACACGGATTGACATATAACAATATGTATAATTTTTTTTTATATTTCATTTAGGGGCTGTTTCACCACTTTTCTTAAAGTTCGGATTAGCTTAATCATAACCTTATTTGACAGATGGAATTAAAATTTCTGTTTCACCAGTTTCGATTAGCGCTAAGTGACGGACAAACTGTTTCTTAATTTGACCATCAGATCAGGAGGCATTTAGCATTGTTATCCGTCACATAACTTTTAAATTAGTTAGTTTATTTTTTTGTGGCCATGGTTGGAGAGCCCTTCAGCCGGTTTCAGAAAAATAAATCAAAGTATTTTTTTATTTTTTAAAGAAAGAGGTCATGCTAAATTGCATAAAATAATTTAAATATCAAGATTTGAATAAAAAAATGTAGGTACACTTTTAGTATGTAAAAATAAATCCAAAATTTCGTAATATTTTTTAACAACAAACTTTTTTTCAGTGGCTCAATCGTTTGTTCTACCTGAACTTGTATGTCGCCATTAAAAAAAAGTTTATCTGTCAAATGGTTTGGCGCCACTTTTCGATTCGTTTTACGTGATTTTATTTTTCTTTGTTATTGTTAACAAAGTATCGTAAATAAATACCGTTTTTGGATCAATTATAATGTTACGTATTTGTTTATGCAAAAAAATAGATGTATTCAAAAATTATATAGTTAACTATTTCATTTGCTTTAATAATGAGTGACTCTTTGAACGAAAGTGTGCGAACAGGAACGCGTGGTCGTGAAATGCGACGTTGCCATTCCGACTTTTTGTTAAACCCACGATTAGTTAAGTAGTACTTAGTTTGCACAGGACCGGAGTGGTGAAACTGAAAAAAACTAGCCGACAGATTTGTCCAGTACTTAGTTTATTCATTGGTTACGTGACCAGTAGTTTGACAGTAAGGTGGTGAAACACCCCCTTAGTATACAATCTATGAACTAGACTAGCGGTAATAGATATCATTAATTATTTTCATTAATAAGTTAATTGTAACATGTAAATTCAATTCACCTTAGACCATTACACCTAAATTTGTTTGTTTTTGTTACAAAAGTAAAGTCCAACTGCATCAAGTATGAAAAAAAAAATAGATGGAAAACATTTAAAGTAATATTGCGAAGCGACAGATGGTGTAAATATGGAATTTGCTGTAAATATGTACATTTGTAGATAGATAACTAGCATATTTAGGATTAAGTAAGCAGTAAGGAAGGATTGAGCAGAAAGAAATAAAAATTCTCATAGATATGTATATTATGTACAGAATAGGGAAAGAATACATACATTAAAATTATTTTGTTTACTTCAATGTGAACAAGTTAAAAGTAAATATCACCAAAAAAATTACAAAATTTGAAAAAAAAAAATACAAAAAATATATTAGACAATTTAAGTAGCTGTAAATATGAACTAAAACAATTACTGTGCTGTAAATATTGTAAGAAAAAAAAAAGAATTAAGAACTAGAAAGTCGATGAAAGTTGCAGTGTCAGACCTGTAAAAAGAAAAGAAAGTTTTTTTTTTTTTTATATATAAGAGGTGGCAAACGAGCAGACGGGTCACCTGATGGAAAGCGATCACCGTCGCCCGTCGCCCATGGACACCCGCAACACGGGGGGCATCACAGGTGCGTTGCTGACCCTTTTAGGAATTGGTAGGCTCGTTTTTTAAAGATCCCTAAGTTGTAACGCTCCGGGAATGCTGCCGCAGAAAGCTGATTCCAGATCTTTGTCGTGCGAGGAAAGAAGTTTCGCTTAAAACGCACGGTACTAGAATGCCAATCATCAAGATGGTGAGGATGGAAAGACAAACGGTTCCTCGAAGTGCGGTAGTGGAATTTAGCCGCAGGCAGCAATTCGAACAGTTCGTCAGAACACTCCCCATGATAGATACGGTATAATATACAGAGAGACGCCCCATCCCTCCGCAAAGCCAAAGGATCGAGTAGGCCAGAGTTTGCCTGATTACCGACAAATCGAGCAGCTCTACGTAAAGTAAAATTAAACAAAAATTTAAAAAAAAAAGTTGAGACAAATAAGTAAGTTTAAGATTATTTTTATTGTTATAAGATGAAAGTCGTGCATGCAATTATAATTGTATATATATATATATATATATATATATATATTTTTTTTTTTTTTTTTGATTCATTGCATTAATTGTGTAAAGGAACAAAACTGATAGATACCTAAGTGTATCAACATGTAAATACTGTAAATATTTTGGTTGTGGTAAATAGTAATAAGGTCAAGTAGAATGACAATTTAAATATATAAATACTGTAAATAATTGGTTGTGGTAAATAGATAAAATAAGGGCAAGTAAGATGAAAACTTAAAAATGTAAATAATATATTAAAGTTAAAAATATAAAATCAAGGTAACAAGAGTAAGTAAAAGTAAATTCACTAACAGTAAAGGAAGATAAAGTATTTAGTAAATTCATATTGTAAAAAGTTTAACACAGTAAAATGTTTATAGTAATTGTAAAATTGTAACACATTAAAAATATATGGTAAAAGATATAATAACATTCAATAAGTCTTTTATACAGAAAATGTTGTAAAATTAAAATTTAATATGTAAGAAAAGGTTTGGAAATTGTAAGACATAGCTAATTCATATTTTTTTTTGTAGAGCATGGAAGGATATTGGTGTAAAATTTAAATTGAGTTTTTTAACTAAATTCGAAATTTTAAAGGGCATGTAAGGGCCCTAAGGGCAAGAGAGAGATAGCAAGTTATAAATGAATATGTTAGAGTAAGACGAAAGATAATAAAAAGAGTTCTCAAGATGTCTGCTTTTTTATTAACAAGCACCTTACACTATAATCCTATAGATTTTTTTTAAGTCCACACGATCAAAAACTTACGGACACAAGACACAAGTAACGTAGAAAATTCATGCATAACTAATAATAATAAAGTTCGAAACATTTGCGATATCTTTTCATAATTATTACAGTACCTACTCGGTTCTTAATCGGCAATGAAACTACACATTATGTACATATTTTCAGCTATTTATTTATCACGCTTGACCGGTTGTTGAGATACAGCGTTGTGATAGACAAACAGACGGAAAACCGTAGCGACAGTAATAGGGTTCCGTTTATCACTTTTCGGGTACTAAGTCCTAACGTGATTCCCTACCTACTAGTCTACTCGTGATCATGGTCCCTATGTCTTGTGACCGAAACACCGAAGAAACAAAATAAACGATATACCTAGTCATTGAGACCCAAGTAACTACTGCTGTAATTATTATATTAATTATACATGGGTAATTTTTCGTCGAAAGAAAAGTAGAAAATACTTACTAAGTATGAAATACAAATAGTAGATTGTTCAACAAGGGACTAAAACAAGCCATAATGACGCAAGATATTTAGCCACCCGAGCAGGGCGAGGGTGGCTATAATTCGCGTGTCATTATGGTAGTTTAGTCTCGCGTTAAACACTCTACTTTTCACTTTGAATGCGAGGAAAAAAACGATGTTTTATACAAATCTACAATATTACTTTTATACATTACAATCAATACGAGCAATGGACGTCTGTTCAGAATTCAAATAGAAATTTAAATTTGTTCCGCGGTTTTTTTTTTGTTGAGTGACGCTTTAAATGTTTGCATATTTAGCCAACAGATTCAAACTTGAAAATTATTTCATAGCTAATTGGACTAAGTATGCATAATAAAATGAATTAATCTTTAATATTATTAAATAGATTAATATTCGTAATTATTCATCGTGTTTCACGAAATTATTATTTTTTTTAAATATTTTTTATACAGTTGTCATTTTGAGGTTATTTCCACGCCCCAAAAAAAAGGCTTCCACAGACCGAAGCGCGGGGCGCTACGGAGCGCTACAGAGCGTTACAGAGCGCGCTAAGGTCTGTGGAAAATTTTAAAATTGTCTATGCCCAGTCACTGAAAATGCCAATAATCCTCCATTCACAAACACCGTGATTGGCATTTTAGGGGTTTCCAAAGTAAATTAAATAAAAATTACTTTAATCCCTAGAGATCAAAAAAGAGCTTTAGTCCCGATGTGCAGAGACTAAAGTAACATTTTAAGAGCATGAGAAGTGAAAACGTTTTTTTTGCTCGCTTTTAAATTGCATGGTGCTCTCCACAAGCTAGTCAGACTCGCACTTACCTGGGTTTTTCATCAATATTCTTTTTACTAGATTGCAAGGACAGTTTTATGTTTTAAAAATATGTTATCACAAGGTTAGCACTTGATAAATAAAAGCACGATGCTATTTTTGTTCAACTTATTCAGTCGAGTATTTTCATTATATGGATGAGCACTCTTAGTTAAGGAGTACCTAATCCTTAGAAAGCCATTTATTTGCAGGGGAGATCTAATAAAATTGACGAGGGTAATACAAATTAGTGATTCGTATATTTTTCTGCTTTTCTATATTATAATATATTTAGTATAGCTATATTTCTGTTAGTTACTTACGCATGATCACTTTTTATTATTCCATAAGTAGGTTTCAGAGATTATTACAGTAAAATAAGAATAAAAAACTAACAAACAATATTATTTAATTCTAAAACATAACTATGACTTGAAAAAATAAAGGGTTACGATTTTTTTATTTGATTATTGTGCGAGGTTCATGCAGTCTAGATATTTTAAGCCGTTTAACAGTATAATGTTGAACTACACCAATTACCTACCTAACTGCTGCTGTGTATAACAATCAATCAGCGGGCAGCTTTGTTCGAGGTATAGTGTAGAGTGGAGATTTCTGACGGAATAGTATGTAGCATTATATTTTGTCAAACACCACGAGTACAATTGGTGTTAACATGAACAACTCGTACATTGCGGATAAAGAATTTCACACATGCCACTAAATTTCTTCACAGATCTGTCCAGGTTTCCTCATGATATTTTATACCATTTTCGTCAAATGTAATTCCGCACATAAATTTCGAAAAACTCAGAAGTGCGAGCCTAAGTTCGAGTCCATGGCTCTCTGTTTGAGAGGCCATAGGTCAAACTAGTGTTAACAAGACTTTTTTGATTATTCGCGGTAGTTCCTTTGGCTATTCCTTCAAATGAGCTATTGCGTATTTTTTTCGCACTAGTTCCGTCACAAGAAATGAAGGAGGAATTGCGCTTATTTTTTCGCCCTTCTTCCTTCACTAGAACTTAAGGTGCTACTGCGACAAGGAACAAAGGCGAAAATATAAACGCAATTCTTCCTTCATCTCTTGTGATGCAACTAATGCGAAAAAAATACGTAATAGTTCCTTCGAAGGGACAGCTAAAGGAACTACCGCGAATAATTCGACTTTTTAAGTCACCCTTAATAAATCCAAAAATTAAATAACGCGAAAGCAGTTTTTCTCATCTGGACCAAGCGATCGCGGCTGAAACTTTTCCATCAGGAATATTCCAACACTTCCGTTCAGACGTGGACTTTTGGAAATAGATAGTAGACGTCTAAGCATAAATTCGACGCCAGTATTAATTAATACCGTCCATTAGCATCGCTTGCTCGTCTCAGCTCTCTAAACGCAATTAGTTGACGCCGAGGCACCGCGACACCGCCTGCTCTCTACCTAAATATAATTCGCCATCTAATAAGATTATTCCACTGAGTGTTCATAAGAAAATATTGTTATACAGTGTGCTGGGACCGTGGAGCTTTACGTAGTTTGGGATGTGTAACGACAGGAAATGCATAATAGCAACATGTAAATACAACAAAAATTATTCAAATAAATTACTGTAAACTAACCAGAAGGGTAACTTTGGATTAACTTATAATTAGTCCCGAGGTCACATTGTCTAAAGCACGGACGATCGCTATCGCAATCATCATCTCTTTCTGTCACCATCATAGTACCATTTGACAGTAAGAAATAATGTATACTATTGCAAGCGCCCCGCGATAGACAATAAGTGTACAAGAAATTATGGTACATTGTCAAATGGTTGGTTTCAGCTGGCCGTCCACTTTTTTATGTTTATCATTCAAGCCCTTTATGTTTTTTTTTATATAAACCAAATTATCCTTCATTGGGTCAAAGTAACCCAATTCTACGGTAACATCTGTGGAAACGTCCTTCATCATCATCATTATTCCAGCCGAAAGACGTCCAATGCTGAACATAAGCCTTCCTCAAGGCTCGTCAAACAGATTGGTTCTGCGCCATCACCATTCAACCCGTTCCCGCAACCTTAACCAGGTCTTTGCTGTATTTATATTGCTCGGTTAGTAATATGTAATAGCAACCTGTGGTAACTTTACTGGTTGATGTATAATCTAAGATTTCTATTGTAATTAGGCATATTGTACCGTTTGTACCCAAATAAACATTAAAACATTAAAACATTTTGTTGGAGGCCTTCCTAAGCGTCCTTACTTAGCTTATTTAGGATTAACCGGATTTTTTTTAGGTAATAAAGTGAGGAGAAAAGAGTAATGATTAAATTATTATGTAGAAATGCTTTGTAACAACTAAAGCCTGAACATGGATTGCCTATACAAATTATTACAAGTTATTATTTATTCATTACCTGAAGACGCGCTAAGTTCTCGTCTATTTTAAGTCCATACTTGAGAAACTCTGTAGTAATTTAATTGGATTTTTATTGTGTGGTATAATTTTATGTAAATTATACCGGCTTGTGCTAAGGCATCGACTTCAAATTAATCATTAGAATTTTTTTTGTACTGTTTTGGTGTCCAGTCAGTTGTTTTTTTGTATTTTTTTTAGCTTTGCAAAGGTTGTCTGAAATAGAATGCTCTGTTTTGTTGTTTTCTGAATTAGGCCGAGTATGGCTTAATTTATGAATTTTGTATTATTGTGGTGTTAAATAAAGAGTAATTGCGGCGTGTTGTATGATAACTGTAATGACTGTAGTGATATCTTGTTGAGCTACTTGTCTGAGTGAAATGTTTTGTTTTTCATGAAACTTTTGCCCAAATGCAACTCCGTTACAAAATTTACCTCCCAATTATTGTTACCACGCTTCACCAGTCTAAATCCATGCGTTTAATTTGTCATACAAAAGCGTTCGTTTAGAGCGCTCTCGCAGTGTCGTGCCGAGTCTAGGTGCAAATTCGCGAGAGTAAATGGCATTAGGCTTCTCTCCGGCTCAATGGTTCGTAGAGCGGTGTCGCGAACCCGTCGCGGGTCTGCCGGCTCCAGCGGCGTACACTGCGGCATGACTCACAACCACCTGGGATTTCCAATGAGTTTTCAGAAATAGATTTCTGGTAAGGTCGGAGGGCATATTATTTTATCTTGAGGCTTTTGAGAAGCCGTGGTGGCCTAGTGGTTTGACCCATTACCTCTCAAGCAGAGGGTTGTGGGTTCGAAGCCGTGCTACTCGCACTTCTGAGTTTTTTCGGAATTTATGTGCGAAAATTATATTTGATATTTACCATGAGCTTTACGGTGAAGTATAACATCGTGAGGAAACCTGCACACACCTGAGAAGAAATTCAATCATATGTGTGTTGATTATTTGGCACCAGCTCAAAATTACTTAGGTATACCTACATTAGTTTAAGAACTTAGTTATTAAGGTTACATAAAAAAGGTTTATTATTTTATGCTTAATTTATTGAATCAGGCGTTACTTTGCGGAGGTCCATATTAATGAACTGAAACAATTACTCTGCTCACCCGCGACCTTTAAGGCCTTTAAGACCTTTGTAAGGTCGTGGGTGAGCAAAGTAAATGTTTCAGTTCATTATTTATTGCTTTTCAGTTTTTTCGGCGGTTTAATTTTCAAAGTTTTTTCTCTTTAACCAATATTAGGTTTCTGTCACAGGTATTTTTGTTTATCACGCGAGTAGTTCAAAAACAACTAAATACCAATTTTAATGCCGTCGAATGGTGTGTGAATATTTTTAGTCTCGATACTTAAACAGTTAGGGCAGTTCCCAAATGACGCTCACTGCCCGCAAAAGCTGTTCATGTAGAGTGTAGCTCGGTTTTCTTGAAAATGTGTGTAGAGCATGGCAGTATTTATCTTTTACCCTTTTGAGGGGTATCCTTTTGGTATCCTATTATCTCGCCTCATTAGTTTTTCGTTTAATTCTTATTTCGTCTCATTCTGTATTCGTCACTCATTCTTTATTTGTCTTGTTCGCTATCGGTCATTATCTTATTTGGTCAAATTCTGTAACTTGTCTGTCTCTTAACAAATCTTATTCGTTCTTCATCACGGTCTTCCTTGGACTCATTCGTCGTTCTTCCCTTTCATTTTTTGTCTTTTTCTTGCATTTTTTCATACACGAAACTAGTCACTAGTTAAACTCCTAAGCAGTGTACTGCGACTGTAACGCAAATTATTAGCGCAACTTTAACCCCCCCACCTCCCACCATTCTTTCGTGTCCGGCAACGCTTCACGATCTCTCAATAGATTCATTAAGACTCTAACGAGATCTTCCGAAAGGGAATTACGAATGCTTTGTTTCGCTAAATGCGATTTATTTTCGTCTGTTACAATATTCATTTTGCTCTACGGCTGCAGTGCTAAGCTAAAATGATTTACCTAAATAAAATGAAATAGACATCAATTTCAATGAGCCAACAGTCCTTAAGAGTGGTCGTGTAACAAACATTTTGAAACAAAAAAGACCATGTTAAGTGAGTAAGAACTGGAGAAGTAGGTGGCTTGTTAACACATCGGAAGCTTAGTTAAACCGTTAAATCTAAAGTTTTTTTCTTTCTGGAGACAACATCAATGAACTAGAACCAATTAGCTTGATTCGTTGCAACCATATGCACCACATCTATGTCTTTTAATAAGTTTACTCGTAACTAAAAGAATTGCAAGAGAACTTTGACTCAACACCTTCACAGCATTATCACTGATATAAGCGATAAAATTATTAAAATAGTTTTTCTCTAGTATTCATATTTTAAAAGCAAAAGTAACCCTGTCTGTCTCACTGTCTAAAGGTTTAGATGAGATTTGGTATGGAAATAGTTTGAGATCCTGGGAAGGACATAGGATAGTTTTTATCGTGGAATATTGCATAATTTCCATGGGATAAACGAATTCTTCACAGACGGAGTCGCGGGCAACAAAATGACATATTTCTATTGTCTAAGATATGATCCGATATGTGTAAGTATATTGGCAGATGCCTGCGAAACATAAATCTATGTCAGATTTTTTTTTCGAATAAAAACTCCGAAGCCCTTCCTTTTTAACAACTGTTTGCCAAATTATACTGGCAGCAGCGATAAAACTTTGAGCAAAAAACTCAACATCTACAACCGTTAAATTTATGTCACGTTTACTTAAGTAATTTGGTATGCAAATGCCAACATTAAACACCTTTATTGTAGCACTAAACGCAAATCGATCGGAAAGCCGTGCGACGTCGCTCAGCTCAAAACGCTCAAATCAGTGATTCCACCGAGAGGTATTTTTCAAGCCGACTGCAACCACGCGATAAGCGACTGCGAAAATGTGACCGAATTTCAATCAAATTTATGAGTGATAATAATGATTATAGGCACTTTATCTGTCTGCCGCATAAAATTTGCAATTTGACTGAAAAGGTGAACTCTGCCGTAACAAATTTGCCGGCAATCGCAAGGCGTTGATAACGATTTGGAGAATTAATCTCGCGACAAAAAACGTGATGTTGGAGGGATGCTGGAGGGGTGCTGCGGGAAACGAAAGAAAGAAACATTCATATTCATTAGGCTGAGATTTGTCACGCGGAATCATATTTACAATAACAAAAAAACCATCTTTAGAGTTGAGTTTAATACTTAAATTTTCAATCCTTTTAAATTTTTTTGAACCACGTCTTTGAATTTTTTCCACCTTCAAATCAATAGATTTCATCTTCCACCGATCCATTAAAGATTTCGCAAATTGGCTATTATACTATATAGCACCTTTATAAAGCAGCGTGACGTCTGCAGCCGACACTTTTTTAAATTTTATATTCGGGATGGCAGTGCAAGCGCAGATTGCTTTCTCTGTAACTAATTCTGAGCCGCACTCATTGCACGATCGACAAAAGTCACCGAATGAAATCTTTGTTCTGCCACCCCAGGGCCGCTGGACCGCTCGCAGCGATTGAAATTTAAAATATTGTACCCTTTGCCATTATGCAAGCTTATTCACCCTTGAAATATCCCTAGGGGGTGCCAGGTACAACGATTGGGGAAAATATTTTACACTTGTTACTAAGGATGTCGCTTTCAAGTCAGTTATTACTCCATCCTGATCTCAGCAAGATATGAGACGTATCTTCAAGTTGATAGGGTTTAAAACTGGGTAGTGTAGCGAATTTTCATCGGAATATTTATGAAAAGCACTTAATTAGTGTGTCGAGAATGAAAAATTGTTATTGAAACCGAGTTGATTGAACTGGCGATTCATAACTATGTCATTTTGATGCAGAGCTAATGAAAATGCGATTAATCACTCTCTCACTTTCGACGCATTTAGTGAAATGGCACGCGGGCGATGCGTGATTGTGCAATTTATATATCACAGACAATGCATTGCTGTTGATTCGAAATTAAATGGACATTCATTTGACTGAAATTGTAGTTTAATATTCAGTAAATTAGTTTTATATACACAAAGAGGTGATTTTTTTAGGGCTACAGCTAAAGGGTGTTAAAAATGAGGAATTGGGAAAACAAATTGTCATGGTTTTTACGCATCTTCTTCAAATATATTATTCCTTTTAGTTTCTATTTTAATAATACATAATGATTCTCGAAATAAGTACCTACGTAAAAACTGTGACATTAAGTAAGCCAGTATACTAAACGGGATTTATCACGCAAACCATATTTACTTCGACGTTTCGGCCACATTGCAGCAGCCGTGGTCATGAGTTGACTGAAATAAATGAAAATAAAAATAAATAATAATAAATAGTAATAAGGTAAATATAGTTTGTGTGATAATTCACATGTAGTGCAATAATTATGAGTAAAAATCACGTAAGTTTAAAACAAGCTTTTGTATCCTAAACTAAATAAAAATTAAAGGCAGGTATAAAGTAATTAAAATATTTTTTTAACCCCCGACACAAAAAGAGGGGTGTTATAAGTTTGACCGCTATGTGTGTGTGCGTGTCTGTCTGTTTGTCTGCCTGACTGTGTGTCTGTCCGTGGCATTATAACTCTTAAACTGGTGGACCGATTTGGATCCGGTTTTTTTATTTGAAAACAGGTTTCAGTCCTTATAGAGTTATCAGCACTTTTGTTAGCTGCGGTAAGGG
Source organism: Archips crataeganus (assembly GCA_947859365.1). NCBI lineage: Eukaryota > Metazoa > Arthropoda > Insecta > Lepidoptera > Tortricidae > Archips > Archips crataeganus. The sequence continues at coordinate 11,291,247 of OX402059.1, read as the reverse complement.
ACCATAGGCACAAAATGGGCATTTACTTTATTTTTATACAAATGTGTGACCTAAGTGGGTTGAGGGTTTTTAAAATTTTTAATTTATAGTTATTATGGTATGTACTTGTGATAGTTCTGGCTTAATTATTATACTTATAAGACCTTTATTCTTGTCTTATTTTGCACAAACTACATAGAAAATATACCGGATAATTTTAAGTACCTAAATGCCCTTGCACCAAAGCGCAAACCATTTACCGAAAAAAAAACACTCGTTAAAATTAAACTGTACAGAACCGCTTTCATCTTCCTTTCTCAAATTATTAATAAAACGCTCGCTTAACAGAAAAAAATGGGAACTCCACTCATTAGTCGACATCAAACCTATCGCGGATGCACGAGCAGATCTAAGCCCGCATAACTGCGTTAGCTCCGGCCCAGTGGCTTCCAGCGTTTACTTGATAAAATAAATTTGAACAAAACAAACGCATCGCCAATATGAGTAAGTCCCACCTCTGTGAAGCTGGCAAGCCGCTCGGAAACGGAATGGGGCTAATATGTGAATACTCCGCATTCCGCCAGATGAGCTTATAGCTAGGCAAACTATTCGATACGTCGTTAGGTCTACGTCTGCATCCGAAACGCAGCTGAATCAATCTTCTGATACATACAAGATAAAATTTTAAACATGATACAAAATGATAGTGAAAATAAACGGATCACTCACGTCTTAAAACGAGTTTAACTCGACATGTTTTAAGACGTGAGTGATTCGTTTATTTTCACTATAGTTTCATGTTTAAAATGACACAAAATTAGAAAGAAGAAAGAAAGAAAGAAATTACATTTATTTAAAACATCACAAGACACAATCACAACACATCATCAATATTTTTACAAAACAAAATACAACACGAAAGCTAAAGATAGAATGTGTTATTGCGGTTGCAAATCGGACACTGGCTCAGCATGATGCTGAGGCGTTTATTTTATAGCACCCCGGCGCTGATTTCAGCCAGTAGGTACCGTTGGTGACACCCGGATCGCTGTATACATATTATATTATATAGATATAATAGCTACATAAGACAACTACTGGTATAATAATCTATATCTATACAAACAAAAAAAAACAAATGAACACGATTACATTTCTATTTCTCTTACTAACATTAAATGTATTCCACAGATCTGTACGAGATAAATATTACTCTAAGGACTGCTTGTACTATCTAGTTTTTAAAAAATCGTTAACCCTGGGTTAAAGATGACAGTTATATTTATTTCGTCACTATTTAACCCTGAGTTAGCACTTAATCCGAGTTATATGTATAGTTAACTCTGAGCCATGCAAGCCCTTAGAAGGGCCATTTGCACAGTTTATGGTCAAAGAGTGAAATGTAACTCTGGGTTAGGGATGACGATATTAATTAACCCTGGGTTAAGTAAAACTGCCTTAACTTGGTTTAAAAGTTAACTCCGGTCCGCGCAAGCCCGCTCAAGTAATCACTGATCTAAAAACTTCGCCCGTGAAAAACTTGGTTATTTCGAATAGGATCGTCCGACTATGTGTACAGTCAGAATCAAAAGTAGCTGATCACTTTTGTACCTTGTCGCTTTACAGTCAGGGGCAAATGTCATACATGATTGACTATTGTGTTATTACGACAAAGTACAAAAGTGACCAGCTACTTTTGATGCTGACTGTACCTTGAGTCCATAAAATTGACCTATCAGAAAATGCGACGTCGACTTTATCGGCACATTTAAATTCCTAACTAAATTTAAGCCGAATTGAAGTGTCATGCGTAACGAGAGTCGCCGCCGCTGGGGTGGGCATTCGTTAGTCTAACTCTTTTGGTAAAACGACCCTAGGATAAGCCGGCTGTACTGTTAACATTCTTTTCAATAATGATGGGGAGGGGAGTTGTAAGTGCCCTGTGTCTTGTTTATTGGATTTTTTGTTGCATCTACATATGAATGGAAATCGCAATCTGTCGGACGTCGGAGGGCATCGAGTAGGCTATTGTTACGCTAATCTCTATTGTATGTACGATAATATTTGTTCTTCTTAAATGAAAGTAAACAAGTTGTGGTACATTAATTTTTAAGACAAATTTACTAGGTAGTAAATGTTTGATTAAAAAACAATTTACTAATGAATCATGAAGCATTTCAGTCGTGCCTATACTAAAAATATGTGGGAGGCTATCACTTTACTATCACAACCTTTTATCTAGCTAATGACCACGTCAATCAATATGAAATTTTCTAGGAAAGTAGAAACTGTGGTTTTTCCATATTTTCATTGTCATGATTCTACAGTACAGTATCACCGCCTTTGCCAAACACACTTAACTTTAACTTTAAATAAAATTATAGAACGAGCGCGACTCCTAAGTTTTCCGTATCTACTCTAAAGTTTTACTTTAAAGTAACAACACGCGTGTCGGTCGCTTTAATAAGTCTGCGCGCATGATAAATAGGATCAAGTGAGGGAACGTACAACGATGTTTTGTCCTTCTCTGTTTAACTGGAATCCGTACATCTGTCTCCGTCTCCCCAGCTAGGGTTGTGGGTTATCGTTTGTGCACTAGAAAACTTAATGAAAGTGTGGTAGCTCTGGCCCTGAGCATCATTATTGACGGCTTTGGAGATAAAAAGCTTTCGCTGTGAAAACGTATGCCGCTTTCGGCTCAAACCAGGCGTGGAGCGATTTTAAGCCGCAGCCGATTGGAGTTTTTATTTTTATTTCGCGTGTATCCTGTTGAACGAGGACTCACACTTTGCTAGTTTGATAATTATTTATTTATATTTGTTTGAAGTAAGTAATTATTATTTGACATTTTATAAGAAATGTCATTTAGTTTGGTTGTAAGTAACATTAGGTACCTACTTTATCAGATCAACAGCAGACTTTAGCAGTGTACTTACTGTACAGGACGAGATAGTAAAATAATGATTCATTGATCCTCTATTTATCGAGAAGCTATACTTTTCAAAGAAGAATTATTCAAGACATGGTATATCTATATCATGTACGTGAAAAGTAAAAAAAAACATTTTCACTGACTAAAATCAGTGGATCGGCGTTCGCAGAGCAAGGATTAAATGTTCTTTCAGAGTATTTAGTAGGAACTGCAACTCACACACATTGGCGAGTCATCATATCAGCCAAAAGACGTCCACTGCTGGACAAAGCCCTCCCTACAGATTTCCACAACGATCAGTCCTGCACTGGCTCACATCCAAAAAGTTCCTGCGACCTTTACCAGATCCTCATTCGATCTTGTTGGGGGGCTTCCTAAGCTACAAATTTAATATATTTTGGTTCACGGTCGCCACTCTAGAACTTTCCTGCCCCATCGTCCGTCGGTTCTATGAGCAATGTGCCCTGCTCAAGTCTGGCGACTCTCCGAAATTTGTCAGTAGCTCTAGTTCTCCTCCAGATCTTCTCTTTTCTGATTTGATTATGCAGGGAAACTACGAGAATTTATTGTAATTGATTTATTTTTTGTCGAGTGAATTAAAAAAAGTATGTGTATTATTGCACGTCGTTATGAATGCAGTAGGGTTGTATTTAGTGGAACGTAAGGCCATTGCTTTAAAGTAAAAGTGTACCAACTGCTACTTATATTACTCTACCAGCTACTATTAATTACTCTACCAGCCTCACAAATTATTTATTGGCCTATATTGCGTCCGCGCTTGTAATCAGAAGTAAATAGCTCTTAATTCAGGTTGTGTCTAAGCCTACTAGTACATTACGTCTACGTAACTATAAATTACGCTAGCACCCTTGCACTACCAGCCTCCTACAAATGTTTTTCGCCGCCAACAATAACGCTGCCATCGAGCCGTAACGCACGTGGCCGCGGGTCCCGCGCAAGGCACTCCCGAATTAGTTCCACACACATGCACCTGTTTTAGTGGGGCCCGTCGGTATGGTAACGAATTGGGACTTTAATTAATTTCGAGCGTCTCTATGAAGTGTTTTTCGAACTAACATTTGCATTTGGTTGATAGTAGGTATGGTAAGCTATGGTTAGAGTCAGTAATCTTAACCATAGAGCCAATGGAAGTTTACTACTTAATAATAAAACACCAAGAAAAACACAAGTGCGAGTCGGACTCGCGCACCGAGGGTTCCGTACAAATTTATAATGTATCTATGAACATCCAGTCTTAGCAGACCCCTGCTCCTAAGCAAAATGTGTGCAGTGTGGGATCATTGTAGATTGGTTACTGATATACTAGACAGACGGACAATAAAATTTATGCTTATCGCAATATTTCCTTTATCTGTGCTATAAGACCTTGCTTCGTACCAAATTTCAAGATTCTGAGTTTACGGAAAGTACCCTGTAGGTTTCGATTCCCTTGCAAGTGTCGAAAATTTGCGGCATAAATAGATTGGTTACTGATATAGACAGACAGACAAAAAATATGCTTTTCGCAATTTTTCCTTTATCTGTGCTATAAGACCTTGCTTCGTACCAAATTTCAAGATTCTGAGTTCACGGGAAGTACCGTGTAGGTTTTGATTCCCTTGCGGGTGTCGAAAATTTGCGGCATAAATGGCTGTATCTTTTGATTGCGTTGACTTAGATAGAAGCTTGTTTTTTTCACAGCTCCAAGGGACAGTATACTTAAAGTATTTGATATAAATTTCAGCTTTATACCTCAACGCGTTCCTGAGAAAAGGGGTCTTGACAAACGGACGGACGGACAACAAAGTGATCCTTTAAGGGTTCCGTTTTTTCCTTTTGAGGTACGGAACCCTAAAAATGAAGAGAGAACGTAAAAAAAACAATAATTTGTCCGTATCATACTTAATTGTAATTTTCATTGATAAATGACTGAACCCAGATGGTCTAAAAATACAGCGGTGGCAGTGCAGTGTTCGAATAGAGACTTGGAATCACAAGTGCAATGACCAACTTGACTGTGTAATTTATCTACACAGTAGGCTACGTTCATGCTTGCTTAGCACACTCTAGGCTTGATTGCATTGTATGCTCTTGAATTATCACGAATGTAACACGGGTGCGATGTTATCCAGCGATGACCCGTAATCATTTGTCAGGTCGGTAACGGCGGCAATTTCAGCAACGCAATAAGGCTACAGTCCGTGATTAAATAAATCTACCCTTTGGGTTCCGGATAGCAAACCTACAGACGTAACAAGGTGATTTATATACCGACCACCAAATTACACTTGAATCTCCGTAGAATTAAGGCCCGCGAACCCTTTACCATTCGTAGCAAGGTCGTCTCAAACCGACGCGTTCAAAGTTCCACCGTCCGACGTAGACAAAGCGGAGTCATCAATATAGGGGAGTTTAGTACTGTCTAAATGCCGGTAGAGGCCAAGGGAAACCACATTAGCAGTAGATTAATATATTGGCCCGTCCCTCACTTATTGGAGTCCTTCGACACACGCAACGCCTATTTGACTTGCTGCGCGTCGTTGGCCTCGCCTGATTTCGGCAGTTCGTGTTTAGATTAGCGATCATGGGAACCGGCCGAGCGGAACAGATTTCCTCGTGCGAGTCAAACGTTGATGTTCGCATTTATCGTCGGTATTATTCCAGTTATTTTATTGCAAAATTATTCAGATAAATATGGCAAAAGGCGGGCTTAATCAAAAGGCAATTTCAACTATTCGACCTCAATATAGGTAGTACTGATAATGTTAACTCATGTAAACACTTCTACGTTAAAATATTAAAATATCTGCTTGCTCACATTTAACTGAAAGTTTAACTAAATAATAAATGAGATTATGCTGTAATTACTAGACAAAAGCCAATAGGTAGTGCCGTACAGAACGCATAAATAATAAAGTGTTAACACACAAAAAAATGTTAAGTTAAGCACTCGAAGTAAGTCGAGCTGTACAGTCAGTTATTCATAAAAATCTAAACAGATTCTCAAATAACTGAACAAAGTATTATTATGAAAATTTTAAGCATATGTGAGCTTTTTTTTTAATTTTCGCGGTCTTGATCACGCGCTACCAAAAATATAAGTCCTCAGGTACAGCTTCTGTTATTTCGTCACTGATGACAAGCGCTCGCTCGCTCTAGGAATTATGCACCGTTTTAGGTAACTGCACATCGGTATTATAGATATCAGCTTATTTAATCACCATGTTACATTTTGTAAGAACAGTTCATTTATTTTTTTATAGGATGTTTAAGTAAGAAAAGTGGTTTGTTTATTGAATTGGAAATGGAAATTAGACTAACAAAGGGGTTTATGGGCCATACACATTTTTTTTATACCCGTCTCTCCTGTGGACATGGCAAAAGTTAAGGGTCTATAGCCAATATTTAGAAGTTAAGTCTACCTCAGCGTGTGTGCCGCTTGGCCAACATACGGCCCATTTAAATAAATCTTAAGTTTGCTGACTCGGGAGTCTATTTTATGTCCACAGCAGAGGCCTTTTGTTTCTTACGGTGTGTATGACCCTTATAGGAAAAGTAGGAATGAAATAAAATATTTTACAACAGGAGAAAGTTAATAAAGTTTTTTTGATAAGTAGGTATACTCACTTCAGTAAAGAAAGTGTAGGGTCAACGTCATAAATAAGTGATGACTTTTATACCTTGTCACTTTAACGCATGTTTGAAAAGTCGTACGAAATTATGTAACGACTGAAAGCGACAAAGTAGAAAAGTGATCACTTTTATGACGTTGACTGTACATTCGTAGAACATTCTATTTTTGAACATAAAACTACCGTGAGACTCACTCAAAGTGAAAAATACGGATAACGCCTATGATCGTGTTTAGCTGGACATGTTTCGGGCTAAACTGACAAAAATATTTATTGTAACACGTAATTTTATATGTACAGTCAAGTGTAAAAATATGGGTGCACACAACTTGCTCATAAATATGTCCCATAGCTCTTCTGTCGTTGAATTAAGGTATAGGTATGTAACGATGGGAGGATTAAATCGATACTTATTTTTGCACTTGACCGTACATGTATACCGTACCGTACATAATTCGATTGGCTGTGCGCGTTTGACAGTAGCCGCCGTGCCATGTACTCCGTGATGAAGGGCTACGGATTAGTCCGAATCATGTCAAGCTAAACTCGATTATAAACGTGAGTATGAGTTGTCCGCATTATATTTTTATTATTTTCAATTAAGCATGTACCTACAGTCAAGTGTAAAAATATGGGTGCACACAACTTGCTCATAAATATGTCCCATAATAGCTCTTATGTCGTCGAATTAAGGTATAGATATATAATAATTGGAGGATTAAATCGATACTTATTTTTGCACTTGACCGTACATTGAGGTAGTACTCGTAGCAGTACTATCCTATCTATTGTTCTGGCTACGTGTAAAAGCGGCATCAGGCAACTATGAATATCGCGCGTTTACTACTTAATAAGACTACTTTTATCAGGCAATATTCGGACGTTGTACAGTCTACAATAATTGCGAGATCATAATAGAAAAACTTATTTATTCCATAAAATTTGTAATGAAAACCCTATCGTTAAATATTTTCAAACTTACTCCATATTTTATTATCAAAAACGCATAAAATAAAATATTGCAACCAAATATTGAAGCAAACAATTGGTGAGCAAACACAGTATAATGGCTCGCTTTACCGCCAAAAATATTACCTCGATTTTGGCGAATAAAACTATGGATACACTCGTTCATTCAGGCAGTGGAATTATTCACTTGGATCATTTCAAAGCAAACTACATGTTAATAAAACAGATACACACGCGTCACGGTTCATTTAGTCGCAGCGGGCAATTGTTTATTCAGTCTGAATGGCTTAATTGAGAATGTGAATTGACATTATATACATTAATCATTAAGTACATGAAATACTGCTCGCAATATCTGCCTTTACCCAGGTTTCAAATTTTGTGCAAAATTTGGCAAGCGTTCACCATGTCTCTGCTGTTTATATTTAGAAGCAGTTAACTTGTAAAAAGCTAAACGAAACGCTTTGTTCATACACTGAGCTTATGAACGACGGCCAAGCCTTGGCGAGCTTGTAAAAGGGCTTTAGAGTAGCTGTATCGTGCTGCCGTGATCAAAAAAGGTCGCAAGCCAGGCTTCGCTGGCCAACAATCCTAGGTGGCAATGCAGGTTGCCGCATGCAGCGTAGTCGCCCAGTGACATTGATGTTACGTTAACATTCAAATGTGCAAATAAATTATATATCCACAATATTTCAACGAATTAAATATTAAAACTATAAACACTGTGAACGCATAGTAACAGCCCCGCCTACTCGCGGGTTGACGTCGAAGCCACCAATGAGCTAAGTCTTTGTCTTCAACTGCATTTATCATTAGGTGAAATAGATGTCAATCTCTCGTTGACTTTTACCACGTTTTCGAATCTTCATCCCGGCACGACTCAGCCCTGGAATTCATCTTTACATGAATACAATATAGACCCTCACTCGTGCAAACTTATAATTCTTTTGCCTTAGCCGTTTTTTTTAATATTTTAATTCATAATTAGCAACCGCACTACATTTCTTACCTCCTTACCTAAAAAAATATATTTACAAGTTAAAATTTAAATGTACGAGTACTCGGGGGGAACATTTAGACATAATAAAATGAAATGACTATGACCCGAGTTGGCGAGTTTTTGCTCCTTAAGGGGTGCCTTTAATTCTGCTATCTGCAATCACTTGGCTAATTAAAGTAAAGAAGATACAGTTGTGACAAAAACAGCAGCTCATAATTGGTTTAATATTTTTGGTTGATAAATAAAGATAATTACATTTTTGGTAGATAATTAATTAGAGTTCTATTTTCAACATTAATCCTAACAAGAAAAGGTACCCAACTGACAAAAAAACACCCTTCAAAGTTTTATACTCCTGATCGGTGCTTTTTTTACGAAAATATGAATTTGAGCCGATATAACAAACACGTGCTAACTATTTTTTTCATGGTTCAAACATGTAAGTAATCAAATAAGTCATAACTAGCAATTAGCTTGAAAAAAAAATTCTTATGAAGTTAGAGAGGTTTAGTCACTTTTCAGGGTTTAGACATTTTCTCCAAATATGTTGTCATCAGCAGCTAAAAAAAATACGTGTGTTATTTTAGACTGCTCTCTAACATAATCTATACATATAATAAATCTGTAACAAGTCGGTGTCTGTACATTGAAGATATTTGAGAAAAACTGACACTAGGGCTATTTATTAGCGCAATAGAACCCAAAACAATGATTTTTAGAATTATTGTCTGTTTGTCTGTTTGTCTGTGCGTTTGTGCGCGCTAATCTCAGAAACGGCTTAACCTAGAAGGATGCGGTTTTCACTGATATGTTGGTATTTTTTTGGATTAACATTTAGTGTTTGCTTCATTTGAATCGGTTCACAAATAAGAAAGATACGTTTATTTTAAGAATTTATCGAACTGTTTTTATAAGAGTTGTTATTATGAACGCGCTAATCTCAGGAACTACTGCTCCGATTTGAAAAATTCTTTCAGTGTTAGATAGCCCATTTATCGAGGAAGGCTATAGGCTATATATCATCACGCTAACGGAGCGGAGCGGAAGAATGTTTCCAAATTGGGGGTTTTTGAATTGAAACTTATATATCTCGGGAACTACTGATACGATTTGAAAAATTCTTTCAGTGTCAGATAGCCCAGTTAGATAGGGCGGATTGGGAGCGGGTGGGGGGGCGAGTTGGGAGCGGGTTGGGGGCGGTTTGAGAGCGGGTTGGGGGCGGGTTGGGAGCGGGTGGGGGAGCGAGTTGGGAGCGGGTTGGGGGCGGGTTGGGAGCGGGATGGGGCGGGTTGGGAGTGAGTTGGTGGCGGTTTAGGAGCGGGTTGGGGGCGGGTTAAGAGCGAGTTAGGGCGGGTTGGGGGCGGGTTGGGAGTGGGTTGGGGGCGGGTTGGAGGCGGGGTGAGAGCGAGTTGGGGGCGGGTTGGGGGCGGGTTGGGAGCGGGTTGTGGCGGGTTGGGGGCTGTTTGGGGTCGGATTGGGAGCGGGTTGGTTTATTATGAAGTTTCACTTCTTCCGGAAGGATCTAAGGAGAGCCATAATTGATGAAAAAGCAAATTGGATAAAAAATAAGCTGCCCAAATTACTAATTCTACGCGGACGGAGTCGCGGGCAAAAGCTATACATTATATGTACGAGTCATATAATATAAATATAATATATATATGTGTGTGATATAATATATATCATAATAAATCAAATCTGACTCGTAGAGTTGGGTACCTTTTCCTATACTTATATACTTGGAACCAATTTTATTGAAATTTGGCAAGGATAAAGTTTTTACTTTACGGAATAAAAATAAGCTTCTTTGTGAGTATCAGCGGGATAACGATAAACTGATTTCCGCGCTGACGAGGTCGCGATTAACAGTTAAAATATAAAAAAGCCGGTCAAGGGCAACTCGGACTCGTACACCGAGAGTTTCATAACATAGTAAACTTGTACGTAAATAAGTACGTTAGTAAAAGATAAATCGCAAAAAAATATTTCTTTTGTAATGGGGCAATAAATTAACAGTTATGGATTTTTTCCCTTAATTAATATATAATAAATAATAAATAAATATTAGGGGACACTCGTACACAAATCGACCTAGTCCCAAACTAAGAAAAGCTTGTACTATGGGTACTAGACGACGATAAACATACTTATATAGATAAATAAATACTTAAATACTTACATAGAAAACATCCATAACTTTGACGACCAAATGGCCTAGTGGTTAGAGAACCTGACTATGAAGCTTGAGGTCCCGGGTTCGATTCCCGTGCCGGGGCAGATATTTGTATGAAAAATACGAATGTTTGTTCCCGGGTCTTGGGTGTTTAATATGTATTTAAGTATGTACCTATCTATATAAGTATGTTTATCCGTTTCCTAGTACCCATAACACAAGCTTTCCTAGCTTACTTTGGGACTGGGTCAATTGGTGTGAATTGTCCCGTGATATTTATTTATTTACTAGCTTTTGCCCGCGACTCCGTCCGCGTGGAATTAGTAATTTGGGCAGCTTATTTTTTTTTGTCCAATTGACTTTTTCATCAATTATGGCTCTGTTCCTCGATATAAAAAAATTACCCGCCCCCCCCCCCCCCCCGAACTCCCCGCACACCCGCGTTTACATTCAACACCGTACTCCCAAGTCAAGCGTGCCTATTGAAGTTTTACTTCAAAAACCCCTGATTTTGAAACATTCTTCCGCTCCGCTCCGCTCTTATTGGTGTTAGCGTGATGATATATAGCCTATAGCCTTCCTCGATAAATGTGCTATCTAATACTGAAAGAATTTTTCAAATCGGAGCAGTAGTTCCTGAGATTAGCGCGTTCAAACAAAAAAACCTGTTCGATAAATTCTTAAAATAGACGTATCTTTCTTATTTGTGAACCGATTCAAATGAAACAAACACTAAATGTTAATCCAAGAAAATACCAACATATCAGTGAAAATCGCATCCTTCTAGCTTAAGGCGTTTCTGAGATTAGCGCGCACAAACGCACAGACAAACAGACAAACAGATAAACAGACAAACAGACAATAATTCTAAAAATCATTGTTTCGGGTTCTATTGCGCTAATAAATAGCCCTAGTGACAGTTTTTCTCAAATATCTTCAATGTACAGACACCGACTTGTTACAGATTTATTATATGTATAGAATAGATAGATAACTCGGGGAACAAATATTCGTGCTCATCACACAAATAAATGCCTTTACCGGGATTCGAACCCAGGACCTCTTGCTTCGTAGGCAGGCAGGGTCACTACCAACTAGGCTAAATCACGCATAACTTTTTACAGAGTAGTCCGATTTTGATGATTTTTTTTTAATTGGAAAGCGTATACCCCGAGGGTGGTCCCATTTAAATTTGGAAATAATATTCCTACCCTAAGGGTAGGAAAACAGGGGATGATTGACTAACTTTTTACAGAGTAGTCTGACTTTCATAATTCTTTTTTATTGGATAGGGTATACCTTGAAGTTGGTATTATATAAATTTGGAAAAAAAAATTACCCCACGGATGGGAAAAAAGTATAAAATAAAAACTTTTTAACAAAAAAATTAAACAGCCGAAAAAACTGAAAAGCAAAAAATAACACCTTTTTTGTTTGACCTTAATCTAGATACCAGTTTGAAGTCGGTGGCTCAGCACTAGCCAGGAGGAGTGCACCTTTAATCTTCTACCTGATTGGCTTCTATCACTCCTCCTTGTATTGTGCTGTAATACTTTCCTTCATTTCAATTTTCATGCTTCTAGATCTGTTATAGATTTTGATTCCCCTCCGAAATATTAAATAACTCTCCTTCGACAGTCAGGTGAAAAAACAGGGCTCAAATAGGCGTATATTTAGATCGCGTTGATTTAAATAGAAGCTTGATTTTTTTTAACAGCTTTATGGACCGTAGACATATTTTTAGGGTTCCGCAACTCGAAAGGAAAAAGCGGAACCCTTATAGGATCACTTTGTTGTCCGTCCATCTGTCTGTCAAGACCCTTTTTCTCAGGAACACGTGGAGGTATCAAGTTGAACATTATATCAAATACTCAAGTCTACGGTCCCTTGGAGCTGTGAAAAAATCAAACTTCTAAGTCAACGCAATCAAAAGATACAGCCGTTTATGCCGCTAATTTCCGCAAATTTTCGAAACTCGCAAGGGAATCAAAACGTACAGGGTACTTCCCGTGAACTCAGAATCTTGAAATTTGGTACGAAGCAACTTATCATAGCACAGATAAAGGAAAAATTGCGAAAAGCATAAATTTTTAACGCAATCAAAAGATAAAGCCTTTTATGCCGCAAATTTCCGCAAATTATCGACACTCGCAAGGGAATCAAAACCTACAGGGTACTTCCCGTGAACTCAGAATCTTGAAATTTGGTACGAAGCAACTTATTATAGCACAGATAAAGGAAAAGTTGCGAAAAGCATAAATTTTTAACGCAATCAAAAGATAAAGCCTTTTATGCCGCAAATTTCCTCAAATTATCGACACTCGCAAGGGAATCAAAACCTACAGGGTACTTCCCGTGAACTCAGAATCTTGAAATTTGGTACGAAGCAACTTATTATAGCACAGATAAAGGAAAAGTTGCGAAAAGCATAAATTTTTAACGCAATCAAAAGATAAAGCCTTTTATGCCGCAAATTTCCTCAAATTATCGACACTCGCAAGGGAATCAAAACCTACAGGGTACTTCCCGTGAACTCAGAATCTTGAAATTTGGTACGAAGCAAGGTCTTATAGCACAGATAAAGGAAAAATTGCGAAAAGTATACATTTTTTTGTCTGTCTGTCTATATCAGTAACCAATCTACAATGATCCCACACTGCGCACATTTTGCTTAGGAGCAGGGGTCTGCTAAGACTGGATGTCATAGATACATATAAATTTGTACGGAACCCTCGGTGCGCGAGTCCGACTCGCACTTGGCTGGTTTTTTAATATTATTTTGACTTGATACTGCAACGTATTCCTGAGAAAAAAGATCTTCACTGACATATGAACAAACGGACATCAGAGTGACGCTATAAGGGTTCCGTTTTACCTTTAGAGGTGTGAAATCCTAAAAACATTGAATTACGCGTACATACTTTGTGTTCGCCAATTAAATTTAAAAATTAAATGTATATGTCAAATAATTTGACTGCAGAGCCAGCTACATACATGTTTTATCTTCAAAATTATAAAACATTACCCTGTCAAACCCCTTGTATTCTTTGACTTGCGTAGATACTTCTAACTTGTTTTGTGGTGCTCAGAACGAATCAAGTTATTATACAATACTTGACCTGCTGTGAGTTTTTACTTACTGAAGTTAAGAAATATTCTACGAAATCAACCAGTTAATTTTCTCAGTGATAGCAGGCTAATTATAATTAATTACTTTGGTCACCGACCTCCGGCATAAATTCACCAAAGAATTTCACCTCTTTCTTGAGACTTCGCCGTTTTGTGGTTACCTTGATTACATCTACATTTTTTGTAAAAAAAACTCTATCGCAGTTTACGTGATGTATATTCTTCGAAGGCACAACCTGGAGGTATAGGTTCACAATATTATCATGTTTTGAACTGTCGTGATTTTCACTCATAAAATATACTTTCAGTCGACTCGTGACCACTGCAATGTGGCCGAAACGTTGAGATATTTATTACTTGTTTTGTTCAACCCTTAATAAGGCATACTACCACAGAATCAAAAGCAGCAGCAGCTATCGAATACATAGGTACCTGATAAAGGATTTTTTAAAGCTAGTAGTAATTTCAATGATTACAGTGGATTTTGTGACTTATGACCAAAACCATAAGGTTGAATTTCCATGTCAATGCATGTGGTCGCTAAATCGCCTCTACCTTATTAAGAGTTAACGTGATAAGTCCTGTTAAAACCTGTATTTTTATCCACTCCCGTCTTTATTCACCTGAATAGTTTAAGACAAAGTTTTTTTTGTCAATTTTCACGGAAACTCCGTCAGGAAGAAACTGGTGAAAGTCTACATCTGGAGTATTGCCCTCTACGACTGCGATACGTGGACCATGACCCAACCAAAGAGACAGAGAGAGATTGGAAGCGTTCGAAATGTGTTGTTGGAGGAGGATGGAAAAGATCAGCTGCTGGACTAAAAGGAAAAGTAATGAGGAAGTTTGAAATATGGTTAACGAAAAAAGATCTTTGTTGAAAATAATTGAGAACAAGAGAGGGAAGATGTTAGGTCATCTCTTACGGCACAATAATTATATTAAGACTATAATAGAAGGAAAGGGTGTACTGCCATTTGGCAAATTATTTTTCCCAAATAACTTATCGCAATAGTTTCATTTCCCAAACGAATGTTTAGCAAAGTTACATTTCACATTTTATTCATTTGGTCAAGTCATCATTTGGCAAAGTTTCACTTCGTCAAGATTTTATTACGCAAATGTTTATTAAGCAAATGTTTTATTTTGTCATAAATTACATGCCAAAAAAATGTTTGCCAAATTTGTCACTTCCCATGCTCAACTCATTTCCCAAACGAATATTTTGTTGCAGATATACAATAGTAGGTAACATTGTTAGGCATATCGCCGGCAGCGAGCGAGCGAAGCGAGCGAGCAAGACCTTTCAGGGCAGAAGCGACTCGGACAGGTTAGGTTCAGAGGCTAAGGCGGGAGCGAAGCGTAGCGTAGCTCCCGCCTTAGCCTTCGATGTTAGGTATTTTTTTATGACAGCACAGAAAAGGATTATTACTTATATTATGAAATGTCATACAACCATGACATTGAATGTTTTCCATGCTTTAATGTAGTAGTCTTAGATGCAGTACACTTCTTCACTTTATCCCGCCGTAATTCACAATACCAGTATTATTAATTTTTATCCTACGCACTACTCAAATGGGGATATAAACCGTATGCCATGCAATGTTTTGGGATTGGTATGTTATGCCAAACGATACATTTGCCAAAAAAAATTTGGGAAAATAGAACATGACCATGTTATTATTTGCTAAACAATCACTTGCCAAAAAAGAGGTTTGCTGACTGTAAAATTGCGATAAGTAGTTTTGACAATTGAGTTTTTGCCAAATAAAAATTTGGGAAAAAAAGTTTGCGATGTGATACTTTGGTAAACATTGTTTGTCAAACATTAGTAATCCAGAAGGAAAGATAGAAGGGAAAACGAAAAGGATAAGACCAATATATAAATAAATAAATAAATAAATATCATGGGACAATTCACACCAATTGACCTAGTCCCAAAGTAAGCTTAGCAAAGCTTGTGTTATGGGTACTAAGCAACGGATAAACATACTTATATAGATAAATAAATACTTAAATACATAGAAAACATATATATGGAGCAAATAAAAGAAAAAATAAATGTTTTATTATATAAAGAAGTGAAGGAAAGAGCGGTATGTAGAATAAGCTGGAAACTACTCCACCGACAAGAGCCTAGCTCTTAAATATTATGATGATGATCACGGAAAGTCATCAACTGCGCTGGACGAGAGTTCCACAATGATCAGTTCCACGCTGCCCGCATCTAACTGGTTCCTGCGACCTTTATCAGATCAATGGTCCATCTTATTAAAAAACTTCCTTCGCTACGACTTCTGATTCTCAGTCACCATACGAACATGCGTTATTTTTCATCCTAGATTACAGTAGATTACAGTAAATTCTGGCAAAAAAAAAAACAAGTTTAGTGAAAAATTTCTCGATCGACTTGAACTCGAAAGTACTTAGCGACCAAACACTTGAAGACGTGAGTGGATGAAGGGGGTATGTCGCATTTTTTCATTTTTGGTTTTATGCCATAAATGAAGGTTTTAAGTCATAATGCAACACCCAAAGCCTTCAGTTCTCATGTTTTTAAAGTATAACAGCTTTAAACCCAGTGCATGAAGGAACTATGTACAAGAATAAGTTACGTTCTTGGTGAATGAACGTGCTAAGGGCACATGGCTCTAGAAGTGGTTACCAGTTTGCGAGTGAATGTAACAGAAGAAAGTGCTATGTACGCACCTAGCTCCTTCATCCATGTTATGAGACAAACTTTTATTTTATCTTATTCTGACATATCCGATATCCCAAGAAAAAAATAAAACATTAGGGATCAGCTGAAATTTATAAACTCTGAATGCATGTATTTTTACAAAGAAATTCTACTAAATTAATAAATTTTGTTACAATAAACACTTTCATTTATTTAACTTATTTTCTTTGCAGAACAGCTTAAAGGAGAAAGAAGGGGTTATGTACTTTTTTATATAAAAAAATGTTTTTTAAAAGCATTTATTAAAAAAATCAATAGATCAGGCTATTTGGTTGATTTTTATAAAAGTAACAATACCCTATTCAATTTAAAAACAAAATTACAACGTAAAAACCTTTAACTGCGATTTACTCGAAATAATGTTTTTGTGACATACCCCCTTCATGTCCACTCATGTCTTCACTTATTTTGCTAAGTATTTTGGAATTACAAGAATTTATTCCACAACATTTTTAGTATCTATGGTAATGTTAATGTAGCAAAATGGAATAAATACTTTTATTTGGAAGCTTGAATTACTTTTTATGAGCTAGCGTGCAAATTAAGTATTTTCGTGTAGACACCTCGTCTCTAACAATCGACATCTTGTATTATACAAATCTTTTTTAAATAAAGTACCGTATTTTTCTCTACTTAGAGAATCCTCGGTAAATCGTCAACTTGCTTGTAGTGAAGTTTCTTATGTCTCAAAACGAATTAAGAACATTTTGTACCTGTTTAAAACTTTCAAATTATTTACAAGATAATACGAGTCTGTTTCCCCAAGTTTTGGAATGTCAAATCATTTATTAATCTACTGCGCCGGACGGCCTGTCGACCAATTTCACCTTAACTGACTGTCCTTCAAGTAAAACTTAATTATCAACTCGTGGCAACTTCAGCGTTGAATGTTTGACCCTCTTTTTAGGTAGTTCAATTTTAAAATGTTCAAACTGTTGACGAGACGCTGTAGATAAGATCAAGTTTAGTTTAAGTAGTATTTCCACTACTAAATAGAAACGAGTAAATACTATAAACAAACGAGAGGTGAAATGTTAGATTATTTTAGTGTTTAGCTTTAGGAACACTCTTTCTTAAAGCTTAAAAATATCACAGTATATTTGCTGCCATAAAGACGGGTCAGATAGATAAAGAACTTTAAATTATGCAGAGAAAAAACCTAAAACTAGTGGATCCTACAAATTAGGTACAAACGTTAAACTTAAAAATATTTCTAATTCTTTCCAATTGTTTAAGGGCATTAAAAAGATCTAAGTGATAATTTGAATTTGCCCTAATCATTTTATCATAAAAGTATCAGTAAAAAATTAACGTTCCAAATTGAAAAGTCACTTTCCCATCGCACCCATAACATGAAAGCATCTCGCTTAGCCAATTACGCTGCCTTCCCTTTCAGCAGTTGCCAAAGTTACAGTAACATTTAATAATTAATATAATTAAATTTAAACGTATCGGACTTTGTACTTAAGCTTATTTAAAAATTTAGTGCAAGTTCTCCGGTGGAGTTGGGAGAGGGCCCCCTACGAGCGCGAACCTTCACTCTTAATTATTACTTTGCGAAAATTAAGACTGTCGTTTAGTCCAGAGTGCCCGGAGGTTGCGGCTCTCTTTCATTTATCTAAATGTGCTTTATCTTTGAAAGCGTGCCGCGAAACTTTTAAGGCATAGAGAGGACGTGTATCTAAATAAAATTTAAGTTCATTTCGTTTTGTGCGTGCGAAGGGTTTTTAAAATAGATTGTTGTCTTCTAATTTGTCTGTTATTTGTTTTACTGATTGTTTTTCTTAGGGTTTCTTATGTAAACAATGACGAAGAAACTCTTATAAGACCAGTTCATTGTCCGTTTATTTGTCTAGCTGTCTGTCTGTCTGTCAAGAACTTATTTCTCATTATCGAGTTGAAGTATAAAGTTGATAAATAACAAATACTTATGTCTGAAAGCCCTTGGAACTCTGGTAGAAAGAAGTTTCTAAGTTTACGCGATCAAATGATTCTAACCTTTTGAAGAGGTAAGACCTCAAAGCACGAAAGAGTAACAGTTCGAAAATCACTTTATCCACAAAGAGTAACTTTGTTTTTCATAGATAATGTCATGCATGTAAACCCTTTATTGTATAAAAATAAAGAAAGAAACACAATAGGCAAAATAAAATGTAATACATGTACAAAGGTGAACTTATCTCTTTAAGGAATTTCTACCAGTCAAACTTAGAGTAAATGACAGGTAGATGTAGTAGATTTAGGTGCAAATCTTAATATATAAAAGAAGAAACTGACTGACTGACTGACTGACATATCAACGCACAGCCCAAACCACTGGGCCTAGAGATACCAAATTTGGCATGTAGGTTCCTTTTAAGGTCTAGGGGTGCACTAAGAAAGGATTTTTCAAAATTCACTCCCTAAGGGGGTGAAAAGGGGGTTCAAAGTTTGTATGGGGAAACAAGATTAGTTCGATTATTTTATTCGAAACTTCACAGAAGTACTCCTAATAATAAATGAGTAAACACGTGTTTCAGGTTTTTTGAGAATTCAACCCCTAAAAGGGGGGTAAGGGGTAACAAAGTCTGAAAATCAACATGGGTGTTGTTTCTATGGTTTATCGGGTCGCTGGTTATGAAAACAACAACGGTTTTAAAATCCGACGTGGCAGACGTAAAATACCATCTCCCTGGATGGGGTGCGATGGAGTTGAAATGTCTAAATATCAATATGGGTGTCGTTTTTAAGGTTTTGCCCAAACCACTGGACCTAGAGACTTAAAATTTTGCACATAGATACCTTATACAATGTAGGCATCCACTAAGGAAGGATTTTTGGGAATTCCCTCGGGAACGGGAAAAACCGGGATTTATATATTGGATTCCGAGTGACCCTATCTCAGTAACTATAATAACTAGACTCTTCAAATTTGATACACAAGTAGGTATTACATTATTTAAAACATCAATTTCAGGATTTTTCAAAATTCCCACGGGATAAGAAAAAACGGGATTTATATATTCAGTTCAACGGGATCCTATGAACTATAATTACTAGACTCTTCAAATTTGGCATAGATGTAGGTAATTATAAATTCCCATGGGATATGGAAAAAATGGGATTTTTCGTTTAACTGGTCGTAGAAAGCTGAAATTCGGCATGTAGGTTGTTTGGGGAGTGTTGAGCTGGATTGAGAGAGGACTTTTCAAAATTCCTACGGGAACGGTAAAAACAGGATTTTTCGTTTTACAGGTCGTAGAAAGTTGAAATTCGGCATGTAGGTTGCTTGGGGAGTGTAGATGAGCATTGAGAGAGGACTTTCCCATATTCCTACGGGAACGGGAAAAACGGGATTTTTCGTTTTACTGGTCATAGAAAGCTGAAATTTGGCAAGTGGGTTCCTTGGGGAGTGTAGAGCTGGATTGAGAGAGGACTTTCCAAAATTCCTACGGGAACGGGAAAAAACAGGATTTTTCGTTTTACTGGTCGTAGAAAGCCCAGCCCAGCCATCTCATCATCTTGGAGAGTGTAGAGAAGCATTGAGAGAGGACTTCCCAAATTCCAACGGGAACGGGAAAAAACGGGATTTTTCGTTTTACTGGTTGTAGAAAGCTGAAATTCGGCATGTAGGTTGTTTGGGGAGTGTCGAGGAGCATTGAGAGAGGACTTTCCAAAATTCCCACGGGAACGGGAAAAAAGGGCTTTTTCGTTTTACTGGTCATAGAAAGCTGAAATTTGGCAAGTGGGTTCCTTGGGGAGTGTAGGGGAGCATTGAGAAAACATTTCTCGAAATTCTTACGGGAACGGGAAAAAACAGGATTTAGCGTTTTACTGGTTGTAGAAAGCTAAAATTTAAAAATTCATAAGTACTGTAAGTAGGCTGCAAAGGGCACTTTAACCGACTTCTAAAAAAGGAGGAGGTTAAGCATTCCACTTTATGATTTTTTTTATGTAGGTATGTTCACCGATTTCTCGGTCAATTGTGGACCTGCTTGCTTGCTTGCCGGTATGCTTGCTTGCTTGATATCTTGGTTCTTTGGAATACTCATAGTACACGCGAGCGAAGCCGCGGGCAAAAGCTAGTATTTACTATAAAGTACAAACTTATCTTTTGCTGGGTTTTAAATTTGTACCTATTTATGTAGGTATAGGTCAGTGTACGAGTCCGAGTCATACTTGACCACATTTAGATAAAAAAAATCTTTATTGTAGACCGATTTATAAATATTATTATATCTTAATTAGTTTAATAACACAAAAACAAAATTAGTAATACATACGCGGTATGTTAATACTCTAAAAACCACGTAATCAAATTTTGGAACCATGCTTGCTACGAATGTAGAAAAGTGGAAACTAGTAGTATTTCGACAGTTACACTGTAATGGAAACGTTGATTAAGTGGTTTCCTTAACCATTTTGATTTTAAAATAATATTTCTATTCAAAATGCACGGTGTTTGTCTTTCTAGTATTTTTATTAGAGTTAATTCAGCTGTTAAAATATTAAAGGAAAGTACTTCAACTTACTCCGAGTCTCATTTTCATTATTTATCTTTAGAAACATATTTAAATAATGGTGATTCTAATTAGAATGATATTAATTTTCACCTTGAACAAGTCGAATAAATAATTCACCCAGACTTATTATCATTAATTATTTAATAGCAATTTGAACTGTAATGACTATTTCATCCATTTTGTTTCTAGACTTCATCCTCCTAACTTTTTGTCCACGAAAACTCTACTATCTATATCTATACATATAACAAATCTGTAACAAGTCGGTGTCTGTACATTGAAGATATTTGAGAAAAACTGTCACTAGGGCTATTTATTTTATTAGCACAATAGAACCCAAAACAATTGTCTGTTTGTCTGTTTGTCTGTGCGTTTGTGCGCGCTAATCTCAGAAACGGCTTAACCTAGAAGGATGCAGTTTTCACTGATGTGTTGGTATTTTCTTGGATTAAGAGGATACGATGCGCACCATTTCTCCATACAAACGTAATCCCCTGTTTCCTCCCTGGATAATAGATTTAGAGCCAAATTTTTTTTACTGTGTAATCTGTATCTACCATAGCTATGCCCCTATGTTTCGTTTTTTTCCATATTTCAATTAACATAAGAAATATGAGCTTTCCAAAACTGAAAAAATTGCCCAATTTCAACGTCATTTTCAGACAATCATCAGAAAAGAATCCCTCACATAAACAAAAAAAGGAAAACATAGGGGCATAGCTAAATCTGTCCTCTAATTATTTTTGAAAAAAATAATATTATAGGTCCAGTTTTCGAGAAGAAAACAGGGGATTACGAAATGCTGTTTTGATAAATTTTACGCGCCTATTAACGGTCTGAGCTGCAGTTGTCCCGCTCTCGCTGTACTGACACGGAGGGGTTCGGGCGAGACAGCGACATTTCATTAAAATACCTATTTCTCAAAATTCTCTCAGCCATCGTACCCTCTTAACATTTAGTGTTTGTTTCATTTGAATCGGTTCACAAGTAAGAAAGATACGTCTATTTTAAGAATTTATCGAACAGGTTTTTTTGTTTGAACGCGCTAATCTCAGGAACTACTGCTCCGATTTGAAAAATTCTTTCAGTGTTAGATAGCACATTTATCGAGGAAGGCTATAGGCTATATATCATCACGCTAACACCAATAAGAGCGGAGCGGAGCGGAAGAATGTTTCAAAATCAGGGATTTTTGAAGTAAAACTTCAATAGGCACGCTTGACTTGGGAGTACGGTCACAGAATAAGTAATAGTACCTACTAACGTACAGAAGGATCACTCTCGAACAAAGGTCAACTTTAGGTATAAAAACTTTCCTACTCCTACTGCGTGCACGCGAAATTAAAACTTATCGTGTGATACGAGCGTTCATATTCCGTTGGGCACCGCTGATCCGAAACCAAGGGCACAGGGTTCCCACTCGCCCATATTTGGTAGGTATATAAATCAAGAAAGATAACAGTGTGTATTAATTCAGTAAACTGCCTTTAGTATATTTCAAACTAAATACAAACTGAAATATAGATGCACAGAAAAAACCCCAGAAAAAAGACCAATGCTGGGAATCCTTTACCTTTAGTATGTAAGTAAGTTATTTATAATATCGTTTAGAAGTCATTGTTTGTTGCAAAAATCACAGAAAAAAAAGATGCTTAATTACGCGCGACGCGGCTAGCGTGCGAGCTGAAGGCCGCACGACAACCTACTGCCATACTCCTACCGGGAGGAGCGCCGGCCGAACATACCTAAGCTGCGGAGTGAAACCCCCCTGGTACGGTGGTGAATGTGAACGCGGGTGTGCGGGGGGGTGCGGGGGCGGGTATTTTTTTTTATATCGAGGAACTAAGGAGAGCCATAATTGATGAAAAAGCAAAAAGGATAAAAAAAAATCAGCTGCCCAAATTACTAATTCCATGCGGACGGAGTCGCGGGCAAAAGCTAGTCATAAATAAATATACTTAACACTATTTATTATTCATGTCACTACTCCACCGCACCCCTGTTCCCCGTACCGACGCCTCAAAGTAATGATGCATACTAGGCACTACATCCCGTTAAGTACATTACCTATTGTAAGTGTTCTTTGAGGTGCCTACATAGTGTCGAGGAATCTGAGCTCTTACTCTAATTATGAGACTTGTGTGTACGGAGCTTTATATTCTATTAGGTTTATTAGAGGCGTCTGTAAAGGGCGCCGGCGTTCGAGATAAAAGACATCTCGCTTGCTGCCAGTTCTTCTATTTCTTTTGACACAGTTTTGGAATTGCGCAACAAGTTTAAGTTTTTAATGTAAGTATTTATCTTCAAGTTCTAGTATTAGTTTAGCTTTGTAATTTAAATTTAACTACAAAATCACTACTTCACTAAAAAATACGTAATCTCTGTTTCTTAGGGCATGTCGTGTAAAAGACAAGGATCAATTTTCATAGATATTGAGAGCGCAAGCGCAGGAAGAACAGTTTAATCGGAGAAACCTTTTGCGGATTAACCAGCTCGAAAAGTAATAACTATGTAGGTTTTCATGATCATCCCAGCCTATATACGTCCCACTGCCGGGCACAGGCATCTCAGAATGAGAGGGTTTGGGTCGTAGTTCCCACGCGGGCCCTATACGGAATGGGAACTTCACACACACCATTGAATTTCTTCGCAGGTGTATATACAGGTTTCCATACGATGTTTTCCTTCACCGTAAAGTTCATGGTAAATTTAATAATTATGTAATTTCGCACAGTTTTGGAATGGAGACCACGGACTGGCAAGCGTAGCGTGGGACGTCCACCAACGAGATGGACGGACAATTTGGTGAAGGCCGCAGGTTCAGAGTGGATGCAAATCGCTTCCAATCGTAATGATTGGGCATCAATGAGGTAGGCCTATGTCCAGCAGTGGACGTCCTACGGCTGAAATGATGATGATGATGATGATGAATTTCGCACATAAATTTCCAAAGAACTCAGAGGTGCGAGCCGGGATTTGAGCCCACGACTCTCTCTGCTTGAGAAGCCATAGGTCAAACCGCTAGGCCACCACGACCTGTTCTAGGCCACCATGAACTATGTAGGTATTATATAAGTATTATGATTATATAAAACAACAGTCTTGGTCTTGGTGGTGACAACTTCAAGTCAATCTGAAATTATACATAGGTAATTTATTTAAACTTGGCAAAAGAAAAGAAAATCCGTAACGCTGTTACAGTTGAGACCCTAGTTTTGTTTAGATGTTTATTCTACCACAGTCCCTTTTCTAGGTATGTACCTATATGTGTACAAACGAACGTGACATGAGCGTAATCAAGTTACGCCGACTTCCACCAATTAAGGGAGTTTCTTATTAGATGGTTTGAAGGAGAAACTGAAATTCTGTGCCCTTTGTTTTGAACGCTTTCATCTAAATTAGAAGGTATTCGCCGAGTATTACATGGAATGTATCGGCATCGTCCGCATTTCATTACTTATGAATGTCCTATACAAACGTATAGATCTGTGTTCCTTCGTACATCACTTGATTGAAGACCACATCTCGGGTTATATTTCACGTCAATTTGTTCATATAATACAAAAATGAAGCGAAATATTAATGTGAAAAGTTATTCCTTGATTGTAATCAGGCATTAAATAACAATGTAATGTTAAATATTAATTTAATGGTTAACCAATTCCCCGTGAGATTTCATTTGCAGCGTGCAAATTGCGGTCGGCGTGATTTTCATTAATGTTGTGGCCGAATTTGGTATCGCGCGATTTGTGCGGGTATTGACTGGTTTAGCAGTGTATATGCAAGAACGTAATTTAAAGTTTGAGGTATAAATAAACAAAACACCTTTATTAATTTATGTTTTAGTCTAAAAAGCTCGACATGTTTCAAGCCTTTTAAGGGCCTACCCTTAATCACAATTCTGTAAGTAGTTTCTGTGATGTTTATGACAATGGGTCCAGGACAAGGGGAAGGTTCACTGCCTATCTTACTTTGTCTCAATCAACGGGTTAGGTATATTTTTACTTTTTTCTCACCTCTATGTAATTGTGTATACAATAAACGTCCTCATGAACATACATGCCTACACACATCATGCCTGTATTCCCAGAGGGGGGTAGGCACCGAAGCACGCGAAATACTACATTTACGTTTCGGTGCTAATTTTAGCAATGTTAGGTTTACCCCCTGTTTCACCATCCATTGATCAAATTTATTTGACGGATAAATGTGATGCCGTCTCTGTTTGTTTTGTTCGAATAGACGGAGACGGCATCACATTTATCCGTCAGTTAAAATTAATCTATGGGTGGTGAAAGAGCCCCTTAATGTGGTACAATAGTGACAAGGTACAATAATAGTGAATTTCATGAAACGGATCTTAAAGCCGTGGTGGCCTAGCGGTTTGACCTATGGCCTCTGAAGCAGAGGGTCGTGGGTTCAAATCGCGGCTCGCACCTCTGAGTTTTTCGGAATTTATGTGCGTAATTAAATTGGAAATTTACCATGAACTTTACGGTTAAGGAAAACATCGTGAGGAAACCTGCATACACCTGCGAAGAAATTCAATGGTGTGTGTGAAGTTCCCAATCCGCACTGGACCCGCGTGGGAACTACGACCCAAGCCCCTCTCATTCTGAAAAGAGGCCTGTGCCCTGCAGGTTAGGATGATGATGATGATGATAGATCTTAACAGAACCAGTACGGTAGTATACTTAAAAGCATCATACTGAAATACGGGCAAACATAGCAAAACTATAAGTGTTAAGTAGGTAGGTACTTTGTTTTTTTCTTCAATTTAAAATATTCAAACAAGCGTCGCGTCGTCTTTTAACGCTCCTTAGCTTGTATTTCAAGAGTGCTAAATTTAATAAAATTTTCACCCGAAGAAAATGTATACAAGTAAGATAAATGGAACGCTGTTCGGTTTATCTTTTCCTACTTACATTATGTTAACACACGTTCTTATTTTGAGCTATGTTTTTTGCTTCCCGTATGCATTTTCGTATGTTTCGGAGCGGCTGTCACACGCCCGCCTTGGCAGGAAGCTATTGTACTTAAACATATTTTCAGTCCGCGCGCACTTATAAATATTTATGAAAACCCTGTCCGAATTAAATCCAGTCTGAACGTTTACGACGTCGTATTGTTCTCGTTTCTGGGTTCCGTGGAAAGTTCGCAAACAGTATTATTGGCCCGCGGCGTCATTCAAAGTTGTTAAAGTAAAATCAATGACTGGCGAGAATCAACGAAAGGAATATTAGCCTTTGAGAGTCTTATTTGAGTAGCGCTTATTGGGTTGACTTGTTTTTATCGTTAAATACCAAAGTTTGACCAGACTTTTATTTGGTTTGTTTCTTTTTTAAGAAATAGAACATGGACCAAATATAAATAATCTCGGCTTTTTGGATACCTACCTACATACTCGTAAACTCGATCGATTTATTTTGTGTTGTGTGTTAAGTCGATTTAGTTTATTTGAACCGATAAACATACATAGAGACAGAACATTTACATGTGCTGAAATTTTATATCCAGCCTGTTTTTATTTTATCGGTGAAAATTTTACGATTTATCCTTGTTTTCACTCATGTACAAAATAAAACATTATAAGTACCTGACGTTGAATGATTAATGGTTTGTAGGCAAAAGTTTCATGCAACGAACAGTGTATTCCGGCAAATGATCCCCAAAATTGATTTCCGTATTCGAAATTCCACCGTCGGCTCAATCTGCCATGCGTTGACTGACACGTGGGTTATCTTTTGCAAATTCAGCCGCGCCAGAACTATGTATATTGTTTCAATAAACAGGCAGTTGAACTTGGTAGGCTGCTCTGCTCTGTATTAACATTCGGAACGATTGTTCGAAGTTTGTTTCAAGCAACGTGATTTCATTCGCAAATGTTTACCTTCAGTGCGTATTACCGTTCATGAAAGTTTCAACTCCCGCTTAACATTTGTGGGTAAGTGAATATTATTCAGGGACGCGTTTGCGATGCCTGCAACGCGCCCCTCAGCTGGGAATCAATAATCCTTTAACACACATCCTTCAAAATCCATTTATGAAATATCACATAAAACAGTCCACAGCCTATTTTATTTATTCTTACCCGTACGGAGACAGAAAGGAAGATCAAATAGCCTTTGTCCTCCCCCTCTTTACTTATTCAAACAAAATTACATATGCCCGCTTCTGGATCGCCATTGCCCGAAATTTTACGCGTCGGAGATAGTGTCATGAATATAAATCTATCGTAAAGGACACCGCAGAGAGGCTAGCCCAGTTTACGGTATAGCTCACTTTGCATTCTTTGTACAGCGGCCCTTTATGGTCGCTTTATAGACTTTGGTCCTTTTGCATAAAGCCTCAGCGCTGAGGAAAGTTTGCGTTTGCGAGAGTGGCGAGTCCTCCGCTTGAACTGCTTCGCTTACGACTATTTCGCCGGACACCGAGCTCCGTAAAAATGACCGGACTCTGTTTACCTTTACACCTTGTTTTATTGAAGCCATAAGCAACAGCTACTCGATGCAGACTAGGTGTCTCTCTTTACATTTTTTTGGGAATGTACTGCTTGTGCTAACTCAGCATGAGAGCTTTGAGCTTAGTTTTGAAGTCAATCAAGTCAACCATCACCATCGAGGGAAAAACAATTAAGTCTTTTTATAAATTTATAACAGTGCGAGTCTAACCAAAGTAACTAACATTCAGTGCCAAGAACCCGCTAGGCGTGATCTCTGTTCGTAGGCAGTTTCTGCTACAAAGCGGAAAAACGCTGCTACTGGTTACGAGCGTAGCGCGTAGCAATACGTGGCAGCGAATGTGTTAATGCACTGTAAATCCCTACTTATATTATAAATGCGAAAGTAACTCTGTCTAACTTCTTCTTACGCCTTTAAGCTTAAACCGCTGAAACGATTTAGGTGAAATTTAGTAAGTATGGAGATAATTTGAGACCCTGGGATAAACGAACATAGCGATAAGTAAATTCTTTGCATACGGAGTTACGGGCAACAGCTAGTAAAGAAATAAAAACACTTAGATATAATTTACTGAATCAGGTGTTACTTTGCGGAGGTCCATATTAATGAACTGAAACAATTACTTTGCTCACCCGCGAACTTGCCTTGCCTTGGTCGCGGGTGAGCGAAGTAATTGTTTCAGTTCATTCACACTTAGATATTTTAAATTGTCACCTAAGCAGACTACCGTAAAAGACTCGTGTATTATTAATCTGTACCAGAATGCCACAAATTTAATTAATAAAAATCATTTTCTCATCGGACGTTAGGTACTCTCCAGACACTCGGGAAATTAAAGCTGTGTCGGAAAAGTTATCCTGTACGACACTTTCTACACTTTGCTAAAATGTGTTACAGTCATTGTATGAAATGTACGGGCTTGTCTTAAAAAACTATCGACTAACAGTAACACTTTAAAAATAGACGAGCAAGAAGGTTTCAAGATGGTTAAAATCACTGCTGTCAACGGACCTGACAACCTGCAATATCCAAAAACGGACCTGCAATATCCAAAAAATCTTTCCTCAGGACAAATTGTTTCCACTTATGCCTCTAAACACTCACAAAGTGAACTGTTACAATTTATCAGCGTATAAAATAAAGAGGAAGGAAAAGTGGGGCTCGCTCGATGTTTAGTGCCTCAAGCGATCTCTGTTAACTATTAATCCTATTTTCTCTTCGCGGAGATAACGAAACTCATTTAAGATATCTCGCGATCGCTCCTTTCAGGCGTTTTAGGGTGCAGTGAGACCTGACAAAGGCGGCTGTGGAGTCGCGTAGTCACGTTGTTAAAGATTTTATTTGTTACTAACTGTTGCCCGCGACTCCGTCCGCGAAAAATAGGGACATAAAAAATAGCCTACGACCTATTCTCAGACCTACCGAATACAGAGAAAAAAGTTTCATAAAAATCGGTCAAGCCGTTCCGGAGGAGTTCCATAACAATCACTGTGACACGAGATTTTTGTATATTAGATAAAATATACGATTGCAAACACTGTTATCAAAATAATATCAATGTTAACTGTCGTTGACTATTGGCACTGACCACATAGGTAGTTAATTTATACATTTTGTGTCTTAAATTTTGGAATAAACCAATTGTATCATGTCACCATGAAATCTAATAATTGCTTATACACGTGATTTGTCCAGTCAAGGTAGTTTTACAGTATGATATCAAGCAAACGACCAATACCTGGCGAACACTTCCTGGAAAATTACTCTGTACTTATTTGTAGCCTTCTCACCAAGCGGTCTAGTTAATCAAGTCATCAATCAATTACTCAACGTTACGTAACCAGCATAATTATTGTCATCATCGTTAAAAACGCAAAAGCAGCACAGTACCTAGGCTGCCACGAAAGTTTTTAGCTGTATGAAAACTATAAATATTTTATTCTTAAATTGCATGATAAATTAAAGACAATTTATCTTATTAACCTCTTTGTATAGTGACATTGCAAACTGGCCAGTAACATTTTCTTTTTGATATTTTTTTGTTGACAATGTCAGTCCAGTTTTGTTTTTTGCAATGGAGCTCTCGCGAGAAGCATTTCGTGCTATGATATTCTATGACTATAAAAGTAACTTAACATTCAAGGAATCTCACAAAAATTTAAACGTTGCATTTGTGACGTCCGTTCCATCGTTAGCCACAGTTTCGTATTGGTACCGCGAGTTTAAACGGGGTCGAGAGTGCATCAAAGATGAGCCGAGACCAGGACGGCCGTCAAGTGCAGTAACGCCAGAAAACGTGATCAGAGCCGAGTGGTTGATTAAGGAACGAAGGAATATTACGCTTCGGGAAATCGAACATGAACTAGGCATTGGATCACCCGCAGTTTTAAGCATTTTACATGATCATCTTCGCGTCAGGAAGGTCGCGTCGCGTTGGATACCACATTTGCTGACCGAAGAGCAAAAAACCCAGCGTGTAGATTGGTGTCAGTTTATGCTCAGCAAATTTGACGGAGGCCATTCCCAGCAGGTTTCTAACATCCTTACTACTGATGAGTCTTGGATATACTGCTATGACCCCCTGACAAAGCAGCAATCTATGCAGTGGGTGTTTGAAGAAGACGGACCCGCCTTTAAAAATTGCTCGAGGCCGAAGTGTCAACAAAAAAATGATCGCCGTTTTCTTTCGTCGAAGTGGATCAGGGCTGTAATTCCACTTGAAGATCAAAGAACAGTTACTAGCCAGTGGTACACCGAAGTTTGTCTACCCCAAGCGTTCGAAAAACTGGGTGAGGAACGCCCAAAGAGCGGCATTCGAGGATTTTTTTTCCACCAAGATAATGCACCTGCACACATTGCAGCAAAAACAATGGACTTTTTGAACAGCACAGGTGTTCAGATGGTGTCGCATCCACCCTACAGCCCTGACCTGGCCCCGTGTGACTTTTTCTTATTCCCCACTGTAAAGAAAATGATGCGTGGCCGGACTTTCATGAATTCGGACGAGGCAGTACAAGAATTTGAGCGGCTTTTCTTCGACCTACCGCAGAACGCGTTTTTTAAGTGTATTGAGGATTGGTTTTTTAGAATGAGGCGATGTGTAGACCTTGGAGGGGTATATTTTGAAAAATATTAAAGTAATTTACAAAAAAAAATGAATGGTTTTGATACAGCTAAAAACTTTCGTAGCAACCCTCGTATACTTTAAAAGTACGCACAACAAAATGTTTTCTTGATGTTGCTGTTTTTTCAATGACTCTGTAACTAACTTTTAGGAGCTCTGTTAACTGAGGTGGCACCCACAAACCGTATCTACTTCCCGATGTTACGGACCGAAGACTTCTTTCTTCGCCCAACTTTCTTCTTTCCAGCGGCTTGCGTTACTCGTAGCATCTAATTTAAAAATTTAATTTAAAAGATAATAGTGAAATAAAAACTAGAAACAGCCACTCCATACCATCGCTGTTCTTTAATACGTATTCCGTCTTAAGAGACCAAAGGTTTCTCTTTATGTTTAATAAAGTTTTCTTCAAAGTGTCCTTAATTGAAAATTCAAATTTATGCATAAGCTCTGATTGTAGCGGGATGGCGAAGCAAGACACGGCCGTTTAAGATATTCAAGCCTTCCCTTGAGCGCGTTTTGGACAAATTACTCTAATGTATATAGGTTTTTAAAGCATATTGCGCTTTTCAGGCAAATTTTGTAAGCCTGAGAGTGACAGAGAATTTATTTTAATGGTTAGGGCATTTTTCTACCAAAATCGTCTTGTCTTGTCAAACCTAAGATGTTTTTTTACTAAGTTATCTAACTACATCTATTAAATAAAAGAGAAATGTTACTGAGTGAGTGACTGAAAGAGAGCACACTGCCTAAACTACTGCAGCTAGAGACTTAAAATTTGGCCGAAATATTCTTTTTTAATCAAAAATTCCGGAGAAAAATCTTTATAGGTGAGTTCATTGCAAGCTTTTATTCTGCTGGCCTTGTTAAAACTTGGTAGCTAAATTTGACCCACTTCTTGTTTTTTGATTGAGATTGATCCTAAAGATGGTAGCTGGAAAGTGGCCATAGGAACTCCTTAATAAAACGACATAACCTCATCGAGTTTGGTCTGGCAACCAGGGGCAAAATTTACAGTCAGATTTTTTTTGTTAAAAATGGAATTGAAGACATGAGTGGATGAAGGGGGTATGTCACAAAAACATTATTTCGAGTAAATCGCAGTTAAAGGTTTTTACGTTGTAATTTTGATTTTAAATCGAATAGTGTTTTGTTTCTTTTATAAAAATCAACCAAATAGCCTGATCTATTGATTCTTTTAATAATTGCTTTTAAATAACATTTTTTTTATTTAAAAAAGTAGATAACCCCTTCTTTCTCCTTTAAGCTGTTCTACAAAGAAAAGAAGTTAAATAAATGAAAGTGTTTATTGTAACAAAATTTATTGATTTAGTAGAATTTCTTCGTAAAAATACATGCATTCAGAGTTTATCAATTTCAGCTGATCCCTAATGTTTTATTTATTTTCTTGGGATAACGGATATGTCAGAATAAGATAAAATAAAAGTTTGTCTTATAACATGGATGAAGGAGCTAAGTGCGTACATACTTTCTTCTGTTACATTCACTCGCAAACTGGTAACCACTTATAGAGTCATGTGCCCATAGCACGTTCATTCACCAAGAACGTAACTTATTCTTGTACATAGTTCCTTCATACACTGGGTTTAAAGCTGTTATAGTTTAAAAACATGAGAACTGAAGGCTTTGGGTGTTGTATTATGACTTAAAACCTTCATTTATGGCATAAAACCGAAAATGAAAAAAATGCGACATACCCCCTTCATACACTCACGTCTTCAATTATTAACCCGTCGCACGACCAACAACATTTTTGTGCAATTTTTTCTATGTACCCTATGTTAAAAGGTGATCGAAACTGGTAACAAAAATTAGCAAATCATGAACAGTTATTTAAGTTAGTTAATTTCGACGGGTTAAACATGGAAGTTTTTTTTTCTTCTTAAAAAGTTTGTAAGTGGGGCAAGTAGCACAGTAGTCTACGAGTAATATTTGCACACAAACGTCGTGCTGACAATTTTCAACTCGTATAAACTGTGCGAACTTGCTTCTCGCAACGTAATTAGCCTCCGGTATTGAACGCTTAATGAACCCATCAGTCAATATCGATGACCCATTTTCTAAACAGTTTGACTAATAACTCTCATAATTACGGGCGATTAAGGAGCTTTGATTTACAGCGCAGATCAAAGTTATTTACGTAGACCTACTAGATGTCTGAGCTAAGAAACTAACTTTTGCTTGGGAGTTATCAGAGTTGAGCAAGTTTTGGTAATTATTCGATGCTTTTAAGTTATTTCTGGCATAATATTTTGACGATGCAGATTTTTAATAATGAGAACTTTATTATTAGATAACTTTACCATTTTTTTACCTATTAAGTGTTTGATGACCGGGTATTCCAGTGGTTAGAGAACCTGATCACGAAGCTTGAGATCTCGGGTTCGATCACAGATATTGTGTCAAAAAACGAATGTTTGCTGTCGAGTCTTGGATGTTTAATAATGTATTTAATTATGTATTTAAATAAATAAATGAAAAGTTTTATTTTTTATCTGGGTAACAGTTTATAATGTATGCTGCTGATTGCTGCCGCGCAATGAATAGAGGAAACGCTCGCCGTGTCGGCAGTTGCGCATTATCATTATCATGGCCAGGGGCCTGTTGCATAACAATGTACAACTTATATTACAAGCGGGACTCCCTTTCTAGTTAATATAACTGAAGCGAGAGTTCCGCTTGTAATATGAGTTGTACTTTGTTATGCAATTGGGCCCTGGCCGTTAAAAATAATGCTGTGCTACGAAATCCATCACGCGCTACATCAAACGAATAGGGCTGCTACGGCAATTGCTGTGGATACGCTACGACGTAGCCATTTACGTAGTAATTGGCTACTTTCCTAACTAGTCAGTCTTTTAGATTACCAAAAAATATTGGACACGTATTTTTTATTTTGTCAATTAAACTAAAAATTACGAAGATATGGCGCGTTGAAGTTTCGCGTGACGTCACTTGTTCCTACACTTTGTATGAGCGTTTTAGGAACAAGTGACGTCACGCCTCGTCACGTGGAACTTCAACGCGCCATATCTTCGTCATTTTTTGTTTAAGTGTCAAAAGAAAAATTACGTGTCTAATATTTTTTGATAATGTAAAATACGGAATAATAAGAATTATTATTTTTTTACCTAGGAAACATCCCTATTATGTAAACTTAACTAAAACTTTATTCAGCATACAATTTTCTGAATTCAGTAATGATTAATTGACATGCACTTATTATTTAGTAACGATTTAAAGGACAAATACTTAGAAAGGTAATACATAGATATATATATTGTGAAGATTGCCTGGAAGGGATCGCTCTGAAGGGATGAAGCAGCCTACGCCTTGTAAATTTTCTCCGTGCATCTATTTTCTGTATTACTTATTAAGTGGCGTTGAATAAACAGTTAAATATTGTATCGTATTGTAATAGTTACTTCTTATTTGTGAGACAAAATGAATAATTAGGAAACGCCTAATTATCAGTGGTTTTTTCGCGGCGATTATATTTGTATATAAAAAGTTACGGACATGTT
The DNA here is from genome assembly GCA_947859365.1 of Archips crataeganus. NCBI lineage: Eukaryota > Metazoa > Arthropoda > Insecta > Lepidoptera > Tortricidae > Archips > Archips crataeganus. Next base: position 11,257,061 of record OX402059.1, on the reverse strand, counting down.
ATAACAAAATGTATATTTTTTCAGTTATTGGCAAAGGCCTCGAAGTATAAAGTAAAAAAATAATGTAAATGTAACAGGATGTTTAGCAATTGGGTCATACACATTTTTTTTTGTTCGCGTCACTCCTGCGGACGTGGACAAAGTTAAGAGTGTATGTCCAGTATTTTTAAGTCAAGTCTCCATCGGCGTGTGGGACGCCTGACCAACTTTCGGCCCATTTAAATCAATCTTAAGTTTTGCTGACTTGTAGTCGTTAATTTTATGTCCACAGGAGAGAACTTTTGTTTCTTATGCTGTGTGTGACCCAATTATTAATAAGGGGCTTAACATTTTTGAGTGCAGTAAGTACCTTCAAATAACATTTACACCATAACTTCCATTTTAATCAAACCATTCTAAGGCTCCGTTTAATTTAAGTAAAGACTTTTGCAATAATTCATTTAATTTCAGAACGAGGCGCGACCAATGGGGCATGAGTGAAACAAATCGCCGTTTAATGATAATTTAGCGGAGTTCTACAAAATATCTGTTTCGGTGGGGAGTGACAATCGGGCCGCAATCTCGCAGTGCACCCTCTTCCGCACATAAATAATCGGACGACATTTATTTCATAACGCCGGAACTTTGATAGGCGAGCCTACGTGTGTTTCCTCGGCGGTGGGCTCTGATGGTTAATAATCCTGCCTATTAAGTATTATGTTTATGCGCAGGTGGTATGGCAAAATGGGTCATAGACTCCACACGGGCATTTTTGAATACACTTACGCGGAATTACTCGTGATGAAAATCGAAAATTGTTCTTAATTTGAAACACGAGAAGACAAAACGAAAATTGACGTTCTCATTATGTATTCATCTGAACTCTTCAGTGCACATTAAAAAAAATAAAAAATACAAAATTCCACAGAGCTTTAGATCTCTAGCTTTACTTTAGTAGAACACGGTTTTCTTTCTTTCTTTCTATTTTCTAAAAAAATAACAACTGTAAATTAATCTATTTAATATAATAAATTAAAATACAATGGGTATCGATGTCGGAGGTAAAAGATTCTCAAATCTGCGCTTCGCCGATGACATCGTTTTATTTTCCCAAGCACCGCAACAACTACAGTAAATGCTCCAAGATCTGAGCACGGCGACCATTGAGGTTGGACTCACAATGAACAGAGCAAAGACATAGGTAATGACCAACAGCGTGGAACGTAGAGTTACGGTGGATGGGCAAGACATACATCGTCGACGAGTATACCTATAGTTACTTGGGCCAGATAGCATCCTTCGAGAACAGACAGTCAAGGGAAATCAATAGGCGTACCGATAATGCCTGGAAGAGCTTCTGGTCCATGAAGACGCTAATGAAGGGCAACCGTCTTCTGTCACTTAAGTGCAAACTCGTCGACATGTCGCACGTTAAATCCAATACCGGCACTATCCAAAAATGTATATTTGTTCAGGAGAGACAATAATAGATTTTTGATGAATAAGATTAGTTACAGCGAACTGATTATGTACATGTTATGCTATATATTATTTTTATCTTAAGGATTAATGGTTGATTGTCTATTTAATGTAACAAAAAGAAATATTTTACATTTCTTAGATATTTTTATTAAATAAACAAAATTTTTGTGACATTCTTCCACTTAACATTTTTCATTTAATGCTAAAACTGTTACTGACTCTACAAAAATATATGAATAATCGAATTATTTTTTGTAGCTTACGTTATTATAGCAATTTTTATCTAATATAAATAAATCTCGTGTCACGGTCTTTGTTATCGAACTCCTCCGAAACGGCTTGACCGATTTTTATGAAACTTTTTTCTCCATGGTCAGTAGGTCTGAGAATAAATAGGTCGTAGGCTATTTTTTATACCCCTATTCTTCGCAGACGGAGTCGCGGGCAGCAGCTAGTCATTAAATAAAAAGAAAACAATAAGTTATTTAGTAAAAACAACTTAAAAATGTAATAAGTTCTGCACTTAGAAGTACTTTAACAAAAAATATTTAAGTTCGTATTTGACAAAGGCTGTTCGAAAAAGCAATTCCACGATCCGAAACATTGGAAGCCGATGATAAAGACGAGGAAGAAGTAGACCTAGAACTCGAAGAACTAACTGACTGACTTCGTTTGTGAGTATTGGAAGTTGAAGCCTCCACATTTTTGCGTGCGTTTCTGTTAGAAGTGAACTTGAAAACGTACAGGCATGATCTTGTTTTTTTAGTTCCGGATTAGTAATTGCATTTATATCTTGGAAAGTGTTAAAACTGAGAGAAATGGATAAGCTGTTGGAGCGTAAGCTTGAAGAGCTAACCGATCTTCGTCGTTTTGCTTTTCCGGAAGCGGTTGCGATATTGTAAAATTGGAAAAATCATTTCAATTATCCAATTAAACTCGCATACCCTTGTTGAAACCTACGCATGCTCTTTGTTTTGTCGACTTTCTTGTGCTAGTTCCAATATTTTATTATCTCTGGACATGCTAGATCCTTGAACAAAGAAAATAAAGCTTTATTTTTAACACTGAAAAACCATAATGTCATAAAACATTAGTTTTTTAACTATTAATAAAAAGAAAAAACTATCTATGAACTCAAAATTGTTAATAACGAATAAATAATAACAAAATAAAGATACTATTTTGTATATGAAACTACCGTGAGACTCACTCATAGTGAAAATAAACGGATCACTCACGTCTTAAAACGAGTTTAACTCGACATGTTTCGGGCTAATCCGTAGCCCTTCCTCTCGGAGTCGCACGTCACGGCGGCTGCCAAAAGTGCACGTTTGGCAGCCGCTGTGACGTGCGACTCCGAGAGGAAGGGCCAAAATTAGCCCGAAACATGTCGAGTTCAACTCGTTTTAAGACGTGAGTGATCCGTTTATTTTCACTATACTATTTTGTCTTTTTAGGAATAAGACTAATAACTTTCGCGTTTTTCCATTTTAAATTAACTGCAACAATGTATTTATTCGGGAATTGTCAGTCATATTTTGGTTTTTATTTTTTATTCAAATAACCGCAAGAGTGTTCCTTTCCGTAACCTGTCCATATTACAATTAATTACACTATGAAACTATATAGATGAATAAGTTACAAAATGACATTATGACCAAAATGACAGTATTCTATCAAAAAACTCGCAAAACTCACCTTTTGCTTCTATGGCACACCGTCATTAAACACAAATTGGCACTGTTCCACTTACAATTTTACTAAATATCGCTGAGTGAAACCAACTTTAAACACAAAGTGACACTGTTCCACTTATTATTTTCCTAATTGCCGCAAGTGACGTGTCGTTATCAGCATAAGGACAGCCTTGAACTACAAGCGGTGATCAACTTTGCGAAATGTCCTTCGGGTACCTACGCCATCTGGCGGAACCGATGCATATTAGAGTGTTTCGTTCAAATGACAGTGTAGCTTATCACAAGTGTCGTAAGATGGCGTAAAAAACAAAAAAAATGCATTTTTTGTATAGTGACGGTATTGGATTTAACGTGCGATGTGTATTCTTCCAATCTTACCTACGGCGCCCAGACTTGGTCATTAAATGAAGCTCAAAAGTCCAGGCTTAAGGTTTGCCAACGAGCAATGGAGCGCAGTATCCTGGGTGTTCGAAGAACTGATCGTATCAGAAACACGACACTGCTCTCCAAATCTCGTATTACAGATGTGTGTGTCAAAACCGCGAAGCTGAAGTGGGACTGGGCCGGACATGTCTGCCGAATGCATCCGGACCGATGGGCGCGAATCGTTACGGAATGGGTTCCGAGGGATGGCCAAAGGAGCAAAGGCAGACCCAAGAGGAGATGGTGGGACGACCTGAGCGCTTTTCATCTCGATTGGCAGGTGAATGCCCAGATAGGGAAGAATGGCGGAGGAAAGAGGAGGCCTTTGCCCAGCAGTGGGACATATTATAGGCTATAAAAAAAAAAAAATCTTTTCAACTGATCAAAAAATTAATTTTAGCTATAATTTCGTACCAATTCGCACATTTTTATCACTTTCGAATGATATTTTCAAGTGATGTGATTTCTGAACTCGGTACCCAGGTCGGGTGTGGATTAGATTTTTTTTGCAACTCGGCATGTTGTTCTTGTTACATTAATTACATTCGTTGGAGTTCCTATGAATACACGTCAATAAGTACCTATAAGTAAATAAGTTTCAATGAAATTCAGAAGTCGTAGCGAGACTTTTAAACAACTACTCCCTCCCAGTATTCGTAGGCAGTCCACAAAATGGACGTATAAGCAATTACTGTCTTCGAGTAGCACAAAACCAATCATCACCAAAATCCTTTAGATACTTATTCTTTTCTTCCGGAAATGCAACATCTCTAGCCGTTCAAATATCACAGCCAAAACTCACTAAAAGGTTATATATAAATCTAGTTAAACGTTAAGCACTCCACCTTAAAAGCCCTTGTTAACTTAAGTGTTTTAATTAAAGCCGTAGTATTTTTACTTGAACTAAGAGACAGCAGAATCGGGTCTAAAAGTCCTTTCACCGTCCCCCGTACGGAGCAGGTGGGACATTAAATTGTAAGGCTCGACTTTGCAACTTAATCCCTTTGGCCTTTTGTGTCGTTAATTTTTTCAGACATGTCTGTAGCAGTTATAAAAGCTGAAATAATTTAATAAAGGCGTTATATCTTTCCCGGGTCACGTAAGTGGGCGCTTCGGGGGGAAAATTACATTTTGTTTGGCCACGTCCGCGGCTGCGACATGGGACAACTCGGTTAGCGGTGTTCAGGATTCTTGGTAATTTTTTTCATATCTCGATCTCTGCAGACAGACGAGTTCGCTAAATCTCACTTTCGGAAATGTGGGTTCTTATTTTGTTGGCTTTTTTGAGTTATGTAATTATGTTTCTATGAGTATAATGTTTGTTTGTTTTTTTTTTTAATAATTTTAACATTTTTTTTACGTGACGTAGGTACCTTAGAATGATTCGTTAGTTAATATAATCTCGATATCCCGTGATTAATAACTTCAATAAATTTACCATATCACATCATGATTTCGGACGATGTTCATTATTCTAGGATCCCCTAAATTAAATCCAATATGTTTTATAAGAAAATTTATGAGTTACCTAATTACTAACATTTGGCCTAAACTCATTATAGAAAGCTGGAATGATGCATAGTAATTCCCTTTTTTGATGGACAAGGAACAAAAATCCTGCCTTATAAGGAATTTTGCAATGATATGATATCAGAATAAAAAAATAAAAAAACCTAGGAGCTGGAACAACAAACAACAAGCTGTAAAGTTAAAGATCAAATACTTCACGTATTAAGAAAGTGCATTTTGCTACCTTATCTTACGAAGTTCAAAATCCATTTGCCGAGGTTTTTTTAGTTAATAAAACTAAGAGCATTGCATGTGTAACAAAAGCACATAAAACGCGTTGTAATTTTAGGTAAGAACCATATACAAACATCCAGTAGAACTTCATAACTGTTATCGATTTTACTGCTGCCTTTAATTAAACGTGCAACATTGTCACCCTGAATACACTTAAAGCCTTTAATTTTCTCTAGAGCACATGCAACCACTACAGCACACACCCCTTCTCTACTTTGATACGCGTTTAGGATTTCCAAAACCACGTGACATTATTTCGACATTAGTAAAGTTCGCCGCTCGCAACTTCATACCGGGACCCAAAATAAAACGACGGAACAGAACACCCTCAATGTTAATTTTAACAAAAGACTTACATTATGACCGGAGTTGCGCTCAGCTCATCTTTACACTTCATTTTTGAGCTCCTCTTCGGGGTATGTATTACAATACCGAAGTACGAAAGGCCGAATGTATTTAAACATCGAATGGGTCAAAAGACCGACACGATTTTTTTCTGAAACCGTTAACTTTTTAAGATTGTTATAAAACAAACCTAACCTAACCTAATGGGTTCTGTACACGTATGATGCCGTTTTAATAAATTCTGAAAAGTTTACGGTTTTAGAAAAAAATCGTGTCGGTCTTTTGACCCATTCGATGTTTTAATACATTCTGTCTTTCGTACTTCGGTATTGTAATACATACCCACTCTTCGTAGGTAGGATGTGTTGACATCTATACACTTATTATAAAAATGGTTAGGAACGTATACCAAACCAAAGCAACAAAATTTACATAAAAAGATTCGACACTTGCGTTTGATTGTTTACCTACCAACCGACTTAATTGTCAACGGTGATAGTAGCATTCACAGAGCATTATTTTTAAACGACTTCTAAAGAAAATTCTATTACAAATCGTCAACGATAGCAATGAATTAATGCTTTGGAGCGAAAATTGTTTAGAGCGACGGAGCACCAGCAACCAAACATTTCTCATGATCATTGTGATTATTGACTGTCATATTTAAAAGCCGAAAGCGCAAGTTACCATCTCCTGTTATAACAACTTTGTCTTTTAACACGGTTTAAAGACAAACTACAACAGACCCGTGCCAGACCGTCGGTAAAATTTAGGTAAAATCTAGGGTAAAATGTCAGGCGTTTACAGTTTCAACAAAATGTTCTTTTGCTCTTAGCCAGGCGTTATTGGTATTTTATGTTTATTGTGATTTTATGTAGATATCATAAGCGTCCTACTTACTGGTCATCATTTTTTTATGTAGACAGAAATGAAACAGCCGCGACTTTGATTTTCAACTGGGCCCAAATAACCAATAATAAAAGTCTTTTGAAAAGTTGGGCGCGGTGGACAAGTTGGGAAGTGAACAATAACGACCGCCTTAGCCTAGTTGGTAGTGACCCTGCCTACGAAGCAAGAGGTCCTGGGTTCGAATGCCGGTAAGGGCATTTATTTGTGTGATGAGCACGAATATTTGTTCCTGAGTTATGGATGTTTTCTATGTATTTAAGTATTTATTTATCTATGTATATAAGTATGTTTATCGTCGTCTAGTACCCATAGTACAAGCTTTGCTTAGTTTGGGACTAGGTCGATTTGTGTTAGATTGTCCCCTAATATTTATTTATTTATTTTTTAATTTGGAAGTGGACAAGTTGGGAAGTGCTCAAGTTAGGAAGTGGACAAGTTGGGAAGTGGACAATTTGGAAGTGGACAAGTTAGGAAGTGGACAAGTTGGGAAGTGGACGAATTAGGAAGTGCTCAAAGTCGACCGGAGGGATTATAAAATATTGTGTATGAGGTTTACCAAAATTTCGATTCACACGATTTTTTTCAAGTCTCGCTATAGCAACACGAATCAAGCTTCAGCAGACTAACTCTTTCAGATGAAAAATTCCGCGTATTGCAGATGAGTATAATTTCTTAAAATCACAAAGTAAGCGAAATTCTCAACCAATTGTAAACGTGCCGACGGGCTTTTCTTCTAACATTACCTTGCCGAATTTGATCAAAACCAGTGACCGCAAACAAGTAGGCGGTTGGGAAATGACGCGTGGCCTCGCAATAATTCTACCTACGATCTTTTGATGTAGCTACGCGATGCGCGAACATTTTCCTATCACGACGTTAATACGGGTAAATGCGGGTAAAGAATACGTTTTGCGGTCTAAACATAGCCAGTCACGGCCGCCACGACGGGCCCGCGAATTCGCGGCTATAACACGACAAGCTAACAGTTTGAAGCGTGTTGTTATTTGGACTAGAATCGCTAAATAAGCGTAGGATGAAGCGCGTATTATTTTTTATTGCGGGGATTTAGGTCATCGTTTTTAACAATTTTAGTTAATTTGTTTGTTTGTTTGTTATTAGTTTGTTTTTATTAATGAACAGTTCAATTTTGTATCTTACACTTTACTGCGGCTTGGGTCTAATTTAAACAGTTAGTATTAATAAAATATGCCTTATCAATAAATAAACAAAAATGTAAGGTAGTTTTATATGTCAATAAAAATGAATTTGTGTGGGGTAGTTTAGGAAAATAAAAATAAAGTAACATTAACATTTGCTGGTTTAGCAGGTTTAGAAGCATACGGTTGTGGTGCTGCTCTGTGGTGGTGCTCTGAGGATGAGCTCTGTTTGAGTTCGAAACGCGTCAGTGTAGTTTGGTGGTGGTGATGGTCGGGTTTGTGTGATTTGTGTGTGTTTGTACAGTGTGGAGGTGGAGGAACTGCATGAACACACATTTCGTGCATAAACGTAACTATCGTAAGGTCGCGGGTAAGCAAAGTAATTGTTTCAGTTCATTAATATGGACCTCCGCAAAGTAACGCCTGATTCAATAAATTCAATAAATTATAAATCAAATAACTAGGTATGGGTTTTTTTTTCTACACTGGACTTGAATTGTCATCCCTACTGAATTTCATCCAACTATAACAAGGCAGGTTTTATAAAACCTTGTGAGAATCCTACTCTATTATTTTGACTTTTTTTAAATATAGTGTCGTATTAAAATATACTTGTTATTTAAGTACTTGGCACTCATAATTATAGAGTACACTTATTAAAAGACTTGTAAAATCATACATAGTCTATTTTCATCAATTTGAATAATTGTGAGAACCACATATAAGCGCGCATAATTGCAGGTAACAAACATTTAATTCCGTGGTAAGTAAGGAAGCGGAGGCAGTGTCGTCACGTGCCATCCCTCGCAGGGCAGTTTTCGATAATGCCTTGTAATAATTTCCAACCGTAAATAATAATTTGGTCAATTTTCCCTATAGCAACAATTTCGGTTGCGTGTTCAAAGTTTTTATTAGAATTTTATTGTTATTTAGGTGTGTTTGTTCCTTGTTTCAGATTACATCGGAGGTTTTAAAGGAGCCAGGCGTTAATGTGAGTTTCTAAATTTCCCTTTAATTTATGAAACGGAAGTGTAATTGAATTTCTCCCTTTTTCTGCGTGTGGGTACGAAACTTAGTAGAAACAATTTAATATATTGTACGCTTTGTGTTCTCTTCGTACACAAATTTTCATTTGTAAGTACACAGATTACGTTTATTCGCTTAACTTTATTTGCTAAGTACACGGATAAAAATCCACTAACATTTTTATTGCTTTTCTTTTGTTTGAATTTTACGACTCGGTTAAGAATTCCTCTCTGTTGGTCTGTGGATCAGGTGGTATGATAAATTACGTTGGTTAATCTATGTCACTGAGTGAGAATATGTGTATACATTCATTATGCTTTAGCAACTTAACTTAAATAGTGTGCCTCAAGTTACCATTGACAACTTTTTGCACATTTTCTCCAGCCATCCGCCCCTTGGAACCCTATATAAATGGTACGGTAAAGTCATACCTCAATAACAAAGTTCCTCGCCGGACACAACTAACTCTCTCGTAATGACAAAATCCCAAAGCAGATAGGTACACGGCGTAATGGGAAACAAAGCTAGCTACCGCCGGAACTTTTTAGAGAGGGAAATTCGAGTCAACCGGAAGGTAGCCCCAAACTATGAGCGTTAAGAAACTTTTATGAGCGGGCGGCCCATTTAACCGCGAGTCAAGAGCTAATCCGCACTAGCGGCCAGCTCCAACAACGCACCTGAGACCGGCTTTTTATTTCCCGTTCGCATTCCCACCTAATTCCGCGCACCGCAGAGGCTGCAGAGGTGGGCTGAACTTTGTCGGGCGTCATAAATTTATTTAACGGCCCAAAGGCAATAAGAGGCGGAGTGTAAAAAGAAAAATACGATACCAACGTGCCTAGCCGTTATTGCAATTAAACAGAGGAAGTAAATCTTTCAATACGAGCGGCGAACGCTCGCCTCCCGGTTTCCTGCTTTAATTTATCGCTTTGTTTTAGTCAGTGGATCGTCCCATTGACGGATTGCTATGTGTTTGATTAAAAAACGTAACTTAATCTTTGCCACCCCTTTTAACCCGAGTCTGCCGACGTATGTGGTCGGTTGCATTGCATCGAGTGAGATGAAACGGCGCCCTGTATCTTCCTCGTTTACCGTAACAGCTGGCATTTGTTACTCGTAACGAGTACGTAATGAACTCACTCTTTTAAATTGCAACTTTAAAGTGGATACATTTTAAGTGAACTAGGTGATCGTCAATAAGTAATCTTTTTTGGATATCCTATGTATATATGCAGAAAATTAAGTCAGTGTGAAATATCCTACGCCGTTGAAATTGTTAGATTAGTCCTTATTTTGTTATATTTTACGAGTATGTTCAAGTCGTCGTACGTCGTACAATAAAAAGCTTATACAAGTACAATCAGAGTTTATTTATGATGACGAAACATGTTTGGCATTCATTTGTTTATAGGCCGGTTGTGAGAGAATTTTCTCAGAGTTTTCCCAAAAAACATTTCGCGGTGGCAATACTCTAAGCGTCTACATACGGGCGGGCATATTATTTTTTCGTGTTGATTCATTCCATGTGGATGGGTCCGTTTCTCTTTGATGCCAGCGGTGGGTACACGGTTTTTACCAGCAGAATTACGAAATCAGCTAAAACGATTTCATCTGTCGCTATGAAAATGTTGTAGAACGCCCAAATTATTCGTTTGAAGATTTTTTCCAAATAATTTGGAGTGAACGTTTTCTTTGAAACACTTTATGAATATTTAAGCAACACCTAGATATTCCTAGAAGTAAAAGGTTATTCGTTGAGAACATTCACACGTCTGAAGGTAGAACTGGATATAAATATAAAGTTTTATGGGTGTCTGCTGGTTTTCTCCCTGTCATTAAAAAAAACTTTCCATATTATAAGTTCATTCAGTTCAGAACGAAATAAATAATTAACAAAACCGGCCAAGTGCGAGTCGGACTCGCGCACGAATGGTTCCCTATCATCTTAATATATAAAAGAAGAAACTGACTGACTGACTGACTGACTGACATATCAACGCACAGCCCTAACCACTGGGCCTAGAGATTCCAAATTCGGCACGTAGGTTCCTTATAAGGTCTAGGGGTGCACTAAGAAAGGATTTTTCAAAATTCACTCCCTATGGGGGTGAAACGGGGGTCCAAAGTTTGTATGGGGAAACAAGATTAGTTCGACTATTTTATTCGAAACTTCACAGAAGCACTCCGAATAATAAATGAGTAAACACGTGTTTCAGGTTTTTTGAGAATTCAACCCCTAAAAGGGGGGAAAGGGGTAACAAAGTCTGAAAATCAACATGGGTGTTGTTTCTATGGTTTATCGGGTCGCTGGTTATGAAAACAACAACGGTTTTAAAATCCGACGTGGCAGACGTAAAATACCATCTCCCTGGATAGGGTGCGATGGGGTTGAAATATCTAAATAAACTAAATGACTGTTGATATATCAACGCACAGTCTAAACCACTGGACTTAGAGACTTGAAATTTTGCACATAGATACCTTATACAATGTAGGCATCCACTAAGGAAGGACTTTTGGGAATTCCCACGGGAAAGGGAAAAAACGGGATTTATATATTCGATTCCGAGTGACACTATCTCAGTAACTATAATAACTAGACTCTTCAAATTTGATACACAAGTAGGTATTACATTATTTAAAACATTAATTTCAGGATTTTCCGAAATTCCCACGGGATAAGGAAAAAACGGGATTTATATATTCAGTTCAACGGGATCCTATGAACTATAATTACTAGACTCTTCAAATTTGGCATAGAAGTAGGTAATTATAATAGTAAAAAACAGGTTTAAGGATTTTCGGAAATTCCCACGAGATAAGGAAAAAACGGGATTTTTCGTTTTACTGGTCGTAGAAAGCCGAAATTCGGCATATAGGTTGCTTGGAGAGTGTAGATGAGCATTGAGAGAGGACTTTCCCAAATTCCCACGGGAACGGGAAAAAACAGGATTTTTCGTTTTACTGGTCGTAGAAAGCTGAAATTCGGCATGTAGGTCGTTTGGGGAGTGCAGAGGATCATTGAGAGAGGACTTTCCAAAATTCCCACGGGAACGGGAAAAACGGGATTTTTCGTTTTACTGGTCATAGAAAGCTGAAATTTGGCAAGTGGGTTTCTTGGGGAGTGTAGAGCTGGATTGAGAGAGGACTTTCCAAAATTCCCACGGGAACGGGAAAAAACAGGATTTTTCGTTTTACTGGTCGTAGAAAGCTGAAATTCGGCATGTAGGTTGCTTGGAGAGTGAAGAAGAGCATTGAGAGAGGACTTTTCCAAATTCCAACGGGAACGGGCAAAAACGGGATTTTTCGTTTTACTGGTTGTAGAAAGCTAAAATTTCAAAATTCATAAGTTTATACTGTAAGTAGGCCGCTAAGAGCACTTTAACCGACTTCTAAAAAAGGAGGAGGTTATGCATTCCACTTTATGTATTTTTTTATGTAGGTATGTTCACCGATTTCTCGGTCAATTGTGGACCTGCTTGCTTGCTTGCCTGTATGCTTGCTTGCTTTATATCTTGGTTCTTTGGAATACTCATAGTACACGCGAGCGAAGCCGCGGGCAAAATCTAGTTATCTATAAAAACGGTAAAAAAAATCACGTTTGTTGTATGGGAGCCCCCCTAAATATTTATTTTATTCTGTTTTTTAGTATTTTTTGTTATAGCGCCAACCGAAATACATCATCTGTGGACGGACGGACGGACAGCGAAGTCTCAGTAATAGGGTCCCGTTTTTACCCTTTGGGTACGGAACTCTAAAAATGAACAGTCTCATGGAAATAAATAAACATTATATACAAATATTTCAAAAATCATTGCATACAGATAATTACAAATAATAAAAGCATAAAAACATACAATATTTATTTTCTCACTTCGACGTGCCTCTATCACAAGAGTGCCGGATGTAAGCTTAGTCAACTTTGTCGGCTAGCACGAATAGAATGGTAGACGCTCTGGTGCACATCAAAGTATTAAATCTTCCTCTAAAACTACCACAATGTATAAATTTTAAGCAACATGACATCAAAATTACCCTGTTTATTTGCGATACACCCTGTGTTACTTACACCCCTCCAACAGTCTTCAACTTACGAGAACGCAAATTTTCTGCGGTAATAGGAAAATGAAGGAACGAGTGTTAAATTCAAATCGCTTAATGGTTCGGAAGCAGGCATTTCATTTTCCATTCGAATTGGTGCGTAATTTACTACTGCGTGCGCGTACGTAGCCTTTTGTTTGCCAAGGCTGGAAAAATGCTTGGTTTTTTTTATTAAAACTTGGGAATACCGGTCGTGTCATTTCCATGGGCAGGTTGTGATGTATTGCTCTATTAACCCTCCTAAATTGAGGAAATTAAAAGGTTTAAAAGGAAATGAATCAAAAAGTGTTTTTGCTGTGAAAGATGCTATTAATGATAAACAAAATTAATTAACGGGCTCTGTTTTATTTTATTGATAATCAACATTCAAGATCCTAGAAATTCATAAAACGTCGTCTAAAAATAAATTACTAATAAAGTGAATTCGAAACATCGTGAGTAAAATCAATGAAACATTGAACCCATAATATAATAGATACCCAAAATTATTCTAGACAAAACTATCGCAATCACCATTATCCATTGAAATTATAGATAACAAAAAATATTTCAATTAGCCATCACGGTACGCGACAAAGGTACGGTCGGCACAAAAATTTGTTGAAATATTCATGGCGTATCGATTCCCTGCATGACTGTCCCGCAGTCACGAACCCCGTGGAAGATGCTATCGTAGACCGCACCCGCACAATTACGTGATATGATGAAAATACTTTCGTGTATCTATGCCCTAAGAATAGATAATGCAAAGAGGATCATTTTAATAGCCGAATATTTGAGAACTGTGCTAAAGCACAAAAATTTAAAAATTGGCTACTGGAATGTTCCATTTTAGAAATAGCGTTTTGTTTCTCTATTTTAAAACTCGCTATTGCTCGCAACTTTGTCTGCTTTCCGTAGAAAGTTTACACGTTCCAAAGATAAAATATTACCAATTTAACTAGTTGATAGGTAATTTAATTTACTATGGGGGAAATAGTTTATAAAATCGGTTCACTAGTTATTGAGTTTATCCATTATAAAAAATAATAGTTTAAAAAAACTAAAAAACACGCTTTAAAAAATAAAAAATAAATTTTAATAAATTTCAATTCACTATTCTTATAGTGCAGTAAAAAATCTTAATAAGCAATTATTATATTGTTATATCCAGATCAAAATTTGTAAACAATTCTAAATATTGATAAAATAAATAATAATAGTTTAAAATATTTTATTGTAAAAAAAGCGTGGGGTGCATGGTGTCAATTGTCAAGGATTATCATTTTGATAACATCTTAAAAAGCACCCCACGCTTTTTTTACAATAAAATATTTTAAACTATTATTATTTATTTTATCAATATTTAGAATTGATTACAAATTTTGATCTGGATATAACAATATAATAATTGCTTATTAAGATTTTTTACTGCACTATAAGAATAGTGAATTGAAATTTATTAAAATTTATTTTTTATTTTTTAAAGCGTGTTTTTTAGTTTTTTTAAACTATTATTTATTTTCTATTTTTTAGTTGCATTTTTTTCTTTCTAACTTTACCCCCCTCAGCTACAACCCCCAAACCCCTAAACCCAACCCCCCAACATCCCCCACCCCATTTCCCCAAACCCCCCCCAAACCCCACAGCCTTACCCCCAATCCCCTAAACCCCCCTTACCCCCCTCCTCATTTTACAAACCCCCGAACCACCTAAACCCAACCCCCCTAACACCAAACCCCCTGAACCCCCCCCACCCCCACCCCACATCCTGCCCCCCCAACCCCTCCCCCCACCCCGCCACCTACCGCCCCCCCTTCCAGTTCCATCATCAAACCCTTGTTACCCTCCCCATTTCCCACAACCCCCCAAAATCACTTACCACCGTACCCCCCAACACCCCCACCCTATTCCCCGTAAACCCCACCCCATCTCCTAACCCCAACCGCCACACCCTAACCCCCAACCCTCTAAACCCCGACCCCCTTACCCCATACCCCATTCCCCCCCCACCCCGCCACCTACCCCCCTTCCAGCTCCATCATCAGACCCTTGTTACCATCTAGGACCAAAGTACTCGTCAAAACGAATCAAACGAGCCCAAACTCGATGGGGCTGTTTCGTTTTATTGTGGAGTGCCTTTGGCCATCTTCCAGCTCCATCATCAGACCCTGGTTACCATCTAGGATCAAAGTGCTCGTCAAGACGAATCAAACGAGCCCAAACTCGACGGGGTTGTGTAGTTTTATTGTGGAGTGCCTTTGGCCATCTTCCAGCTCCATCATCAGACCCTGGTTACCATCTGAGATCAAAGTGCTCGTCAAGACGAATCAAACGAGCCCAAACTCGACGGGATTGTGTTGTTTTATTACATAGTTCCTATGGCCACCATCCAGCTCCATCATCAGATCAGCTCCATGTTACAATAATATTGCATTGTCATCCAATTTACACATATGTACAAAATTTCAGCTCAATCGGAAACCGGGAAGTGGGTCAAAATCGCGCCCTAAGGAGTCGGTTACAAACATACAAACATACAGGTGAAGCTAATATAAAGCGTGTAAAAAAGAAAGATCAAATAATTTATCTAAACTTGTCAGAAAGTTATTATTGTACCATGTCATGAAGGCTTTTGCATCATTTTGGCTAAAAACTAAACTGCCTTAATATTATAGCTCTACGATATGGAATTATCATTTGGGGTAATGCTAGTCATTTACAACGTGTATTTGTCGCTCAAAAAAAGTGCGTTAGAGCAATATGGGGTATGAAATCGTCAGATAGCTGCAAACCAATATTCAAGGAACATAAATTGCTTACAGTTCCATGTATTTATGTGTACGAAATGTGTAAATTTGTTAAAAAAATGAGTACCTTTTAAGAAATTTTTTTTTTAGAAATGTAATCTCAATAAACGCACTCTTTGTCATAAGAAACTTACAGTTCCAAACAAGATTAGACTGAAATTATATAAGAAAATTTTTTATTTCATGGCAATTAAAATTTACAACGCATTGCCTATGTCGTGGACTGAATTACCAAGGAAACAGTTTTACCTAAAATTATGGTGATTTCTCGTTGGGGAGATTTTTTATTCTCTCGAGGAATTCTTTGTGAAAGTTAGGAGTTTACGTAATAATAGTGTTATATTGTATTAAGAGTGCTCAGTGGTTTTTTTTTGTTTCTACTATTTTTTTCTAATTTTCGATTGTACATTGCGATATTTGTTACATTGTGTCTCTTTATTATTGGTTAGTGATATGAAATGAAATCCTATTATTTATGGCATTATTTGAATTCTAATTTTTTAATTCGTTATTGACATGAACTGAGATCTTGTTATTATTATTAGTGAATGACATTATCTTAATTTATTAATTCATTATTATTAGTTATTAACATAAAATGGAATCTTATTATTATTAGTTAAATCAATTTGCTTATTATTTATTACTATGATTATTGGATCTTGACAAAATGATAAAACAAGTTTATTAATGTATATTGCATGCCTATGAAGGTGAAACAATGGACTGTATTTAAATAATAACATCCGTATTTACATTGATTTCAAGCAATAAATGAATAAAAAAATAAATAAATATAAATGAAAAAGTTTGTGATAAAAATTGTTTTTGGGTGTTTGTGTTTGGACGTTTGG
This sequence comes from Archips crataeganus, assembly GCA_947859365.1. Classification (NCBI taxonomy): domain Eukaryota; kingdom Metazoa; phylum Arthropoda; class Insecta; order Lepidoptera; family Tortricidae; genus Archips; species Archips crataeganus. Next base: position 11,240,496 of record OX402059.1, on the reverse strand, counting down.
TTGTTATTCACACAATAACGGCTAAACGGATTTGGCTAAACAGGTAGACAAATATCTGTATTAAGACTTAGAATATTTATTTGTCCGGTAAGGCGTTCTACTAGGATTTTTTAAACGTTAAACAATATTAAAGAACGCTGTCCAGAAAAATTGAAGTAAAATGACGCGTTAACTTCGTCTGCTATCAATGGATAGAGTTGTCCGGCGAAATTTTGGGCTTTAAAAATGATACAATGTATGAAATTCTAAGATTGTAAATAATTTTCTAAAAGGTATTACTTACACGGGCCAAACCACAAGTTAAATGAGTCATTATTAGTGAACAAACTTGCTTTCTAAGTACACTCAAATTAATTCTGATCACGCTGAAACTAGATAAAAAGTGGTTTAACAAATTTTGATGAACTAACTTCATTGTAGAGACTAATTAGTAATTGCAATGAGGTTAGTTCGAAGAACAGATAATATTTACTTTCTATCAACTCAGAGTGCCAAAGTTTTAACGAGATACTTATTAATTCAGTTAAATACTAGATTTAAGCATTTAAATTTCTAAGTTGTTGGAGTAATTGGGGAGTCAGCGAACCTGTCCTAAATTTTCCAGTGACATGTAAGATAACTACAAAACATAATAAGACACAACCAAGAAACTCGACTTGAAAAGTTGGCTGAATTTAGAGGGTTAAAACACATTTTAAAGTTACTCTTGCGCATCATAGTAAATATTTAAGTGAAATTAATATAGTCTACACACTTTTAACAAAGCAGTGGTGCGGTAACATACAGGGGTATCCGGTAACACGACCAATAAATTAAATTGTACACTCTTTAACTAATCAGTAATTAAGTCCAAGTGGTTTAAATTTTTTAAGAAGAAAAAAATAATCAGTTATTTTCTAACAAAATTAATCGGGCCAGCAATGTACTGCAGAGCGTCGTGTCCAGTCAAAGTACTTGACGTTGACATTTACTATCGTTTCCAATTGAAAATGTACTAAATACACCAATATTGTGCTTAATAAACAAGCGCAGTTCTTAATTAAACAATCATTTCTTTCAAAATTACGTAATAGTTTCCTCATCAAGTACCTAGGTGTGGGCGAAATGATTTAAACACTAAAATAACTTTATCCTGTCTATTTAATGTTACTAACAAAAAAGTGCATTATGATAATATCCCTAACACAGTGAAATGCCAATTTCACCAGGTAACTTCTAGTCTAGATAACTTGTACTTTTGCAACGAAAATGCCCATGGATCGTATTATGCTGGCTGTACACCCGCGGTCTTAATCAGAATTACATCCAGTGATCGTGACAACAACACGAATATTATCAATCGAAGGATCCTCGTGTGCGTTATCTTAATATATAAAAGAAGAAACTGACTAACTGACATATCAACGCACAGCCCAAACCACTGGGCCTAGTGATTCCAAATTTGGCATGTAGGTTCCTTATAAGGTCTAGTGGTGCACTAAGAAAGGATTTTTCAAAATTCACTCCCTAAGGGGGTAAAAAACCGGCCAAGAGCGTGTCGGACACGCACAAGGTAGGGTTCCGTAGCCATTACAAATAAATCAAGTAATATTTTTCTAAGGATTTCGTATGTGTACGGAATCATCCAAGTTTAGGTATGTTTTATACCTTAGGCTACTATTTACTCTTAAACTACAAATAATTTCCAAGCAATCTTAGCCGCTATAATTTTCCTAGTAAATTTGATATATTTACTACCATTCTGAATTTTTTCAAATTTTTCCATCTAACAGTTTAGATTTTAGAGGGGGGGACGCTCGATTTTAATGAAAATTTTCACTTTAAAGTTGAATATTTCGCAAACAGATCATTGAATAGAAAAATCATGTTAGCAACCCCGCAACGGTTTTAAAAGACCTATCCAACGATACCCCACACTATAGGATTAGTCGAGAAAAAAAAATCACCCCCCCTTTACGTCTATGGGAGGTACCCTAAAAAAAATTATTTTTTTATTTTTTATTTTACCACTTTGTTGGCGTCACTTATATGTATAATCATGCCAAATTACAGCTTTCTAGTACTAACGATCTCTGAGCTTAGCCGCGGACAGACAGACAGACAGACAGACAGACAGACGGACAGACATGGCGAAACTATAAGGGTTCCTAGTTGACTACGGAACCCTAAAAAGGGGGTTCAAAGTTTGTATGGGGAAACAAGATTAGTTCGACTATTTTATTCGAAACTTCACAGAAATACTCCTAATGATAAATGAGTAAACACGTGTTTCAGGTTTTTTAAGAATTCAACCCCTAAAAGGGGGGAAAGGGGTAACAAAGTCTGAAAATCAACATGGGTGTTGTTTCTATGGTTTATCGGGTCGCTGGTTATGAAAAAAACAACGGTTTTAAAATCCGATGTGGCATACGTAAAATACCATCTCCCTGGATGGGGTGAGATGGGGTTGAAATGTCTAAATATCAATATGGGTGTCGTTTTTAATGTATAGCCCAAACCACTGGACCTAGAAACTTGAAATTTTGCACATAGATACCTTATACAATGTAGGTATCCACTAAGGAAGGATTTTTGGGAATTTCCACGGGAACGGGAAAAACCGGGATTTATATATTGGATTCCGAGTGACCCTATCTCAGTAACTATAGACTCTTCAAATTTGATACACAAGTAGGTATTACATTAGTTAAAACATTAAGTAATTTCAGGATTTTTCAAAATTCTCACGGGAAAAGGAAAAAACGGGATTTATATATTCAGTTCAACGGAATCCTATGAACTATAATTACTAGACTCTTCAAATTTGGCATAGAAGTAGGTAATTATAATAGTAAAAAACAATTTTAAGGATTTTCGGAAATTCCCACGGGATAAGGAAAAAACGGGATTTTTCATTTTACTGGTCGTAGAAAGGTAAAATTTCAAAATTCAAAAGTTTATACTGTAAATAGGCCACAAAGGGCTCTTTAACCGACTTCAAAAAAGGAGGAGGTTATGCATTCCACTGTATGTATTTTTTTTATGCAGGTATGTTCACCGATTTTTCGGTCGATTGTGGACCGATTTTAAAATTTTTTTTTTTATACGAAAGCTTATAATATACTTCTGAGATGGTCCCATTGTCACCAAATCAGGATCAGATGACGGGATCTCAGGGAAATCGAGGGCAACCTTCAAATTTTGTAGGCACGCATTACGTTTTTCATATATTTTCTCAAGCTATTTAAGTGTTTGCGTCTGGTAGACATCATCTCATGTTGATGAGCTGATGATGGAAGGTAAAACTTCTTAACGGTTAGGAGTTGAGGATATTTTTTCAAATATTATAGGTACGTATAGACCGATAGTTGTATTTTTGCAGGGTATCCAGGTGAGCTGATGATGGAAGGTTAAACTCCTTAACGGTTAGGAGTTATAAGAAGTTTCTTTAAATATCATATGCAAGTATAGACCTTTAGTTGTATTCTTTCTGGTTATACAGATTTTTAGTGCTCGCTTCCGAATTAGTGAAAAACATTGTATACAATGAAATACTGTAAAGGATCGTATCTACCTGAAGTTTAGTCGTGCTTGCTTGCACGCTTGCTTGCACGCTTACTTGCACGCTTTCTTGCACGCTTGCTTGCTTGCGTGCATGCATGCTTGCTTGCATATTGCTTGCATGCTTGCTTGCATGCTTGCATGCTTTCTTGCTTGCCTGTATGCTTGCTTGCTTGATATCTTGGTTCTTAGGAATACTCATGGTACACGCGAGCGAAGCCGCGGGCAAAAGCAAGTTTAACTCAAATCTTGGCTCTTGTTTTGTCACAATTCACGTGCATTGTAATTTAATTTTGTTGATGCCATTTTAAATTATTTTGATTTGTTTACCAACTTAACCTTTGTATTTGTCAATGTAACATGTAGTAAGAAAGTAACCAACTCATTCTTAACGAAAAGAAAAGGTCGCATTTGCAACGCATGGTTTATGATCTGTGGAGGTCCGAGATAGTAATATTGATCTTTTTAGAGTTCAACAACGTAAGGTTAGTAAAAAGTTTAAATAGGCGCGGATTGTAGAGATAGTAGAGATCTTTATGTTTATGAGAATTTATAAAAAAAAAATATCGCGCCTGTATTAAGGAATTGCCCTGTACCAAGACATCTAACGACCGATAACTGACAATTTCGCAATGATGAAATTCATTGATTATGCATACTTTGAATTAATATTTTTCTTAGATTAAGCATTTTAGCGCATTAAGATCAGGTCAAGGGAGCTTCAGATATGCTAAAGAATCATCGTTTAAATTTATTGATTTACTTATGAGCGACACCCGGTATAAGTACCTAGTCAAAAAATAATCGCTTAATTTTTACCTTTTACAGTTTCTGTATCCGAAAAAAAACCAATAAAACTGACTTTCACATTGAAGTCAACGTAACAATTGTACAAGTGATTGTTAAAGACGTACAAAATGAGATTCAGGTTCCACTTTAAGACGGTATGATAAATTAATTAATCAGTCACATAGTCGACCGATCATCATTTCCGGCCTAAACACGTCCCACTCTTCGTCATAGGCCTCCTCGTAGATTAAGATGGTTTTGGTGGTAGTACTAGGGTTGCCAACCCTAGGTACCCAAGCTCTTTCTTGCCAGTGCCAGTTTCAAAAAAGCTCGCGATAAAACACATACATACATTCTAAAAAACTCAGACGCCGCCAAGACGCCATAAAAGGTTCTATCATTATGATCCTTTGCTTATAAGGCTATAGGTCAAATAGGTTATGCTCCACGGCTTATAGGTGTCATTTGTCAATACTACTAGTGCAGGAAGCAGTCAATCCCATCAGCCGAGCAGTTTTCAATCAATATCATACATTCAATCAATAACTAAATTGATAAGAATCTAATCGCTACTGTTAGAACTTGACACCTAACCAATTATTACGCTGCAATAAGCCCATGTGCGATATGATAGCATTACAGGATCCATACATCACCGTAATGTAATGTCGATATCCGATTGGCAAGACTCAATTACCCCGACTCGAGCTATTACCGACTGATGTACGGGCACATTGTGTCTTGGTTTATCGCAAGTGTCCTATTGTCTACCTTAATTGTCAGCTAAGTAGCTGCAATTATGGCAAATTAAAGTTTCACTCCGAATGCTTTCAATTTCTATTTAAGGATGTTGGGCTTATTTACCGGTGTGTCGGGATTTGGAGTTGCCTCTGCAATCACTACTATTTTAAAAAGAAACAAATCAATTGATCGCAGTCTCTCGTACTTTCAGCGGTTCAATGCGATAAAAGAGACAACAAGTTTCTCACATTATGGAAAAAAGCTGCGGTGTACTCGCAGATGTTTTTTTAATAGCCTAGTTTTGCGTTTCACTGCTAGGCAAAAGGGTTCTTGTCTACTATCGCTATCGCTACTGAAGACTAAGTTTAAGACGTATAGGACTAGACATGTCTACTGAATGAATTCGACTAAAATAGCCACGGAATGAATTCAGCAGACATGTCTAGCCAAATACCCCACCACCTACACCACACCTACGCCAGCCTACGTCAGCAATTCCTATCAGTTTTTGAGCGTAACACAATATTTTTGATCCGAGGCGTTTTTCGGCTATCAAAAATGCTATGCTCCATTAGTCATTGACAAACCTTGAGTTAAGAATTTAGAACTCTTGAGACGCCTGCAAGACTAAAAGTCGCTTTTGTATGGTAACCATCCAAACAAAAGAAGCAAGTCTCTTACTGCCTATTACACACACACACACATACACACACACACACACACACAAGCACACACACACACAAGCACACACACACACACACACACACACACACACACACTCACATGCGCACACTCACTCTTAATTTTGTGATGTACCTATTTGCTTATCTAAATGTGTTAAGTTTAATGAAGAACAGCTTGCTATTACCTAGTATGAGTTAGTTTCTTAATTTTATATACTTAGTTTTCTTACTCTTACTTAAAAACTGTTACCCACATTGGAAGAGCGGTGTCTCTTAGCACAGGTATCACGTATACTTAAAAAGAGGCACCAACCTTTGTTACTATGTATCCATAAGTGATTGAATAAACGATTTTTATTATTATTATTTTATTATTAATTTCTCTTCGATGACATTAACGTCCACTCAAATTTTCGAATCAATTACCTCATCAAAACCTCGTTAATGTAGTTGCATATGCGCATGTTCATCTAAACGGTGTTTAATTTGATTAAATAACCAGCTCATTACGAACAACGCAGAAATGGGATTGTTCGCAGTATCGTAACCGCAGCATTAGTGGAATAGACACGATGGCAAACAGTACAGGTCCGTACTCCAACGCGTTAGCTGTTTACTCTGAAATGGCAATATTGCTGATGTATTCCCTGTTTGCTTAGCGTCTTACTAGTTTGCTGAGAAAATGAAAGCGTAAGAATGTTGGATTTTTCATAATTTTGCATAGTTTGCACCTTTACCACTATAACTATAAATAATCCCACCGACCAAGTTGGCTGAAACCACTGGGCTTGGCTCATTACCATTAAACCATTAGATCTCGCAGTTAGATTAAAATTTCATTATTATACGAAGAGCTCAGAGAATTATCAAAAAATCATCGTGAAATTCATACGTTGTATGAAGAATATCCGTGCAAAATGTCAAGTCTCTGGACTTAGCAGATGAGATTTCTGGATTTTACATGCTCATATTTCAATCGCGTGGGATTGTCTGAATAGAAAGTTACCTTTGTAGTATTCTCGAAATTCAGCTATTTACGTACAAAATTTCGTCCAAAACTGTCCAGCTACTATGGGTGTAAATTAATAACAATAACAAGCACACTCACGAACTTGTTACATTTAAAATATAGTAGGATTATAATTTTAAATACAGGCATATGTATGTGAAAAGTTTCTATTACCTACCCGACAATACTTAACTATTATCAACTATATCAAGAACGCAGTGCAGTCAAGTGACTATGAACAAATTTACCTTTTCAGGCGCAGTATTTATACCGCGACAAACAAATTACCAACATCGTTACAAAACAACATCGATACCCGAGTCCCTCGCTGCCCTCGCGGCGGTAGCATCAAAACTGATAAGGGAAGGGTGAATGCACGAGTGCGTCCAGGTAGGTACTAGAGGGGAAGGGTTGCGGAAGGGGGAGGACGAATCAAGAATACCAACGTGATTAATGGATGCCGAGTGGTACGATAATGATAATGACCCTGTCTGCAACTGCATCATCAGAATCAATGCAGTGAGACAGCTTAGATTGCTTACCGATTTTCTACAGCGGAAGTCACTGCTGCACATGGCATTGTTACACTAGTGAATAAAACTTTGCTAATTGTAGCATTTGGAAATCATGACCTATTTTGATACAGAAGATTACTATGTTTCAACTTTTAGGAATTACACGCTCAAATTAACATGTCACCGACAAAAACTTAACTAACAAACAGAAGCACAATCTTAAAATTTTAATAAAAAAAAACTGTGCTGAATTCCTAGCGTAGCTTTATAATATAATGCATAATTAATTACATAGATCTTTTTTTCGGAACCAAAATGCCTACATTTAGTAAGAAAACGTTTAAAATAATAATTTGTGTGTTTGGACAAACCACAATTAAATTCTAACAGGGATATTAAATTAATCTAATATATGAAAATCTCGTGTCACGGTGTTTGTTACCGAACTCCTCCGAAACGGCTTGGCCGATTTTTATGAAACTTTCTTCTCTACACTCGGGGTAGGTCTGAGAATAGGTCTTAGGCCATTTTTTATCCCCCCCCCCCCCATTCTTCGCGGACGGAGTCGCGGGGCACAGCTAGTTTTCTATGAATACGTTACCAAACCTTAACTACACCGTGAAATTTTAGTGGTTGTTTTCCCGAAACGAGGTGATTTAGCTTCGATTATATAATCGATTTATAATTACTATTTTGACTAGAGTCAAAAATCCACTTGTGAAAAACGAAAGTCGAAAATGACCGCAAACCAATAGTAACGCTTCGTTGGTACAAGTAGCGTACGATCGTACGATAGGTTAGGTACCAACGAAGCGTTACTATTGGTTTGCGGTCATTTTCGACTTTCGTTTTACACAATTGGATTTTTGACTCTAGTCAAAATAGTAATTATAAATCGATTGTACAATCGATACTAAATCACCTCGTTTCGGGAAAACAACCACTAAAATTTCACGGTGTATACTGAAGTTGTAAAGCTTAGGTACATGTTACGATGTTTCTGTTTTTGTTCAATTTCGTAAGCGTTTTCCGTGCTAAATAGCACCGCTGCAATTTTAAACCGCTGTGTGATTGGATGGGTTACTGCATCAGTATTTGCATAGTTTGCGTGCGATGCCTTAATGAGAACGCGAAAATTGTCTATCACTAGGCTTTGGATTTCTCAATTAATGAGTTTGGATTGTGACAGGTGTCGTTTGAAAGGGGCAGATGTGTTAGGGGGATGAAAAATGTAGATAGCAAATAACTCATATGCTTGCATGAATTGCCAGTTCTGCACGCTTTCATGTCTGTCATCAGCTTTTAATCTACTCCTTTACAGTTTATGATTCTTTCTACTGTCTAATCAATTACTATACATAGATATGTACATAGATACAGATATATCTGCTAATATGATAAAAAGGTGAACACTACAATACATAAAATACTCATTATTGAATACGACAGAGGGATTTTTCAATTCCCAGATAAAAGTATATGTGTCAGGTAAATGTAAGCTCTGTCCTTTTCTTCCTATGACTTGAGAAAAGGAAAGCGATAGTTTTAGCTGACTGGTTTATCTATGGATTGATAAATTGGTCCATAGTAAACAATAAAGAGAAGTAAATCGAAAAATTTACAAGGTAAGAAATAGGCGGTCTAATCGGCTGCGTAACTATGGATTTTAACAGTTTTTTGTCACATTTTTTTATAAAATATGGTGTGTCATTACATTTTTTATGAAATATGGTGGAAAATAAGCAAATCATCCACGTGATGGTAATTGAACATCGCTACCCATGATACCTGATCGACCAGAGGATTGCAAGTACCTAGTCAAGGCTAAGATAAAATGCGTCATCCATCAGCCTATAATTTCACCAGCTGACTTAATCTCCACGGTAGGAAGGTTAACGAGTAAGATGGTGGTAGTGATCTGGACAGACCTTACATTATTATATCTCGCATAGTTATACTGTAGAGTAAGCACCACGTTGTTATCTTACTCTGTCATTGAGGTAATATATAACGGCGTCCCTCACGTTAACCGACGTTGGACAGCGAGCATTAACCAATTTTTAATGTACCCTTAAATAATAAATAAATAAATAAATATTAGGGGACAATCTTACACAAATCGACCTAGTCCCAAACTAAGCAAAGCTTGTACTATGGGTACTAGACGACGATAAACATACTTATATAGATAAATAAATACTTAAATACATAGAAAACATCCATAACTCAGGAACAAATATTCCTGCTCATCACACAAATAAATGCCCTTACCCGGATTCGAACCCAGGACCTCTTGCTTCGTAGGCAGGGTCACTACCAACTAGGCTAAAGCGGTCGTTAAATAATTTTACATTTCCTAATCCAACCAAGCATTGCCATCGCTAGATTCAAACATTTCAATACGCTTATCGACTCTCCCCAATGTGATTGCGAGGCGTTATCAAACGTGGCTACGGTTGAGCAGCCCGCTCAAACGGACCAAATCTTAATGCTCTAAATCAGGCCGCGGCGCTCGCGCACACCCTTGTGTGACTTTACAAACAGATAAAGCAGCATTCACATTTATCTTGTGTTGTATTGTGCCGCATCAGAACAGTATCGGTTTGATGCGCCACGACACAACACGTGAGATAAATGTGAACGCGGCTCAAGATAAAAGATAAATATCACGGGACAATTCACACTAATTGACCTAGTCCCAAAGTAAACAAAGCTTGTGTCTTGGGAACTAGGCAACGGATAAACATACTTATATAGATAGATACAGATTTAAATACATAATTATGAAACACCCAAGACTCGAGAACAGAAATTCGTATTTTTCATATTTGTAAATATCTGCCCGACGCGGGAATTGAGCCCGGAACCTCAAGCTTCGGAGTCAGGTTCTCAGCACACTTGGCTATTTGGTCGTCTAAAAAAAACAAGATAAAGTTAATATCATCACTATGTAGTGACAATTTCCAACATTTTTGAGAGGCACACCGAGTGCGCGTTTGGCAGTTGCCGAGACGTGCGACTCCGAGAGGAAGGGCTACGGATTAGCCCGAAACATGTCGAGTTAAACACATTTTAAGACGTGAGTGATTGAAAGTGCAAGATTGGAAGACGACTTCAATACATAAGGTAAACGTCCCTATGCTCGACACTGATCCAATAAATGCCACCTTCAATCTTATGTCATAGTAAGAGAGGTGACAGAATATGGGCGTTATCTAACTATGGGCGTTAGCTACTGGGTGTTGAGGTGTCGAGCATTGGCACGTTTACCTTATGAACATTGGAAGATAAATAAAAGCTTGTAAGATCGCACCTTTATTTAACACTTATTCCAACAGCCAACTCACAAAAATACAAATCACAAGCAAAAGTTCAAGTTCACGAAAAAGTTTATCAACTTTACACTGGACGTTGTTCTCCACACCCATAAGTCACTTGTAGGTGGGTTGGATAAGCCGTAACTAAATCATAGAGCGATGAATACGCCGCCAGGTCTGCACGCGCTGCTGATAACGATTAAATATGGCGCGCCGGCTCATATTGTGTGTACTTAACGCGGCCTTGAGTTGCGCTGCAGTGGAAACGCGGAGATTTATGATAGGTTTGCCAGTTGGGTCAGGGACTAAAAAATTGGGGCAGGAATGGATGGTGAGGTCTAGGAGTTCGCCGATCGTGAAAGCTGAGGCTGAACAAAGACGTTGCTGAGCTAATCAAAAAACTATCGCATATAATTTCAACGAAATCGTTTGTCGAAAAGAAATACTTCTGTTGTGTCCAGTCGAACAGCAATAAGTATTGTCGCAGAAATAATAATGTAATTTTATTCTCTACTGTTTTAGTAAATAAGCCATATAATAGTATCCTTTACAAATTAGGTTAAGTTTGTCACATACTTAATTGCTAAAGTTCATCGCAATAGAATCTGACAATCGCTTCGACACCTAACTAAAGCCAACTGATAAGGACACCTAATTGTTTAGATTCCTAAAAAAATGATAATACTCAATAAAAACTAATTCAATAAAAAGATACATTACGTATGTATGTATGTAAAACTCTTTAGTGTCATTATCCTACGAATCTAGACAATTTAGTGTCCAAATCGCTAGAACTGTCTACAAGATTGTCAGATTCAATTAAAAAATGATTATTTTAATGTAACAAAACAATAAACAAGTATTTACAACAAATTAAATTAAATAAAAACAAATTAAACTAAAACAGATTAAATATTTATAGCTAAAGAAAACAAAAAAAATGAAAATTATCAAAAATCCCCGTCCCGAACCGCGCCCGCCGGCCCAAAGGTCCCCATGACACTGGCAGCGTTGCCCCACTGAATAGACAAGGAAATAATAAATAGCTAATGAAATGTAGTTTACTTACATTTACATTTTTTCCACATGACCTTTACATACTCCACCACCCTTTTATTTATACGTACTCGTTAAACAGCTGCCAGTCCTAAAAATATCTCAATAATCTCAACAGATGAGTACAGAAATGACTGGCGGCTTTCATTGCAAACATTCGTAGATTTTGGGATAAAAGAGATTAAAGTTCGACGAACCCTTCGGTAGACTTAAATAGATCGTTTTATCAATTTAACTCTTCAAGAGTTTGCTTTGTTATTGTAATGTAACCATGAACTATATACCTTAAGAAACCAACATAAGGTACGTTATTAAAAAGTCGTACAAGTACAGGAGTTGCTTTTCTTTCACCTAAGCTTTTTGTATTTTCAGGTATATGCAAAATATTCCAGTGATTTATAAACCTTACTAGGTATTTGTCTTCTTCGAAACGACTTACATTATTTCAACATCATTTAGTAATTTTCTATCTAAAATGTTTAATATTCTTCCACTATAGTTATTATGAGTGTATAAAACTGATAAGTTTACCTAGAGAAATAACAATTACTTTGAGAGAGATGTTATAGTAGAATTAAAAAACCGGCCAAGAGCGTGTCGGACACGCGCAAGGTAGGGTTCCGTAGCCATTACGAAAAAATCAAGTAATATTTTTCTAAGGATTTCGTATGTGTACGGAATCATCCAAGTTTAGGTATGTTGTATACCTTAGGCTACTATTTACTCTTAAACTACAAATAATTTCCAAGCAATCTTAGCCGCTATAATTTTCCTAGTAAATTTGATATATTTACTACCCTTCTGAATTTTTTCAAATTTTTCCACCCAACAGTTTAGATTTTAGAGGGGGGGGACGGCCGATTTTAATGAAAATTTTCACTTTAAAGTTGAATATTTCGCAAACAGATCACTGAATAGAAAAATCATGTTAGCAACCCTGCAATGATTTTAAAAGACCTATCCAACGATACCCCACACTATAGGGTTAGCCGAGAAAAAAAAAATCACCCCCACTTCACGTCTATGAGAGGTACCCTAAAACATTTTTTTTTACTTTTTTTTATTCAATCACTTTGTCGGCGTGACTGATATATATATTCATGCCAAATTACAGCTTTCTAGTACTAACAGTCTCTGAGCTTAGCCGCGGACAGACAGACAGACGGACAGACATGGCGAAACTATAAGGGTTCCTAGTTGACTACGGAACCCTAAAAATGCAAAAGCTAAATTGACCTAAGTAATTTGAAAACGTATTTGCCGAATTTTGTCGAAGACACCATCTTGAACAACAATGGCGTTCATGTCACATTAATTAGCTTTACATGTCATGCCATTTTGTTGTCTTAGGTATACGGCACTATATGAACCATGTATAAAACTCGCAAAAAATTCTTTAGTAGTGCAATCTAATATAATACTGACTGATCAAAGGATATTTCTTCATTAAAAATAAGTACCGCAATTAGAATGCTATCCAACTTTCCTACCAGTATATAAATATAAGAAAGTAACTAGGTACAACAGTCTTTCTGAATCAATTTTTGGTGTATACAAAACAAGCAAACAGAAGCGTGTCGATAGAATTGCATGCAAACAAGCCATAAAAGCTGATATCGCCTTAATATGAAAACTTGCTCGTACACCGGATTACTAGCCAGATAATTACAGGAAAACAAATAAAATAACGATTGGGGAAAACTATGAGGTTTCCAAACCTTAAATACTGCCACAAAACTGTCAACACCCCATATCGTAGGTAAAAGCTTTTGGTTGTGATTAAACTTTTTCATTGACGTTCGATTGTGGCTAACCCTCTTTATTCAGGGGTATGAAATGATGTTTGTGTTTATATTGCCTTGGAGCTTCTTTCATTTTAAAAATTCAAACATTTCGGCTATTAATGTTAGAAGTAAAGATGGTGGTGTGACCATTGGGTATAATTGGCTGATTTACCTTTGAATGTTCTATTGGGGCTTACTCTATAAGATTTGATTTTCATATACGGCCTCCTGGTACGGAAATTATATAAGGAGTGAAGGAAATTTCATATGCAGATAACTGGCACATGAATTACTTTTAATCCCGATATTCTTACGAGATCGGAATTGACACATAAAATCCCAAAACCTTAATCAGAGTCAATACATTATGCACGAGTGTTTGTAACAAAACTTAAAGACTACGATAGAATTTCTGAGAATATCCTTTTGCAATCCCAAAAAATGTATCTAATGGGAATCTAATTGGTTGACAGTAGTGAAGCCGTGAATAAAATAAATAATCTCAATGAAGTATTAGAAATTTCTAAGCCAGCTTAGACCACTTTAAATTGCAATAAACGTCAGATGTAACGGACACAGTTCTACGTACGCGTCATTACTCACACGCTATTTAGCAGTTAACGCCGCGAGCCGATTTATCAATGCGACATTTATATTCTGTTAATCGTGTTTGAATATCGAGCCGACACCGATAGGGGTGCAATCGAGGTACAGTATGGGTGTTTGCGGTTATTGAAAGTATGTATTAGTATAAAAAACGAAAGTTAAAGTTAAAGAAAGTGTAAGCATCTCGGAGAAAAAATCAAGCACGCGTGTACATGTGGATGTGGTTTTGTCTTATTTTCTTGACATAACAAGTTTTGCTAGAAGAGTTTGTAACTCTTTATAAATGGGAAAGAATGAAAATAAGTAAAAATAAACAATATCCTCGTATTAGGTTTGTGACAACAGGGTAAACCCTTCTTGGCAGTACCTAAAATCTGGCAAAAGTGTTACCTAACTAGGTGTTTATTTTGTCTCATAAACAAGAAGTAACTATTATATAAGATACAATAACCATAATAATGATATACTATTTGAACACCATATAACACTACAAAAAGTGCAAGTTGAAGCCAACCCAGTAGGAAAAAAGACTTGCAGGGTTAATCATTCTAACTAGTTTTGAGAATTAAATATCCTACATTTCACTGACAAGATGCAAATTTCGAAGCAAATATTTCTAAGACTTCTTAAGTTTTCTAATATTTTATTGAATTATCAGGCGTATTTTTGCGCAGGTCCATATTATTAATAATAATAATAATAATAATATAAAAAAAAAGATCACGGGACAATTCACACCAATTGACCTAGTCCCAAAGTAAGCTAGGAAAGCTTGTGTTATGGGTACTAGGCAACGGATAAACATACTTATATAGATAGATACATACTTAAATACATATTAAACACCCAAGACCCGAGAACAAACATTCGTATTTTTCATACAAATATCTGCCCCGACACGGGAATCGAACCCGGAACCTCAAGTTTCATAGTCAGGTCGTCTAATAAATAAATGAACAAAAAAAAAATAATCATAAAAACCGGCCAAGAGCGTGTCGGACACGCACAAGGTAGGGTTCCGTAGCCATTACAAAAAAATCAAGTAAAATCATGTTAGCAACCCCGCAATGGTTTTAAAAGACCTATCCAACGATACCCCACACTATAGGATAAGTCGAGAAAAAAAAAATCACCCCCCCTTTACGTCTATGGGAGGTACCCTAAAAAAAATTTTTTTTTTATTTTACCACTTTGTTGGCGTGACTGATATGTATATTCATGCCAAATTACACCTTTCTAGTACTAAAGATCTCTGAGCTTAGCCGCGGACAGACAGACAGACAGACAGACAGACGGACAGACATGGCGAAACTATAAGGGTTCCTAGTTGACTACGGAACCCTAAAAACGGATGAGCAAAGTAATTGTTTCAGTTCATTTTCTAACATTGTCAATAATTCTATTATGTTCAATACTTTGTAGCTTGATTTCCAAAAGACAGACAATCGTTACTTTTTCTTACTTTGTGAATCACAATCCCATTTCCTAGCAAAAACAATTTACTTGCTGTCTGGACTAGGCGCGATCGGGAATTTCGTGAATATAACTCATAAAAATATAAAACAAACACAACCTACCCTATCCTAGTACGTACATAAATTTCCGTATCTTGTAATATTCTAAATTGCATAAAAGTTCCCTTGCATTACCTTGATGCATTTTGTGCACTGATTTTTATCGCAGGCATTCACGCATCCGATGTCTGTTGATGTTTGTAAAAATCTAAGTTAACGTAGACTTATTTGAATTCCCCGTTCTTGTAATCTCTATTGCGACGGTGACCTGGAAGGATTACACTTACACTTACACTTACACTTACACTTACAGGTTAGGTTAGTTTTAGGTTATTTTTTGTGCAAAACTTTAAATTAACTAGCATTAACTATTATTATAATAAGAATCAATTTAATATGGTTTGTCTGGTCTTATGCTTTTCAGAATTTTATCATGTTTGTTTATAGCTAGTCAATGTGTTTATTGAAATAACAAATACGGGACGGCATTATTTAGAGTCGTCGTTACAATTGGGCTATATGGCAAGAAATCCTTTGTTATGGCCTTGGCCAATGTTATAGGCCGTATAGGCACTCTGCATGTAGATTAAGTTAGTTTCATAATTTCTTGACTTTCATATCCTAAGTAACTATTTTGTACGAAGTCTTTATCAACGCAATTTCAGCAAAAACTGTTCTTGAAAACTGTAATAAGCTCCGAACAAGGAGTAAACGCCGCACATATTCGGCGCACTTGGTGTTATTAATCTCATTAGTCTGTGTCTACACAGATGCTCCATGTAATCCTGTTGCTCTGGGCTTGGATTTGCATAAAGAGTTCATGATTTGTGCCCAACCCCTTGCTTTTTAGCTCTCGTGTAGAACAATGTGGCTTCTTAAAACGGTAATCCAGTTTATTGGAGGTCTGTTGATTAAATCATCCCGTTTTTGTGTTTTTATACGTTTAATTCAGTTTGTAAGAGTTAATGTTGATTACGGTTACAGCTAGAGTGCTACTTAACATAATAGTTACACAATCCATGTATCAATGATACCATTCGCTGTATTTGCATTGTCTTAACCTCATAAGAACAACGTTAAATTTTGATTATCAGAATTTAAAACTTCAATCCATCAAGAATTTTTTCATTTAGTACGATAAACCCTACGGAGTTAGGTAACTTAATGGCTGGGAATTTGCAAAGCCAGTTATGTAGCTGTTAAACTTCCAATTATATTATACTAGCTGTTGCCCGCAACTCCGTCTGCGAAGAATTCGTTTATCACTATCCCACAGGAACTATGCAATTTTCCGGGATAAAAACTATCCTATGCCCTTTGCAGGGTCTGAAACTATCTCTGTACAAAGTTCCATTTAAATTGGATCAGTGGTTGAAGGGTGAAGAGGTATCAGACAAACAGAAATACAGAGTTATTTTCGCTTTATGATATTAAATAAGGATTGTGATAAACTTAATTGAAATTTATACAATAAACAAAATTACTGAGAATATGAATACCTTAAAAATAATTTGTTTATTAATTAGAAATTTGATCAAGTCGTCAGCAATCTATTCCCAAAAGCCAAAACAAATAAAGCCGGCCAAAATTCTGTAGGAGTATCGGCTCGCAAAATGGCTGCACTCCGCGCCCGCCCAGAGCACACAATACGCGACGCCGATAAATTAAATTGCATCCACCGCAACAGCATACCCCTACCTGCTTGTTAATAGCTAAATAATCGAATACGTATCCAAAGGCCTCTTCGGGTTCCCCTAATAGCTCTAATTTTGGCGACACGTTAGCCAATTTCCAGAATGACAAAGCCGTTGATTGAATTTCGTCTCATTTAAAAGCAAATCATATTTGATCGGCGAATCCCGCCTCTAATAAGCCGCGACGAACAATAGCCCTTGCACTTGTTATGTTAGAGATGGCATAAAGAAAAGAGCAAACCCCTTAAGTAAATCAACACACAGCAAACAGTGCGATTCGCGAATCGATTGCGCGGACTGTGCGCGGCCCCTTATCTCGGCGGTGCGCACGTGTGAACCCCGTTCAATTTTAATTTCATGCTCAAACAATGACGCTATCGAGCAGGCTATTATTTTGTATCGTCGCCGAGGGTTGAGTTCATCTAAATCCGCCAGATAAGCCCCTAGCTCTTTGTCGCCGCTGATCCTGATGGCTAATTCGGGCGCGTTCGGGACACACTCGGGACCTTCTGTTCGTTCCACGGCCACTTTTAATTTGTCATTAGAATATCGGATTGTTTAGGACGGTGTTGTTTTATCTTGTTCTCTCGTTCTGTTTATCTGTTGTTTTCGGCTTTCACATGTTTAATTTAATTTAGCGGAACAAGTTTAATAATTTTCACTAAAACAAGATTATATTTGCATTCGAATCACTATCGGAAATTCACTCACTAAATAATTCAACTTGCCTAGGTAAATAACTTTAAAGAATATTTTAATACCGTATTGATTGAGGCGTTACTTTGCAAGTCCCATGTTAAAATAAATGCCAAACTTATTTTGCTCCTTCGCGAAGTAGTGAGGTTTAGGGGTTGTTTCACCACCCATTGATTAATTTTAACTGACAGATAAATGTGATGCCGTCTCCGTCTATTCGAACAAAACAAACAGAGATGGCATCACATTTATCCGTCAAATAAATTTGATCAATGGATGGTGAAACAGGGGTTTAGTCAAGCAAAATAGCTACGTTTGCGTTGAAAATATGCTTTTTCATCAGATTTTCCCGCTCTCCTTCTGTATAAAATTAAAATTAACCTATGCAAACGCAACTAAACCTACAACCAAGAGAACCACAACCACCATAAATAACAATCCGGACACGTGTTTCACTTCTCTCCTTTAGCATCATCGGCAGTTGTTGATCCGATCAACACTACATCCCATAAGAGCAAAATAACGGATTGGGCCTTACTTGCATTTAGCCTTGGCGAGCAGAGCACCTTAGTTGTATATTTGTCCGCGTTGCAAAATTTCTTAGTCTGTAAAACGCCCTCATTGCTCTAAGACATAGTAGACTGAATTACTTGGGTGTAAAACGACTTAATGCCGTAATGTTTCAATAGGTAAATGGTCTGGATAACCTTTATTACCAATATAATACAATCAAGACCTTATACAGTATTGAGTCATTCTTACTTGTGCATTTCACGTCCTAGACGTTTTGCTAAGAAAGTTCAAGAAGACTTTTGTAATCATGACATTAGATAAAACAAGTAATTTTGCATACTTGGTCAGTGTATTACTGAGGCGTTTTGAATACCAAGGCTAAATGCAAGTAAGGCCTTCAGGACCCAACCCAAAATAATTCATTTTTATATTTTAATTCCTTTTTAAAAGGTACTTACAAAACAATTTAAGTTCTTGTAAAAAGATAAATGTGCGCTACGTAACGCTAACGTTAAATAATGAGCACGCAACTAATCATGATAATGCTAATTGGATATATTAAGGGAACCCTTCATTACCAGTGATATACTTATAAAATGGTAGGTAGAATCAGTACGTGCTCCGAGCGGCGATGATTTTCCAAATTCCGAACCGAATCGCATCATCGCTTAACCCCCCCTTGTCTGTGTTTATCAAAACACTTAACGATTTAATATGCTCGCTGAACTGTGCCCTCCCCTTCTCCTGCAGTATAAAACATGTATAATGATCGTATCTGCGTGTGCCAATATATATAATATTAAGCTTATTATTATTCATGTAATTTCCAACATGACACTGAAGAGAAGCATTATTTTTTTTAATTCCCGGGTTGATTATATTTATCATCATCAATCATCATCTTCCCAGCCTCTATACGTCCCACTGTAGCGCACAGGGCTCCTCTCAGATTGAGAGGGCTGGGGCCGTAACTCCCACCCGGGTCCATTGCGGATTAGGAACTTCACACACACCATTGAATTTCTTTGCAGATGTGTCCTATTTTCCTCACGATGTTTTCTTTCATCGTAAAGCTCATCTTAAATTTCAAATGGATAGGTAATGTCACACATACATTTCGAAAAACTCAGAGAAGCGAGCCCGAGTTGAAACACACGACCTTCTGCTTGAGAGATCATAAGTCAAACCGTTTGTTGTTTGTTTTGTTTGATTGTTTAAGTATATGTAATAGTTATATAATAGTGTTATGGGCACCTTTGCACCAGAAGCGACTAGGAGCGTGGGTTTATTTGACTGAATTTCTTTTTTGTAAAATTAACTAACTTTTATTAATTAATATTTAAAGTTACGTATGGGACGGAATGTAAGTAATGTAACTACGTACGTAGTAATATCCATCTGTCATCAATTTGACAGAAAGACATTCGTAGACCTAGAGGAGTATTTTACTTTATTGATATGACTAGCGACCCGCCCCGGCTTCGCACGGGTGTAACTTTGAAAAATAGGTGTGAAAAATAAAGAAAGTCTATAATTTAAGGTGGTACGTTTATATATTTACCTCTTTTTCCCCAAACTACACCCACACGAAGTCGGGGCGCGTCGCTAGTTTTATGAATAAAATTTAGACCCGTACATTTAATTTAAACGATCGTACCTATTCTGTTAATCACGCCAACTGTCAAACGACTGGCAGTTATGTCAAACGCCATAAGGTTACATTAGAAAAGTTATTATGGACGGTAATTTTTCTTATATTTTCTAATTTTCCGCGTAATTTTCTTAATTTTTTCTTTCATAAGAACCTTCTCCTGACAATGACGAACACAACAAAAAAATAATTAGTGAAATCGGTCCAGCCGTTCATGCGTGATGCCGTGACCAAGGGAAATAGGGATTCATTTTTATATATATAGATAGATATACAAGTATGCTTAGCTTGAATAACTTTCATACATGAAAAACGTTCCTTTTAATAAAAATAAATTCCGTAAGTTATATAAACTACTAAATTATATGTTACAAGTTATAAGTTTATATGTTCCCGGGATAAAATATAGTCTATGACGATAAAAGATTTCGGTATGTGAAAGTATTTTTACACATGAGTTGTTTTTAGGGTTCCGTACCCAAAGGGTAAAAACTGGACCCTATCCGACTGTCTGTCTGTCACCAGGCTTTATCCTCATGAACCGTGATATCTAGAGAGTTGAAATTTTCACAGATGATGTATTTCGGTGGCCGCTATAACAACAAATACTAAAAAAAACAAAATAAAAATAAATATTTAAGGGGGCTCCCATACAACAAACGTGATTTTTTTGCTCGTTTTCGATATTGATAACGGCAGGCAACAGGTAGACGCTTGAAATATTCACGGAGTATTTAGTTATATACTCAGCGGCAAATCTAACCGCCCACTTTAAACACATGTTTCTAAGAAAGGAGGGCGATTAGATTTGCCGCTGAGTATATATTATTCCCTTTAAAAATAAATTATTAAATTAAAATAAAACAAATATTCAAGGGGATCGAGCTCCCATACAACAAACGTGATTTTTTTGTCGTTTTCATAGATAATGGAACTGAACCCTTCGTGCGCGAGTCCGACTCGCACTTGGCCGGTTTTTAATTTATCTATTACAATAAAATAAACAATAGAATCTTTTATGTTTATTTTAGTTGTTAACATTTTTTTACACAAGATTGTTTTCTCTCACTTCCCACTTTACATTTGAGTGCAAGTAGGTACTGTACTTATATTTAATTTAAGATGGAATGTCCACCGAAATATAATTAAAGAAGCGCTCATTGTGACACTGTAAAAGATTTCGCTAACCCTATCTTACATCTCGAGCTGCGTGTAACTACTGCCAATTTTCCATTTGATTTCTCATCGATCGGAATTAGGTGCATCTAGACAAGTTGTAATAGGGTAACTTCTAATAAGAAAACTTCTAATAGACTGTTTGAAAGTCCAATCTTCCCTGCGATATCAAGCTAATGAGCTAAAACGGACTGTACGATGATTGCGTTGCTGTCTGCGAGGGTCGCTACACCTTCCTATATAATTATACTAACTTTCTGTTAGCTATATTTGCTCAATGTGGGGTAATGAGCAGTAAAGCCGAAATGTTGTATACATATATGAAGTAAATAGTCTTATATACACATCATCGTAAGCCAAAATAATACCAATACCAAATCGCACATCTAGATCTAAAGAGGGTCAACTCAAAATAATATACCATTCTAATTTAGACTTCAGTCAATTTCTAAAAGGTCTGAATTAAAATGGTATATTATTTTGAGTTGACCCTCCTTAGATCTAGATGTGCGAAATGATAATTAGGTAATGGCTCAAAACAACACCATGCTGAAGGTCAGAATTTATTATGCACTAAACTTTAACAGAAAGACAAGATCTTATTTAGTGATAAAGAGGTGTACAGATATTTTTGACTTCTGACGTGCGTGTGTTTGTGACCTTGACTGCATACACACAAAAAAAAGACTTCTTAACTTATAAAATCTTTTTAAATTAAGATTATTAGTTAAGATTATGCATGCAATTTTGTAATTTTACTGAAATAAACAGTTTAAATTTTAAATTTTTAATTTTTTTTTTGAATTGAAATTTCGCTGTTTTCTTAAAAAAAATACATCGTGCTCCTCATTAACGCATGAAGAAGATCAGTGCAAAATTTAATAGCACCAGTTTAAGCGATTGTAATTTCTAAGTTCACATGTGTACATTCCGATAACGTGGGAAACCGGAAGAAACCGTGTTATTTTCGATTTTCAGCTATACAAACAACAAACAGCGTAAAAAAATAATAACGAATATCCACACACACAGACACACACGAAACCATTCACATACGCACGCATGCACAATACGAATCGTCATTTGACTGTGACCACAGTTACTGTATTATTTTAGTTTATAAAGTCGTAACGATAAATTATTTGATCGCTTGCTTCGCGTACCCTTTTCTGCTAATTACAGTGCTACTTCCAAACACCCTGTACTGTAAAGTACTTGCAAAATTAAACGTTCATATAAATAGGCAGACATACAAACAAGACCAATGCAGCGCACAGTTATTTGTTCCGCTCACTGATGGAAATTCTTTGTTTACATTATCTCAATTAAGTCTACGTTTTGTTTACAATTCCGGTTCTGTACAAAGCAGCACTTTGAGAATTTTGTTTGCGCTCAACTCTGTAACACGCTTATCCACATGGAAATCAAACTATTGCGCGTTACAACTTCTGTTGATATGTCTGATTAAACATTTGTTTGTGAAATTATTTTTATATCGCCCATAATTGCTTACTTTTGTTTTACCAGAATGAATAGGGTATTTGGTAATGAAATAGCGTTTATTTCACAAAAGATGTAGTTTTTCACTAAATGTTTAAGGTAAACGTCCCTTTTCTTGCCACTGATCCAATACATGGCACCTTCAATCTTAAATTATAGTAAGAGAGGTGACAGATGGGTATCATCTACTGGGCGTTGCGGTGTCGAGCATTGGTACGTTTACCTTACTAAATCTCAAAACAAAAAACTTAAATTAGCACTGAGTGCAGCCTTTGGGTCCTAATTTATATCTTTTACAAAAAAAAAGTTAAGAACAAAGCATTCTAAAATTTAGTACACGTTTATTCCTGTTCCAATTAAATATACCTCCGATATTATTTCGAGTATCGTCCAGAAACTTTTATTAAATAGTACGAGTATCCTTAATTTTTATGCCTGAGCTGTGATTTAAGAATAACTCGATGGACACCGTAGTGCCCACGGACAGCGTTAATTGAATTCAAACAGAGATTAGTCTGCGATTGCGGACGGATCACTACGCGTAGCGGGAATCCATCTCGGGCTGAAAATTAAAATGAATCTGGTCTGCTACAGCAGAATGTTCTTATGTTTTTATTGTAGCAGTAACAATTATCATGAATGGTAGATACAGCATGGTAATAAAACTTATGCAATGTTAAACATTTTCGGAGTAAAGCATAATTCGTTTGGGTCAGATTTCAGGACTATACCCACCGCAAATGTCGCTCGTAGGCGCTCAACACATTGTCGTGTGATAGGATATATAGCAGATAGGCAAGTTGCCATTTTGGAGACTGCATGATTTTATCAATAAGGGTGAGGCCACACGAGCGTAATTTTGTGAGTCGTGAGCGGCAGAATTTCGGTTCACGCCATACAATATGCGGGCCATCACGTGACACTCACGTGACGCAATGTATGGCGTAAGTAACCGAAATTCTGCCGCTCACAACTCACAAAGTTACGCTCGTGTGGCCTCACCCTAAGTGTAATCATGGTCAATTGCCGCTATTCCAAATATTAACAACTGACTGCCACATCGTCTGGTATGTAATTTTACACAAGGTCATTATTATGAAACGCATTGTCTTCGTCATTATCAAAACGCACTCGAACCATAAACGCGGCCCTACGTGAAATTCAGCGCCGTCCACTCTCAGCATTCCACGCGTATCCAAGTATTTTGTTAGCGAGCCACTTCATCAACAAACGGAAAGCATTACTCGTTGTTATCTCTTTTTATTAGCTCCGACCCTCTGAATTTATTACGAGGCTGTAACTCAAATAAGTGAATTCACTCTTTTGTAGAGAAAAAAACTTAGACAACTTTGGTGAAGTGCCTGAAACCGAACAATGGGTGTTCAGCGACGCTGGTCACGTTTCGTCGCCTTAAAAATGCGACGGTTAAATCCATAAAGTAGTCGAAAGTATTACTATTCCTCCTCAGTATTTCCTTTGAACCGTGTATACTATAACGGTATCCCGTCTAATAGAAAGGTTCAGACGCGGGATTAAACTTCTCGGCAAAAATGAACCTCGCCTTATTCAATAATTTAACAAATATTTTAGAATATTATTAACTTCTTTTTTTGGTAAAAAGACTTCACTACTTTTTTCTGTGTTCCAATTAAAAAGTAAAAAAATAAGACATTATGTTTTACAAAAACGAGCCAAAAAATCTTCTATTATTAGCAAAAACATGATAGGTAAATAAATATTTTTTCAGATTTATGTTACCTAATTTTACGTTATGTTTCATAACTAATTCTATAACTAACCTACTCACTGCGAATTATGGAATTAACGCACATTCATTTGCTTTGCAATAATGTACAGGTTACCTTCATATTTTGCCGCACATAATAATTATTTGATTGAATCCGGCATTACTTTGTGGAGGCCTATACAACCATTTTTACAAAAGCAACTACTACACACTTGTAGTAACGGAGGTGCAAGGTAAAAAAAGTTATAGTTCGCACACTTTAAGTATTATTATCCCATATACCATTGCAATAGAGCTTATAAATCATATAATTTATTGCAACCCAACGTCGGTTTCGCGGCATTATGAATAAATTATCAATCAAGCCAATTCAAACAGCGTATATAATCTTGAAGCGACAACAAACACTCGTATGCAAACAATCGATACAGGGGCGAGTTAGCATACCGATCGCCAGTCTGCGTATCCGAATACCTAAGTGGTAATATTCGAATTATCCGCTCCTGCTATAGAAACTGAAACATAAAATCTGTGGAATCCGGATAATGGTCGCCCCACTCTCGCTACGCGGCAACGTGTCAATGTATTGAATTTCGAAGATGATTAATGGCATAGCAGGAATACTTGGAGCGGGTCCTATTATTCTATTCGTTTTGTGTTTTGAAGTGCGATATCGGATGAAAACAATGGAACGACCGCCTGTAGTACTCTTGATAATACTTATGAGTTATCGGAATGCTCCGATAGCAATTTGTCAAACGTCGTATTTCAGATTGAAAATCTGACAAACGTAACATAATACCTATCTACATTATGACTGTATTATTCCAGTAATAGAATTATTATTTTAAGTAACGAGAGATTCTTGTTTGTTGAAATGCTCCACAGATTTACAACAAATGTAAGCAAAAAATAACACACGAATTTATTACGAAGCAACACAAAAAGTAGGATTATTTTTCCTTAGAACGTCTTATCTACCTTCTATAGGCCTTGAAGTTCAAGTTCCATTCAAAGATCGATTAGAGGTTCGCTGAAAAACGATTAATTCCTGAAGGCTAACTAATGATTTAATCAAAATTGACCAAAAAAACGGTTTCTCAAATTTTCGTTTGCCAGGGACAGTTTGTCAAACCCACCATTATTATAAAGTTAGTTCAAAAGTCTAAAGCAAATTTAATACAAGAGATTATTGAGTTTTATTAAAAATTTCAAATTAAAAAAAAATATATTATCACCTTTATTATCATTTCAACCGAACAACATCCACTTCTGGACATAGGCCTCCCCCAAAATGTGCCGAACAGACCGGTCCAGCGCCATCCGCATCCTAAATAAAATTACTACGTTATTATTTATCAAACGTCACTTTAGGCGAAATTGATTATTCTAAGCAATACGACCACCTGATGTAATTTCAACCCGTATCTATTCAATTACATCCACAGAGTACTAATGCATGCGGGAATTATTCATTTATCTACAAGGTAATTTCGCACACTACCGCAAAGTTAGTACTATGTAATGATTGATCGTCCCCTCCTTGGCTTATGTGATCATAATATTTTAAACAAAAACCTTATTTCACACAGTGTGCACACGACTGTCTCGTTTCCGCGGGAATAACGAAAAAAGTGATTCGAGAGAACAGCTCGTTTATTTTCTGTGCTTCTATAGTATTATCATGTATAAAATATCACTATGCTACAGAATATAAAAATCAAAGCTTCGCCGTAGTAGCAGTTTATGTGTCAGCGTCAGATGTTAAGTTTACATAATTTAAACAAACCTACTTTCCCTTTTTAACGTCAAATATGAACACCTAGGTATTTGCCGTTAATTAAGCTATTCTAGAGTTAATAGCTTAGCAAGCATAATTAGCCTTTTCTTTGAAAAAATAAGTAACTAAGATTGCAGCTGAATATAGTGTTGTGTTATAACGGCAAGCATCGTTGTTTAGACATCGCATCGTTGTTGTTTATTGCATGTTAGTTTGGAAGCAATTAATCGCCTCTTGGTGAATTAAAGTCACCGACATAGCGCGAGGAATCGCCCCAGGCTCAAGTGGCAGTGGGCAGGGCACATCGCTTGTAGAACTGATGGCCGATGGGCCCAAAAGGTTCTCGAGTGGCGTCCACCGAACGGAAGACGCAGAAGCCTCCAACAAGATGGAGCGACGACCTGGTTAAAGTTCCGGGAACGCGTTGGATGTGGATGGCGCAGGTCCGATCTGTTTGACGAGCTTTGGGGGGCGTATATGTTAAGCAGTGGACGTATTTCGGCTGATGTTGACCTCTTAGTTCTACAAAAGGTTTACCATAACTTTATTTGAGTTTTTTTCTTTTAAGAGTTTTTTATAAACATGCACAATTCTAAAAAATACTTATCCAACTAAACTTTTTGCTTCTCCGCATTACGGATTTCCTATTCAAAACTGGGTAATTCAAGTCAAACGTCACAACGCAAACTGGCAAAGTTTTCTCATAGGCCGACTTCCCCCGTTCCGCGGACGCCCGAAAGTGTGAAAGCGTGTAGTAAAAGTACGTAAATGCAGGAAAGGGGAATCTCTCCCGCATGACAGGCATCACCGCAGGCAATACTCTTTCACCAGTGCCCTTACGACAAAGTGGGGACGAAATTAGGCCATCACTGTATCGCTGAATCAATGTAATGAATTTTAAAACATGTCTGTCTACTCAAACACGTTAAATTTATGATATAAATGTTGATAGGAGAATTAATTGAGTAATGATTTATGCTTACGAATACACTCCATGGTTGCTTTTACGTTAAATAATTTTAAAAATTAGTTTTATGTGTTCTTTTACATTTTCGTATAGTTTTCAATTCATACGCTGAGGCATGCACAGCACACATACTGCCATTTTCCACATTAGATGATTTGCTCACATAGTTGTCGATTTTCATCGTTCACGTGTCCATAGTTTTCAAATTCTCGTGCAATATTGACCATATCAGCTTGTCTCTAACTTCATATTTCATAGTTGAACGTGGAATGTCTGGCGCGCGATGACTGCGTGCGGAATATTGGCCAGTCCAGGTATTCCTGGATGGTTTCATTATTATTTTACAGGAACATAGATATGTTAACGGATTCTGAATTTCTAACTAAGTAAGTACGGTGCATTTTACTTCACCTGACACTTACAGCTAGATATAACTGAAAGCATGTAGACATTAAGAGCTCCAGCTTCAGTATTTCTGTACCCGGTACGCTCTCAATATTTAGCAGACTCTCAGCCGTCAAGGACTTGTTTTAAACAAAGGCTCGTTTTCAATGTAATCAAAGAACTACTATTGAATCGTAACGCGATACCGCAGTTAACACGAAATATTCACACACGCTGACATCTATTGAGAAGTCCCCACATAAAAAGTGTGAAAAAGGTAACAGTCTGTTGTTCAGAGGTGCGAACCGAGTCTCACATTACCAATAGACAAAACGATCCGACAGCGGAAACTACTACACACTGTTTGCCATAACTCCACGCCACACGAAACTGTTCTCAACTTTAAGTACTAAACTTAAAGCTCTTTTTACAACAAATCCCAAGTAACTTCTGTCTTACCACGACCGCGACAAAAACTTATCCTTGGAGACCCAGAATAGACAAAAGTCACCCTGCCCGACTCTCGGCTCCGTTGAAATTTAGACTTTATTTTCAAATGCAAGAAGACTGCTTCATAAGTTTTCTCATTTTCGCTTCCATTGGAAAATGTCATTGCGACAGGACTAAGCGTAAGCGAACGCGTCAAAGTGTAAAATGAGGGGTTTTGCGCCGTGTCAGTGAAAGTCATTAGGAATGGAATGGATGAAAATTGCGTGCATATTTACCTCTCCAACTTAATATGAGCGTCGTGATGAAATGAAAAATGTTCCCGAGTTTTGGACGATTTTTATTCGACAGCGTGAGTGACTTTATTGGAGATTTAGTGCTTGATTGTTTTATCGTAAAAATAAGGAGATCGTGTGTTGAATGATAATGAACTTCGTTTATTTTGGATGTGTGTTTGACATTGTTGTTGATATGTAGGTGGTATGTGGAAGTGTGAGCATTGCGGTGGCTAAATCAAAGACAACAATGGCGTGCACGGATTGTCTGCCGCGGTGAGCACTTTGCGCCACTTTCGCTACTTTGTGGATTGTGGAGAGACGCCGGAGGAGACGGCTTGCGAAATTAGATCGTAACGTTTGAAAAAAAAATGTGTCGACTTTTCCTTTCTTTGGTTTTCTTTAGTTGTCGCTGGTTGTGTTTATTGTAATTTTTCCTCTAAGTTATTCAATTCCAGTCTTAAATTGTGTTAGCTGCTTCTGGAAACAACTTACAGTTCTGTAATTTAACAATCAATTTGATATTTTTTCTTCATAGAAATTCTTGATCTTAATTTTAATTGTATAAATCCTTAATGCGTTCTTAGATAGAAAGCAAAAGAACATTTGTTTTCTCTAAAATAAGTAATTACTGGACTTAATGAGTGACTAGAAGCTGAAGTTACTAATGACGAAGCAAAAATCATTTGGTTAATTGTTAAGATTTAATTTCACTTTACTTATTTAACATTTCGATTTTTTTCTGTAGCAAAAACGAGTTGATTTTTTAGGAATTAGTTATTATTGTTCTTTTAGAATACTATGTGGAGTTTGATTTTTCTGCTGTCGGTATTCTGTAGCGAGGCCATTAAAAGCTGGGGTGTGAAAATTTGCTGCTTATTTTCCAGTAACTACAAGTAGACTGTACATATCTAAATAGGTGATGTAAGTATGAACAGACGTTTATTCGTCTGGGCTGGAAGTTGTTGCGTAAATTAATTTACTGAGGTTTCGTGCTTTGCAGTCTTTGTTTGTCGTAAAATATTGACATTCAAAATTCATTATTGTATGATCTTCTTTTTGTAGTAATAGTAAATTAATGACTTTAGTTTTATTTATCGCGCTGTATGTATTTTGCGTTTTAAGAGTGCTTTTTTGAGCATGATACGCATTAACCTGCTTTCCTAAATAACGAAGTATATTGCGTACCTACTTACTGTAAAGAAATAATGCTGCTTTATATCTACGCGCCAAATTTAAATAAAATACCTACGTTACGAGTTCAACTTGCGAAACAATTTTGTAGCTATTTCCAAATCCAATATACGCTTTCTTTTTATCGAAAATATCTGTATGCTACAGCTTTATTAATTGTAAACTGTTTACGACTGTTCTAGTTTTCGCTCAAAGCTGATGTCAACATCCAGTAGCATCTTTTAATGAAACTTGAGAGAAAAACAATCGCGGGACGGCAGTAGACGACAGGAGCAAATTAAAAGGCAAAAATATTCGAAAAGTGCACTGTCGGCCTGGCTGTCAGTCCAGTATTTTATCTGACGCGTCTATTATGCCAGCTAGGGTCCGTAAAATTCGGTCTCTGTTTACTCTCAGTTCATTTGGTTGAGAAAAAATGTACTTCCGTAGTTATCTGTCCCTCTTTCTGGTCTTTTCTTGACGTTTGTAAGCAGTGTTCGTTTTTCGGTTTCAAGAGAATTCTTATCACTTCCACTGATCCATAATATTTGATTCGAAATGGTAAAGTTAGCTTCGATGAAAATATGTATAGGTATAATAATCAAATTTTTAACTGAAACTTGTTAATAAGTGAACTTCTTAGCAGAAACAATAACATATCCTTACCAGTTGTGGTGTAGGGGTAAAAGCACACAGAACGGTATGCTGAGGACCCGGGTTCAATTCCCGGAGTTGGTCTTTTTCTGTGTTTTTTTCTGTGCATCCATGTTTCAGTTCATATTTAGTATGAAAAATAGTAACACTTTTTATGAGGACAATTGATGGTATTTTTATGAGACTATTCAACATTCAGAATGTGTTTTTTTTAATTCTTAGTAGGTGTCATATTTTCTTTCACTCTGTATTATATTGCTAGGAACAAAATAATCATGCGAAATTTACCATTTCAAACGTATCCAATAGCTTTGTTTGCTTTATTTAGGTAATTTATGTCAACGTCAAGCTCTGTGATTATGCCAACCTCGATGAAAACACACTTTGCAGCAAATTACTCTTACATTTTGCCGATTATACGACTGATACAGTGAATAGCAAAAAGTTTCAATAGTGAACATATTTCTGCATTTCACGCCTAATGACGTTTTTAGGAACATTTAACGTAATTCCTACGCGATATCCCTAAAATTTACCATGATTTTTACGATGAGAAAAAAAATTGCAAAATGCAAACCAATCTAATAGCAATCTAATGTGTGCGTGGAGTTTCTCGCGCGGAAATAGTACAAGCCCTAGAGAGATAAATCGAGAGATGAACATTCAATGTTGTGTACAGCGGCGCCTTAATTTCTAAATAACTGCACAAATTAGCACATTATTTTACTTTTATGACGACAAGATAATAACATGCCATGTTTTGAACTAAAACAATTACTTTGCTCACCCGCGACCTTACAATAGTTACGTTTATGCAAGAAATATAATAATAATATAGTGTTAGAGATAATTTAAAATTACATCTCAAAGTATTGCAGTCTGAACTTACTTTTAAGTTACATAAAATTGAATTCGATCGTTTGGATGAAAAAGCCCGGTTTTTTGCTTCAGTAGACGCTCATAAAAAGTATTTGACTCAGTGTAAAAAGTTACGTTGGCTTACAGGACGACGAACAGAATCTTTTTCTTCTTTGAACAATAATTATCGAGGTTCTACTAACGGTCATAATTTCTACCCTCGCGTTAAAAATCTTACTAATGTGGAATTTTTGGATAATGAGAATCAGTTATTGGAAAAAGGTTTAAAATATAATCTACCCACTAAATTTAGTCAAAAAATAGTGGAAGGTTTGGCGGTAGATTCTGAGGTTGCTATTACAAGTAACTGTGGTGATTTTGAAACAAAAGTGTTAGTGGCAAATACACTTAAAAATACCAATTCCACAGAGTGTATTGTCAATATAACCGAATTAAATTCTTTGAGATCTATTCAGGAGAAAGTGTATGATAATGATTTAGTGGTGACAAAGGCAGACAAAGGAAATTGTATTGTTTTATTGGATAGGTATCAATATAATCGGAAAGTTTTAGATATCGTTCAAGGGGACGGTTTTACAGTTTTACGTAAGGACCCTACAATTACATTTCACAAAGATCTAAAGAGACTAATAAAGGGTTCTTTGTTTGCCTTTGAAACCGAACAACAAAAGAATTTTGTAATTCCCATGAATCCGCAGGCGCCAATTCTATATGGATTACCTAAAATTCATAAAGATGATGTGCCTGTTCGTCCAGTTGTCTCATACGTGAGTGCTCCAGCATATAAATTGGCGAAGAAATTAAATAGTATTATTCGTGTGAAGGCTTCCTTTAAACCTTCTTATAGTTTAAAAAATGGTTTAGATTTGGTTAGTAAAATTAAGGACATCAGCATACCGCCGAATGCAACGTTGCTTTCTTTGGATGTAGACAGTTTATTTACTAACGTACCATATAGTGAGACACTAGAAATTCTAAAAGACCACTTAGAAAGGAAGCGGTTGCACCCGGGTGAAGTTTGTGAATTAATAGATTTGGTAACTTTATGCATGAAACAAAATTATTTCCGGTTCAATGGTCTTTATTACTTACAGAGTGATGGTTTAGCTATGGGTTCACCTCTGAGTCCTTTAATGGCAGATATATTTATGGATCATTTTGAGAATCAGTATATTGTGGGTAATAGTAATATTGTGTACTATTTTAGGTTTGTTGATGATTTGATCCTATGCTGGAGAGGGAGTATGAGACAGCTTGACGTGTTTATTAATGGTTTGAATAACAAGCACGTAAAGATAAGGTTCAAAAAAGAATTGGAGGAAAATTGTTCGTTGAACTTTTTGGATTTAACGATTTCAAAATTAAATGGTAAACATCAATTTAAAATATACCGTAAGCCCACGTACACAGATGCTGTTATACCAGCATCTTCTAATCATCCGTGGCAGCATAAACTGGCTGCTTTCCATTGTTATGTTAATAGATTGTTGACTGTGCCTCTTTCTAAGGAACATTATGATTTAGAGTTGAGTACTATTTATCAGATAGCGATCTCAAATGGTTATACAAAATCAATGGTAGATAGTTTAGTTCAAAAGAAGCAGGCACGGTTAGTAAATAGCATGCTTTACGCTGCGTTACCTTCTCAGTCTACTAACAAATATAGATCTAGCATCTCTTACGTCGGGGGTTTGTCTGATAAGATTTATGGCATTTTAAAATCAAACAATATTAATGTTGCCTTTAAGACTAACAACTCTTTGTACTCTAGGCTATGTAACCACAAAGAACAGGTAGATAAGGGAACTAGATCGGGAGTATACAAGCTTACTTGTAATGACTGCAATGGGATATACGTAGGACAGACAGGCCGAAGTTTTAATACTAGATTTAAAGAGCATGTTTCGGCATATAGGAATGAGCATCCAGATAGATCGAATTTTGCAAAACATTTGTTGGAATCAAATCATTCATTGTTAGATTCAGATTCTTATGAAGTGTTACATTATTGCGGCAAGGGGTTGCATCTGGATGCTCTGGAATGCATGGAAATAATTAGGTACAACACTATGGGGTCTATTATTAATGAACAGGTAAATTTAGTATCTTCTCCTTTACTGCGGCTTGGGTCGAATTTGAACAGTTAGTATTAATTAAATATGCCTTATAAATAAATAAACAAAAAAAAAATTCAAGGTAGTTTTAAATATGTCAATAAAAGTTAATTTTTGTGGGGTAGTTTGAGAATAAGAAAAATAAAGTGGGTACTTGAGAAGTTACAGTGACAAGTTAAAACATTTGTTTTGGTTTGTTAGTTTAACGTTTGGTAGCATAGCATACGGTTGTGGTAACTCTGAAGATGAGCTCTGGTTGAGTTCGAAACGCGTCAGTGTAGCTTGGTGGTGGTGATGGTTGGGTTTATGTGATTTGTGTGTGTTCGTACAGTGTGGAGGTGGAGGAACTGCATGAACGCACATTTCTTGCATAAACGTAACTATTGTAAGGTCGCGGGTGAGCAAAGTAATTGTTTTAGTTCATTAATATGGACCTCCGCAAAGTAACGCCTGATTCAATAAATTATGCCATGTTTTCTATGTATTTAAGTATTTATTTATCCTTATAAGCATGTTTATCGTCGTCTAGTACCCATAGTACAAGCTTTGCTTAGTTTGGGACTAGGTCGATTTGAGTAAGATTGTCCCCTAATATATATAATATTATTATTATATATATCGAGGGGTGAAAGGCTAATGGCGTTAAGCGACACTATGGGCGATATTGAGTTATATACATATTCGGAATCAGCAAATTTTTCCGCGTCGTTTGAGCCGGGTTTCACGCCAATCAGAACTATTTTTTGTCGCTTGATGCAAATAGATTTGGGCACTGTTTTTCACTCCACTGCTGAATGAAGCGACACAAAAATTAGCTATTATCTTAACACATTTGACTTGAGCTATATAAAAATACTATTTTTCCTTTCTCGTCATGGAAGCCAAATGGTTTTTAAAGCTTTTTCCCTTTTTCTATTTCAAAAGCTGATGGTTGGTTGAATTACTTAGCTTGCTCCGTAATGCACAAATAGATGTCGCTTAATGTAAGTAGCCTGTGACCGAAATGTATGAAACTAGTCGCTTAAAGCAAATGTCTTCAATTAGCCTGCAACAAAAATAAACAAAACACGTCGTTTGAATTATTTGACCTTAAGTCTATTTTACCTTAACAAAGCTACTTAAAGCAATTAGCCTTTCTCCAATATTAGGTGAACTGGTTATTTAAATTATTATTTCCTGTATATTTTAAAAGAAAGCTGTCACATAAATTAAGACATAAAGAATATTTTTGTACTTGAATCGGGTTTCTTTCACTACAATGAGTAAGTAATGTGCGTTCAGCAAATATTTTTTACTATAACAGCAGTTGACCAACGTCGTTTAAGACCAACTTAAAATGTTTTTGTAATCTAAAACCTACTCGCGAATAGTAGATGTGCGCTCGCGCGGGGTGCTTCAGTCGGTCCCATTATCGTCAGGGAAATTTTTCGGTGATAGTAAATAGCCTCTAAATCTTACAAAATCAGTCTCAACCCAAAGTTTAATTTCGTTTAAGTCTCTTAATTCTTTTACAAGATTCTCTTTTAGTACGTCAAAATGATAAGTTTCTAAAATACTAATAATTGTGTTTTTGTTAAGTTTTGCCATAGTTGGCTGACTGAGGTAATGATTATAATAATAATAAAAATAAATAAAATCTAAAATACTGATAATTGTATTTTTGTTAAGTTTTGTTACAGTTGGCTGACTGAGGTAATCATTGTCGGTAATAAAAAATATTTTTTCACGTCATTTTCTGCATTTTATTCTCTATCTTACTTTTTTTGTTTTCTACAATGTTCATGTTGATAGTTTTTATATTGGTTTCAAACACCAATCTCAAATAAAATTCTAAATTACCGGGATTTAAGTTAATACGACCAGAATAGTGATCGTTCCATAGGCTACTTTTCCTGCTTTTAAAAACTAATGGAATGGGACTTTGAGCATATTAGCCGTAATCTATTGCAGTCGTAACAAGGCAGTTAAACCTTTTAGCTTTACACGAAAACTATAGTTACAACCCTCTTAAGTCATTTAGCCTTGCGCTAATTTTCCTAGTCATTGTTTCTTAATTCATTTAGTTGTATTCCACAAAAGACTTAAAACGTCGTCTAAGTCGTTTTTCCTTGCTCTAAAAAATAAGAGGAAGAAGAATTTTTGACTCAAGCGACACTTTTTTCATTATCCTCTCGTTTTATTAAATGAATATATTAAACATCAGAA
Organism: Archips crataeganus; assembly: GCA_947859365.1. NCBI lineage: Eukaryota > Metazoa > Arthropoda > Insecta > Lepidoptera > Tortricidae > Archips > Archips crataeganus. Next base: position 11,205,087 of record OX402059.1, on the reverse strand, counting down.
GCGGTATTAAATTCTAAGAAAAACTGTGTATTTATAATCAAAATCAGTTAAGAAATTCAAAAACTACGAATTTTTTTCTAATTTTTAAAACTTTAAAACGCTCTCCTGTAAAGTTGCAAAAATGTCGCTTAACGCCATTAGCCTTTCACCCCTCGATATATATTATGCCATTTTATCTAAAAATCGAAGCGTTTTGACAGTTATAGGTCAAAAACTTAAGTAAATGACCAGAGCCCGTATTGTCTAACGCGCGCTTGCCTTCGCTTTCACCGTCTCTTTCTGTCACCATCTTATACCGTTTGACAGAAATAAATAGTGAATGCGAAAGCAAGCGCCAGCGCGTTAGACAGTAAGCCTACTGTTGTATGTCGTAGTGCACATAATTGATAAGGAGTTTAAGGCCCTACCGTGTTTTTGGCGCATTTATTGCATTCATTTAAACTCGTGCTGTATCATTACTAGCAATGCTATAGTCCTGAAATTCATATGTAAGATTTTTAAGGATTCACACTAGTGGCAAGTATTTATCGAAACACGATTACTTGTAGTTCGCTCGATAGAAAAAAAATCCAAAGTCGTCTCTAAAAAATAAAATAAACTCGTAGTACGACGCTAATACTGCACACTGCACTTTGAATGAATTCATGACTTTTTGAATGTTAATAAAACAAGATGTTTTCTAGGGCGTAGTTTTGCTAAATTTTTAAAATATGTATTTGTTTTAGTAATAAGGTGAAAATACCTAAAAACACGTGCAGTCTAACCAACCTATCTTGAGCCATCGTGCCTCCCCCGCGCCCGAAATCGCCCACTCGAAATCGCCCACCCATAATCGATTAGCGCGAAAAACTCGGAAGGCCCTTAAGTCGTTTTTCAAATTTGGAACGTCAATTTGTTTATACGGACACGTTACTACTATCTACAACAGGTCATTTACTTAAGTTTTTCACCTATAACTGTTTTAAATTTTATTGTTCTGTACCTACTGCACAACCAGCCTTTAAATTTATTTTGTACTGGTAGGTTAAAACCGGTTCTAGGCTGCGCTGTTAAACGGCTTACTTACAAAGACTGAGGCACCTTTGTTGTCCGCACCATTCGCTGCAAATACTGGCTCGGAGCGTATAGATTTCCTTTACGTATAACGCTACTGTGCGGTTCTTTTTGCCCTCGTTGCTGTCACTTTTTGTATTTTTTTTAGAGTACCTATTTACGAAGTTTAAAGTCTAGTTAAACTTTGGTTTACTTTACGCACTTAAGCATTTACTTAGACGACCGGACGACGGCCGAGAGGTTGTAAAACCAGACTACAAATCTTGATGTCCCAGGGTCGATCCCTGGTCGGAGCAGATTTGTGTATGTAAATTACGAATGTTTGTGCTCGAGTCTCGGGTGGATATTTAGAAACAAGAGCGTTATTGATTTTGAAGATTTAAAAAATTACTCTATTTTTCTATAAAATAAAATTGTGTCAGTTTCAGACGAGCCATATAAACTGTATGAAAAATAGACAAAAATGGTCCGAAGAATAAAATTTCCTCATGAAAATGAAGAGTACCTACTCATGGTTTTGAATGAGAAAACCCCAAAATCTCTTCATTTATTTACATGAAGGTACACTTTATATCGAAAATGGCCATCTATCTATTTCATCATCATCCCAGCATACGTCCCACTGCAAGGCACAGGCCTCGTCTCAGAATGAGAGGGCTTGGGTCGTAGTTCCAACGCGGGTCTAGTGCGGATTGGGAACTTCACACAAACCATTGAATTTCTTCGCAGTACCTCTACCATGAGTTTACACTAGTTTACGTGACCGTACTCGCTAGCGACGGCGTAAATTATTTGTATGGAGAATTGTACAGCGCCTCTAGCGGTCACTTACGGAAGTAAAATTCTCCATACAAATCATTTACGCCATCGCTAGCGAGTACGGTCACTGTAAACTAGTGTAAACTCATGGTAGAGGTACAGATGTATTACAGGTTTCCTTTTGATGTTTTCCTACACCGTAAAGCTCATGTTAAAATTCAAATGTTCACGGCTCTTCTCTGTCTATCTATTTAAGTACTTATGTTTATTAATTGCCTAATATCCATAACACAAGCTTTGCACACTTTGGGACTAGGTCAATTGGAATGAACTGCCCCATTATTTACATTAATTTATTTTATTTCATCATCATTGTCATATAAGCCGAAAAACGTCCGCAGCATACCAAAAGGCCTGCCCAGGATACAACGGAAAAGTTACCCCAATAACTTCCCGCGATCTTTATCAATTTATTCGTCCACCTTGCGAAAGGCCTAATACTTCGTCTATCTATTTATATCTCCAATGAAATTCATGGCGATTCAATGAATATTTAGTATGTTGCGGACTTTATGTATACATGTATTTTTGGGCATAATATAATGAACCGCTTAATGCAAATTGCACAAATATACTCGCACTCGTAATGTAGCTTATTATCATAGTTTATTCATGAGCAACTTCGAAATGTTACTGAACGTTCTTATTGCTTAAATCAATGTCTACAATATCATCCATATTTTAATGAACTAAATATTAAATTTAGGAAATACTTCTACTTTTCTTTTTCCCGAAAGCAGTACCTATGGTAGCAATCAGAATCTAAAATACACAATGCCCATTTATTTTCTTTTTTGTTGCGGTCTCAGTAAAAAATGCACTGAATTCAGGAAGTTATGCTTTCAAGTCGAATTCCATGGCTGTGACCGCACTGCATGAAACCACTTTGTTGCTAACCCACTGGCTTTCCCTGTTCAAAGGACGCCGTCCATACCACTCACGGGCAGGTTTTATTGTTTACGCTCGTACGGTAAGCAACTGGATTGTGTTTGTGTATCGTTTCGGTGTTGAAGTTATGATTAGTATCAAATCAAGTGCCTACTGCTTCATGTGAAGTATGTACTCGATCTTAATCGAAGTGTATAATTTTTTAAGTCGAGGAAGTAATTTAGTGGTGGAAACCAAAAGCCGCCACATGAAATTTTAAATGTGGAACTTTTGTTTTCAGTGGCAGACGATTGACCATAAGCAAACTGATTGCTAGTAGTGAAAAAAGAGCCAGAGACAACTTTTTACACAAAGTAGAGTCACCTGCGTTGTTTATCTTATATGTTATTATCTGGTGTACATACAAATAGTGAAACGTAAACGTAACAAATTCTACAACTATTGCGCGTACTTAGCTCCAACATAGCTAATACCTACATTTTTCAACTTAATATTCCAAGTGAAGATTAATTTAAAATAAGGTCTCATTTTTTTACAACAAACCTCCATATCTGCTCTCGTTACCCGAGTTAGAACAAAGTTAGCGGCAGAACGCCTCGAACAATATTCTTCAAATGCAGTACAACGGCCGCCATTAAAATAAGAAGCGTAGGACCGCCAGCCAGCATTGTCCCGGCTTATTCCCAACCGTCTATAATTTTGATAATAGGCTAGAAAATATTCCTTTGTCTCGAGCAGACTATCTGCTTGATAAAGCGTCTTCCGATTATTCCTTGGGAGGATGTGTCTTTACACTCTGCGATTGCGATTCAGCCAGACTTTAAATATCAAAGCGATGCCGATGTTCGCAAACTGAGGAGTTTATAAAAGAGTCTAGATACAGAAATTCAGCTTGCTTTTACGCGGTCCAATAACAATCATGTTAATATTAAAAAGTACGAGATTTCAAATGAACCCTATACGTGAAATTGTCAGCAATCCTACAGATTCACATTTGCAAGCTAGCATGAAGTATTTTTGTCGCTTTTGTTTCTTTGTATTGACAATTACAACTTCGTGCTTTCGTAAATTAGATACAATAACCATTGTACGAATGATAAGATAACATTACCAACTACAGAGTCTCGTTCATTCATTCCGTCACGTCGTTACGTCATCGTCATGACTCAAAACGCTACACCATCAGCCTCCCACTTTTATAGCGTTAATAAGTTGACAAAGACACCGGGAATTCTTGTGTTTAATGGTAAACCGTGAGCTTGATTATCTTTCAAATATATCCCTGCTTTGTTTACGCTGCTTAAATTAAGTGGAATTAGAATCTCTGAAGATCATAGCCTACGCAGACTGTTTGAGCCGCGTCAATAAGAAGGGGTTGTTGAACTCCAGAGGCATTCTAAGAATTCAAGAGTACATGAGTACATGAAACGAGATATACAAGTAATAACCTTGCTATCGATTTGCAAGTAAATATTATTAGAACACTGTTTACGTCTGTTTATTTATCGAGTAGTAGTATTTTGTTTGTTCTCGTATAGGTACACTTGAGAAAAATGAATAGCGTGCTTGTATAACCTTTTCACAATCTATTTCACAGTCATTCCATTGACAAGACGTGTGTAAAGACAACATGAATTTTGCAGCGGAAAGGTTCACCCTGGTACACGATTCAGTTTTATTCTACTTGATAAATTTTCATGTTTTGGTGAAAAAAAAAATAATTTATCATGATAACCAAGCTCCTTCTCTTTATATCTGATTTTGAAGAAAATGAGATCATCTTATATCCCAGCCGTTCGCAGGTGGGCGTTTTATTAAAACGCAATTTATATTTAATTTAGTACAATAGTGAATAAAGTTAATTAAATTCGAGCCTGATTATATTCATCATTTTAGCCGAAAGACATCCACTGCTGAACATAGGCTTCGCCAAACATACCGATCCTGCAACCTTAACCAGGTCGTCGCTCCATCTTGTTGGAGGCCTACCTACACAGCGTCTTCCGATGCGTGGACGCTACTCGAGAAACTTTAACCTTCGAGATTATATTCAAACCAGACTTATTACTGAACCCCTAGGTCGAAGTCTAAACGCGCTATCTAAATTTGGCCTTACACTGAACAGTCATACAGTGTGTCTTGATTAAACATCCAAGACTAAGGAAGAAACTTTCGAATTTCTCACACATAATATACAGGGATTATACAGTAAAGTTGATCAAACCCTTACCACCATAGTAAATAATAATCAATCGTTCACAATGATGTTTAAGTTAAACAATCACACATTTTTCTTTTCTTAACTTTGAAAAGAACAAAGTTTATTTCTGAACAATAATGGTCACCCTAAAACAGCTAATTGCGAATCGAGTTGCTTTTTTTTTTTTTACTTTATAGAAAATAAAGTCTTACAATTTAACTCAACTTTGACAGTGCACGTAGAAGTTGAACAGCAGTGCTGCGGGAACTTTGCAATTTTCCAAGACAAAATGTATCCTAATATGTTAATCCAAGCTATTAACATTCCATGTACTAAATTTTATTAGAATCCGTCAAAACGTTTTAGCGTGAAAGAGGAACAAACACCCACACATCCATCCATATAATTTTAGCGGTATTTAATACGTTTTGCTTTAAAAATCAGAAATATATTAACATTAATCTCATTAAAACTGGCACGAATAAATGTAGCCTAAAATTAATTGAGTCTGGCAGGGTTGGTCCTGTTCACCCTGTATAAATACTCGATGAGTGTAAGTAAAGCATAGTTTTAATAAAATGTACTTAATTAGCAATTTTCAGCACAGTTGCTTCCGCAGGCGCAGCGAGCGCCCTAAACTATTGTTAACAACTCCGCTAGGGCATAATCACCAACACTTTTAACCCCATTCTCGGCAATTTCATTATTTCTGCTTGCTACCACAGCAAAGAGTAAAAACGTTACGATTTTTATTTTAAACTAGTGCAAACTGACATCCCGTCACCTTTGATTCATCATTACCATCATCATCCCAGCCAGGGCACAGGCCTCCTCTCGGAATGAGAGGGTTTTTGGGCTGTAGTTCCTACGCGACCCAGTGCGGATTGGGAACTCACACACACCATTTATTTATTTTATTTTATTTAAATATTTTTTATTATTATTTGAATTTCTTCTCACTACGTTTTCCACCAAGATTTGCAGGAATTACTCAGTACAATGAACAACACATTTAAGTATTTCTCTCCAAAAATAAATGTAGATAAGACCAAAGTACTTACAGCTTCTCATCCCAGCCAGGGCACAGGCCTCCTCTCGGAATGAGAGGGTTTTTGGGCTGTAGTTCCTACGCGACCCAGTGCGGATTGGGAACTCACACACACCATTTATTTATTTTATTTTATTTAAATATTTTTTATTATTATTTGAATTTCTTCTCACTACGTTTTCCACCAAGATTTGCAGGAATTACTCAGTACAATGAACAACACATTTAAGTATTTCTCTCCAAAAATAAATGTAGATAAGACCAAAGTACTTACAGCTTCTAAAATAGGAACCACGCTGCAGCAAACAATATTCATAGACCATATTCCACTTGAAAATGTTAAGAGCTTCAAATATTTAGGAAGTGTCATTACGACAGATTCAAGATGTGCACCAGATATAAAGGCAAGAATAGGTTTGGCAAAACAGGCCTATAACACAAAAAAACACTTACTCACATCAAATATTTCAAAGAACACTAAGAAAAAATTCATCAGAGCATTTATATGGAGTATAGCCTTATATGGATGTGAGACCTGGACCATGACACAAAAGGATAAGCAAAGGTTGGAGGCATTCGAAATGTGGTGCTGGAGAAGGATATAGAAAATTAGTTGGACGGAAAAAGTCACCAATGAAGAGGTTCTGGAAAGAGTGAAAGAGAAGAGAACATTAATGAAAACAATAGAGAATCGGAGAAGGAAATTTCCTAATTAGGAAAGATGACACTTATGAACTCATCATGTCTTATGAGATGACCAATCATTTAGGGAGGCCGAGAATGGATTATATAAAGCAAATAAAGGAGAAGGTAGCCGTCATGTCGTATAAGGAGGTCAAGGAGGCAGCTTTGAGGAGAGAGAAGTGGAGAGCCATTCATCGGCTACACCGAAAAGAATGTAACTCTTAAATATGAATAATATGTTTTCCTTCCTCGTGAAGCTCATGCGAAATTTCAAGTGTAATTTCGAACATAAATTAAAAAAAAAACTTTGGGTGCGAGCCCGGGCCCGAACCCAATACCCTCTGCATAAGGGACTATAGTTCAAACCACTAGACCACCACGGCTCCTACTTTTAATTGCTAATATTTAACTAACCAGAATTTACCTGTGACTTCGCTCTAATGAACCTTGAGATCTGAGAATTTAATTGAAATTCCAAGAGTTCATTAAATTTCCATAGAAATTACTAAAAACCCTAGCGTGTTCCATGAGCATGATTTACCATGAGCTTTACGGTGAAGGAAAACATCGTGAGGAAACCTACATACACCTGCGGAGAAATTCAGTGGTGTGTGTGAAGATCCCGATCCGCACTGGGCCCGCGTGGGAACTAGGACGTATATAGGCTGGGATGATAGCGTGTTCGTAGAAGTGATGGGCAATAGGGCAAATGACGTCCATGAACCAGAAGACGCAATATTAGTGGGACCAATTGTCTAACGCGCGGATGCTTGCGATTGCATTTGCCATTTCTTTCTACCCTTATTCTATTCTATATCGTTCCACAGAAACAAACGTTGAAAGCGATTGTGATTCTATGTGCGTTCGACAAAAAGGCTTCTGTTTAAGGCTGCAGGAACGCGTTCGACCTTATAATACGAGTATACTGTAGTATTTGTCAAGCAATACGGCAATAATTCCTCAAGGAATAATGTTCTTGAATTGAATTATATTATTTAACATACCGGACAGTCTGGGAATTTAATTGCAATCACGCGAAGTTTTTAAAATTATTTTCGTTGCTAGAGTTTTCAAACCATTTCTTGAAATACACTGACGACTAATTTAATGTTTCAACCTACTAGAAAATTCTAAGCCCTCCTTTAAGAAAATATTAAAATTCTTGCTGCCTATAAAAAAATCAAGCTCGAAAACTTAGCAACCAACAAAAAAGATATGACACCGTCTCTTGGCGGGCTCAATTACTTTTCAAAGATAGCGCTTTTATAACCCTTTAAGAGCGTTTTAATAAAAATTTCCTTGAAAGGGACTCGGGCTTGTCTCATTATTACATGAGATTTGAAGAGGGCAAGGTGCGACGAACGGCACCGCACGTGCGGCCTTCTTGCGACGAATTATTTTTTATCGTCAAAGTTTTGTTTTAAGGGTTCGGAGAGTTGTGTTGTTGTTTGATACATCGGTATTCTTCTTGTTTGATTACTGTGTACAAAATTGATTCCTTCGTGTGATTAAATATAGTAAAAGAGTTTATTTGTCGTTGTTTTCGATACCAAGAAATCAGAAATAATTTGAAGTGATAAATTCGTGAGATTGTTGAGCATTATAGTAAGTAATTGCTTAACCGGCGTCTTCAAACTATTTGAAATACGTACAAGTTAGACAGCTCGAAAATAGAAGTCTAAGGTTTAAACCTGCTTTTAGAATGTCAAAGGTTGCTTGCTTTAATTAAAAAATTGAAAGCAAATTTCAGTCTGCGGTTTTTGCTCCTAATTGTCAGATGGTTAGCCATGGGCGGGTTAGAGCATTGAGAGGGATCCTCTCGCTGCGGCCGTGAGCAAGAGCTCTGTTAATTTTGCAGTACGGCATCAAATATGCCAAATACTTGGTAAATACGAGTTATACTCTGTTACCTATTAATGACAATTATACGAAATGATTTTCCGGACGATTTTGCACTATCGAACCAACTGAATTGTCGACCATTTCCTGGTATCCGATCGAGGTGAAATTTGGCATACCTACTCATGTAAGTTCGATGACAATACCTACATAAAATAATGAAATTGTGGTGGTCTGGCCTGGACAGTTTTCGTAGGATAGGTACTTAGAACTCTTCAGCGGTTAGTGGCATCGTTTTTAAACTTGGTACGAATATGTAATTTCGATGAAAATGCAAGTACAGTCAACAAAAAGTGTTGTATCAATAACAACACAACTGCCCATTACATAAAGACTATGAAACGAGCAATCTTGCATAAAAAATATCAAGGTGTAGCTGCCTTGGATTCAATTCCACATCGCTTTACAGAGACTTACAGTGTTTAGCTATTTAATATTTGTAACTAGCTGATGCCCGCGGCTTCGCTTCCGTTGTATTTTTTCTAAAAATTTATTTCAAGAACCTTCTCCTGACATTAACAAACGCAACAAAAAAAGAATTATTATCCATTTTGGTGCAGTCGATCGGGAGTTATTCGCGTACATACATTTCGGTGATTTGTTTTTTATTTCGAAACGCGTCAGTGTAGCTTGGTGGTGGTGATGGTTGGGTTTATGTGATTTGTGTGTGTTCGTACAGTGTGGAGGTGGAGGAACTGCATGAACGCACATTTCTTGCATAAACGTAACTATTGTAAGGTCGCGGGTGAGCAAAGTAATTGTTTTAGTTCATTAATATGGACCTCCGCAAAGTAACGCCTGATTCAATAAATTAAATAAATTGTTTTTTATTTATTGAAAAAAATTTATAAATTTATATTTTGAGTCTTACAAGAATTTTTCATCTTACCTTGCATCTAATAAAAAAAAACAGAAAAAATAGCAATTCTTAAATTCGTTGCATAAAACCGACACTGTAAAGGCTGAATAATTAAGAGACGGTCTCAGGGTGGAATCTTTGATGCCTTAATCAGGTGCCTACTGGCCACGCCCGCTGGCTTCATTGAAGTCTGTAGCCACCTTTAACTAGCGTAGGGAAGCAACGCCGATTGGTGCATTGAGCATCACAAACATTTATAATGAACGCCGGTTTCGATATAGCGCCAATACTAAAAAAAACTTGTATTTTAATGGACATAATATTATACCTCATTAGTTATTAATATTTTGATGATAACAAAGTTTATAATCTATTAGACAATAAGTACGCACATGTATAAATTGCAAATAGATTGTAAGTAGGCAAAGTATAATAAGGTCTAGGCAACCACAGTGGTACCTAATATGCTTTTAATAAAGAGACTTTATATTATTGGATTAGGAATAAAATAAGCTTTCATATAAAAACAAATTATTATTATCACTGTTGAGGGTATATGAATTGTGCCTAACAAGTACTTAGTGAAGTCACAATGGGGTTCAATAAAACTTCTTGCCATCACCAGTACTGTATTATAATGATCAGATGACCTGCAATATATAACTGAGTTGCTAGATTTATTTATTTATTTATTTATTTATTTATTTATTTATCAAACAATTAACAATATAAGAAAGATAGAAGTATGTCGTATAGTGGTGGCAGTTTGAATATTTTTGCTTTAGATTGGTTGTGGTTGGTATTCAACTCTACGTAAATGTCCGAAAGTCGTCTAGCAGTGTCTCATCCAACTACGACTTTAGCAGAACCATTACATCAATCGAAAAGCCATAATTAGCCCTAAAAATTGAATTGTATCAAATTTAAAAGACAAAAAAAGCTATATTTCACCCGTTCAAGTAGGCGTGTGTCATGTCACGGGTCAATAGTAGCGGGAGGCAATTAGCATGAAACAGAATTAGTAATGGCTGGCCGATATCGTGTTATTTCCAGCCAGACACAATTATGCTCGTGCTAGTCGTCTGCCTGCGACTTGTGACATTTATAGATTAAAGGAGTAACGATTATTTAGTAAATATTATTCGTCATTTTGACGTAGGTATGGGTCAATACAGGATATTTGAAAGGTGTTTTTATGAGGGAAGATAGAAAATCAGAAGACGGCAAATAAAGATCATAATTAAGTGTCCACACCACACAGAAGTACGTGTTAGAATATGCATTAAATTATCAGTTCACGACCAATTTTTCACAATTCGCCGATTTCGTTTTATTTCCCAACCTCACTCACGGTTACGAACTGTACGTTTGCTCTTTTTTTTATAAAGTCACTTTTTAAAATGCCATCTTTCGAAAAGTCAAATGTTTAAGTTCGCGTAATATACACATCGCGAATTACGCGTTTGAGTAATAAAAAAAGTCGTTTCTGTTTAGTCACAGTTTCCCTAACACGCTACTCCTCGCTTCGCTCGTCGTTGCACCTATATGCGCTGACGAATGGTTATTCATTTACATGTTTTTGGCCTAGGCCTAGTGAAAGATTCGCTAAATGACAGGTAATCCAAAAGTTTTAAGTCATTATATTAATCTGCTTTAAAATAATTCTACCAAATTAAACTTTATTATTACATAAAAAAATCCAATAGTTAGTTAGCTGTCAAAGTGAATCATCGGCGAAAAGTAAATTGGCAAGTGAAATTCGGACAAAAAAAGTTGAGAGAAAAGGCAGAACACCAGAATTGAATTATACAAAATGGATGAAAATTTGAATGAACTAAACTACCTTCTTAACCAAGTAACACAAGTGCGGTTGCGGAGTAGCCAAATAAAAAGTTGTAGTTCATTCGATATGATGTTTTATATTCGATATTCGACCCTGGAGGGTACTCAGAAATTGGAAGATCGTATGATTACATCCCTTTCACTTACATGTTAAATATTATACGTAGTTTGAATTTTGAAATTCGTAATATCTAAATATTATTTATTTTATTAGCAGTTACGTCTGCTCACCGAACCTAAAATTTTAAAAGCGAAAAAGTTTCCGGGTGTGCCGGTGGGAATGGTTTGGAATTTCGGGGAGGTCGGTTGGATGCGACGTGGTTCAGTTGGTAGAACACCCGTTGGGGCGCATACCCAGGAGACGTGGGTTCAAGTCCCAACGGCGACCCGGAAAATTTTTCGCTTTTAAAATTTTCGTAATATCTATTTAAATATCTGGTCTTTTGTCCCGTCTCCCGCGGCGTCTAAATGCTCTGCTGGTAAATGTTTAGGACTGGTCGTTCTCGCCCACCGTGCGCGACGTCCTTCCGCTGACGGCGGGCGGCGGGAGCCGAGTTAAAAAAAAAACTGGGCCCACCGCGAAGTACCTTACGCCGAATCAATCAATTAAGTATTGAAAAAGAAACTTCTTTATTCTGTTTAGTTCATTTTTATTTCCTTCGAATTAATTCCTTTTCGCTTATGGCCTTTTGAAATGTCTCACCAATATTTTGCGTGTAAATAGTTAATGCAATCTGTACTTTACGTACTATACGACCACTTTAGCCTAGTTGGTAGTGACCCTGCCTACGAAGCAAGAGGTCCTGGGTTCGAATCCCGGTAAGGGCATTCATTTGTGTGATGAGCACGAATATTTGTTCCTGAGTTATGGATGTTTTCTATGTATTTAAGTATTTATTTATCTATATAAGTATGTTTATCGTCGTCTAGTACCCATAATAGTACAAGCTTTGCTTAGTTTGGGACTAGGTCGATTTGTATAAGATTGTCCCCTAATATTTATTTATTTTTATTTTTTATACGCAAAATGTACCTTTTTATTTATTTCATTTTCATGTATCTAAAAAAATTAAAATTAATAGTATTAATTAATACTATTAATTTTAATTTTTCCCGTGTCTTTATTTTTTCCACTCACTTCAGCTAATTTGAATGTGTTTCCGTAGGTATCCAGATGGTCGTCTGCAGAAAATCGTTTTTAATATGAACTAAAACAATTACTTTGCTCACCCGCGACCTTACAATAGTTACGTTTATGCAAGAAATGTGCGTTCATGCAGTTCCTCCACCTCCACACTGTACGAACACACACAAATCACATAAACCCAACCATCACCACCACCAAGCTACACTGACGCGTTTCGAACTCAACCAGAGCTCATCTTCAGAGTTACCACAACCGTATGCTATGCTACCAAATGTTAAACTTGTTGAGTTTAACATTTGGTAGCATAGCATACGGTTGTGGTAACTCTGAAGATGAGCTCTGGTTGAGTTCGAAACGCGTCAGTGTAGCTTGGTGGTGGTGATGGTTGGGTTTATGTGATTTGTGTGTGTTCGTACAGTGTGGAGGTGGAGGAACTGCATGAACGCACATTTCTTGCATAAACGTAACTATTGTAAGGTCGCGGGTGAGCAAAGTAATTGTTTTAGTTCATTAATATGGACCTCCGCAAAGTAACGCCTGATTCAATAAACGTTTTTAATATATAAGATCGCCTAGCCTATTGTTTACCTTATTTTATTTTTTGTAAATTTACTGTATTGATTTGTGGTGTTCAATAAAGCATATCGACGGTTCTCTGACTCAACCTCGTACATATATAAAATTTTACGAAGTTGGAATAACCACTTTAAGTCATGACGGTGTCTAAAGTGGTCATTCCAATTTAGTAAAATTACATAATATAAACGTGGTCGAATCAGAGAACCGTCGATATTTGTTTTTTTTTATTACGAGAGGGAAGCAAACGAGCAAGCGGGTCATCTGATGGAAAATGATCTCCACCGCCCGTAAATATCAACAACTTAAGGAGAGTCACCAATCTGTAAGGTAGCGTAGTTGTTATTAGAAATAACATTTTACTACGTCAAAAATATGACAGTTGCAAAAAGAAAGCCGTTTCAATTTTATATCGTACTCTACAGATTGTCACAAAACTCAAATATATAACCTGGTACCGGGCGAGCGTTTAAATTATACAGTTCTGGGAAAAATAAGAATAAAAATCCATATCACTTTATTAAGCGATAATAGACATTTTTTCGAAATTTGATATATTATGGGACTCCTAGTATTACTCAATTAAGTGATATGGATTTTCCTTTTATTTTCAGAATTGTTATAACTTGACCTTTTGCCCGATACCAGCTAATCATTGACTTTTGGGCACCCTGTATAAATCATCATCATCCCAGCCTATATACGTCCCACTGCAGGGCACAGTCCTCCTCACAGAATGGAAGGGCCTGGGCCGTAGTTCCCACGCGGGCCCAGTGCGGATTGGGAACTTCACACACACACCATTTAATTTCTTCTCAGGTATTTGCAGGTATCCTCCCGATGTTTTCCTTCACCGTATAGCTCATGGTAAATTTCAAATATAATTTCGCACATAAATTCCGAAAAACTCAGAGGTGCAAGACTGGAGTCGAACCCACGACCCTTAGTTAGTAATTTTTTAAGCTTTAACAAACACCGAAATCGTTACTTAAGTAAGATAAAAACTTGCAAAACTGTTACAAAAAGTAATGTTATAGCATATTATTGTATTGTCTGTGGTTTCATTCAAGAATTCTAATTTGGCAACACTGGTGCCAACCCTTCTATTGCGCAGTACTAATGATGCACACTGCAATTACTGCAGCTTACCCGGTGCAATTCCAAACGACCATCTATTATTACTAACCTTACGGTACACACATTTGCTTAATTTTGCTTCAATGTAAATTCACTTAGGAGAATTAGAGGATCCGAGCTTGTTTCTGGTAATATTCCTAGTTTTTTTTGGTTTGATAAAGTGATAAGTTTAGTCGTATTTATAGCCTAGTGATTAAAATTTGACCTATGGGCCTCACAGGCAGGTCATGGGTTCGAGCCCGGGCTTCGCACCTTTGAGTTTTTCGGAATTTATGGACAGAATTATATTTGAAATTTACCATGAGGTATACGGTGATGGAAAACAACCTGAGGACACTTGCATCCACCTGCGAAAATATACAACGGTGTGTGTGAAGTTTCCGATCTGTATGGGCTCGGGTGAGAACTACGGCCTAAGGCCTTCTCCTCCTCATTCTGAGAGCCTGTTCCGTGCTGTGATTTTTGCAATCACTCGAAAATATTATTCGAAAGTAATACAAAATATTATGAATAAACCTATAAAACCTAACCTAATCTAACCTATAAAACCTAATCTAACCTAACCTATAAAACTGCAACTCAAATACAATACAATGTTCGACTAATTGACAAAATTAATCACAGCTGTAATTTTCATTAACAATTAACTATGTCGCCAGAAAATACCCTACCCTATATAGTTTTGACACCCAAAGAAAATAATTTTAACTGACAGACGCACGTACAGACGGATAACGGAGAACGAAGAATGGTTTGCAATTTTATATTCTGTACTTGTACAAAAACACTACTTTTATTTATTCAGTATAGGTACCTCATGAATTTAAAAGTAAGTATCATTGTTGTAAATATCAATTTGGATGATAAAATTTCCAAGAAAATATTACAAAGAACAACGACGTCTGAACTAAATCTACAAGAAACAAAATTACCTCTCGCAGCAAACGATAGCTCGCCTCAAAAAACTCATTTTGCGAAAAGATTATACGTATATTATACGAAACTGAAATTACTTAAATAATCCGATAGAATTGAGAGACAATCTTAATCCACCTCGCGAACTTCCCGGCGAGAATAAACACAGAGAGGAATAAAAAAGGAAAAGCCTTTTTTCTTTTGGCGCGTTATCTTTCGAATTCTACAATATTCAGATGGAGGCGGATTTCAGAGTTTAACTTTTTCCAGTTATTATTCATAAATGCAAAGGCGCTAGATATTAGGCGAACTCACTCTTCCAAAGTTGAAGGATTGGATTTATGACAAAGATTGGATATTTTGGGAAAACATTGAAATGCTTTGGATCGTTCTTTTGGCATTTTGACATTTTATTTTATCGTTTCACCCAGAGACTCTTGATTATTAAAAACCGGTCAAGTGCGAGTAGGACTCGGACTTGGAGGGTTCCGTACCTACGTTAAACGTCTTAAAAGTAGTTCAGTAAAGGGGCTCCTAGACGGGCCATATTTTCACGAAAATGTACAGCTGCAATAGTGTGGCTGGCAGCATCAGCCAGCATTTACGGCCAGACTATGCAACACTCGGCAATATTTTTAGTATGGCCGGGATATATTGTCACATATTTTTAGTGTGGCCGATGAATGTTTAGGGTCCCAGCCATATTTCCGGAATAATCGCTTTGCAATCGAAAATACTGCAATATTTCACAGCCACTTTGATTGTTGTCTCGCTATACGGCATAAGTGCGTCCCTTTTTCATGCTACGTGAAGTTTGCCGCGATTCGTTTGAGTGGCATAGCTATGTTCGTGTTTGTTTCTGTTTAGTTCGGTTGGTGTTTAAAGTTTGAGGTTATAAATTAAAATACGGATCAAAATGACTGGTACATGGTCAAATGCAACAATAATTGATTTCATGAATGATGTGCATTTGTATAGTCGGGGTAAGAAAAGGTTCGTCACTTTTCGACCTTAACTCGTTGACATAGAGTCGAAAAGTGACGAATCTTTTCTTACCCCGACTATACCCTCAATTGTGGAATGTGGAATGCGGAACCTACAAAGACAAATGCTTATTTCCAGACTTAAAATATCTAACGTATCACGCTTATTTAAATAAGGTCGAATCCACATTTTTCTTGTTTTTTCTTGGTTTTGACTTTGCTTTTAAAACAATGTAAGCTGGCTGCAACGCGTATGAGTTCGTCAGCCATTGTAGTCATACTAGCTGCTTACTAGCTATGTATGTAGCCCATGTAAATACAAAATAATGGGCCATATACTGCTGCAGAAATATTGCCGAGATATTCATTTTCCAGCCATATGCTGCATTAAAATGTTTTTTGTATTGCCGGGATATAGTCGGCAATGTTGTAGCCACATATTTCATCAAAAGTATAGCCCGTCTGGGGGCCTCTTAAAAAAATCTCCGAAATGTACCTACTAAAATCGCAAACTTATAGGTAGGTTTTCAAAAAACATCCAAACAGCATAGGATCGCTCAATGTATGCGCGCGGCCATGGTTATGGCGGTTAATCGTTGCCTAGCAACTGTCAACTGTCGTATAGCAACCAGCGCCGCAGTTAAATACCCCCGAAAATACACGTTTATTGTATGACGACCCCTTCTAATTTTTTACTTTATTTTACTTTTAATGTTTGTTGGTACAGCGGCCACAGTAATACGTACTTAATTGATGAAAATTTCACATGTATTTACGGTTAAAGAGATAGAGCCTTGTGACAGATGGGCGGTCTAACAGACAGACAGACAGCGGAGTCTCAGTTAATAGGGCCCCATCGACATCCTTTGGGTACGGAACCCTAAAAACGCTCGAACGTTTTTTAGCCTGCTTTATTTTTAAATTTAAATTATGTATAGGTACTAATATACATTCTTTGTTTCAGGATTTTACAATGTGGGAAACGTAGATTGATACGGTATCACGATGGAAGAATGTTTGAGACGCTCGTGGGGCGCTATGTTAGTGCTATGGATATTCTCTGGGCTCATGTGCGCAAACGCAGTCAAAGTCGTCATAGAACCCCTTCCTAAAGGTAAGTGGACATTAATATTATTGTTCCACAAAATATACATATACTACACTAGCTGACCCGGCAAACGTTGTCTTGCCATATATATAAATTATAGCCTACGACCTTTTCTCAGACCTAACGAATATAGACAAAAAAAAAAACATAAAAATAAGTCGAGCCGTTTCGGAGGAGTTCGATAGCAAACATCGTGACATGTGACATTTATATATTAGAGAAAGATTATGACAGTAGTAGTGAGTAGTAGTAGTAGTAGTAGTAGTGAGTCACAGTAAGTATGTGAGAGATTTAAGCTTTCGACCCATTTAGTATTTTGTGTACGCCCAGGATCGTGTCTGATGTGGAAAGCCTTGTTTTAAATAAATTAAGTAACAAAAAAAATACGATCTTATTAATTGTAATCAACTTTTAAAAATAATTTACTGCCGAGTAAAAATCAGAAACATAGTGTTTTTTTTACTGTATGAAACTGACACGTCGTGTAAAAGTACTTTCGCTCGAAGTCTATTTTGGAAAATGTTAAAAAAAGAACGCAACAAACAAAAGAGATACTTTTTTAACCTGTCGCTCACAGTCACAGGGCACGCAGTACAAAGTAAACAGAATCAGGCGTCCGGACTTAATTTTTTTTTTTTTAAGTCTCGCTGAATGGGCTTCCCCAAACTTCCTCCCCCAGATGTCGCACGACCGACTTTGCTTTAGTTTCGTTTAATTTCCTATCTCTCTTGTCGTGACGTTTATTGCAGCCTGGCTCACCCACACCAGTCTCCTTTTGTTCACGGCCACTAATAACCATTTGGAATTAATTTTTATTCGCGGTTCTTCGCCTCGACTCATCATCTGTTTTCGGACTCCCACTCCGCCGACTCTTTATTGTTTTCGCATTAATTCACAGTCCACAGCTGCGGGTAACGCGGATTTCTAAGAACTTTTTATCTGGCTGCAGTATTTTTTGTTTTGAAAGTGAGCGCTCCTATTAATATTAATTAAAAGTTTAATATAATTGAATGGATTTGGTATTGTTTCCTGACGCTCAATTCAGGGGAAGAGTCAACGTGGTGATAATTAAAACTTGAAAATTCACTTCATTATTCAGTTTCTGTAAATGGCACGGCTATTTACCCTCAAAAGCTTTAGTGTAATGATGATACACGGAAACTTTTGACATTTGTGTTGTGGTAAATAAAATGAAAGCGTAGAAAGTAAAACAACTTTTAAGTTCAATGTTTTAGAAGTCCGATCAAGTTTCCTGGAATCATACGGCCTGTTATTAAGACAACATGGAATGAAAAAAAAATCCATATAAAATATCGAATCAAAAACAAAAACTAATTCATTGCAGGTCTCTTCTTAGAACTAAAGTGTTTGTGTTCCCATGTGGGCCTAATACGGATTGATAACTTTACACACACCATTGAATTGCTTCACATTGATGCAGGTGTTATTATTATTTTCCTTCACTAAATACTCGAAGTTTATTATGCAAATAAATCCTGAAAATTTAAATATGCCAACCCACTTTCGAACCCACGATCTTCCGCTTGAGAAACACTAGGTGAAACAACTGGGCTACCATGGCTGACTTGACTTATTAGTCAAGTAAGTAAGTTAAGTAGTAAGTAAGTTATTACTTATTTATAGTATTCTCTGTGTTTGTGAAAATGGATGGGGTAGCGTTCGTTATTCAACCGTTTCCATTTTTAAATATTTCAACAAGATGGATCTGACTGTTGGCGAGCCGCCTTGCCCTCATCAACACGTCTGTCGCTTACAGACAGATGTACGACTGCCAATTAAAAGTATAGATGGCAGCACGCTGGCAACGAATGGCTGGCACTCCATGCGTCGGACACTGCCAGGTTTGCCAGATGCTTTATAGCGTCCCCATCTGGAATACCGGGTGTTTTTTCCTCTTATTTGGAATACTTATTTACTGCGCTTTGTGATACTAATTGATTAAAATGTGCCGTGTGACTGGCAGTGTTTTTAAAATGTCGCTGAAGTATTTAATATTATTTTCTGATGATTATTGAAAATATTTTGTGTGTAGGTGTTTAGTAAGTCTTTTTTTACATTTTGCTCTAGAAACATTTTAAATGGATTATTCATTCATCATCAATCATCATTAATCAATCAATTTTCAGCGCGGAACTATTAAATATAAATTATATCGTTTGTAGATACTTTCAGAACCGATGTCGCTACTTGTTGGTCTCTCCTGTTATATGTACATTAGATTTTCACATTTTTTGCTTAATTACGGCACTCACCAGTTAAACATAAATCCTTTTTGTAGCAAAATCAATGCAATAATATTTTTTTTTAAATAACTTTAGCTCGCTTCGTTAGACAAAAACGAATAAATAAGTATCTGGATATTTAGCCAGATAGACGCCTCGCTTTTTCCAGAAGAATGGAAGATAAATTGTTTCTTAATTATCAAAATTACGATTCTTCTTCTTGCCACATTCACTTTCTTCTCAAGCACAAATTTAAATATTTTAGCTTAGCTACCTTTACGATGAAGATCGAGTTTAACGGTGACGTTTAATTAAATCTG
Source organism: Archips crataeganus (assembly GCA_947859365.1). NCBI lineage: Eukaryota > Metazoa > Arthropoda > Insecta > Lepidoptera > Tortricidae > Archips > Archips crataeganus. Next base: position 11,185,366 of record OX402059.1, on the reverse strand, counting down.
TACAGTTTCGGGTAATTTCTTCGCATTCACAAATACGAGCGAGATTTGTATAAAAGCGGTTGTTTAGAAGCACTCTGTTGCCGAGGGGCAGCGGCTATTCCCGACACTGAAACAAATGACGCGCGCATTACGGTCGATTGACTACATTGACACGGTCAAATACGCTACACAAGTTCGATGCAGCCACTATGGTTTGTAAATGCCATGATTTTGTTTTAACTTCATCTGGCAATCCATCGTTTTATGCTTAAAGTTAGTTTCTACCACATTTTTTTTAACCTAATCATTAAATTTGTTTCCTTTGCAAAATCTTAACAATAATCAGTAACAATCAGCTAAGAATGCTATTTTGACGTCACCAATCAATTAGATATAGGTGTCAAATATCCTATTCAGGATATCAAGTCTGATTGAAATGTTATGAACAAAATAAATTATGTAAAAATCCTATTTTAGACGACCAGAAGATGACCTAGTGGTTAGAGACCCTGACTATGAAGCTTGAGGTCCCGGGTTCGATTCCCGTGTCGGGGCTAGTACCCATAACACAAGCTTTGCCTAGCTTACTTTGGGACTAGGTCAATTGGTGTGAATTGTCCCGTGATATTTATTATTTATTTATTTGTAATAGTCAACACTTTATCCTTTAAATCAGTAGCTAAGTGTGTGTACTATTACACAGTGTAACATAAAGCTACAAAGATAAATAAAACAGCGCAATATATCACCGTTATTAACAAAAAGCTAGGAAATGAACAGCCTGAAAAATGAAATGCATTAGTGTAACAAATCCGACACATTTCGCTGCATTAGTAACATGATTTAATTTTCAAAACACCTATCTCTGTGCATCTCTCATTCCGCCCGGGAATGTCATCATCTGATAATATTTATGTTGCCCGAGACTCGGAAACACGAATGTCCTTAAGGAAATGAAGGGAAAATCCACTGTGAGGAAACTCCTCCCGGAGGACAGGCGACGCTGATTAACGTCTTTTACACGATATCTGTTATTCTTTGTTGTGCGAAATACACGAATATAGTTGTTTTTATTGTCGTTGCTCCTATTAATTAATTGCGTTAATGAGAATGTGATTGTGTTTCTGACATTGCAATGTGACTTTGTTTTCGCAATGTTTATTTATAATCCCATAATGCCTCTAATAGTTATCAAACACAAAGCGCGTCTGCCCTCATTTTTCTACCACAACACCAATATCTTCTTCCAATAATCTTATTGTCTGAATCTCGGAAAAACTGTCGGAAATTTCCCTCCAAACTTCAAACGCGAAAGAACAAGAGGCCTCTAAAACAATATCAAAAGATCTCATTTCAACCACAAATACGTTTCCGATATTCAATAAAAAGGCTCAAACGGATCGCATAAAACTCGTATCGATATTCGCCGTACAGCAAAACCTCTAAATATCTTTATCGATACCCATGCAAACAAAGTTAAGCGAACAAGCATCGCAAATTTGATCCACGACGACCCATTAGTATTATGCTTTCCAATTTACACTGAAAGATGCTTGAAATAAATCTGGACCGATATTAAAACAGAAATTATTCAAATTTATTGAAAATTATTCGATGCTATTACAATTTTCAATTTAAGTGATAAGTTACTTCTTTTCATCCGTTGATTGGCGGTATTCAAAATATTGCTAGCTATTTTAGGACTTCCAGACGCTTTTACTGTAATGTGAATATTCATCGGTTTTAATTAAATGTCATCGTAAGGACGAGCATATTTAAGAGATTGGAAAAATGTGAAGTGTTGTGAATAACATTATACTTACATGGTACCTATCACAAGATGAATCCGGAATATTTCACCCAGTAAGTTATTGGGTAATTTTTATTGAATATCCTTGGAAAAGTGTTTAGATATGGAATGTGAACATGACATTTGTAGCGAAACGGTTCTACCGTGGTACGCAATTAGGTTTCTTTGACTTTACGGGCACCAAAGGCAACGTTGAATTGTTTTTGCGACTGTCTGTGTAACATGTCATGACATTCCGGCCGGCTAAAAAGATTCATATATATCACACTGTCTTCTTCAGTCGGCTTGGGTACTTACTTATTTTGAAATTTATGGGAAAAACTTAACACGACACTTATCGAAATTGGATAAATTAATTTTAAACTTAAGTTGTGAAATTGTTCAAACTAAACGATACAAATCAGTGAAACTCTGGAGAAGTCTTACAAACGCTAAAATAAATCATTTACATCAACATTGTTGTTTTCTTGTGAAATACAATACTGGACGACGATAATAAACTCCAAACAATGTCGAATACGTACAGCTTCTGTTTGTTTAAGTGTTTTATTACGAGCAACCTAATTTTCAACTAAACATTCATTTGCTACCAAATACGTAATCTAATCAAATAAAATAATTTTTTAAAACATAACCATGATGAAAATAGATATTTATGTGACTGGCGCGTAATAAGAGGGATTAAAACTTTAACTTGGTGTGGTTTTATGAAACAACCGAAGGTGAACTTCATAATAAGATCACACGAGTGTTTTAATCCTAAATATACGCAGTCACATACATAATTTTATCTACATGCTCAAGTATCCGTCATTTTTTCATCAGAAATTTCAAAAGAATAGGTAACTTTATTTTCTGTTCTTTGATAGGTCGAATCCAAAACAAATGACTTACATTTCTATATTTTGTAAATTCATAAAAAATCTAGACTTGAATTGATTTTCTCAAATCGATTGTAATCCAGTGTTACCAGCCCTACTTTAAGGTGAAATGTACGCATTGTGGGATCATTTTACATTGGAAAGTACAAAATTACAAATGTAAAGTTTACATGTTTTAACCTATACTCTTAGTATAAGACGGTATTGCCAAATTTCATAGTTCTAGGTCAAAGGAAATACAATAGAGAGGCACTGGAGCGATCTGTTTGGCGAGCCTTGGGGGAGGCCTACGTTCAGCAGTGGACGTATTTCGACTGAAATGATGTTGATGATGATGATGAGTGAGACATGCAACTTAGTCTCATTTTCTTCATTATTAAACCTGTGTGGCGCCGGCAGGCTAATTGTCTAACTCCCTCGCAATCGCCATCGCATTGATTTTGACAGTTTTTTTATGGGCTGATAATTGGTATCGGAAACAGCCAGCTGTCACAGGCATACAAAAACTGCCATTTCAATCCGATGCCGAGTGTCAAAAAAGTTACACAATTACCCGTCGGGGTGGGCAACTAATTAAGTAAGAAACTTAGGTGAGTTCTCAAGTTCCCAATGAGACTTGCATCCTACTCTTATTCAAAGCGCGAATGAATGAAGGAAGTAGGAAGTTATTTTCAAACGTATGCCCCAAATTCCCAGTAATGTATAAAAAGCAATCTGGTAATCTAGTCCGCCGTATCCCGCTCGGGGCAGCCTGACCTCTCAATATCAATCAAACCGGGACCGACTGCGTGGAAAAAGGAGCCGCTTAGGTACCCCTGTTTACGCACAAAATAAAGTTTTCTTCTCATTGGCTCCAAGATAAAACGGGAAGAGATTAAATCCGGGCCGTGTTTGCAGTGAGACCCAAGCCCCGTAAACGAGTGAGAGACATGATATTCAGCATAGCGTAATGGACTTGCGGGCAAGGTTGCTTTACGACTTATTCCCCGTGTTGTAATGACTCTCTGGGTCTTATTATAGGTGGATGATTTCGTGGGATCAAAAGATAATAAATGGTTCATGTAACAGATGTGCAACAGAAACAGTATTTAATTATAGTCAAGTTATAAGGAAACGTTTCACAATGAAGTCAATCCTAATCGATTGATTTAAACGTTACTTTGCTGAGGTCCATATCAAATTTCTATAATGAACCTTTAATGTAGTTCACTTCCGCACATACAAGACAGCTATACCTATGTGACATGACAAAATGCAGCGGAAAAGCAAAGTAAAAGGTTGTACGTAGTTTATTAAAACCTAACCTAGGTACATTACTTTTGAGAAATGTAGATTATCGCTTAAATCTGCTTAAGGTTAAGTTAGTATAGATACAAAATAGAAGACTACTGAGGAAAGAACTATGAACAATCTTCAAACACCCGTGATGATTCCCTGACCCTTAATGCAATGGCGATGTAATCCTTTCAATTCGAATTGCATTTACGTACCTACTTACGTTACCTCTTTCACTTCGACAATACTCTTGTAATGTTTACTGGCATCGCCAAACCAACGAACCTTTTCTGGCCCTTTTCACAAACGGATACACATAGTGAGATGTCAGTGTCATTCGCGTAACCTTACAAGAAAAACATTCTAGTGTTATTATTATACGGCGCGGTTTTATGCGGGCTAGCCTTTTCTTTTTCGCAAAACATATTCTTTCAAACATGTATCTATTTGTACATAAAAAAACCTTTCTCTTGCAATGTTATTGAGTAAATACACGCTGTAGAAATATTAAGCTTAGCACACAAAGAGATGCCTAATAGTTTATCAGTTGATTAAAAATGACTCCAGACTCAACTCAAACAATTGATTGGCTCAGACATCACCTTGCTACCGTTTTCTCACGTCAAATGGATCCCACACAGCGTCTCTTCTCCTGTGGACATACAATTAACCAACCCCGAGTCAGCAAACTTAAGATTTATTTTAAATGGGGCAATGGCTCGGTGTCCCACACGCAAATGTAGACTTGACTAAAAAATATTTAATTTTTGCCTTTTCCACAGAGAGACGCAAACAAAAAAATGTATATGACCCAAATACGGCTACGTTTCTGTATGAAAATAGACGTTAGCCGCACAAATGTATCTTCTTTAAATCTTTTACGTTTGGTTGCAGACTATCGTGCTAAAAGGTCACAGTTCATTCCACTTAAATAATTTAATTCCACTCCATTTGATGAAACACTTAGCAGAATACATAACGTTGTGTTCAAATCTTCATCCCAACGCCTCAGACACCTGACAGCAAAAACCGTCCAATCATTTGCGAGATTAAAAAGCTCACCTCGTATATGTAGTTGCGATGTCTGACACGACTAAACAGTGGTCAGGCTCGGACGATATGATGCGACTCCCTCGGGATGCCGTCCCTAATTGAACGTGGCCTGCCTCCAGAATCAGCCGATGTATTTAATCTTTAATACAACGTCTTACGTGACTTTAGTGACATGCTTACAGTGGGCGATACGCCCTGTAACCTTTTTCTAACGGGAGTGACAGGGTGTTACGTACGTGATAAGTTTCATTTCAGAAATGTCCTCATAAATGTGGTTACTTTTGTTCTTAGGAAAAAATAGGAAAAAAATGTGTCGTAAATAGATTACATTACATGCACTTATAGCGTTTACAGATATTACGCTGGGGATGACTCTCCTGTATGAGTGACGAGACACTGCTTTAGGTCCAAATAAAAAAAAATAAGAAGTATACGTTTTTTTGTTATAACCTTGTGTCCTACTGCTGATCAAAGGCCTCCCTTCAATGACATCTCACAATTTAAGTTTTTTTTTTGTTTTTTACAAGGCAAGTTTGTAACTTGCAACATTTAGTAGGTATAAGTATAAATAAGTCTTATAATCAGTTTCAAAATTTACAAACCATTTTTCGATCTCTTCTTGGTATCCAATGAAACTATGGCATACTTATGTTAGTCCGGTGGCAATACAATAGTCAGGTAGTGAAATTCTGGTGGAATTCGGCTTGAAACTTGTACAAATATGGAATTTAGATGACAACGCAAATACAGTCAGCAAAAAAAGCTTGTGTTAATATGGTTTTCTTTAACAAAAACTTATTGAAAATAAAGTCTTCATTTAATAATAATATGAATATTTATTCAGACTTTTCAATCCATTTACAGTCGTTTGATTGGAGTAACCGACTGGTCTTGGTAATCTATATCAATTGAATTTTTCTTCGATCTTTTGACTGCTTCTACTTTTTTGGCTGTTTAATAACTTTACTTGTTAAGGATGCACATTTGTAAAAAATACGACCAGATGCTATACCATATCTACTAATACCTACCTTAAGTTGTCACCACCACCACCACCTACCACTGCCGTGACTGTAGCTACACGAAATTAATAATAATACATCAAGTAAAAGTGCATTTTTTGCTTCTCATACTTTTTCGAGCTGTTGATTGTTCACACATCAACTACTACTAAGGCCATCTATGAACATGCCTTTTTACTACACATTTAAAACTTCGTACTTCCACCCGCGTTCTATCATTAATCGCTTCATTTAACAAACCAGTTTTCAAGACCGAATGGCCACGATCATGTTCTTGTTTTAGTAAGTAGCCAGCAGTAGGCGCCTAATCTTACATCTAGGCTATTAGGTTACTGACGACCACCCGCGACACTGTCAATCTGTCTACGTCAAATGAACGACTCGTATCAGTTACAGTGGGGATATTAAGGTTTATGACATCGTATGTTTAATGTTTATGTGTAATGTTGACGTTTAATAATGTTGAGAGGAGAGTGTTGTTTATGCTGAGAGGCGAAGAATATTAAAATTTAAACAGAATTTCTGCTAAGGCTTCGCAATTCAACCGCCAAAAATTCAGGCTAAAAAAGTGCTTGAAGTTATGTTTGTTCAATTACGACGACCAGATGGCCTAGTGGTTAGAGAAACTGACTACGAAGCTTGAGGTTCCGGGTTCGATTCCCGTGTCGGGGCAGATATTTGTATGAAAAAATACGAATGTTTGTTCTCGGGTCTTGGGTGTTTAATATGTATTTAAGTATGTATCTATCTATATAAGTATGTTTATCCGTTGCTTAGTACCCATAACACAAGCTTTGCTAAGCTTACTTTGGAACTAGGTCAATTGGTGTGAATGGTCCCATGATATTTATTTATATTTATTTATTTATTTTAATTACAATAGTGATGGATGGTTTCAGTATATTATGCCAAGCCTTCTTTTACTTTATAAAAACAAACGTGACTATAATAATATTTTGCGTCGATCGAACTGAAAACCGTTCATTTCTATTTTTTCTTCAATTAAAACTACTATCTACAGGTATATTTCCAACCACGTTTAGTTAGGTATACATATTTCTGATTACATTATAGTAGATTCCATGAAATGTTTTTTTTTTAATTTCCTATAAATCTATGTACTTACTGTGTCTATGTTATTTTGATTCAAAAACTTTACACAAAGAATTCAGAAGTTAGTTTCATGATCAGCATTTTGAGCAGTTAATAATAAAATAATCACACAATGAGCAAATATAAGTTAAAGATTTAAAGACGTTTCGTTTTAAGTCGTGAGTGATCCGTTTATTTTTACTATGAGTGAGTCTCACGGTAGTTTCATGTTTAAAGTGAAAAATTTTAAGCACACAACAAGATTACAACAAGATTTACTACATTATACATAACAATACGAGTACACCATACAATAACATAGTGAGGACCACTGGTTTTGACGTATACTTGACATATCCACAAAATATTGTCCTCACATGTTCGGCAACAGTACTAACATTAATACAAGAACCTTAATTAGGACCTGTCAGACCATATTGATAAAATGTACATTATTGATGTATAGGTATCTACGACGTGGGCAACAGTCAATTGTTCTAGTCTAGAACATTCAAATTGGAGTAAATTGGCGCATTGGATTAACTACTCAGCGGGCACCGGCGAAACTTTAGCTGAACCGGGATCACTCCTCTCTAATATTCAATTTAACTTTGACACTTCTCATCCCGACAACACAAATGTCAGCTTTTTGTGTTTGAAAATTGTTTCTCACTTCTCAATTTTAATATTAAATTCACTCTCGGGAATTTTTCATTATTCCGATTACCTACTGGAGTTGACAAGAGCGGTTGCTAAACCGTTTCTAGCTTATAATTATAATTGTTCATCAAATGAACTCTGAGATTATTGGTGTCGTATTTATTTTTTTTGCTGGTTTTTATACGTTCTACCGTAAACAGTTAAGGCCAAAGAAAACTATTTTACCAGATTTAACTCCTATTTCATAGTCACATTTAGCTACAGTTATCTAATGTTAACTGTACTTATATGTTATTTTTATAATCAAAACTAACAATAGTTTGTAAAAAATAGAATATTACACTAAACGTGACTCACCAACCAGTGACAGGTGGTGTCAATGTCAATGCCTTCTGCACAAAGCCAATTGAAAAGCATTCAATAAAAAGTTCATACCGCCGCTTCGCTAAGTTTGCCTTCGTAAGCATATTATCATTATACTAATAACGCCTGGAGGTCATTACCTCCTTCTAAAACTTCAACTCATCACAAGTACTCCAACTCTTCCAAGACTACACAAGTAATCATGAACTCGTGTGAGGCACACGCAGAATATGGCGTACTCGAAACTTAGAGCAACAATTTCCTGAAATGTAACTTAGTCTTAATAACTCCTTCGAAAACTTTGAATAGAGGGGCAACTTAATATCGATTGTGAATACGTTTAATAGTGTAATCAGACTTTGATCAGACATGTGTAGAAACCTAATATTTCACATTACAATTTCAAATGACTTACCTAAAGTCACGTAAATGTGAGATGTCTAAGAATAATTTAGTACTTAATATTTAAATGTTGAAGAGAGTTAGATAATTTCTTATTACTTGAGAGCTTTGACTATTCCAAAAACATGCATAATTTATTTATTTATTTCACTATAAAGTCATCTATACCTACCTATAAAACAGTACCGTGACTGACTGACTGACTGACAGACAACGCACAGCACGGGATAGAGAAATATCTAGACTTTCTTTGTTTTTTGTTTGTAGCGGAATCTCTGAAACTATTGAGCCGATTTAAATTTTTTTTAACCATTATAAAGCTACACTATCCTTGATTGACATAAGTTACTTTATATCTGGGAAAATGCGAAATTCTCACGGGATAGAAATAAATTAATTCAATTTCGGGGCTAATTTTAAAAATATACATATTATGTGATATGACTATCCCCGATTGACATAGGCTACTTTTTCTTCGGAGAAATACAAAATTCCCACGGGATACAAAAAAAAAACAACTTCAGAGCTGACTTTAAATATTCTTTCAGCATTAGAAAGCTACACTATTCCTGATTGGTATAGACTACTCTTTTTCGGGAAAATGCAAAATTCCCGCGGGATAGAAAATTAAGTGAATTCAACTTCGGCACTGATTTTAAAAAAATCATATGATTATGATATGACTAGCCTCGATTGACATAGGCTACTTTTTCATCGGGAAAATGTAACATTCCCACGGGATAGAAAAAACTGAATTCAACTCCGGGGCCAACTGATTTAAAAAATTCTTTCACCAATATAAAGGTACACTATTCCTGATTGGTGTAGACTACTCTTCTTCGCAAAAAATGCAAAATTCCTGCGGGATAGAAGTATGTCAATCCTAATTCGCCCACGAGATAGAAATAGAAATAAGTGAATTGAACTTAGGGCCTGATTTAAAAATAAATTACTAATAAAAAGCTGCACTGGCTCTCATTTTCAAAATAGGTCAAAGCAGTTATTTCTATCCTGCGGGAACTTTACTTTGCACTTTCCCGGGATAAAATAAGCCTGTTTCTATCAGGCACTAGCCTCTTCCCAGAACGAGCTTGGCTTGAATGACTTGGGCAGTAGTTTCCACACGGGCCCAGTGAGATTTGGGAACTTCACACACACCATTGAAATTCTTCACAGGTGTGTGCAGCTTTCCTCGCGATGTTTTCCTTCACTGTAAAGCTCATGGTAAACTTCAAACGTAATTTAGCACATGAATTAGGAAAAACTCAGAGGTGCAAGCCCAAGCACAAACCCACGACCCTCTGCTTAAGAGTCCGTAGGTCAAATCACTAGGCCACCACGGCTTAGCGGCCATAGAATTCACTTATTCCTATTCCGCGGGAACTTCGCATTTTCCTGGCATTATCCTATTAAAGTACCTGTGTGCCAAATTTAATTCAAACAACTAACGTTATTGTCTTCGCGTACGAAGTCGCGGGCAAAAGCTAGTAAGTACATGTATATTTTAAAAAGGTGTTATCATCACTACATAGTATAAAACAAAGTCGCTTCCCGCTGTCTGTTCCATGTATGCTTAGATCTTTAAAACTACGCAACGGATTTTGATGCGGTTTTTTTTATAGATAGAGTGATTCAAGAGAAAGGTTTATATGTATAATATATGCATAGCACCCGTGCGACGCCGGGGCGGGTCGTTAGTTAGTTGTATAATCCAGTCCACGACGCCCTGCAAGGGCACACAATAATAATACTAAAAAACGAAATTTATAAGTAAGTACAGATGTAGTGCAAAATGATTTTCCATCGGGAAAACTCGGATTTCAATCGGAATACGATGGCACCCGAACTGTCAATCAATGATTGTATTAAATGAGTGACGTTTTCATATCCATTAAGACGGTTCTTCATTTATTTCGTACTAAATACAAACTGAAATAAAGATGCACTGAAAAAACCCCAGAAAAAAGACCAATGCTGGGAATCGAACCCAGGTCCTCAGCATTCCGTGCCGTGTGCCATACCCCTACACCACCACTGGTCTAGAGATTAGACACGAATCTTTCCTATAAATCATACATTTCAGTCTGCTAAATCATCACCTTATGCAGTGACAAGCGCACATCTATGTTACACGAGAGATTTTAACACTCCTTCGGAACTAACCGCTCACCAGGACAAGAGATGGCGCCACTGTGCAACTTTAAACAAGTTAGCTATGAAGTATCTTTTTGTATTTATTTTTTCAACTTCATTTTTTTTTATTACTTTTACGGTCATCCCGTGAAATCATATATTTCGTACTAAATACAAACTGAAATATAGATGCACAGAAAAAACCCCAGAAAAAAGACCAATGCTTTACGACCGCTTTAGCCTAGTTGGTAGTGACCCTGCCTACGAAGCAAGAGGTCCTGGGTACGAATCCCGGTAAGGGCATTTATTTGTGTGATGAGCACGAATATTTGTTCCTGAGTTATGGATGTTTTCTATGTATTTAAGTATTTATTTATCTATATAAGTATGTTTATCGTCGTCTAGTACCCATAGTACAAGCTTTGCTTAGTTTGGGACTAGGTCGATTTGTGTAAGATTGTCCCCTAATATTTATTTTTATTTTTTATTTTTATGCTGGGTTTCGAACCCAGGTCCTCAGCATTCAGAATGCTGGGGACCTGGGTTCGATTCCCAGCATTGGTCTTTTTTCTGGGGTTTTTTCTGTGCATCTATATTTCAGTTTGTATTTAGTACGAAATATATGATTTCACGGGATGACCGTAAAAGTAATAAAAAAAAATGAAGTTGAAAAAATAAATACAAAAAGATACTTCATAGCTAACTTGTTTATGGATCTTCATTATTTTTTGTCAAATGTCAAAGTGAAAAATGTACACGGCTGTAAGATACAGGGGGGCTACTATGAAATTCGAAAATCGAATAAATAATATTAGCATGAGAGGAATGGCACGATACGAAGTTCGAATTTTGCACTTCGTAGTATAAGGTCTGAAGCTAATTGAGAGATCACGATAAATATGAACTTTTCCGATAAAGTACGAAGGCACTACATCTGTATACTTTTTATCCCGGAAAATTGCATAGTTCGTGCGAGATAGCGATAAACGAACTCTTCACAGACGGAGTTGCGGGCAACAGCTAGTTTTGAATAATAACAAGCTTAGAAAATATGAGTTCTTTGATGCGTAGGAGTGAAATAAAAATCTAGAATGCAATAAAGTGTATTTATCATTTGGAAAGTCTTTTTAAACAGCGCTGGATTTAAAATGCCGCAGCTCATTTCGTTTTGCGCTACGTCTGTTTATAAGCATACTCGTGTGAACATAAATGTGCAGGAATAAGTTAAGCATTTTTTCTTAAAACTCAAAAGCTTTATTTATCCTTTGACCAAGCTGTAGTGCGTCTGACAGGCAATTTTCTACAGTATCCTTTCATATCCACTAGTAGTTAATAAAACACTTTTTAATAACTTCTAGCGTAAGCCGACTTTAGCACTGTGGCAAATTTAAACAAAGCTTTTTCACATCAAAATAATATTCGTAGAAAGAATAGCAGAGTAGCTTTTTGCTCAGGCATGGAATACTGTATTAGGCTTTGAAAAATAAGTCTAAAGATAACTTTTAGTGGAATGATACCTACGCGATGGACGGATTAAATTATCTTGTTGCGTCACAGAATATCTTATAGTATACTGTTCTCGACTCGTAGTTATCGGCTTCCATCAACTCGAAGGCGACGATTTGATGTCTTTTACGGGACAGCTAGTTCGGCTTGCGCTGCGACCTTTTACACACACTTAGGTGAATGCATATGCCTCATTCCGCTTATGTATTTAGTATATCGCTGGTTAAAACTGCGCTGCCATTGAAGCGTAGAGTAAATTCCCATCACATTATCACTTTACAAAGGGAGCGGGGTCAGACATGTATTTCAATTAATGTGATTGTTTGACTTCTGCGGATCTCCGCTCTGCTTAGCCATATTAGAAGCGCACCATAAGTATGGACGTTGACACGGCGGTCTCTTCAATTACAGGCATCGTCTTAAAAGTTTCGATGTCCTACAACATAAAACATGGTCAGAATCATAAAATATAGATTTCGGAGTAGGAGTGAAAATAAATCGTAAATGTTACTTTATCGTAATTAATCAAATATTTATAAACCAGGATTACGTATGACATTTTATGTGATATGGTGAAGATGATAGATAACTAGGTAAGTTATAAAAATCGTAATTCAATTTTAGTGCAATATTTTTTTTGAAAATTTGCATACAAAAACATAGTACAAGTCTCTACATCAGAGCTACTACTTTATATCTTTAGTATGTCCTGATATACTTACAAAATATCGCACATAACAATTTCCGAAGGTCCGTTTTACGAGGGCATTACAGATAGGTCGTCTATGAAATTCTTAAGCCACGGCCATATCGAGCTGAGTCCGACATGGGAGACAGTTTTGGTTTCGTGATTTCATTGCTATTAGGGCGGCCGAGCGGTTCCACGTTTATTGTTCAAGATACGAGTGGATTTGTGGAAGCAATTTCCTTTATACATTTTGTTTTGTCCTTTTCCTGCAGTTTGATGGTCCACTTCGTGAGTTGTAGCCGAGCTTCGATTTACCGAAACTCCCTCAATCGATACGATACGCATCTCCGCCGTGCCCCAATGCCGGGGTAATGTAATTATATAATCCGGTCACGTATTTAGGAACGAACGAAAACTAATTTCCCACAGTTTCTTTGGCAAAAATTACTTAAATCCTTACCTTGTGTTCCGAGGGGCACATTTAATTTGCCTTGTATCTTTCGTATGATTAGCGTCTGCAAACTTTAGCCTAATGGTTTTAAGTCAAAATTGAATTTTGAGCCCAAATAAAAGACTCAAATATAAAACAGGATAAAAATCTCTTTTCCTGTTTACTAAATTCATCCCACGTTATCTTTTTATACATGCACACTAGAATTCCTTTTCAATGTCATACGCCTTTCACGTCGACATACCTCTATAGAGCAAAGGTAAGAAAGTGTGTCTCCCTTTTTAAGCTAAATAAACATAATATCGTCATTCAAGCGAGCACCTTAAGCGACCTCTGGTCCGTCGTCACGACCTCTCCTTTATTCACAGAGTTTTTGTCAGTCTTCCCCATCTTTACCCTCGCCTACATTTTGTTGGGAATGTCGTTTCGTCCAAACACATTTACCTCGCATTGACACTGAAACGTTTTTAGGCAATAGAGTAAACACCGTAATCCAAGTTTACCCTTCTGCTCTTAAATAACTCCATGGTGGTAGCGTAAAGGGTTTATAAAGCGGTGTTACATCGAAGGAAGTCGTCGTATCACAGCTGGCAACAACGTATCGGTTGGAAATAAAGCGAGTCCCGAAACGGTGCCATTTGAGGAATCAATCAAAGCCAAACGTTCGCACAATCAGCGTGCGTGGGTCGGACGAGCTAATCAAACTAATGGGCGCTGGAGGGCCGCGGCCGCCCGATTGGACTGGAGCCGATGCCGCAACAAATCACAACAATAACATTGACGCCTGATTGATCGCAGCGAACCACCGACTTAATTCAATTCCCGTTACACCTGATCGATTCTTCATGAGAACCGGAAAAATGCATGTAATACACAACACAATAGACGGTACATTAAGGAAATCGAAACGTGAACGCCAATTCCTAATAGTGTGATACTTCGACCTCAGTTGAATTATGACTTTAGCCACAATACAGAGAAGTACATCCCGTATCACTGTAATATCAGCCCACCATATGTCTGTAGTCGTATGCAGAATAGTTTTCTAATATTAAGAGCAATATCCTAATCCTACTTGATCTGCTAGCTCAGTAAAACGTCAAGTGTAACAAGTGAAGCAGCTCGATCATTTTTAGCTGTGTGCAGTGCCGTCAGCCCGGCGTCGAGTTAGCGTCAGGGCTTGGCCTGGCCCGCCACTCGACGTTTGGACATTTATTAAGTAGGAAATACGAAAGAGCGACTAACCGCCCTGTAAAGTTCAACTTGTACAACTATGGTACCTACTTAGTGATGTTTGCTCTCGCAAATAGTCCGTTGGATAACTTTAGGTACTTCATATTGCGTCAAATGTTTTTAAAAGTAAAACTTCGCATAGAGTTTTGCATTTTTAAAACATTATAGAATACACTTAATTTAATAATATGAACCATGTCTCTCGGGATCAAATAATACTTGACTGATCGGAACTAAAAGGATCTTTATTCAGCAGTTACAGACTTTTGTTAATGCTACTTACAGAGGTTTTGAACGTTTCTAACTCAATCTAAAGTCTAAATCTTCTAGACCTAGATATGTTGTTTTGATCTTTAAACTTAAAATTAAGTATTACAATTTAGAGACTCGTAAATGGGATGTGATTTTTGCAGTGGCTGGTAATGTAACAAGACTATCAAAGCAACAATGCACGTAGATTTGGTTTTCCAACAATAGAATGTCTTTTAGTATTCACCTGTCGCCCGAAAATACGTAATTCCATTCGGTTTTTATAGCCAGAGCACATTTGGAGTGCCATCCAGTGGCCAGACTTTTGCAGATATCGCACAAAGCCCCACTCACTTTTTGTTCACCTAACATAAAATCTAAATCAATGGTTAGCTCGACTCACTTTTGTTATTGCTGCTAGGGAATTCTGGACATTTGTGGCCGTACCGCTTGTTGCAGGTTTGATCACGATGAAACTGGCTAGTGTGGGCTCTCATAAAAGAGACATTGGTTCACTCAAATCCATTAGAGCTTTTGTCTACCCAAAACGTTTTAGCAGCGTTCTCTCCAAATTTGGAATTCGTCGTTGGCATTTTGTTTCATTGAACCACAGCGATAAGCTACTCCTTTGTGAATGCCACTGGTCTTATGCACAGTGAACACAATAGTGCCCGCACAAAAGCGATAAGTTCCAACTTAACAAACGTTGTCGTCGGCGTATTTCTCTCGACCAGTCTTAAAGACAGGTAACGTTACGTCATCTGCCGCATGCTTTACTCAGCAGCTCCTACAAAATAAACTCGGAGCAGCTGCTTATTGTATCGCTGACAGCAAAGCCTTGGTACGCCATTGTTGGGCTCTTCCGAAGAAATATAATAGCGACTTACTTGATCCTAAGAAGCCACAATGCGTCGTCATTATTTTGCGCTTATGGAGCTACTGCCCCTCTTTTAATTTCATGTCCGCGCTGTATATTGACTTAAGTTAAAACAAATTATAGGTCAAGGCTAGTAATTTATAATATACCCGATCTTTATCTTCCTATAATTTTGAAGTGTTTGTTATCCTCGGCGTGCTAGGAATAAAATAAAATAAAATTATATTTAATTAATTATGTCATGCTAATGGCTTTAAAATTCATAGTTAGTACCGAAGCTTTACATTCAGAATAATCATCTCGTAAAAGTAAAGTTATAAAAAACTTCGTCAAGTCTGTATAATCAAATGCATGGTTAATAAAATCAATTAATATAACCACAAATCAATTCCGCATGGAAACATTTAAACCGATAAGATTTGAAAACTTTAATTTACATGTATGATTTAAAACAATAGTGGAATTGGATAGTACACAACATCAACTTCATTTCTATGTCGAGCTTTACTGTAACAGTTCCTGATTGAGGTGATACTTGTGATATTTTGTTTACTTACATAGAACATAATTCGTTGGTATTTTGTCGGATCCCATCGATGTTCACAATATCTGGGCCTCGGAAAGTTAATGAAGTGTACCGCGAACACTCTACCCGTGTCAAACTGTCAGAAACACATCATATTTCACGCATTTTGTGTTTTTTAAGCGTCCGCTATGTCGATTCCGTTTAGAATTATGAAATTGGATAGCGCGTGGATTCCAACAATTCTTGTTGGTGCGATTGGTTCGGGGTGGTGGGCTGTCGTTTCGTGTGAAAAATGAAAAGGGTGTAAAAATAAAGAGAAAACATGATGCTACACTAATTTGTGTGTTAGCTGGAAACGGCGTGTGTTGTGATCCGGTGTCGCGAGGTATTACCGTCGCCGGCCGCCGGGTCTGGTTACGCAGAAGCGTCACGCTCGACGCTCTCCGGCGCTCGTGTGCCTTTCTGATCCTTTTTTGCGTGGGTCTGTTAGCGTGTGAATTGGTGGGAACCGATTAATGTGGTGAAAAATTTGTTTTTTTTTTTAGCACTGACTCACATTTTTGTATGTATTTAAACAAACAGTTGAAGTTCAAACATTGTTTTTTTGTAGGTAAAGTGAATCATTCCATCGTCATCATCATCTCAACCCATATACTTCCCACTGCAAGGCATACGCTTCCTCTCAGAATGAGAGGGCTTGGATGTAGTTCCCATGCGGACCCAGTGCAGATTGGGAACTTCACACACACCGTTGAATTTATACGCAGGCGTGTGCATGATGTTTTCCTTTAAAATAAAAATTTCAAATGTAATTTCGCACTTCAATTCGGAAAAATTTAGAGGTGCAAGCCCTGGCCTGAAGCCACGACCTTTTACTTGAGAGGCCATCGTTCAAATCCCTAGGCTACCCCACGGCCTTCTTAGCAGAACATTATACATATATGTAAATAAAATAATATAGTAATGTACTTTGTCCATTCAAGACTATCCTTTTCAATTCAAGGTACTTACAAAATCTCTTTCGTCCATCCTTTATAAAACTTAATTACGCAGTCGTTTGAAAATAAAGCCATAGCTTGGTCTTAGCAATTGCAGCTGTTCTTGATCAATCACCTGCTCGGGTCTCGGACTGGGGTCAAGATTTAAACGTTAGTTCATATAAGTACCTACTTAGATTGAGAAATTAAAATTATCGTTAAAGCGAATAGGCGTCATAGAGGAAATCAGAGAAATAAAATGTTTTAAACTTTCGCGATTCATAAGTATATTTTTTTAAACTTTTTTACGAAGTATTTATTGCTAATATTTCCATATTGCAGCAGCTGTGGTCACGAGTCTACTCTTATAATCAGTGAAACATACTTTTGAACCGACAACATACTTTAGTTCCAACGTACAAACAGCAAATTATATATACAACGATTCAAAAAACTTATCAATAAATTCTCAGTAACTTTTTGCTTACATTTGATCAATGGTTATGTTTTGAGTTTTGTTTAGGTACTAAAGCATCCTGTATTTTTGTAAACAAGTCGGATAATTTTAATAAATATTTTTTCTTAATATATAAAAATAAATGAAAAGAAAATTATAATAAATGAGAAGAAATTCAATGGTGTAAGTATGTGAAGTTCCCAATCCGCACTGAGCCCGCGTGGGAACTACGGCCCAAGCCCTCTCATTCTGAGAGGAGGCTTGTGCCCTGCTGTGGGAAGTAAATTTATATGTTGGGATGATGATGATGATTTTTTTAATTGACGTGTACCTAACCCAGTAGTAATTAATGTAATATGTATTTTTCATCTAATTCTAGATGTATAAACTCTTATTAAATCACCATTATCATTTCAGTCATAGGACGTCCACTGCTGGGCACAGGCCTCCCTCATTGATACCCAGTCATTACGGTGTGGTTAAGTTCTTGCAATAAGGTTCATATTGATGTATAAGTGCCTTTTTCATTTCCACATTACGAAGTTTCACTTCTTCCGCGCGGAGGAACTGCACGCACGATTTTTATATAAGAAAATTCGCCGAAGAACAATGTTCGCGAAATTTTCTCATAAGAAACCGAAATCATAAAATAAAAGATGACCGTGTTATGTATGTATATATAAACAAAATCTACATTTTAGTAAAGATATAAGTAAGTATACGAGCTTAAAACAAAGAGTGAGGCGAGCCGGAATATGCAAAAAACATGCGTCCAAAAATTTGCAGCGCAAAATAACGTAGGACCTTGCACCGCTACCTGCTACTTTGTGACATCTTGATGTAGGGGTGTAACTCGTAGTTGGTTTAAATTAAATCTAAGATGTAAGATGTCGCAGTTTTTTCTTTCGCATTTTTTTGTTGTTGAATTTTAACGCTTTATTAAAAGAGGCTCCGCTGTTTGTAGTACTTAAATGCGAGTTTATGACTTTTAATAGCAAATGTCTAACCCTCTGTAAAGTCTAAATAGATCCTAAGCTGGACTAATGTTAGAAATTGATTGGATAGATAAACTCCATTTAAGAAATCGAACGTTTTCCGCATTAATTTTAAGAAAAAATAAATTGTTTCTCTACGAGTATTTAAAGCTAATTTCATAATTTAGTTAGATTTTGTATTTTTCAGCTAATTTTACTAACATTAAGACAGTTTTCTCAGGCTTTTAAAAATCCTAACTGGGAATTTTATGAGCTCAAAAGGTCAACCAATAAATAGTTTTTTTTTAACTGAATGCCATGCCAGGCACTGTAAAGTTAACTACTTAACGGAGATCCTTATCAATATCCACTTAATTTTAAATACAACGTATTTTGCATCAGATGACATCCCTAAAAGCTTCATCTGCCACTTGAACGATCGAAAGGTAGGACGACGGCGCGCCGGTATCAGTAAGGAATGTACTGTAGTGGGTGACTTTAACAGTTTCCGTCCCTATCTAACACGGCCGGTCTCCCATAAGCTAAATACTTGCACGGTCTCAGTCGCACACTCTAACATTCCCAATACTTACCTGAGTGAAATAATATACATCTGTTGCGGTATCCGCATCTCCCTCCCTCTAGGGACCAGAAGCGGATTGTTTATATTCTCGTCTCGCTCTCGAGACTCGTGCACAGGGGGTAGACGGTGTCGAGCTTGTTTGTGTTGGTGTTCGTTTATTTAGTGAACTTGGAAGCTTACTTTCGTGTTGGTGCATAGGGTACTGCGTGCGCCTGTATGCGTGAGTTGTAGAGGCGCGACATAGCTTTGCCGTCTCCGTGACTTAAAAGTTTTGTATGGAATGGCATGGCACCAGCCAGTTACCAGTTAGTTCTGCGCCGGCCGGCACGCGCGATGGACGTGTGTGACACCTCCGCGTTAAACTTCTTCGTATCTCTCCGAGTACAAAAAACTTGTTTTTTGAAACAATATTTGGTTTGAAGTTCTAATATCGTATTTTTGTACGCGTCTTTAATGAACTAGTAATAAAGTGTTACGTTTTATTGTGAGTTCTTTGATTTCTTGTGAAACTGCAACGTGTTTGGTTCAACGGATTTACAGATGAGGTTGGTCGCCGCATCACTCTTGTGCTCTGAGCCAATTACAATGTTATACTGTGTATATTTTTACTTTACGTCCGGCACATTTCGAAAAATGAGATTAAATATTGTCAAAGTAAAATTAACCCCAAGAAACAAAACTTATCGTGTTCACAGATCAGATGCATATTGGATATTAAGCAAATACAACCGTTAATACATTGGACTGGCTATATTTGAAACAATAAAAGCACAAAAACAAAATGTGAATGCGGTACTCGATAGAGTACTTATTCGTCATCAAACTTCATTTGAGAAACATAACAACAAACATTGTGAATGAATGAATCAACAGTCATAAAATACAAACAGTGAGCAACTATGTGGTCATTACTTGAAAACAACGATAGTCAGTTTTGATAAAGACGAAAGCTATTTTCTAACATCGATCTTTAACGAGAATATAGATGAATAAGAAGTTGTTCAAACATCAAATTTATCTCATATATTAGTCAATGGAGACTAAGTAGACATCATTATACCCGGCACCGATTCTCTATAACATCATCCATCTGCAGCTCTATCGAGTTCAATAACCTAAAAGTATAAATAGAGGCAGAATACAGACGCCACTAACACATAGAAATCGGCCGTAAACATACAAATCCCTTTGAGAACCGTCCGTTTCCTACCTTGCAAATGATCTATTGAGGCTAAAAAGAGACCCTGATGCCTTAATCGCGATAATTACTAACCTCGCTATGTCTGCCAGAATTAAATACAGATAACAGATGAAATAATTTAGTGGATTCGTTTATTCGTTTTTCAAGATATTTTTGAAATAAATAAATTCCTATAGTCTTTGTCATAACTATACAATATAAACTACTAAACTTAACGACTAAACACTATGAATTTAGACACCAAAAAATTCTTCTCATCAACACATCAGAGGTACTGTAGGTATTTAAAAAAATTGAACGAACAGCTTTTTTAAATTGTAACTGTTTTCATCCCATCCCGGGATGGCCAAAGGAGCAGAGGCAGACCTAAGAGGAGATGGCGGGACGACCTGAACGCTTTTCAGCTCGATTGGCAGGTGCATGCCCAGGATAGGGAAAAATGGCGGAGGAAAGGGGAGGCCTTTGCCCAGCAGTGGGACATATTACAGGCTATAAAAAAAACTGTTTTCATGTTTCTCGTTAAGTTCATAATTTTATTGTAGAGGGTAAGAAACTGACAGACATAAAGAGACTGTTGTGATAGTTAAATTTTGGTATAACTGTGTACGCCTCAAACTACATAAACAATAAAAAAGCCGTGCAAAATTTTACGTGACCAATTAATCTCGGTAGTAGTCTTACTAATCTTAGTCATTCTTGATAAAATAAAGGTAGACGACAGACATATCGAAGTAAATTTATTTATTACTCTCAACTTACGCCATTCCCCTAGTCTAGTAGTGGCCATTACAACAATACCAATTCCCCGCCAAAGATACCTCGACCATTGTCATAAGGTTATTGTCCAAAACAATTGATATCTCTATTTGTATCAATAATACAAGAGGCCGATATTTACGTGCACCGGTACGTGGCGAGAATCTATTGAAGTGAATCCTCCCCAAATTCATACGGAGCTTTGTAGGGGAAGCAGGTATCAAATATTTCTTGCTGGTAACTCACAATATGGATGATTTGATCAATTTGAACCAATGTTCAGATTAGTAGCAACACGTGAACAAGTTGCTCTTTTAGTAATGATTTCTTTGATTTTTGAAAGGCAATCAATGTTTTCCGCAGTGGTGGCCTAGTGGTCTGACCTACGGTCTTTCAAGCAGAGAGTCGTGGGTTCGAGTCCGGGCTTGCACCTCTGAGTTTTTGGAATTTATGTGCGAAATTACAAATTTAATTTACCATGAGAAGGAAAACATCGTGAGGAAACCTGCATACACCTAAGAAGAAATTCAATGGTGTATGTGAAGTTCTCAATCCGCACTGGGCCCGCGTGAGAACTACAGCCCTAGCGCTCTCATTCTGAGAGGAGGCTTGTGCCTTGCAGTGGGACGTATATAGGCTGGGATGGTGATGATGATGATGAATCAATGTTTTCAATGCTAAGAGTAATAACTAAGAGGTAGGTAAAGTTGATAAGTTGAAATGATAAGTTTTAAAAAATATATTTAGAGCAAAAATATACCCTAGCAGTTATTCAGATATTCAGTATTTATATAATAACATTTCACTCGATTCCTTGATAATCTTGTAAAAGCCTTTTTATCATTCATATTTCGACATCTATGTGTGTAGTTACATAACTGTATTACAAAGCATCATAGAAATAAAGTCATTACTTCTGGCTTGTTATTACTTGGCTAACTATTCACGATTAAAACACATAACATAACATAAATATATACGTAACTAAATATTTGTGAAATCGTGTTAGATTGAATATTCTATTTTTTAAAAGGAGGTAGGTACTTTATTGAAATTGAATAAATATAATGCAATTTACCAAATTTAATTCTAATGTTAAAAAACCATGTTTGTTAGTATACTTGAAACCATAAAAATGTGGTTTGTGAAATTGCATTTGTATTAATAATAATTTGTAAATATTATGCTAAGATATAGGTACAATTGTTACAAGTTCAGATTAGAATGTAGAGCTGTCTTTCTCGTTCCATTTTCTTATCAGAATTATTCTATAACTAATAATGTTTAAACATACGTAATAATGATAAAATTTTAACACAAATTAAGACAAAACAAATATAATACAGAATTAAAAGTGAAGTATTTTAACAATAATTACAGTTCAACTCAATGAATACAGAACTAAACAATGTAAAAAATAAAATGTACAGGCCTCCTTTCAGAATGAGAGGGCTTGCGCCGTAGTTCCCACGCGGGCCCTGTGCGGATTGGGAACTTCACACCCACCATTGAATTTCTTCGCAGGTGTATGCAGGTTTCCTCACGATGTTTTCCTTCACCGTAAAGCTCATGGTAAATTACAAATTAATGGAAATTTCATGGTAATTTCGCACAAGCCGTTTTTCGTAATCCGTGATGGCCTAGGTAGTGGTTTGACCTATGGCCTCTCAAGCAGAGGGTCGTGGGTTAAAATCCCGGCTCGCACCTCGTGTGTTTTTCGGAATCAGTGCAGTGATATAACAAAAATAAAGATAACAAATCAAGGTAAACACGATAGGCATTGCTCATTAAAAATAATACATATAAAAACTAACACAAGTTACATAATTAAATATCAAAGTGATTCCATTTAACCTATCGCAATAATGTCTTCTCTTTAATAATGACCATTTCAAATTTATGTTGCTCTAAAGCTAGAGTCGGTTAAACATTTCACACTAATAGAAACAGGGATTAAGTAATAATTATGCAAGTAGCTCCTATATGTTTATGCGAGTCCTCTACGAACAATTTCGAGGTTGCGGCTGCGAGCAGCGATTGTGCCTCAGTAGCATTTAATTGATTTTGTATTCCAGAAACTAATTAGACTTGAGGTTTATGTAACCGAATAGTATTAATAACTAACTTGTCGTGTGTTAGTCATAACACAATCTCCGCAGTACACCCGTGATATTGATTAAGGTAATAATTAATATCCCAGCTTGTGTTTGCGCAAGAGACAAAATCCTTGATTATAAGCTGTTCATACCCAACAATTTAGTGACGCTTTGAACTAACAGAGTACCTAGATGCTTCTCTTTGTCAGTCTCTTGAGTCGAAACCACCGAAACAATCTAAATTTACAAATTCAAAACCGAATTTGCCGTTAGTTTGGTAACTAGTAATAACATATTCCTATAAGCAGACAGATACGTTTCTGATAACATTATGGAATTATTAATTTAGTAAAGAGTTTCAAACACTCTCTACTAATACGCAACACGGTTCATACAATATTCAAGCCATCACTGCACAGATCCCGATTTAATCTTGCTTTAAAGTAATTTTAGTCTACATTATATATTTAACCATTGGTTCCACTATCAGCTCACTGATATTTATTCAGCGCCCTT
The DNA here is from genome assembly GCA_947859365.1 of Archips crataeganus. Classification (NCBI taxonomy): domain Eukaryota; kingdom Metazoa; phylum Arthropoda; class Insecta; order Lepidoptera; family Tortricidae; genus Archips; species Archips crataeganus. The sequence continues at coordinate 11,161,606 of OX402059.1, read as the reverse complement.
GTTAAGAAGCTTACAATTCGCTGCCGTTTCAGTATTGTATTAATTAATAATTCAGAGCCAATTTCCAGGGACCGAACCGTATCTCTTCTGGGCAGCCCATTTGTTCATCTGGATTACCTACTTCTCATTTACGCAATTATTGATTACATTCCTAGTCCAGCGCCAATTTGTTTATTAATTAACAATCTCAATTCAACGTCGCAACACTTTGTACGAGAATCTTTGAAAACAGCATCACATAGCATAATATTTAAACGTATATTTCATATCTTAATGTATTCTATATTCTATGAATGTTTTTATAACAATGAAACTTTCTACATCTTCTACAAATTTGAACTGCAAGTATAGATAGAGTCCTATTATAACTGCTTTTTGAAACAATAACGAAATATTTAAAAAAATATATTAACGCCAAGGTATCATGCTCAGTTACAAATACAGGCAAGTGTTAATTTGCTTAGCGTAGATGTGTACCGCAGATATATTTATGCAGTTTAATGGTGTGATATGGATACGGGCTACGGAGGAAACATCGTGTATTGTATTACGGGCTCAGTGGTCTTTATCGAGGCGAAATTTCATTATACTCGAACCCCCATTCCACCTACCATTCAATTGGAACACCTTCGCACAATTGGGAGGGCTGCCTCAATGGGTTGTCGGATGAAATTTCTTAACATTCTTCGCTCATAATGAGCGAAGCCTGTCGTGAAATGGGCAGTAACGGTATAATTGTATTGCGAAATGAGATCGACAGATATTAAAACAGATTAAAATCTGCTTAATGAGTCTTTGCTACATTTATTTTCCACGAAATTCCTACAATTTATAATTAGAAGCGTTGATAGCTAAACTTACTCACTTAGTTATCTTTTTATGAAATTCAAGCAATATACCTATAATAAATTTCAAAATCTTTATTTAATTATTGCAAAGTGAAACCCATCGAAATTGAATGCTGTTTCAACAATGATCAAAATAAAGTCTATGCAAAAAGAAAACCAGTTTTGACTTCTTGGATACTGTTTTAAACACGTTCTGAATTAAAAATTACTTTTGGTAACCTGTGTATTAGTGCTATAAATTAAAGTAGATATTGGGTGTTGCATCAGAAACATTCACATACATCTGATAAAAACATTACCTCCGCATTCAAAGCCGAGTAGAAATAAGCGGGTCCGCAGTGAATCACCAGTAATGAAGACATCATTATGGAACCGGTTCCAATGACCGAGAGCGGCCGAGAGATGCTTCAACAACTTTTTTCTTCGAAAACGTGCAGTCCGGTTATGGTGCCTGAATAAGTCTTTGATAATATATAGAGCTGTTAAGAAATCTTAATTAACATTTCATTTCGATGTCACCAGACATTCGAACTGATGTAACGATTCGTAAGTGAAATGAAATAAGTCTTCTAAAATAAAATAAAGTTCAAATGATAAGTAAATCCTTAAGGAACCATTCTCAGAGAAATGATCAATTTAAAACCTCTAGTCAGAATGAATGATAAATGATTTTTAAATGTGCTTTTTTTCATTTCGCCATCCAAATCATAACTCCCAGCCCGTCTCCTTGATCCCAAAGGATACAAACAAAATGCGAAACGAGTTTAATGTTGATACTCGTCGAGTACAATTTTAGGATGAGGGGAGATTGGAAATGTTTACTCAAAAAGATCTACTGTCAATTGAACAAAATTCATTCACGTGCTAAACCGATATCATTAATCATTTCAACTAAAATTTAGAGGAACCCTCTCCTCGTGAGATAAATACTCGCACTTTTGTGACTGCGGAAAGGTTATAATAGTCAATGCGTGTGCAAAAAGCTGAACTGACAATTATTATACTTATAAAAAATATGATTAAGCATTTATTTTAAAAAACCGGCCAAGTACGAGTCGGACTCGCGTACGAAGGGTCCCGTACCATTATCTATAAAAACGGCAAAAAAAATCACGTTTGTTGTATCGAAGCCCCCCTTAAATATTTGTTTTATTTTAATTTAATTATTTATTTTTAAAGTGAATATGTAACTAAATATTCTGTGAATATTTCATGCGTCTACATGTTGCCGTTAACAAAATATAGAGCAAAAGCGAGCAAAAAAATCACGTTTGTCGTTAGGGAGCCCCCTTAAATATTTATTCTATTCTGTTTTTTAGTGTTTCTTGTTATAGCGGCAACCGAGATACATCATCTGTGAAAATTTAAACTGTCTAGCTATCACGGTTCGTGAGATACAGCCTGGTGACAGACGGACAGACGGACGGACGGACGGACGGACAGCGAAGTCTCAGTAATAGGGTCCTGTTTTTGCCCTTAGGGTACGGAACCCTAAAAAAGGTCTTCCTGTTTTTATGATGATCAAAATGAAAAAGGATTAGATACATGAAACTGGATCGAAATAAATATCAATGCATCTTACGATTATATTGACCAGTAAGGTATTCAGTGTTAGGAATCGTTTGTATAGCGACAATATGAAATAAGAAACTCCATCTATTTTTGCCATTTTATCACATTAAAATATCTTGAAGGGTAAACATCTCTATCCCTTTTAGGCCTCGTTTATTTAATTCATCGCCGGACTCTTTCACGAGGCGATCCCTGATAGCATTCAGTGAGAGATATCGGTCATGTGACGAGGGATACTTTGAGTTAAATTTACTGGATGATATTTACTTATTCACTGTACTTCGTCTGTAATCTCTGCGCTTAAAGATTTATTCAAAAATATTATAATTATTTAAACATCGTTAGAGCACCGAATAAGTCTTCGTTTAAGAAAACTTTTAAATCGTAATGAATAGTTTCCTTAATTATGGTAGCATTTGAAAAGACTGTATAAAGCGCGGACACTGGCCATCGCATTCACTACGTCCTTCTATCTTTGTCCTACACTGTTAGAAAGAAGCGGTGAAAGCGACCATGATTCCGAGTACGTATAGATAACTCAATTCCCACTAGATCGCCCACATTTTTTACGTGGTGTAAATGACTGCAAACCTATGACAAAAATGCTTATGTACACTAATCTCAATGTTTTGCATCTGAAAACACACATATCTAAATCTAACTCACATTTATCTCACTATCCAGGTTCATCATCATCATGATCCCAGCCTATTATATACGTCCCACTGCAGGGCACAGGCCTCCTCTCAGAATGAGAGGGGTTGGGTCGTAGTTCCCACGCGGGCCCAGTGGGCACTGTCCTGGTTGCCTAACTAAAATTTTCACTTCTTAACATATTCTTGGTGTGGTCCATAGTAGATATTTGCATTACTACACATTCTTTATTGTATTTAAGAAGTAAAACATACACAAATTTTTCATTCTAGATATTTTTCCTTGTTTAACCCTACCTTCAGTCGCAACGACGTGTCTTGTCATTGCATTATCTCCGTCATAACAGTACCTTTTATTTGTTTGACGGCGGTCCAAACCCCGTTACCTTTCGTAACGGTTACTAAACCTAATTTTATTTCGACTTTATTCCGAACGCGACCATTAAATCCGGCGAAATGTGTCCTATAATAGGTTAAAATAAAGGGCCGTTGCGTAATGTCATCATACCCCTGTTGCATATCGCCATGCGGTTTCCATTACAGAGGTGTGCTTAGCCGACGGTGGGTTGTAATGGCCTATACACCCATTAACCAACCCCACAACCATAGACTTTTTTAATGTAAAATCAACAAGCAAAATTGTCATTCTTATTGTGAAAATGGGCATGCGTATGTTGCCGTTTTTTACATCCCTTTATTGGATTTATTATTTGACGGTCGCAGCAAATGGTGTGTAGCTTGAGTAATTATTCTGGTGGCATTGTTTTGTATTTTTTTATTTTATTTCAATAATAAAACAAGGTAAATTCATTTTTTTCTATATCTATATTTCATGTATTTATTTCTTGTTTAACTCAAATTCAAACATCTATTTGCTTTGATACACTTCCATTACTATTATATAGCACCATAGAAACATGTTTAAAGTCTTGAGTAAAGTTCTTGAAACAGTGAATTGTGTTGTAGTGATTTACTCTTTGTATATAAACTTAAAATTAAATTTGACATTAAAAATTAGTTTACCTTTTAATTAATACAAAATTTTATCTAGACTTAGTTCTCGCCGCGCGCCGACTATTATTTAGGCCTACCGCGAGCTACGAAAACCGCCTTCTCCGTTAACTAAATTTAATTTAATATCAATTAATTCATAAGTACAATAAAATTGTTGTTAGTGTAATATTATAAATGTTAATGTTATTATAAATAAATAATGTTTATTAAAACCAAGAATCACTTAGGTATCGAAGGTGAAGGTGAGTAAAGGAGGTAATCTGATATATAAAGACTAGAAATGTTGAACAAGAAACAAGCTCAAAAGTAACTACAGATATTAACGTACAAATACCTCAAAAATGATAATGTTTAGCCCAGAGTTGTTATTTCATCTAGATAATTCTTATCATTTGAATCAAATAGTGAAGTCCCTTCAATAGAAATATGGTATAAGAAAAGTAAAACGAAGAGTGCCGGACTTTGATATCCAGGATTGATACAAAATGTACCTTCCACAATAATTATTGTAATTATGCTCTAGCACGCACCAGAATTCTTATCCTGACCCTTTGTTTCCAATGTAGAAGTAACTATTAAAAATACCCAAACTATTTGCTTTATAATTATTCTCTTTCATTTTACTTTGAAATAATAATTTGTAACACTGCTCGTTTAAGGAATAAATAACAGTTTACAATTTTATCATCAACTTCAACTATAATGTTACTCCTACATTGTGAATTAAATGATCGCATTACATTGGGTTATTTTTATTTCACAGAAAAGTTAATGTTACCGAGGCTTTGGCAGGCAGTTAGGACAAACGTTGACTGTTAGTGGCAGTGCAAGTGTTTTATACTTTAACTATGTACCCGAGTGTGCGGACTATGGGAGGTTTCTCTCTTTTGGTGCGGTGGCTCGTGTTTCTACTGGTCGGGGTTGGCTGGCAAGTCCGGTCTCAAGCCGTGCAACAAACTTCCGAAGTGGAAAGCTCATACAATTTCTACTTCGAACAATCATGTTGTACTCCGACAAATCCAAAAAGCAAATACCACGTGAGGCACAGGAAAGGTGAGTTTATGCTACTCTTGTATTCCAATAATCCTTTTTTTTTCTGTCACCTCTAATTAAAAGCTGTGACATATGTAACGGTTTTTCTTAGGATCATTGTGAATTCTACAAAAGTGCATTTTGTAAAACGAGGTGTTCACGTCAAGGTACACACACGCCCGTGTAATCTAAACGCTACTATCACTAACACATTCATAAGTGAGACGCTTTCAAGGGTCCACAGGGTAGTGTGAGAAGGGAATATTAATATCAATGCGTGGAAGCGAGACGGAATATTTCTTTTGTTTCATTGCCCTCCCGACAATGATGCCGAGAGTGAGGATTTTAATACAGTTGTAGAACGAGTAGTTAATATTTCGCCTCTACGCACTCGACGAGTTTGATATGTGCCTAGATATATGGTCTTTGAAGTTTCAGCTGTGTTCATTAAAATAAGGGACTCATTTTGCCGTACTCGGGGACTAACTGATATTAAATCACAACAAACAAGAAGAAGAAGAAGCTTTGAAGAAGATGTGGCTCACACCATCACTTTAATATATTGAGAACACTGCTTATTTATTATATGTATTTTGCATATATATGTTGTATATGGTAGTATATTTTTATTAGGTTTCTTTATATTATGAGTTTAGGTATTGTATTTACTAAAAGTTGTATTGTAGCCTTTGCTTTGTCCGACTGTATTATTTTGACTTACTCTTTGTCGGTCCCTTACTAAATGCTCCTTTCATCCACTCAAGGGTTGACTGGTAGAGATCCCTTAAAGGGATAAGTTCGCCTTTGTACATGCATTTCAACGGTTGTCAATAATGTATTTCTTTTTTTCCTTATTTTTGTACAATAAAGAGTTTACATACATACATACATACAAACACACAAACATTTAAATATTAAACGATTCCGTTAGTTAACTAGTTACAATACCTATGTCATAACGTCTTTTCAGTGGGGCTGGTATACTTTGTAAAATAAATAAATGTTAACTCAATAAAAATTGTTTCTTTTTTATTATTTTATTATTTTAGAAACTAATTCGATTTATTCATTAGGATGGCCATAAAGTCAGATGATGTAGGAAGCGACATAGCTACATAAATGTATTATTTTTATAATATTCTATTTTACTTGCAATCTTGGTGCGAAAGTTACTGAATCCATGCTAATATTATTAAATGCGAAAGTGTGTCTGTCTGTCTTTCTGTTTGTCTGTCAACTCTTCACACTTATACCGTTGAACCGATTTAGATGAAATTTGGTATGGAGATAGTTTGAGACCCTGGGAAGGACATAGGATAGATTTTATCCCGGAAAATTGCATAGTTCACGCGGGGTAGCGATAAACGATTTTTTGCATACGGGGTCACGGGCAACAACTAGGTATAGAAATAAGTTGTCCACTTTAATTATAATTTTATCACTAACATAGTTTTTAGTTTTATTGTAACCAACATCCCATCCCATTTATTGTAGCCACGAAGCTTGAAATAAATGTTAATTTAATTTATAATTTAATATTTTCCAGTGATTATGAACTTACCATAAATTCTCCACAATTTATCTGTCCACAAATGAAAATTGGTACGTTTTTTATAAAAAATCACTTACCCCTGCATACCTAAATAAATAATTGTTTACAACAATCCCAACCTAGAGTTCCAAACAAGAAGTTTCTACTAACATGGCCATCAATTAAGTTAACAACTGTGTTCACTAGATTATTGGCAAATTATATCAGGACATAATAATTTAGCGTAGTTGCCGCAATTTGTAATTGTTATTACAGTTCAGGCTTTGGAGGCCTAGTGCCGAGACGTGGTCATCCTATGCCACGAAATTAATGTGCAATTTACCATCCATTAAACATTGTGGGCTTAACAGTTTGCTCAGGCTCAAATATATGCGGGAACTTGTGTCATTAAACCTGACCACACTTAATGAATATCCGCAGCGCATACTACACTTGTTTCACTTTAATTTTCATGCAAATATATATCTGATTGTTTTGATGAATCAGTAACTAATCCTAATTATTTGTTGGAATATTTAATTTTGTTGTACCCTAGACTGCACGCCACCCTTCAATTTAATAAAATAATTGTAGTTCGCTTTATATCCATACTACGACAGTAACACTATTTATTCTACAAGTTAAGTATGAAGTATCTTTTTCTATTTATTTTTTATTTTCTTCAACTTCATTTTTTTTTTTTATTACTTTTACGGTCATCCCGTGAAACCATATATTTCAAACTAAATACAAACTGAAATATAGATGCACAGAAAAAACCCCAGAAAAAAGACCAATGCTGGGAATCGAACCCAGGTCCTCAGCGTTCCGTGCTGCGTGCTTACCCCTACACCATCACTGGTCTAGAAGTTAGCGACGAATCTTTCCCATACATCGTACACTTCAGTCTGTTATAATCACATTTAGGCAGTGATAAAGCGCATCTATGTTATGCCCTCTACCTTACCTTAGTTACCTTGTAAAAGTTGGCCTAGTAGCGTCATCTCTTGGTCCAGGTGAGCGGGTAGCTCCGAAGGAGTGTTGAAGTCTCTCGGTAGAGGGCATAACATAGATGCGCTTTATCACTGCCTAAATGTGATTATAACAGACTGAAGTGTACGATGTATGGGAAAGATTCGTCGCTAACTTCTAGACCAGTGATGGTGTAGGGGTAAGCACGCAGCACGGAACGCTGAGGACCTGGGTTCGATTCCCAGCATTGGTCTTTTTTCTGGGGTTTTTTTCTGTGCATCTATATTTCAGTTTGTATTTAGTTTGAAATATACTATTTATTCTGTCCTTTATTTCCGTGCCGTAGGGCATTATTCGAGGACTAGTACATTATTTTAAAATATGTACTATAAGGTAGACGTGCCGAGTGCTGGTCACTTTCCTAGTAGTTGCCAGCTTTAATTTTATATCATAAGCAATTGAGGTGACAGCTAGGTGTCATTTATTGGGCATTAGCATCTGAAACACTAGGACATTTACCTTACTAGGTAAATAATGTAAAATACAAAAGTTCTTGGAAACAAACAACGATTTAAGTCAGGTTCGTTTTATTTAAGTAGATTAAAACATGTTCCCTCTTCGCATAAAGTAAATCCATTGCTTTCAAGCTCGGGGCGTTCAGTTCAACTCAAACGTTACCGAAAGTGTCAATCACGGATGTTTTCGAATAGCAAAACCGATTATCGGGCGTATTAAGTCGGTTATTGTTATCGACAACGCCCGTCCATCCGACCGTGAAGTAGATTAGGGACATCATAATATGCCATATTTTTGGCGTCAGCTGCACGCATCGCATGCACGCCCTGTAGTTGTGCTAAGGTTTTTTGTTGAATTTCTTATTAAATTCTACTTTGCGTAGCCCTCTTTTTTGGGAAACACACTCAAGTTTAGAATTCTTGAGAATCGGCCGACTAACTTCTTTATTTATTTCTAAATTACCTGGCTTTTATGACTCACAGATTTTAAAAACAGTGTTCAAATTTAAAAAGTCTTTAATGATAAGATAACTATTAAAACCATTTTGACTTCTTTTCACATGTTACTTATTCATAAATCTGTATTTCATTTCAATTTTTGTTAACGTAAATCCCGTAGAGGTTTGTGATTTAAGTTTTTTTTTTACATAAAACTGATCCGTGATTAACGTCGGTCTCACAAGTGCAGATGAAGACAAGGTGTGTCACACTAGTACAGTAACAGCCTATTCACTGTAGCCTTAAAGAGCTCTAGATTGTACCTATCTGAAAACAATTCTAAATAACAACAACTACACAAATAAAGTGCCAAGCTATGACCCAGACATCCTATCAGCAGGTTTACTTATATAGTAGATAAAATGTAAGTATATACTATCAATGAGCACTTAAATAGCACTAACTTCGGAAATAAAACTATGAAGTTAAATTGTCAAGTTTTTCACATTAACCTTTATTTGTATCGTCTGACGAGTGAGCCAGCTACAGAACTAGTATGTTGCTAATTACAGAGGGTTAAGCTGCAGGCCGGGGGTCGAAAGGGCCGAATAAGTTTAGGATGATTCTTTGCCAAAGTAAACGAGGACGGACAAACGCCGCGAGCCCAGCCTGTCATTAGTAGGGCAGTGTTTTGCCAACTCGCTGTACGATATAGCTGGATGCCGCTTAATGAAAGGGTTTGATGAACTACACGAATGTTCAATTTGAATGCTACATTGTCTATAGCTGGTGATACTGTTGTATACCATCCACTCTACCGTTTAGGGGAGCGAAAAGTACTGTCGTAATTTAGAGCACACGAGCATAGCGTTCATTAAATCCACTCAGATGCTGAAAACATTTCCATCCATCATTTATAATTTAAATTAGCAGATAAAATAAAATGACTAATTATAATTCAAAGCTCTACAAATCAATGTTTTCAGATGTATCTAAATTACAAGAGCCATTTTAATTTCTCTCCCAGCTGCAACAAAACCACAAAACATTTTCCACCGCTGAATCGCGAAACAAGTTTTGCAAAGCAGTGGAACTAAAATTACCAACAACTCAAACTCGTCACGGGTAAGCGGTATCAGAGGCAAATGTCCAAACAAAAATATACAGAGTGAGCTCAAAGAATAAGCACACTCAGTCGGGGAAAAAGTGAAAAAGGCAAAAAAGTAGAGCGAACAATAAGTGAAGGAGCTCACTGAGGACGCGACTTCCGGTCTAGTCAAAACTTCCAACAGGCTTTGACCGGCTGACCATGGCGCGTATGAAATGGGCCCAACTAACGGATATTACTTCTGGATCATTTTATCATAAGCATCCAGTCGCCGTATTGTACTACTTTACAGCCATACATAGACTACTATTTATAACGCTAACCAGATTTTTATTCCATACCTTTGAAAAGTAAAATTATTGTATAAACCGAAGTTTCATTATTGTACACATTAAGTAAGTTGCTTGTAAAATATAACATTGAAACTTATTAAAATCTATTTTGAATGCCCCTGTTTGCAAGTACTTTTCACAAACAACGGTTATCGAAGCATTTAATCTATGAACATGTGATTTTAGTAATTCTGCATCACGATAATACAACTCGGTTTATTTTTAATTAAGCCTTCAATGAAAATTACGATAGTTTTAATTAGAACGTGTCCGTAATATCTAGACAGATATTTCCTGTAATACCGCCAGGTACTTAGAGCCAGGTATTAATATGGAGGTGCCTTTAACCCGTTTGAAGATGCTACGATGGTATCTCCCCTCAGGGAGATGACATTACTTATTTTAACCGTAGGTAGTGCTGCAAAACATTTCGCTTAAAATTTGGTCACGTATACGTGAGGCGAGGGTGTCCCATATCGCATCTCGGAACCATTGCGACTGTCCATTGTATTCTCGTGAGACAAAGGGTTGAGGACTAGGACGGTTACCTTCGTCAAACCACTTTCGGAACCGAACGCTTAGCTATTCGAGGCTGATCAGCGCGTTTTATCTCGTTTTAGTCGTTTGCTTCAATAAATTGACGAGCCAGTGTATGTTGCTTTTGGTATTGTCTTTGTGGCTCACCTGATGTTCAGATCATTTTTTACTCAAAGTTCCTCGTATGTCCTCGTATGTCCTCCCGTACTTTATAAAGTAACACGTCCGTCGTAAGAATAACTGCCGAATGTACTATATGAAGTACAAATTACACAATGAAATGAGAACTTTAAGCTTCTAGGAATATATTATATATTATTATCTTGTACATAAAAATTATAGCCCGCTTATACACCGTGAAATTTTAGTGGTTGTTTTCCCGAAACGAGGTGATTTAGTATCGATTGTACAATCGACTTATAATTACTATTTTGTCTAGAGTCAAAAATCCAATTGTGAAAAACGAAAGTCGAAAATGACCGCAAACCAATAGTAACGCTTCGTTGGTACCTAACCTATCGTACGATCGTACGCTACTTGTACCAACGAAGCGTTACTATTGGTTTGCGGTCATTTTCGACTTTCGTTTTTCACAATTGGATTTTTGACCCTAGTCAAAATAGTATGTATGTATGTATGTAAAACTCTTTATTGTACGTAAAACATGAAAATTAACAGTTAACAAGAGAAACAGATGTACAAAGGCGAACTTATCCCTTAAAGGGATCTCTTCCAGTTAACCTTTGAACGATCGATTGACAGGACACCAGAGACAAGAGTAGGCATACAATGCAGAGTAAAAAGAGTAGTAATAGAGATAGTAATTATAAATCGATTGTACAATCGAAACTAAATCACCTCGTTTCGGGAAAACAACCACTAAAATTTCACGGTGTATATTTACAAGTAGGTATTTGCCTTGTGCGCTTTGTGATGTGTACTTATTGTATATTCCTTGCTGTAATTCTTTTGTTAAAAAGGTTGCCTGGAAGAGATCGCTCAGAACCGCCTATTGCTTACCTTATTTTTTTCCATATATTTGTTTTTCTGTATTGTTTTCTTTGTGGTGTACAATAAAAAGTCATTGTATTGTATTGTAATATTTTGCAGAATCGCAAAACTATGTACTCTCGGCTCCGTATGTACCACTATGTCTGCTAAAAAAAATCAGGACTTACGAGGTTACATAATGTGTTGGACTAGCGGTCTTAGAAAAATAAAAAGTAGGACTTAGTTGTTTCTACTTTTAGTAGCAAGCAAACCATGTAGGATAAATCAATTTATTTTAATTGTTGTGTCTGAGTTGAATTAGTGTAATTTGATATCTTCAATCTTACAAATAAAGCTTTTCCTTCAATTCAGTAAAGAAAAATACCAATTAAAAGATATACACCGTGAAATTTTAGTGGTTGTTTTCCCGAAACTAGGTGATTTAGTTTCGATTGTACAATCGATTTATATTTACTATTTTGCCTAGAGTCAAAATTCCAATTGCGAAAAACGAAAGTCGAAAATGACCGCAAACCAATAGTAACGCTTCGTTGGTACAAGTAGCGTACGATCGTACGATAGGTTAGATACCAACGAAGCATTACTATTGGTTTGCGGTCATTTTCGACTTTCGTTTTTCACAATTGGATTTTTGATACTAGTCAAAATAGTAATTATAAATCGATTGTACAATCGATACTAAATCACCTCGCTTCGGGAAAACAACCACTAAAATTTCACGGTGTATATTTTATCTTTTTTTCTTTAACCAAAAAGCTAACTACAATGCACCGTTGATTGCACAATGCAGGGTGCTCAAATATACAACGAAAGCCAGCTCCTAAGCAGTTTTTAGTTGCTGCCCGCTTTCTTTTTCCTTTCCATTTACTCGCATAATACTCGCATTCAAAGTAGAAGTGTATTCCTTTTACTTAAACACTGCAGTGGACTGGGGATAAAATGACCGCCGCTTTCATGCGGCAATGGCAACAGTAAGAGGATTTCTTGTTTCATATGTATTTATTTGTTTCCCCGTTCAGGTAATGGAATGTCAACTATAGAAAATATTTCACCCGTAACAGCTTTGATGCCTCCATAAGCTCCATAACTCACTTTATCACTTTTATGCAAGGTAAATATTAAAATATTGAACGGTAATTCAAAAAATGCAATAGGTGCAATATTTTTCACTTTTTGCTGAATGCCAACGAGCTGTTGGGAAATATTCGTTGATGAAACTGCGGTGATAACGCCTCGCGCGGGGAAAATAATGCGTATTTTGAAAGCTTAATGAATATTTAACAGTGCTGAGCTGACCAAAACTGACATAAGTAATGTTGGTGTGAAATTGTTGTGGAGCTTGTTTTTGTAATAAGCTTTTGTCTATTTGGTTATTAAAATACGCACGTTTCCCAACTATGGAAATACAATATTAGTACATTACTGCAGCGGCCGCGAAATAGGGGATTGCCGGCCGAGTAGTTATAGATGGCCGAGTGTTAACGAGGCCATCTAGAGATACGAGGCCGGCAATCCCTGTTCGTGGCCAAGGCTTGTATAGAGTTTTTCTCAAACATGCATCATCATCATCATCACCACCACCACCATCATCATCACCATCACCTTCATCATCATCATCACCATCATCATCACCATCACCCACCATCACCATCATCATCACCATCACCATCATCATCATCACCATCATCACCATCATCATCATAAAATCATCGTCATCATCATTATCATCATCATCATCACATCATCACCATCATCATCATCATCACACCATCACCATCACCACCATCACCATCATCATCATCATCTTACCTTAAATAAGCGTAGTGGCAGAATGTCATAATGCACCAAAACGCAAATATTGCTTATAGTTTTTTTTAAAGGCTAAATGCTATGATGCCATAGACCTATACACGTCATGGTATGAAATAACAGACGATCACTTTGCTCGCCTTGGCCAGCAATGTTGTATGAAATTCCATTATTGACCTCTCGTCTAGCCGCACCTGCATTGTGACACTTCGTGGCGTATTATAAGGAACATAACGTCAATATTTCATAGCATGTTTGAGAAAAAGAATATTTTCCTTATATATGCGGTCTGAGTCAGTTTAAGATGGTAAAAAATGCTGTTAGCTTTCAAGTCATCCTCCGGAACCCTACGGCATGTCCTACAAGACAACCTGTAGAAACGTTTACGGTTATTTTTATAGTTTATTTTTAGTGTTTGTCCCCGGTACATCTTTTCTTGCTTTTTAATGTATTTATAACCATTCACTGTCGTTGTTAGTAAACTTAATATCAAATTTTTAAACAAAAAAAATCTTTTGCGGTTACTCATTTTACGCTAATTCTACTGTAATACAGTAATGACATCACTCATTATTGAGTAATTAGGAAGGTAGTATAATTTTTAAGAGTACCTACTAGGAATAAGTGCATTAAGTGCGAAAATGGCACCGGGCAGGATTCACTGATTCACCATTGTTGAGGGAGCCATCAAAATTCTTGTCGTCTGGAAATTTCAGCCTTTGTGCGAAACGTTCGAACAATCGAAACCTCACAAGTTACTTACTAATCTCTGCTCCCGGGCACTCGCTTTGTGCTCGAATCATCAATACTTTTCGAAATTGCACCTAAAGCGTTCGGCGTGTGTAGGAGTGACGAAAACTATGAGCAATCGATTGTGGGCTTAACTTTTGGCTCTGCTCGGTTAAAAAATAATTCAAAATGTCGCTGTAGAATTCCAGTTGTTATTTTGTAAGGCTTATACCCTAAATCCAAAGCACTGAGTGACTATTCTCTATGTAGATTTATTTGAACCTTAAAGCTTAATTGTACCTACTGCGTCGTTTGTGCGATCCATTACTTACGAAGTTTGTTTGAATTTTTGAAATTTTAGTAAATTTCTACAGAAATTATCAAAAATACGTCTCGGTCTTTGTTTTATTTGCATGAAGAATGCACATACAAAATATCATGTCTCTAGATTTAGGGGTTATGATTTAATGATTTTACATATTATTATGTAAATTAAAATTCTGTGAGATTATCGCCACAAAATGTAATTTTATGCTTTATTCCAGAGATCTCAATCATCATTAATCATCATGATCATCATTTCAGCCGTAGGACGTCCATTGATTGACATAGGCCTCCTTCATTGGTACGGTCGACCAAGAAAGTGGTCTACTAGTTTTGACAAAAGTTTCTGTGACATCTAAATATCCCTAAGTCACTGTCATCATGTTATTGCAAGGGAAAATCGACCTCGTATAATGACGTGCAAATGAACTTCGACCGTAGGGGGGTAGACCATATTTTTGGCCGACTGTACCCAATCATTATGTTTGGAAGCGGCTCGCATCCACCGTGAATCTGCGGCCTTTACCAAATCATTCATCCATCTCGTTGGCGGACGTCCCACACTGCGGTCCTCATCGCATTTATAACATTAGTAGGATTTTATACAAATTTGATCTATATAAACGAATCACCAATCTCTTTAACAAAGGTAACAATGTCTTAAACAGTCTTCTAATACCGTAAACTGGGGTTACTTTGAAATACGGGGCTACTTTAGAAAACAGTATTTACGCCGTGTCCTTATTTTTTTAGACCATCTGTGGCAGTGAAATAACTACCTTGATAAATCACCTAACTGTTTACGTCATTTGCTCAATCGAGCTATGAATATTTTTATAACCATTTTAAATCTATCAAAGTAGCCCCAAAATTTCCTAAAGTAACCCCAGTTTACCGGTATTTACCTACGTGCCGTGTGTCGAGTTGAAGCGTCCGCCGTATAGAACCGTCAACGTAATAACGACAAATCCTTCCAACAGGCGGTCCCCGGACATTCTCTTAGAATTTCGTTAGCAGAAATAATGGAATAAGTTTAATTAGTTCCCGCTGTAGAGGTGCTAGACTTAATTAAGATTTGGTTCCAGGCATAATGTTCGTTGCTCTGTGCTGCGGGCGCCTATTTTGTACCTACAAATCGTGAAATTCCAACCGACAGCTACTTAAGCTTTTGAAACATGTAGGTAAAGACCTAGAACAACCGTACCTGTGCACCAAAATTGTACGCTTTCGGGGAATATCTTACGTAGATATAATGGTGTAATTGACAGTCCTATAGCAACATTCAATTATTTAGAATACATTTGAAATTAATTTAACCGTGCTCTCATATATTATTTCACATGACATTACCAAGTATGTATGTAAATACTTTATTATTTACTATAAATTTGGTGTTAGTACATATATAGGTTAGATGATAATACAAAAACAGGTAACAAAAAAGCACAGTCATTAATATAAAAGGGCTACATTACAAATTTATTTCTTATTTTTTTTTTTATTTAAAACTTATTCGAACTGCAATGGTAGGTAAATACTTGAATTTTGGAGATAACTATAGAACAAATATTAAAAAATAAAACAGTATGAGTTTTTCCCACACACAAGAAACGTACAGTTTTCGTGGTTTTTGGTCGATATCAGTACCGACAACTATGCGGACGTAAAGAACCCTTCATGTGCGAATCTAACTCGTAGTTGGCGTATTTTATTCCCCGAATTCAGCAGCTAGCTGCAGATTAAGCACAGTTATGACTTAATCCCCGATGCGTTAAAAGCATCGGCAAAACAAACAACATCTGTCAAATTCGCGGACGAATAAAAAACTAACAAACCGACGCCTGCTAGCGCGATCAATACGTTCTTTTATCCGAATGCAGTCCGCTTAAAGGTAATTTGATCCATATTGAGTTCTTTTCGTTTTGTTTTCGAACTTAAGCACTGCGCCTCGGTGTTTGGCTGGTAACCCTACACCCGCCGAGCTCGCGCGACTATTGACACTTCCCATCAAAACATGGTAAATTAAAAGGTTTACGGAGTTCACGGGTCTGATTTTATATTTATTATAATGAAAAAAAATGGATTTGAGGTTATTATTGCACGCACATTCGCCGGTGACCTGCCGATTGTTTCGGAGTAATGATAAGCTTGTAAAGTCTAGACTTAGCTTAAACAATTGTGAAGAACTTAAGGACATTTAGTAATCTTATTTCTATGAAATAAGTATTCTGAACCTCCTATAGTTTTATGTATTTGAAATAATTAGGTTTTTTTATACATATAGCTTGCGTTTGGCTACAATCACGCCTGATGGAAAGCGAAGATGAGGCCTAACGATGGAGCACGCTTGTCTAGTAAATGCTCTTATATGTATTTAAAAATATATAGTGTTAAAAGTATAGGTTTCATATTAAAATAATATTGTTAGTTACTTTTAGGTACGTGGCGGTCGATATTTTATTTTCTTTTAACTATTCCGTCTATGTCAGGGGTTTCGGCGATGTGATTCGGAGGACATGTCGTGTTCCTCTCTAGGCTTGAGGCATAATGTTTAGTCGCTCAAAAAAAAAAAAAAAAGTTGTGAATTTCGAAACGTTCTAAGAAACCTAAATCACCAATCAGATAACTTCATGACATCAACAAAAATAGTGGTAGTTAGAAAACAGTAAAATCGCAAACTGATCGCTCTCATTAAATTCGTTTATTAAACATCGATCTTCACTGCATTAAACGTACGTTTACGACCTCCGATAAATTGCCTGATATCACTGCCGTAAAACAAACCGCGGGATTACCGATTTAAATACGTCGATAGCAAAGCAGTTGAAGGCCTTTATAAATTAACGACTCCAATTTCCCTAATGACTGTAAAGGTAAAGTTAACGTAGCATCCGAGTTCGATGCACGAAGCTCGCGGTACAATCGACTGCAAATATATGTATAGTCATACCATACCTGAGACTGCACGACGATATATTGCTAACCTTCTCGGGCTCATCTGTACTTCTCATTAGGTAGGTAAAATAGCGGTCAATCGCTAGTCAGGTAAAAAAGACTATTCGATCTCGTTGCAACGTTGAGCGTTACGCACACGAATATGAATATGTACATTTAACCAATTTCATTCATAAGCTACCGCTGAACCTTGTCATATTGCAAGGTATTAAGTATTTAGTTACGTCGTTCGATAAGATTTGTTAAAATCTAGCAAAATTTCTTACGTCGATAAGTTACAGGTATCAAATTGGCTGACGTAGATGAGGGCACTCTACCTTTCCGGGTCAACTCTACCTTGAGTAATTCCTTTACCTTTTGGATGATAAATATCGTATCTACTGGATGTAGTGAAGACAACTTATTGTGCCTCAAGCCAAACCTAAGTAGAATCAAACTGGGAAAGTAGAGTTACCACATCAGAGAGTATTCAATTCACTTATACATCTCTTCAAGTCTAGGGTTAATGAGCATTTACTTGACAAGCGTGCTCCATCGTAGGCCTCATCTACGCTTTCCATCAGATGATTGTAGTCAAACGCAAGTCTATATTGTATAAAAATAAATTGGTTATGGTCGTCGTTTGAGGGTAACCTTCATGACGGCTTCCTTGGAGAATTAAAGTGGCTTCCTATTACGCTTCATACCGCAATGCATGAGTCATAGTTAAGTTCATAGTTAATGTAGTTGACAAACTGTCTCGTCAGCCCTCACCTTTTACATCACTTACAGGAAGAGATAGGCCTGTTCTATTCAGAAACCGAGCATGGCACAGTATCAAAAAACTACGTAAAGCATGGCAACTAAAACCGGGTCTGGCACAGCAAATTGTTCAAAATATAGCATTGAAATAAAGCGAAAAAATTAAACATCTTTTTGCATTTAACTGGATTATCGCATGGTAAGTGCAAGCTTAATATTTAAGGGTTTGTTACAAAATTAATTACGGAGCGTCTTTATCAGGTACTGCGCCGGAGGCTGCCGATTTTAATGAAACTTCCTCCTATTTTATAATCTGTAGGTGGCTGTTGCCCCTGAATTTACAACGTCAACAATTTACTGCGATAAAAAGTGGTATTAAATATAAGTCCTGACGAAATATTTAATTTTTAACATATTTTTTACTGACAATCCATTCAGTTCTTGAATTGTCATAAAAGCTTTGCACATGTCCAACTCAATCTAGCCACTGAAGATTTAAAACGGATAACTTACTCACTTGCACATGAAGAACATTACGAGTTCATTCGTAATAAATTACGGCGTTGATCATTCATTATACAGTAGGGCAACACATTGTCATTTTGCATGCAATATACTTAATTATAAAATTAACATTAAGGTGAAATTTTTATTATTTTTTTATATAGCCTATAATATGTCCCACTGCTGGGCAAAGGCCTCCCCTTTCCTCCGCCATTCTTCCCTATCCTGGGCATGCACCTGCCAATCGAGCTGAAAAGCGCTCAGGTCGTCCCGCCATCGCCTCTTGGGTCTGCCTCTGCTCCTTTGGCCATCCCTCGGAACCCATGAAAATAGTTACATAGTTTTCAAAAATTTAAATAATTTTCTGGTAAATACATGGATATGATTTCAGTACATACTTAAATAATAAAATTGGAAAAAAATAATTGGATTAAAGAAAACACAGGCATAAAGTATTATAACGGGCTTACTTGTGTCTTATATTGTATCCGTTAAGTACAAATATTCGCGTGTGATTTCGATTAAGCTAATTACTAACGTCATTTTGGTATTGAATAACGATGGGAATGAATCCTACTCCTTCATTAAATTACGCCGACCCCCGTACAAATAGGTAACGACGTCGGCCGCCGCTGGCCCCAAATTGTATTACTTTATTGTTATTCTTTTTACTTTGTTCCCCCAAACTAAAGTAAATTGGCTCGGGATCACGCTACTATAACGATAAACTATACTACGGGACTGTTTTCGTAAGGTTTAATAGCGCTATTGCGTCTGTGACCTTTTTTATTGATTTATCGTAAAAACGTTATTGCTAGCTATTGATAATGATTACATTTATCACGAACCAGGACCAGCAAATGCAGGCAGGGGAGCAATAAACTATCGATAAACATTATTAGCATTTTATACGTATACTTAAACCCCTATTGCGTACATATCAAATTAAATAAAGTTTAAATAATAATAATAATAGACAAAATACATACCTAATGGTCATTATATATAATGCAATTTTTAAATCTTCTAATATATAAAAATCTAGTGTCACGGTGTTTGTTATCGAACTCCTCCGAATTCGAAACGACTGGACCGATTTTTTCGATTTTTTTTCTTATTTAGTTGGTCTGAGAAATAGGTCGTAGGCTATTTTTTATACCCCTATTCTTCGCAGACGGAGTCGCGGGCAACAGCTAGTTTATGTATACTATTTTTCTTGTTGTCTCTTTTTTATTATATTATGTTTTAAATTCAGATGTATCTTGTGTTGTTCTAACTAAATAAACCAGTATGTAGATCCAATTAATAAAGTTCGCCGAATTATTTTAATAGTTTCACCGAAAATTGTGTTAAGTGTATCAAATGACCATTTAGTGCTTCGTCCATATTTATTTTCAACTTTATGTATCCATTCCCTTTGTATTAGTACTTTTAAAAATATATGCGAGGCTTGAAACAATGTCTGCAGAACACTTCAAGCGGGAAGTGGATGTGGCGCGAAAAAACGCTTCATCATACCCGCATGAATCGTCAATATATATAGACACAATGTTTATAATCCTGTTATAATCCTGGGCGTGAATTTCGCCGACACAATCATGATAAAGAGCCCATTGTTTCGAGGATCATCGGCCATAATCGATATCAGTCGTGATTCGGATTCGGCTATCGAGTGCCCGAAGAGCACTTGAATGCGGCCGCACGCCCGTATTCCAACGTATCTATAGCTCTGAGATACGGGCGCAGCAAACCTACCAGTATTATTTTTAGGCTATCGAGACAAAACGTGCTAAAAGAGTACTGGAAAGAGTACCTAACGCTTCGATCTGTTTCTAGTGGACGCTGCTCCACAAGTTGCAATGTGCTTTCAACCGTTATAGTAGATTGTACACCAAGGGGATAAAGCACTGCATTATGTCAGGGGCGCGATATTGAATCCTGAGCGTATCGAGCGAGGGACTCCAGATTTAACTCCCGAGCGTAGCGAGGGGGTTTTTAGTTGATTCCCGAGCGAAGCGAGGGAATTAAGATGGAGTCCTGAGAGCAGTGAAGGATTTAAGCGCGCCCAAGGCAAAATCAGTTTTATCCCCGAGGAGTATACTCTACTTTTCTCACCTTTTGCGAGACAATACAAACCAAGGCTACTAGAAAAATACTCGAAATAGACCCAGAAGCACTGATTCTGACACTGACTTTGCGCCATTCGCAGTTTTCCATTTGTCGAAATCTTTGTAAGCTTTTAAGTATTTTTCCTTCGACTTCTCTGGGAGTACATAATTAACAATTTCTAAGGCCGGCTTGCGCAGACCTGGGTTAGCTACTTAACTCCGAGCGAGTTAACTGCTAACCCAGGGTTAACAAGTGTCAAAATGTATGGAACTGTCATTCTTAACCCAGGGTTACCGATTTAATTTTTTTACCCTGAACTGTGCAAGTGGTCCTAAGGCGTCTAATTTAATGGAATCAGGAGTCAAATCACTTTCGTCACTCGATATTTTCTTAATGTTTTATCTTCTTTTGCAGTTTTGATAGTTAAAATTGCAGCGTATTGAAACACTCGCGGTTTTTGTTTAAGTATTTGACTTTGTTTTCGTTCGGCCGCGGAACTGCAAATAAATGAGGCGCGGCGCGGCCCCCGCGGGCACCGCGGGGATGAGCACGTTGAGCACGTGCACGAGCTGCGCGCCGGCCTGCACGCGGGGCGATTTTGAAATTAGACTTTAAGTGCATACCAATAAGAACTACGAGAAGTGAGAATCACATTACTGCCCGGCGGGTTATACTGAAATTCAGTACAACATTACGCCCCGGCGAAAGCCAAGGGCTATAATGATTTACTTTGAGATAGGTTTGCATGATATATAATAAAGCATTGTCGAGCAGGTGGTGTGAAATAGTAGATTGTTCAACAAGGGAGGAAAATAACCAATATCACACGAGGTTACTTGACACCCGAGCACAGCGAGGGTGGCAATATTTCGAGGGTGATATTGGTGTTTTTCCCGAGTTAAACACTCTGCTTTTCATTTCGACTACAAGGAAAGTAAGAAAATATAAGTATAAATAAATAAAAATGTCTAAACCGGTCAATATGATCGTTGTAAAATATTTCAATAGAGTTTATTGTTAAGCAATAATTAATTTAACAAAATTTAATATATTCAATATAATAATCAATGAAATCAGTAGATAAAGTAGGTATTTTAGTAAATTTATTTGTAAAATAAGTAAATAACCAATTTGAAACAAGGAGTTAAGCTGTATAGAGATAGGCTGTGTGGACATATAACATTGTCGTTTACCGTGTTTTTTTTAATATTTTTTAACTTTTTCTGGTTTAAGTCACTAAATAAGAAACTAATGTAAATTAATAATTTAATTTAATAATATTTCACTGGCATTATAAAATTTGTAATATGATTAATTAAGAAAAAAACTCAATACTTAATTATTCCATGTATATGCCGTAATGCTTGGCTGAATGCGTATGTGTTCCATTGACAGCCAATGCCTTTATTTTTTTTAATTCATATCTACCCTAGGGAAGAAAATAATATTTATCCTCCTGTATGTCAGATATGATTTGCCTCACTTTCCGAGTATGAGAGATGAAAATTAATTTATCGCATTCAAGGACGTCATGAAATTTAATAAAACCTAAACTTATTCCATTTACAAAGTGTCATATAACAAAGTGTTAGACGACCAGATGGCCTAGTAGGCAGAGAACCTGACTACGAAGCTTGAGGTCCCGGGTTCGATTCCCGCGTCGGGGCAGATATTTGTATGAGTAATACGAATATTTGTTCTCGGGTCTTGGGTGTTTAATATGTATTTAAGTATGTATCTATCTATATAAGTATGTTTATCCGTTGCCTTGTACCCATAACACAAGCTATGCTTAGCTTACTTTGGGACTAGGTCAATTGGTGTGCATTTTCCCGTGATATTTATTATTTTATTTATTTATTATATAGGAAACAAGAGTCCAAAATCATATACAATAATACCGTGACTAGCTGACTGGCAGATAACGCATTAGCATAAACCACTGAAGCTAGAGGCTTGAAACCTGAAAAACATACCATTTCTTGAAGATCACAGAGGTGCACTTTGCAAATTCACTTGGGATAGAGAGCTTGTAATCTTTTTTATTAGGCTACGGGAATAATGACGCATAATAAAGCTACTAACTGAATTGATATTTTTTAAAACATGCATAATTATTGGGACCACGTCTCAGCACCTTCCACGTAATTGCCGCTAACTGACAATACAAGTAAATTATTTACAACACGGCCAAACAAGCCCTATTGTGCTCTCCTCTAGTCAGCTGGCACACTTAAAGACTATACCCATGAGTCACGTTAAATCAGAAAACGTACAAAGTACTCTCCTAAACTGTTACCTGCGGTTGATTGGATAATTGAGAACCCCACTTCTACGTAGCCCGGCTCATACGATGGCAGCATTTCACGATTTTCTAGACCGTAACAATTGTGAAAAACTAACCGTATGTTCAATTTTGTGATTAATAATATAATATAAGTAAGTAATAATATATTGTACAACAACATGTGATTCGAAAAAAAGCGGCTAAATACGGGTCGGACTCGCGCACTGAGAGTTATCTACAAATTAAAAAGCCAGCAAAAAATGATATCCAAACGAATATTTTATTTTTAGAAACAATTTGATTTTCTTTCTATTCAATTTAAAACTAGTTTATTTATATATTTTCCTATATTTTCAAAAGTTTCACTTTATAACAAAATTCTTAAAAACTAGTTTTTAATAATAATAACAAATTGTTTGTATGTATAAGTAAAATATTCGTATAGCCGTTTGACAGAGCGGTTCATCAGTGGTGTTCGGAATCAATGCGCGTCGGGCGACGATTGTTTAGATAATCGGGTGACATCGAGTTAGCGCCGACATCGAATTACTGCGATTGCAAATGCAATCGACAGACCGCTCCCGCTCGCGGCGAATCAACGCCCAATACAGCCAAACACGCCTTACAGACCAATCGGGGCAATCACTGAACTCATTCCAAACTTGACGCACAGCTGACCTGATTAGCCTTTTGAACTAAGAATCATTTGTGTAGACGCAGATATCTAAGCGATTAAAAGCTACGCATAGCAACTCGACTCAAGTAACCATTTAATCCACTTTTCTTTTTATCTCTCAACTCAAATACTTAAAGGTAAATATAATTTCTTCGTTCTAACCATTTACGGGAAAAGAAAGAAAACACAAAAGTGTAACCGCGGTTAATTACGAAGCTTAAAAATATCGCTGGTATTTTTCGCAGTATTTAAAAAGAAGGGTTCTCAATCCTTTAAACCGCTGGAAACAACTTAAGATTCATCCGCATTAAACCTGCGAAATCAGTTCCGACGAGGCCGTATTTTTTACAAGCGGCTTGCCACTCCACTAACCCTGAATATTTTAGGCATTTTGTTAATATCCTAATCCTCGCTTTTTCCTCAGCTCGGACTCGGAGGGAAGTCGGCATTCACCGTTAACAGTTTCATGATTAATGACTGAAAACTTTTTGATGGCTTTTTAATTAGAGCTAAAATAGGGGTGTAACGTTGCGAAGTCGGCATGGACGCGGCGCGGGAAGGCTGTTGCGGCCGCTGCAATATTTCATAGAGGGAAGCGGCGGCATCGAATTTGCAAGGCTAATAAATTGCGGAATACCTTATTGGCTCAGTGTTTAATCGTTCGGCCCGCACTGGATTACTCTCGCCGCCGGCTCCGCGCCTCTTGTGCCCTCCGCAAAGCAAATGCTAAACTTATTCTTTCTTACCTTTGTGACTTACTCTTCGTAAAAGCGTTTACTTATCGGTAACACAGGAATGGAATTTCTAACTTTGCATTACAAATTTATTTCCTCCAGTCTCTGGACTCGCCTTTCAGATTATTCCCATTCTTCAGTGAAAATGGCGATTAATATTCAATTTGAACAGCCTATTTGAGTGATTGTTTCTGTAGACTGGCAACACAGATCGAGGTCGGCTTTGAACAATGAAATATTATTAATTGAGAGAAATTGTTGGTCCACGACTTTCAATCTTTAGGACAAATGTTTAATTTTCAGACCAACATAAATGCGAAGATTGGTTAACATTATGTTGAGAAATTATTTTTACTACCTCTTTTTGGGTTCCGGACTTCAATCAACGAGTAAAGTAACACCCAAAAATATTTCTAAGCACCAGTCCTAATTGCAAAAAAAATTACTGTTCACCAAAAAATTAAATAAATACTAAAAAAAAGAATGCCTGAAATTATATAAGTATGATTTTCCGAGTAAGTACCTATTCAAAGATCAGAACTATTAGGAAAAAATATGGGCTAGATCCTCGGCTCCAGCATTTCTTTTCGAGTTTTTTTTTCTATGTGTTCTAGTCACAGAGTTACTACAAAAGTTAATTATCATCATCATTTCGCTGAACATAGGCCTCCCCCAAGGCTCGCCAAACAGATCGGTTCTGCGCCATTCGCATCCAACGCGTTCCTGCAACCTTAACCAGGTCGTCGCTCCATCTTGTTGGAGGCCTACCGACACTGCGTCTTCCGATCCGTGGTCACCACTCGAGAACCTTTCGGCCCCATCAGCTGTCAGTTCTACGAGCGATGTGCCCTGCCCCTGCCACTTAAATCTGGCGATTCTTCGAGCTATGTCGGTGATTTTAGTTCTTACGCGGATGTCATCATTTCTAATGCGATCCCGTAAAGAAACTCCAAGCATAGCCCTCTCCATCGCCCTCTGAGTGACCTTGAGATTTCTTATGAGGCTAAAAGTTAATGCACGTTGTGTTTTGTAAGTAGATCCAATTTTGATGAGTTAGGTTAGGTTAGCGTCAACCACGCAAAACAAGTAGGTGCTCTGATCGACTCAGTCTCATACATTTTGCTGTTATAAATAAAAATAATTATTTGATGGTAAACATTTTTTAATTGATATGTGGTTACATTTTGATGGCCATTTCATATTATTAGGTTAAAAACTAATTATAGTTTGGTGTTATTTTAAAAAGTAGGAGAAAATTTAAAAGTATTGCTTATTATTTCAAATCAAAAAAGACGGTCTAAGTGTTGTGATCATTTAATATTTTTGTTGCTAAATTTTATAACTTTGATGTTGATCTGTGAAATAATAAATTATCATTATAATTTTTTTAAGAAGCAAAGTCTCACAGCACAACTAATGGAAAACATCCCAAAATCGCTAATTTGTAGTGACCGTATTAAAAAAAATGCGATTACGAACGTACACATTTGCAGTTTCAGAATCGAACAGACGTACTTTCATCATTTTCATCATTTCAAAATACGTACTTTGCATGTCTCGATGAATTCGAGTTTTTCAACCGAAATGTTAAGTTTATTTTTCAATCCAGGTTATCTTTTCATTAGAGCAGTTTATTGCTTTCTTAATTTTTTAGTTTACCTCTAGCTACGTATGTACGACTTGCACTTTCAACCTATATTTTTGCGACAGATTAGACAAGAAAAGCGGCGCTTTAAGTACAGATAATGAGTCAAACACGAGGTATTCGACTGCTTGTTACCACTACAAATAATTTTGAAAGTCACGACTTAGTCGGGAGGGCGCTACCCGAAAATATTCCTATTACGGCACAAGCACGTCGAAAACAATGACTTGTCAGAAAGTCAGCTTACCAGCCACTTGGAGCAATTAGGACAAACAAAACATTTTTATGGACAGAGTTTGGTTCGACTTTCAATACTCCTTGCCCAAGTTATTCTAGCAGCTTAGTCATCGCGGCTATTTGCATAAAACAATACCGAGAGATGCTCAATTTTAAGCTTTATTTCCTCTTTAGAAAAACCATACAGATTAAAAATTGGTTTGGGCTCAGAATGTTTTACCGAAACCGTATTTCATGAATATTGGGAACTTAAAATTGCGTGATCGATCATCTTTGATTAGAACTTTTAGTACACAGTATAAAACAGCTGTACATTTAGGAACATTTAAAGGTAATAATAATTATTTATTTTATTCGCCTTCTTATGTTTTACATGTAAACATATAAGTGTACAACACATCATATTATATATATTTATTTATATTGATGTGTATGTGGAACAGGTTAACTGGAAGAGATCCTTTTAAGAGATAAGTTCGCCTTTGTAGATCTGTTTCTCTTGTTAACTGTTAATTTCATGTTTTTATGTACTTACAATAAAGAGTTTCACATACATAAATATTATTTTTTAGTTCACTAAGTTTAAAAATGACATACTTATTATTATACTACGCACCAAAAGGCATGATTTTTGAACAATTGCTGTAAAAAATGCAATTGAATAAATACTGATTACTGATTTATTACAGACGGTATACGGTTATTACAAACTAGCTGTTGCCCAAAACTTTGTCGGCATTCCGTGAGACCTTCGCATATTTTTGGAATAATAAGTAGGCAATGTTAATAAGAAATAGATAGTGAAGCTTTCCAATAGTGTAAGATTGTTCTAAATCAGATCAGGAGTAGGTACCTAGAGATCCTTACCAACAAAATTAACCTCTTTATTAACATTACTATACCCTCTATTGGACTATTTATAGTATAGGTTTTTGTACAGCACTGAACCGGACAAGTTTAAAAATGTATCAGAGCACCTTTATCGAAGGAACTATTAAACTCGCATTATCACGGCGGGCGAGTTGGCCGGCTCCTGTAAAGCATAAGCTGCTAGCATAATGTTTTCTTTGACAAAACTCACACAAAACAATTCAGCGGACGCTGCTTTGTCTATTTTCCAACGGGGCAAGTTCAACTTCAAACAATGGAGTTAGCCCACAAAGAAAGTTGGGGTTTGCGACTAGACGTAGACACCGTTTGCAGCCGGACAACATTGGTGATACTTAATTGCATATGTCTGCTGATTCTTTCAAGTCTTGCTTATAAAATAATTTCTACTTTCTTGTTCTCGTCTTTTTCTTCTTCAGCGCGTTTTCACCCACCGTTGGGCATACGCCTCTCTAATCTTTTTTCACCCGATACCCTCTTTCGTTTTTCTACTCTGCAAAATGAAAATCTTAGAAATTAGATTAATTAGTGTCATATTTTTTTAAATTAGTTGTCCGTTTAAAGTGCAACTTTAAATTATTGCTAAAATTACCTGTCAAAAGCACTTTCCACTTAGGTACTCGAGAAATTAGCTAAAAATTATTTTAGCTTCAAATTGTAATTTAGTTAGAAATAATCTCTTTTGAAAGGTTACTTCTTTCGTTTCTAAAGGCAACTTTAAACATTATTGCTAATGATTTCAAAGACTAAAACGCAGGCAATGACTGGGGACCGATTTTTGGAATTCCATTACTCAAAAGTATCATTCGAAATTGCAGAAAATAGTGCTCAATTTGAAATACGAGTAGAGAAGCAAAAATTTTAACTCTAATTAATCTTGTCAACTACCTAGTCTTCATTTTGTTTTTAACCGTAGTTTTGTAGAAATACGCAGATTTGGTATCTTATTATTTCCGAGAGAGGGCGTTATTATGTTGTCAATCATCACTGCAGGGCACAGGCCTCCTCTGAGAATAAGAAGGGTTGGGCCGTAGTTCCCACGCGGACCCATTGCGGATTGGGAACTTTAAGCTGCGTACGGTAAAATTACATAAAGTTTACCACTGACAGATGGTTTGCCTTCATTTCATTTTCAACTTTAACGACCTACAAATAAAGCCAATTTTAGAATACTGTTACCCACGTTTGCAGATTTTGTAATAACTACTTTATTCGTATGGTGTTAAAGTTGGAAATGAAATGAAGGCAAGCAATCTGTCAGTGGTAAACTAAAAGTAAACGTATTGTACCCGGGTACGCGTAATGTGCGAGCAGTCCGTACGCAGCTTAACATACACCATTGAATTTCTGCGCAGGTGTATGCAGGCTTCATCACGGTGTTTTCCTTCATCGTAAAGCTCGTGGTAAATTTCATATGTAATTTCGCACATAAATTCCGAAAAAAAAGCCGGGATTCGAAATCACGTCCCAGAGATGCTGTCAATAATCAACTGTAAAGTTAAAATTTAATCTTTCAAAGTAATCAAGGCAAATCAAAGTAATCCACACTAGTTCACTGGAGATATTATCAAACCGCAATCAGAATGGGACTGTCAGAACTGTCATTTCATACATATTTTGACGTAAGCATATAGAATTACTGTCTATTTATTTATTTATTTATTTATTTATTTATTTATTTATTGATACACCAACAGTGTTTACACGGAAATTACAGTAAATAGTTAGAACGGTTCTTATCCTATATGTAACACTAATAACAGGTATATACAACACTCAACGTAAATGTTATTTAATTTAGACTAAGTATAATAGTTAACCTAAAATTGAACTATAAACTAAATTTGAAATTTTGCAATAAGAATATCAGATTATGGCTATTTTTTTAAATAATTCAACTGTCAACTCCAATCCCTTTCTAATCGCGGGCGAATAGTATTACGCGTTTGTGGCACCCCGCGTCCCGTACGTGCGAACTCTGCTGATTTATTTGCGGGTATGAGGCGTGAAGCAAATGAACTGCTAGCGGGCCGAGACGTACGACCCGACCGCGCCGTAACTCGGGGCGCCCCTAGATCAAGCACCAAATCAAGATTTGTAGAACGCGTTGAAACTAATGCAAGGCGTAGTTCGGCGTGGGCGGTTCCGCGTGGATTGCTAAAGCGGGTTACGAGATCTTACATTGTGAACGAGTCTTCCGAGTCCGACGCAGGACGCAGCTGAGTAGGCTTTCGTCTTCAATGAGGCGATGTTATTGATGTTTCAACCACCGCATATTACATTGTCTGTTATGAAAATCGACGAATCTTACTACTTAATACCTAGTATAAGCGCGTACGTTTGTAAGGGATGGAAGGTTGTTTCACGCTAAAATGGTTTGACGGATTTTGATGAAATTTTGGCACACAGATAGTTGATTACCTAGATTAACATACATGCAGTACCCGGCCATACAGATTGCACATCGGTCTTTGGAAAAAGACTCCAAAGACCGATGTGCAATCTTTATGGCCGGGTACTGTAATACTTTTTATCCCGGGAAATTGCATAGTTCCCGTGGGACAGCTGTAAAGGAATTTTTCGCAGACGGGGTCGCAGGCAACAGCTAGTACGTCCATGAATTAAAACCAACCGCAGCAACCGCACGTGGTATGGTGCATGTAATTTTATTTCAAGGACAATTATTTAATTTTCATAGCATTCAAAATACAGTTGGAACGTTATTGAGTTTGACCCATCAAATCAGAATCCATTATCATCTTCATCATCATCAACATTATTCCAGCCTATATATCGAGGGTTTCGTGGTCAAACCCGATAAATCGAAATAATTGATTGTTGAAAAAAGAACACTATGTAAAACATCTAAATTCGAAAGTCCTACAAAACATTCGATCAACTTATCGGGTTTGACCAGGCAACCCTATGTCCACTATTAAATTTAAATTTTAGATACACTATTAAATTTCTTCTCAGGTTTTCTCACGATCTTTTCCTTCACCTTAAAGGTCATGGTAAATTTCAAATGTAAATTCCGAAAAACTCAGAGGTGTGAGCCCAGGCGCGAACCCACGAGGCCTGCTTGAGAGGCCAAAGGTCAAACCACTAGGCCATTACCTACGGCTTTTTTATATCATGCTTCACGATTTTTTATCGTGTGATCAAGTTCGTAAAAATATTACTGTGACTATCGCTGCTAGAATATGGCATAAGGTGTAATGAACAGCGTAACTTTGAATGATCCTTGTCGTGAGGACGTGGGTACGCTAATGGCAGCACAGACCGGGCTCTTAATAGCGTATGTTAATTGTTACAGTTCTCATTGTCTTCGTCTTACACCTGTCGGGTCTGAGTAAATCTGCATCCCAGCGCATTAGAGCTATACGCATTTAACACATTCGCTCCCACGCATTGTAATTTTAGAATTAATTTTATTATTATTATTTTTTTATGAGTATGACATTATTGTAATTATTTGAATTTTTAATGTTGTACTATTGTCGTTCGAAAATAAATGAATTATTATTATTATTGCGACGCGTTTTGCTCGTAACCACTAGCAGCATTTTTACGCTTTGTAGCAAAAACTGCCGACGAACACCAGAACACACCTAGCGGGTTCTTGGCACTGAATATAATGTGATCTACCAACCGGCAACAGCGACCAATAGATCAAATAAAATTTATACTGAGTCTATTCATCTGTCCAAAAATTTGAAAGTTTGTGGTGGCGTAAGTGGTTTGACGAATTCTGTAATTTTTCGCTGAATATATTTTCCCCCATGATACATTTCCCAACTGTTTTTATTTTCTGAATTCGGGATAGTTATAAAACTAATCTAACCTAATTTACAGGGTTCTACAGGATAGTTCTGAAATATATCCTGAATACTACCTATACCTACAGTGTCAGATAAAAAAAAAATTGGGCAATGAATCAGTTGCCAAAAATATATTCGGCGAAAAGGCCATCGCCGAAAAAGAAATCGTGGGTTCGAGCCCGGAGCACCTCTGAATTTTTCGAAAATTATGTGCATTTACCTACGTTTGAAATTTACCATGAGCTTTATAAGGTGAACGAAAATATCGTGAGCAAATCTGCACACACTTGAGAATAAATTAAATTGGGTGTTCCCAATCCGCACTGGCCCCGCGTGGGAACTACGGCCCAAGCTTTCTCATTCTGAGAGGAGGCCTGCGCTGCAGTGGGACTGGGATGTATAGGCTGATGATGATTTATTTATTTGGTTTCAAGCATCGTATTCACTACACATATTTCTTTGTGAGTTGGCGCATTATGACTAGTCGAACTAATCGCCATAAATCTTGCGGTAGCCAATTTAATGAAAAAAAGGACGGTGGTTGCCAAACATGTTGCCGCCGCCGCCGATTGGCTATTCAAAAGCAGTTTGTCACAGAATTCAGTAATAGTGAACGCATTACGGGTTGCGGCGACGGCCAACTTGGCCTGCGGTGCGGCCGTGCCTAAATCCCACGTCGCGTGGCCTGTCATTGCCGCCTGGCGATTAGTCAAGCTGCTAAGTGCTACTTGCCGATTGTTTTTCTCTTTGCGACCGTCTGAAACTGTAATTTATGCGACTTTACGGTTTCACTCTGTGGAAATTTGCAATCGGCGAGGGTCCCAGAGCAAAACCGAAGGTTTATTTATGGGCTGGCGAGTTAACTTTTGAGCTGAAACTTGTGCGGGTGCAGTGGCCGCCGACCTTTTTTGTTTGCAATTGTTACTCACTCGGAGGAATAAACTATTCTGCCTGCTCGTAAATATCTCGCGGTGTGTAATCTGTCTCTGTTGTAAACTTACTGTTCGAGTCACCAATAAATCCTAGATTCAACGCCGTTTTGTATTCTAAAACTAAAATGAATGCCTTGCTAATTGCAAGTAACTAACATTAGGTATTTTTACGCATGAGATTCATGCTTAAATTGTACATAGATAATCCACAAAACAAGCAACTGAACTAAATATGTACTTTTATCTTTTCCAACTTAGTTTTTCATCAGTGAAACCTAAAGGAGCTAATCAAAGGCAAACGTCGAGGATTATCCAAACAGCGGCGCGGCCTTGGCGCAATCACGCCACATCTCGGCCTGTGTACACGTTCTTTTAGAAAACAAATTGCTTGTCAATACACAAAACAAACGAAACATAGACAACAAAGATGTACCCAATTTATTTGTCACTAGTATTTTTCTAAAGTCCCTTTGGAGTGCCACCTTTCTGTGACGGCGCTGTTGACTCTACGTGTTAAGTTAGTGTCCTGAAAGAAAATAAGACTTTTGTAGCGGAAAATACCTTGTTACCTGCTGTTGGTGACACACTTACTCTTGATGTTTTCATTTTAAGATTTTGAAACAGAATTTATTTTATGACTTACACTACTACTACTAACCCATGAAGTATTTTATTTTGACAGCGCATCGGCAATCCACTGGTGTTATTGTAGGTCATTATTCAAGCGTTTGTTCCGAATCACCTTCGTGGACACATATTTTGTCTAAATGACAGAAGTTTCCGATACATTTTCCAGTTACGTGGTAGCAGTACAGGACCCTTTATAAAAAACCGAAAACGCATCAAAACGTACAACCCAATTCGTAAAAAAGTGTGACTACGACTATGACTTTCCATCTGTTAAAAAAAATGCTTCTGACTACTATCGTAGTCATTTTTGAATCAGTGGTTCTGATTATTAGGTACTGATTGCTACTGATAATAAGTCGATCCAGTGGATTATTTTGATAAGCATTACGCATTGCAGAAAGCAGTGGTGAGCCCTACCGTGGAAACTATTTCAATTTCAATACTCGCTTACGCTTTGCGGGCAGGCCAGACATGTTGATGCTACTGCGGTCACGCCAGCCATTGGCTAAAATATAATCAAGGGAATAAATCGGTACAACAACAGCTTTATATCAGCATCGTATTGCATACGATTTTGTAACAGAATTTCAAAAAATATTACCGATCAAAGATTCAAGTACCTATATAAAATTAATTAAATATGTAATTATATCGTGGATTGTTTTGGGAATATTTCCGATCCGCATTAGCAATCCGTGGCACCAAATACCTAGTGTATGTACAGTGTTAAATACTCTGAAAGCAATTAAACAATACCTATTGTATAGGTAACTCTCTTTTGAATAAAATTGTCATTGTTGACTTTCTTAATAGTTTCTTCTCAACAGAGGTTTTCGTCTTTGTTTTGAAGAATAAAGATTATAATTAATACTATCTATATATCTATCTGCCATCTAAATTTTTAACGTTCATTAGTGTTTGTTTGACTTTGACTTTGGATGTAGTTATAACATTAGATCGCCTAAAACTATGATTTGTATATTAGATTTTCTAGTCACTACTTATTGACTTCTAATAGTTCTGTCTAGTTTAGAAAGAAGAAAGAAAATGTTTATTTTCCATCAGTGAAAATCCAAAATAAACACAAACTGATAATAAAAACACAACTGTAAAAATTAAATGATTGATTTACAAGTATATGTAAGCAACTAACGAGTTTAGTAACTGAACTGACTAATTGACTTGTAGTTGTCACAAAATAATTGAGTTGCAACGAGACAATTGGTTCTGATTCATACCAATTAAGTGTGATCATCCCCTAAAAAGCATACAGAATACATTTAGCCAACATATTGTTTACCGAGTACCGTCCTAACCGATTTTTGCGAGCTGTCTTGACCAGCACGGCTTTGTTTTTGGAACGACACCCTCATATTTTTATACCCGTTTGTTCTATTTTGTTACAAGCCGTCCCGTTGTAATTACAATCGATTTACAAGAGTTTGTTTATCCGCCGACCAGCTACACTCAATGCTGCTGAAATAAACTGTTTTCACTCTGCTTTGTTTTGTTTCTACTATTGATCGTCCACTTTTTATTTACTCTTGTTTTGATTGTGAACAGTCATTTCCCGCCGGGCTTTAACTGAATTTTATTTTTAAATTCACCTTTTTTATGGAAAATGTCGCTATAAAACTACAAAACAATCATTACAAAACTCATGAAACTACTTAAATTTGTGAAATAAGATTTACCTTTCTTTTAAAAGTAAATGTTGTTGTTTTTATGTTACTGTTATACAATATAATATACATGCAACTATCTAGGTGCTTGCGATCAAACCTCAGGTTACCTAGTGGAACCGTGTACAAAATATAAACACAACACTCAAAATGGCTGCCAGTTTTATGTAAAAATGTATGCTGTACATCGCAGTTACGCCTGAGATATAAAAGACTTGAGAGCATTGATCCTCCCACCTCTCAGGGGCAACAATTAAAACAATAAGGGCTAGGGAGCGAAGGGAGTAACTACTAAGTGGAAGCGATGACGGTTTTCGCTTCACTTCCCCGCACTACACAGGGAAAATGCTTAAGTAAATTATTTTTACTGGTTTAATTTAACAGGGTTTCTATTTTACCTAAACTAATGTTACACGAAGTCTTTTTTGTATTTTATCTATGAATTATTCAAAATTAATGAAAAAGATTCCCTCTTTGAGTTCGGATCAAAACTGTCTAAAATTTTACAAACGATATCCGACGTGTCTTAGATGACACGCGCGCAAACAAATTTGAGTATCAAATCTGCCATGGCGGTTGGGTTCCATACAGGGGCTTGTCAAACAACAAAAGTTCCTCGCACATACGAGGCGCTCCTAAAACAATGAATCCGATGTATGTAAAACGCAGGGGGAGTCACCGCGATAGTTCTCATGACGGCCCACCGATGCGGAAGGAAGCCGCACTCGAGTTTTTTTTCAAAATGGCTGCCTGTCAGACGTCAGTCTGACGCGCGAAACAAGAAAAAACATGGCCGGCCCGCGCAAAAGGGGTAAGTAGTTTTGGTTAAGCCATTGTGAAGGAAAATTGAAACGGACTCGTGCTTGGTATATTTTACTTTGTTAAGAAACCCTTACTTGTTTATTTCAATTTCGACTTAAAATCCAAATTTGTTCAAAATTTTATGAATGATAAGTAAAATTCCTTTGATCCTGTTTGTGTCTAGATGCCATAACGCTCGTTATGCTTGTATATGTATAAATACCTTACCTTGTCAAATTACTTTTCAGTCAATTTTATATTGGTATACTCGAGTTAGTCTCGTCAGGTTTGACTTTAAACGTACCTATATCACAAAAGACAAGATAAAAGTAAAGAGACCCTATCTACTTGCCTATCTCATTTGAGGCAATGCTTTCACATTTTCCATTTCTGAAGCATTGACGTTTGGCATTCTCCGTCCCTTTTCAAATCAACTTGTAAAGGGTTTTGCCGAGTGTAGCGTCAAAATGGTTTTTTCTCTTAAATCAAAGTAAAGCAGCTCTCAGGGCAGCAAGCCGGGCAATATAAAACAGGTCGAGGCGAGTGAGGCGCTCTCCAAAGGGCCCGGGCGTCTCAGATGTCGCTGAGAGAGCCCATTCGCGGGGCCGGGCCACACCCCCCACTCGACTCGCACATAAGCCTACGAGCCGCCCGCTTTAATTATTATGTACAGCCATTAACGCCACTGCCATCATGGCGGCGAGTTTTTCAATTTTTAATTTCCCTCTTACGCCGCGGCGGCACTTGACAAACACTCGCTGAATTGACACTTAAGTTCGTAACTCATCGCTTCTGCCGCAACTCGCGCACCCGTTGCTAATGGCAATCTTGTTTCGTTTACTCCAGTTTGGCCCTGACCGTGGCATTTACAATTTTCCGCCGTATGACGTCCTTAGTTTCAATTTATTTTCTCTTCAGTCTGGCTGAAACGTTGAAGCGACATCAAAAGTATTGTTAATTTATTGAATTATCCTCATATCCTTGACATGGCTTTATAATTAGCACCATCCACATTGATCCATGAGATCAACCGAATATCATTGTAGACTTATTGTCTTTAGCCTCATCCTACTGATAGGGCTTCATCCGTCTACTCGCTAAATACGCGCCCAAAAGCCTCTATAGGGCTTCTGCTGACAAAATGGCTGCCAGTTTTTAATTCGGGGGAGGTTCTTGGCATTAACTAATCTATAAACTAATTTCGTAGGTAAAAAAGGCATTTTCTAATTTGACAAATGAAATACATGTTTTTTATAATTAATTTTACTTTATTGAAACACAAGGTTATTACCATATTTGACATCAAGATCTTTCTCCATTTCTGTATGGTCCCTATAAGACCCTCCGAAAAAATACATTCATCCATCACTTAGGCTCTCCAATATAAATTTGGCGCTAGTTTGACATACGTAAAGTTTTTGTCAGTTAGGGAAGTTCAGCTTTCTGCTTTGCGTCTGCAATGTAGCGGCTTTTGAGATTGGCGATCAGAGGTCTAACGGTGAACTACAGTTTGTCCTTATTCCACAATTCAAACCTAACCTATTTGACAAAAAAAATATTTAACATTTTGTTTTCACGAACTATAATATCTCTAATCTCTACACATTTTTACCATCGAAAATATCGTTGTGTTATGAACATGAACACATCTGTCAACGATTGCCATGTAATACCTACTATCCATAGGTATGATTGACGATATGATCAATAATGATCATTGATAATATGTAAAAATGGAGTTGTATTTAACTGAACTAAGAAATAAAGAACTGCATCGTTAGATTTTTTTATTACAGCTCTGTCTATCAGGAAAATTTTGCCAGTGTCTAGTGTTCTTAAACATTGTTAAAAAAAAAAATAGTAAAAAGTAATATGAGAATATGTTAAGCGAAACCGTGTAGAAAAATTTTTGACACAAGGATTAATGGCTAATGGTTAAACATTGACTAGTTCTCCACGCACTTCCACATCTTGGAGACTCATCGATTATTATATTGTGCTAAACAGCGGACGCTGGCCCGCGGCCGCTGTCGTCCGCAACCCGCAACTAACCCGGCTGCCCATCGCCCGAGACAGAACTTTCAACTGCTGATTCCCCGTTTATTTCATTAAATTTAATTCTAAACTCCCAGGGCGGCTCGCTGGGAATTCGGTCAGAGGCAAACGAGTTAAAGTTGCCGAGTACCTACTCAGCAAATTAATCTTAAGGGAGTTTCGATGTTATCCTGCTCCCGTGGCCTTCGAGTAGGTGCGCTAAGTCCGGCCGGCGTTGTAAATTAACAAACCCTCGCCAGTAATTAAGCGAGAGGTGTGCTTTCACATCAAGCTTAACGAACAAAAATTCAATTAACCTAAATTGTGTTACAGCAATTTTTCAACACGGTAGTCTATTTACATATTATCTTGGAAATCTGTCACGGCCTGTCCGTCCGTCCTCGTGCAGACCAAAGCTCTTCCTTAAGGGGAAGAATCTGATTACAGTGTTAAAATCATGAAAATATCCTTTTTAATTTAATTTTATAATTTTGATTTTAACCCTCTTAATTTGGTTACCGTCCACTGAACATGGAATAAAGTCCACTGTTTCAAAACTGTAACACGCGTTTTAATACTTACTTGTTTTTTTGTTGCAGGTAAGAAACAAAAATTGGTGACATCAAGTCTTTGGGTCGGTAAGGAACATACACAACTATGGGCAAAGCACCTGAACGCTTCCAGAAATAATTGAAGACTCATTCTGTCCTGAGATGAATACAGACGGGAATCATATAAAAATTAACAAAAACGAATAACATAAGTAAAAGAAAACTTTGTTTTACTTTATAACAACTGTCACATCCAATAAATAAATTGTTTAGACGCGAGTTAATCCGAGGTCAGCGTAGGCGGCGCGTGCTGAAGCGGAAAAGCGAAAACTCTTTAAACATGCATCTATGTTACCGACGAAAGCCCGGACGTTTCCGCCGAATTAAGTCAAGCAGAAACTTTATAATTAACACAGTTAAATATCCATTAAAATTCGTCAAATGAGTCGCCTCTTCATTTGCATATTTTGCAACTGCGGTCGAGTTTCGTACGGGCTAATACTGTCGGTTAATTTCCTAGGAGTCCCAGGGTGCTCGTACGTGCAACGCCTTTACTCAGTCGTCCGCGATATAGAATTAAATGTTGATTAATTTCGTGCATTTTAGGGCCGCGGTGCGTCTGGTGTTGGGGAAACCTATTCAGGTGTTCAATTTAGAGGCACTTTGCAACTACAAACTAGTTAACGATGGCCCGCTGGTGGCCTGCGCTGGGCCATATATTCATTACTCTAGTTAACTAACACCACTCGTAGCGCCGTTAGTTATTGATAGCTCGTTTTTATATGCAAACACTCTTTCATACGTAAAACAAATCTCGTTTAGAAAGGATAACATAACAGGATAATAGATACTATATTATTTCTGTAGACTTCAAAGTTTATTAAGTACCTACTTACTGGTACCAACGATTACCCGTTTTTATTACGTCGATCTGCATCGAATACTTAACGCCTCTCTGTGAATACTACGGATCAATACTGTGTTAAATTCATAGTCTTACCATTTTAATATGAATTATTAAATTTAGCTAGCCTAGCCTTAGAATGTAAGAGAAGACCATTGGTGGAAGATTAGTTGCTCTCTCAGGGATAAGATCAGTGTTGCATACCTACAGTTTTATGTATAGTAATTTTTCTTACGCAAAAGAACATAAAGTGCAAACATTTAACAATGTTGACTTAATATTTTTTTAGAAACTTATTTCTGTCTTTTAACACAAAAGCCTTTTTATTATCTCAGGCTTATACCGGTCGGTCGGTTGACTTACGCTTAGAAAAGAAAAATATTTTTTTAATTTATTATCCCTTTTGCGGTCTTCAGACATATTTATTCGCTGTAACGTATTGCTACGCGCTACGCTCGTAACCATTAGCAGCGTTTTTCCTCGGTGTAGCGAAAACTGCCTATGAACACAATACACGCCTAGTGGATTCTTGGAATGTGTTAAACATGAGTGTACATTCGAAGTACAATCTTAAACTAGCCTAAAACATAGCCAGCGTACTTTCCTAACAGAAGACAGTTTATATGCGGCGTCTGCAGCATGCGTCACGATAGAGATTCTCCCTAAAACATGTGATGACTCCCTAGCCTACGCGTCAGATTCAATATAAAGCAATAATTACTCCACTTGTTCAATAATAAAATCAAACCTCGCGCAACATGTTCGCAAATGACACGTATCTACAGACATTTTATCGGGTGATGCGTTTCGGCCACTGGGGAGTACTCCGCTGTCAATCACTCACCCACCACTCCACAATAGACGGCATAAAATATTTACAAACCTAATTCCGAGTGGCCGCGAATCCATTACGATGCCTTTTATAAATGTTCGCCCTATCATATTGCTTAGGGTAAGCTTTAATAAGCCGCTCTTACCGCGTAATCGTTACTTATTGATGGCACTGTCGACGGCGTCCACGTTCTTTCAAATTTAACCGATTTTGTGGTCACGAAAGAATTTAGTAGTGGTAGAGCCATGTTGTAGCTAGCCGCTGCATCACGAATGGGCCGGCTCGTCCGGGGCAGTACCACCCTCTCACAGAACACCGGCGTGAAGCAGCAGTACTCCTGCTGCGTTTCGTACGGTCAGTGAGAGCGCCGGGGGCCCAATACCTCTCCCCCTCCCCTATTCCCTCTCCTTTTCCCAGGGCCGACAACGCACTGGCATCGTGTAAAGCGCTGCGGGTGTCTATGGACAGTGGTGATCATTTAACATCAGGTGACCCACTAGTTCGTTTGTCTGGCCTTTCTAACATAAAAAAAAAAAAAAAAAAAAAAAAAAAAAATGAATTATTCCCTACTAGATGCAGTTGCACGTGTGGATTCACCTAAGTGCCCTTGTTCGATTTCTAAATAACGAACTTATTTACATTGGTTTTCTGAAACGCAAATCGGACACATGTCTTTCTTATTAGATATTAGCTAAGCTATTTTAAACTTTCGTGATTTTCACTCATAATTACTATACTAAACGGGACTTATCTATCCCGCAAATATTTAATATTTACCTCGACGTTTCAGCCACATTGCAGCAGCCGTGATCACGAGTTAACTGAAGTGTAGGGTGTTAAGTTCCTTTAGCCGCTCGAGTCTTTCGAACTACCCGCACTTGATTCCGATTAGAATCAGCACCCGTATCTCGAACTACCCACACTTGATCAAGATTTTTTAACGGCACCCCATCACACCGATACATAACACACACAACGTCCGACGATCTCTCCGAACATTCATCCCGACGCCAACATTGGACAGCCCGCGTATGTATACGCCTTGTGTTAAC
This sequence comes from Archips crataeganus, assembly GCA_947859365.1. Taxonomy (NCBI): domain Eukaryota; kingdom Metazoa; phylum Arthropoda; class Insecta; order Lepidoptera; family Tortricidae; genus Archips; species Archips crataeganus. The sequence continues at coordinate 11,121,166 of OX402059.1, read as the reverse complement.
GGAGTGACTGACAACCTTGGGGCTATATTGGACAAGTATTCCATCAAGGTTGTCTACACGCCTTTGTCCAAGGTAGCGAAGCATATGCGGACACCCAAGGATGTTATTCTCTTCCAAACACAAGGTATTTAAATATAAGGTTGATTGTAGTTGTGCTAGAAGTTCCTATATCGGACAGACAAAAATAACAAGGAACATAGCGCAGCTGTTATAAATCGCCAAGTAAATAAATCAGCCATAGCTACTATACTACACAATCCCAAAATTCTCTCAACTGAACGTCATTTCAACTCTAGAATGGTGCGTGAAGCGGTTGAAATTAAAAAGCACAAAAATTTCAACCGGGAGGATGGATAGAAGCTTTTGTCTTCGTGGAATCCTGTTATAAACAAATGTTGGCGTCGGGATGAATGTTCGGAGAGATCGTCGGACGTTGTGAGTGTTGTGTGTCGGTGTGATGGGGTGCCGTTAAAAATCTTGATCAAGTGCGGGTAGTTCGAAAGACTCGAGCGGCTAAACGAACTTGGCATTGGCACCCTACACTTCAGTTAACTCGTGACCACGGCTGCTGCAATGTGGCTGAAACGTCGAGGTAAATATTATTTGTGTGATAAGTCCCGTTTAGTATAGTAATTAAATTAGCTAAGCTATACTTTGTGTTTTTAAAAATTGCGTGTTATTTTTGCTTTGCTCCCAATACTTTGACGCAATTGCATGTATCATGGTCACGGGTAGACGTTGTTAATGTTGTGTCTACCTGTGATCATAATGGATACAACTCCATCGGAAAAATCTAGAGCTCATTGACGGTAGTTGCGGTCTATACAGTCAGACGGTCTATATTGCCGTGAATCACGTGTTATGAATTATTCCCAATAAAATAAATGGAATTTAAAAATTGTCGTCGTGTAGATTGGCGCCATTCTTAAACCATTAATCCTTTTTGATCTTTTCCAATAAGGATTCTTATCGCCGTTTAATTTAGGAAGTGCCCTTTATATCTCCTGCCGCGATTTCACAGAGTTCTAACACCAAAATTAAGTCAAGTTAAAATGTTGAGCGATGATTCGACCGCTTTGTGCGCTCGCCCATTTCATCGTTGATCATTGTCAAAACGTAATTGATGTTTGACAAAGTGACGTCACCGCTTCAAGTAACTTGAGAAGCTTTTAAAGAATAAATTAATGTACCAACCATTTCCGAAGCCTGCGGTTAATTTCAAATCTCCATTTATAATCTACAGAGTGATTTGAACGGTTACAAAATCGACGATAGTCATCGGTGCCCGCTTTCAATTTAACTCAAATATGACGGATTAGAAATCAAAAGTTCTTACAGTACTGTGAAGTGGAACGTAAAGAGGGACTTTCTCGCAAATGTGAGATTATGTTGCACTCGATGTACCTTATTTTTCTTGAAACTATGCTCGTCTTAATATTTTTTAAGTTATTGGTTCTGACTGTACTAGTACTTACATGGCAATAAACAGATCAATTCAACTCTTATGCGGTCAATGAACTAATTTCAAATTACAAATTATCTGATTACCTACATTTTTTTTTTCATTATTCTTATTTATATTGACACTGACGATAGCAACTACGCTAATGAGCTGAAGACGTATTATAGCTGCTGCCCGCGACTCCGTCTGCAAAGTATTAATTTATCGCTATTCTATTTACTGCTATTTTATTTTATTTAACTATGCAATTTACCGGGATATATGCCTTATATTAATCCAGGTTATAAACTACCAGTGTGCCATATAAAAGAAACAGTTTTAGCGTGAAAGAGTAACAAACTTCCATACATCCATCCATAAATAAATAAATATCACGGGACAATTCACACCAATTGACCTAGTCCCAAAGTAAGCTAAGCATAGCTTGTGTTATGGGTACAAGGCAATGGATAAACATACTTATATAGATAGATACATACTTAAATACATATTAAACACCCAAGACCCGAGAACAAATATTCGTATTATTCATACAAATATCTGCCCCGACGCGGGAATCGAACCCGGGACCTCAAGCTTCGTAGTCAGGTTCTCTACCTACTAGGCCATCTGGTCGTCTTACAAACCTTATCCATACAAACTTTCGCGTTTATAATATTAGTAAGATATTTGTATGCATAATAAGGTTCATCACTTCACTATATCATTGGTCCATATCATTGAACTTCGACTTTGTTTCCGCTACTACGTATAATAATTTCATGTTTTTTTTTGTGTCTATTCACGTCCCTTATGTACGTGTCATTCCTTATTATTTGAAACTGTTAGAGACATTAATAAAAAAAAATGTTACGTTAAAGTGACAAGAATACCGTAATAGGTAGGTACGTCATTATCACAAAAGTCCCTCATTTCATTTCACCCAATCCGCAGCGTAGGCTTCGTCAGTGAGAAAAAAAAAAGAAAACAGCCAATGCCTATTCATTATTTAATTTCTCATAAAACGTGTAACATTAAAATTTCATATTTATGAATCAAAACTTTAAAGAGCACTATGTAAAACTTTTCTCATTCCTCGTTATCAAGATGACATTTCTGTTATCTTCGGTGACACTTTGATAAACCTTCCACAAAATTGTCTCTTGGGGTAGGCTCTGTAAATATTGCGCTGAAAAATATAACTTTTCTCATTTAAAATTTATGCAAGTTTGTTCGGACGACGATAGTCATTATCAAAGAGGCAGCAGCGAGTTAGACTTGTGTACTTTTACCCTCGTTCACCTGTTTGTTAATTTCGAATTCAATTTAAAACATCTCTCCGTAAATTACAGTCCTAGTCCTCGGACTTATCTGGAACGATCTCAGCGAGTAAATAGGGGAAATGGAAATAAACTTTAAAGGTCCATTTTCAATTTTGGTGTGAGTCCGCGAAAATCCCCCTTTAGCCCGCAAATCCTTCACCCTAATCTTGAAGCAAATGTCGCGCTATCAGCTCTTCTCAGAGTAAATAACGAGTTGAAAAATGACAGTAATAACTATCGGGTATAATGAGTGGGGCGGAAAAGCCCTGAGGAATACATGGGGCGGCGAGCGCCAAATGTTGCAGCGAGCGCCGAGCGGTGCACAGCCGCAAGGTAAACAAACCGCTACTATTTGCCATGTATTTGTAGATTTCAGTTAAAAATAGAATTTCAGTTATAGTGGTTAATTTAAGAGTTGAATATTGTTTTGAAATTTTCAACGTTACTATTTTTTTATATGTACTTTAATAAAACCCCAGAAACCTAATGCTTTAAAGGTTATTATTTAATAAATTTATGTAATATTTTTCTATTGCCCATTAAAAGCGTATTTTTTAAATTTTAGGATATTATATATTTTTGTTGTAGTACGACAACCTCACATATATCGCCTCAGCCTTATCAGAACGTAGCCGAAAATAGGAACGCAGTCGACATCATCAGCATAGGGCCAAAATGCTCCCTTATCACACCGGCTCATTTCCACTCAATCCTGTTTCACGTGCCATCATCATACGCGCTTTAAACTCGGGAGGGGAAACGACATGGAATTTATCAAAAGTCGCGTTCTTTCCATTAGCAGCATCTCCGCGTGTTAGCATCTCGGCATCTCGGATTGTCGGAGTTGTAAGCGTGTTGCGAATAACGACGTAATTTACGCGAGATTGTGTAATGATGCCTTTTGATGCCTCCTCTTCTGGCTGTAATTACGAGTCACCATGGCGACGGGACGGCTGCGCGCCGCGGAATTTGAGGTGATCGGATTATCGTTTGGATTATCGACAAAGTACGAGAATTTTCATAGAATATCTTCGGTGATTATCACACAGGTGTTGGCGTTGTTCGTACCTACTGGGAATACACAGATCCAATCGTTTAGTGGTAGGGTTTATACTCTTACTAGCTTTTGCCCGATACTTCGTCCGCGCAAAGATAAAAAATGTATGATTAACTTCCGTTCATTATTATCCTGAAATCAGTTTTTTTTACTGTTGCAATCACTTACTTGTATGCCAAATTTGAAAAATCTTGTAATCGTAAAAAAGAAGAAGAGAGATTTCTAGAAATCTGCCCCTCCGGGGTGTATTGGCCCAAGTGTCAATTTGTCAAAATGTTAGAACGTCCGAATGTCAAAACGTCCAAAGACACAATAGGTACCCAGTTGCCAAATTGTCTGTTGGTCAAAACAATCCAATGAAAAAATTAATAGTTTAAAAAACACTAGAAAAACACGCTTTTATAAATGCACGTGAAAACAAAAAATAAATTATGGATCGTTCAAGTTGTCTCTATTTCTGGGCTGAAGTGTAAACAATGTGCTTTTAATTATAATATTTGATTGTAAAAGTGTGGGGCGCTGGAACAGGAAAGACTTGTTCGTGGACGAGATATCTTTGGTTCCCTTTGGTAACCCTTTGGTGGCATAAACGTTATCCTCTTGTGCGACCTCATGCAGCTTCCGCCAGGAAGTTAGTATTAGTATTTGTTAACAAGAAAGTCTTCCCTGTTCCAGCGCCCCACGTTTTTACAATCAAATATTATAATTAAAAGCACATAGTTTACACTTCAGCCCAGAAATAGAGACAACTTGAACGATCCAAAATTTATTTTTTGGTTTTACGTGCATTTATTAAAGCGTGTTATGTTAGTCTGGTGTTTTTTAAACTATTAATTTATTTTATACTTTTTGGTATTTGATAACGAAATATTTTTTGTTTGGAGTTTCCATGTGCTAAAAAGAGACACATGAAGGTTTTTTGTTCGTCTTAAATAGAATCGGTCCATCTTATAATTTGTCTTTGGTGCGCGCGCACTGCTCTACTACAGTAATATACCAAACGTAACTCTCTGTTTCTATCTTCACCCCCTCGCCCCCTCCAGTCCCCCAACCCCCCAACCCCCTAACATCTGGGATCAAAGTGCTCATCAAGACGAATCAAACGAGCCCAAACTCGACGGGGTTGTATCGTTTTATTGTGGAGTGCCTTTGGCCATCTTCCAGCTCCATCATCAGATCAGCTCCATGTTACCGTAATATTGCATTGTCATCCAATTTACACATACGTGCAATATTTTAGCTCAATAGAAAACCGGGAAGTGGGTCAAAATCATGTTCAAAGTTTCCATTACATAGTTAGTTACATACAGGTCGACCTAATAAAAGTTTGTTAAAAACGCCCGGTTACCAAAATATCTAACTGCCTAAAATTCCAGTGAACATAACCTCCAGTTTTCAAAATTCCCAATTGCCGAATCGTCTAATTGTCATAATGTCTAGCGAATATCACGTCCACTTGCCAAAACGTCCAATTGCCGAATCGTCCAATTTCCAAGAAGTCTATTTGGCGGAACATACGGTTACCAAAATTCCGAATGGCCAAAACCCCCTGTAGTCAAAGTGTCAAAACGTCCAGTGCTCAAAACATTATTTGTTGAGCCACTATGGCGAGGTCATTATGGTCGTTATGGTATCTGGACCTAACGACATCCCGTACAATTTAACACTCGGGCCAAATTGACCAGTGGTCTTCATGGGATCTGGACATTATGACGTCCCGGACAATTTAACACTCGGGCCAAATTGACCAGTGGTTTTTGTGGCATCTGGACATTATGACCTCCCGGACAATTCAACACTCGAGTCAAATTGATCAATAATGGCAATAACCTCTGTACCATAATTCACCTTCTAGAGCTAGGGTCTACCTCTATCCTGGGCGTTGATAAGTCAGTGAATCAATCAATCATTCAGTCAAGACTTTTATTTTGGTATGTTCAGATTTAAACATGTCAAAACTTAGTCCTGCGGCTTTGCTCCCGTGAAAGAACAAAAAATAGGCTAATTTTCTATTCCTAATCCCTTCTTAGCGCTCCTCTATTATCCTTAAGGAATAGGCCTATTAAATTTCAAGTTTCTAACTCCAGTGATTTAGGCGTGCGTTGTTTTTCAGTTATTCAATCAGTCACGTTACTATTTTTAACTGACTTAAAAAAGGAGTTTTATAAAGATCGTTACCGCAGAACTCATCATCTCATCATCATCATATTGTGTCATTTATAAAACGATTTAAAAACAAATTAGTTTGAACAGGGAATACTTTCAATTAGGTTCCCTTGTCAAAAAAACCAGGATGTAAGAAATGGGTCCTGAGGAAATCGTGGGGACTCTTGAAATATTATAGGAGTATCTAAAGGGATTTGGGTATATTTTGTAGTAGCTCGTGCATTTGCTCTTGAAAATCACTTGGTGAAGTAAAACTGATGAGGAAGACCACAGTTGGCCACCGATACTACTTAATAACATATATTTCACGGGTTGCATTCGATAACTTTAACACAATTCTGTTGCTAAGCAATTTATATTCGTCGCAATGCATACAGTGAAGCGAAACTGATGTTGTAGCACTACGAGGACTACTCAACAATTAACGTTTAAAATCGGGAAAAGCAATATGTTGTAGAAAATGACGAGCAGTTAGCAGTTTACATTAAGCTACTCCAATTTAGTTTAATTATAGGTACTAAAGAGAAAGAAATAAAAAAAAATATTCAATGAAAAACACGAAAATAACTTTATGCTGATCTGTTTGATGTCAATGCCTCGGATTATTCGCGGTAGTTCCTTTGGCTGTTCCTTCAAAGGAACTATTGCATTTTTTTCCTGCACTAGTTCCTTTACAAGAGGTGAAGGAAGAACTGTTTTTATTTTTTCGCCTTTGTTCCTTGTCACAGTAGCACCTTCAATTCTAGCAAATGAACAAAGGCTCTTGTAAAGGAACTAGTGCGAAAATTAAACGCAATAGTTCCTTCGAAAGAACAGCCAAAGGAACTATTGCGAATGATCCGAGGCCTCATTATGAGCCAGCACGAGTGGACCTAGTCAGACGACAGATGAGAAACCCCAATACATACCTATTACTAACACTCCTACTGGCTCATGCAGAGGCACTGATTTCAATCAGATGAGTACCTAAAAAGTTATTTTTGTGTTTCATTTTAAGTATATGGTCTAGATTACGTATTATTGTCATGCAATTTTTTGTTTCTATAAATGGGTCAATCAACTTTTTTTTGTAAACGATTTTCTGCTACTTTCTATGAAAACCGAAATAATTAAAAAACTGATTATTTTTCCTTATTTAAAGTATACTTTTCAAAACCCTAGATTTTTGTAGTCAATAATGGTGTAGTTGCCATATTTATTTTATTTTGTTTAGCTTCTATTTCGTGGGTGACCCAGGGGACAATGTTGTCTCCGAAATTTGTATGAAAATAGTGGTATGTCCCCTGGGTGACCGGATTTTTTCATAGAAATGCTTATTTTTTTTTGTTTTCACATACGCACTATGATAAACAGTTTATCTAATTACTGCAAAATTATGGTTTCACTCACCAGAGATTACAGAGTTACTTGTAACGGAGTAAATAGAAATTTACAAAAAAAAGTTGATTGGCCCAAATAGAACTGGCAATTATCGTCCAATAAGTCTAGTATCTCATCTTTACAAGGCATTTACTAAAGTAATCGAACGTCGCATTGCTGGGCAAATGGACAAGAACCAACCAGTGAACAGGCTAGCTTACGCCCCGGGTTTTCGACCACCAATCACCTTCACACCCTAAACCAAGGGTCTTCAACCTGCGGCCCGCGGGCCACATCACACATGTCTACACACACACATACACACACACACACACACACATTATGTGTACAAATTATACCTATTTAAAGAATAAAAAGAATAGAAATTGAAACGATATAGTTTTTATTATGTTGCGGCCCACCGAAACAATATCAGAGTATACTAAACCCTTGACTTCAAAAAGATTGAAGACCCTAGACCAAATAATAGAAAAAGTAAACGAGTTCAATGGTCCTCTGTATCTTGCGTTCGTAGATTACTCTAAAGGATTCGACAGCTTAACACACTGTGCAATCGTCACATCCTCATAATCACCAAGATATGGAGCCATTATACATTAATCTCTTTCAGTCCATTTATAGCAATATCACAGCAGATATCCAGCTCCAAACTTCAGGTCAATCCTTTACTAGGTATAGAAAAAGGTTTTAAACAGGGCGACCCGCTGTCTTCCAAATTGTTCAACAGTGCTCTTGAAGATCTCTTCAAAAGCTTAGCGACCGACCTTATGGGAAAACAGAGGCATATTTGTTGGCCATAGGAGATTAACTAATCTCCGGTTCACTGAAGACCAATGTCATCTTTTCTCAAACAACCCAAGACCTCGAATTAATAATGCAAGAACTCAGCATGGCCTGCCTTAAAATCGGACAGCGGTGAACAGGTCAAAAACCCAACTTATGACCAATAGCACAAAACGTAGGGTGATGATAGATGGGCAGATAATACAATATGTTGACGAGTACATCTATTTGGGCCAAGTAGTCTCTTTCAGTAATACATAGACGAGATAAGGAAGTCGAAAAACGCTTCGAAAACACCTGGAAGAGCTACTGGTCCATGATTGAGCGTATGAAGGGAAACCTTCCATTAACACTTAAGCGAAAACTCGTCGACATGTGTATTCTGCCCGTCCTAACCTACGGTGCGAAAACATGGTCTCTGACCGAAAATCAAAAGTCCAAACTTAAGGTTTGCCAATGAACAATCGAGCGCAGCATATTAGGCGTGAAGAGGATAGATAGAATCCGGAACACCACGCTGTGCTCAAAAACACGCATAGTCGACGTTGGAAAAAGACTGCTAAGCTAAAATAGGACTGGGCTGGACACGTCTGTCGCATGCACGTACAAAGATGGGCTTACACAGTTACTTGGTGGGTGCTGGAGAACGGCCAGCGAAGACGAGGCAGGCCAAGAAGGAGATGGCGGGACGACATGGACGTGTATGCAAAGGACTGGCCTGATATTTCACCAGAACGGTAGTTGTGGAGGTCAAGAGGAAAGGCCTTTGCCCAGAAGTGGGAAACTATGTCAGGCTAATAAAAAAAATAGAACTACGAGTATGTATAAAATTGATAAAAGTTTGTTCATTTTGTCGCCATTAAACTAAAAAAATAAACTGGTTTAAAACATTTAAAAGGATTTGTTTAGTAAATTAGACAGAAATAGGCTACTGAAATATAGAAAAACTCATTTCATTTTCGTGGACAGTACAAAGTTTGCACAGGCACGAAAAACCCAATTAAAATTGTTTGCGAATGGCTGAGTAAATCCTGGCAAAAATTGCTACAACGCAAATAACGACTAGGTAAGCTTCTCCTCAATTTAGGTTCATAATAAGATATTCATAAAGATGTTCCAGCGGCACGACAAAAGAAGTAGGTACGGGAGACAGCCCGCTTCCAACTAAAACGTTAAATTACAAGGATTCAAGAGATCCGCGGGGACAATGAAAGGCTCGAGGTTGCATCCATTCTCTCCCACAACGGTGCGACAACTACACTTCAGTGTTATCTGCTCTGTAAACGGCTGATATTATTTTATTGCTATGTAATAACAACTGGTTGAATATTGGCTTTGGAACGAGAATGGTTTTATTTGTTCTTGGATGTATAGCTAGTTCAGATCAATCGATTGACGTTACTTTACGTATGTTCACTACAATCAACAACAATGCTTTACATTGCTACTCGGCAACCAAAGGTTCACATCAATGGGAACCGTTTTTGGTAATTTTTACCTTAACATAAGACCATATTTTTTTTCCCTTTTCCCCATTAATTTGAATAATGTCACATCAAATAAATCCCGTATATTTATGTATAAGCAGCATTTTGCGGATTTGTTCACCGCTGTCTCCCCGCTTATTACGAGATACTCGGCGCGTTATTGTTACACAATCGCCCGTCTAGGAGCACAAAAGACGTCACCATCCGGCGACTTTTAAAAATTTCATGTAACGCCTCATCTCGCGTATGTTAAGGAAAAAATGTGAAACATTATGTACTTAGAGGAATGAGCCCGCCTTCTGCTTTTTGAATTTCGCTTTCATTTATATTTCGTCCTAAACGAGTTCCTCCGCGTTGTCGTTTGATACAGCTTAAGAGTTTGAATTGCAGCCGATTTGTTATTTTTTTGCTAACATGTTTTTGCACGATTGTTATTACGGCACTTCTTCTACGAGATTTATATCGCATTATCTTGGAATAATTTGGATTGCTTTTCGTTTTGATACCTTGCGACTTCATTCTTTTATTTTATCTAATAAGATAGCTAAGATCGTATAATACATACTATAAACGTTTCTAACTGGGGTCAAGCAATAACACAGAAATAATAATAAAGAGGATAGAAATGCCTTAGTTCCTATTTTCTTCCGGAACTCGTGTCGCTGCTTCATCCCCTCCACTTACTGTGTTAATGCGCACATGCAAAAGACCGGAACCGTACTACGCAATCACGCACACAATTACTAATATTTTTGCTTACAAACAATTATGAACCTTACACCTTAGAGATAGCGTTAAATAACACTCAACGTAAGTCATACCCACATTTACACAACGGCGCCATTTATTGGCCGCGTCGGCATTATGTCTGTACTAGTCGTAACCTGTTTTTTTGTCCGTACCACGAACTTTTGTGCAAGACGGAAGGGTTATCAGAAATTACTTTACATTGCTGCGTAGAATTCAAAACGATCTGCGTTTTTATGGGCATGAGTAGCAATGGTATATGAAGTTTCGTGTTAATAACGTGTAAACCAATATTTCATAATGAAATATTTTCTCAAGTTGTATTTTGATATAAACCGCATTATTACATTAAATTAATACATACCAATGAAATGTAATCCCCTTATTAGTGTAATTACACAGTGTGGACGAGTTTCCGCAATTGCTAATGCTGCAAAACACCATTTTAAAGCACTTGTTGTCATACCCACGTTTCAAATAGCACTGAGCCACAAGTCGCGCGCTTGTGACCTACGAGTCACAAGCGCGGCGCCAAGGTCACGCGTCTAAGGCACTTCTATCCTCTTTATTATTATTTCTGTGAGCAATAACATTACCTACTGATTTCGTGATTTTACCTTATTATTTGACGTACCTACTATCTTATACCATACCAAGTAATCCGATACGTTTAATACCGAAGACGTTAAATGCTGACCCGGAGACGAAGACATGAAAATCTGGCAATTTGTCAGGCCTCCCCTACCCCTGGATGAACATATCAAATATCATTTGAAATTAATCAGAGCAAGTCCGTATCGACGCCGATTTGCACCACCCTCGCGGGCCAGCGCGATTGTTTTCGTAGCAACTATTAGACGTGGTATAGAATATTTTGTATAGACAGTTTTTTTTATTTATTTAGCTTGTTAATGAAATCAAGTTTCGCGTAAGATGTGACGTTTATAATTAAGTTCTACTAATTACTTATTGTTGAAGCAGGGTTTCATATTTTATTTTTTATTAAATGCACTTAAGTTCGCATAATACACCCCAAGTTTCTGTCGTTTTCCGTTTTCTCAATACGACACGACTTTGACGTAAAAAGATATGTGCTAGGCTCACTCACCTCTAGCCCACCACTTAGACGGCTTACAGCGTCTGCCCGGATCATTTTGTACTGAACCCCCCGACGTATTAATATAATCGCAAGGAAGCTTTATTTTATACTACCTACCCAGCCCCCACAGGACAGTAGATATATGGCAGTTATAAGTCAGACGAAATAATCCCTATCACTTGACAATGAAATGAAAGACATCTCGAGAGTTAATAGAAAGTTATTGTCTCAGACAAGAAGACCGATTGTGATGATTTTTTTAACTCAGTTTTGCGACTTCTTTTCTGTTTTCTCGATAACTTTGTCTCATAGCTTGTTGCTTTATTCTATTAAGTGTTCCTTTTAAAATAACCACCAGAGGACATTCTAACTACTTATCAATCAAGATGTCTGCTAAAAAGCGCATTTAAATTAACCAATAAACCACCTCCTGCTCAATGGGTTCATGGATATGGGATAGCCCACTAATTTAGTTGAAATCTCATCAAGGGTAACATCAGTCAAATAATTTTCCGCTATTTCGCCTCCTTATTGCCCAAGGTAGCGCGGACCACATTTCAAACAAATTGAAAATCAATTTAACGAAGGGGCCCTCTATGAAATAGACGGGCGACGTCGGGAAGAAACAGACCTGTTAGTAACCGAGAGGGTAGAAATAGGAAAATACATCACCTTAAAGCGAGTAGGGAAGATTCATATCAGACAGGAAATTCGACTCGCGTGCCGCCTCGGAGAGTGGATTTTTTAAGGAAACGAACCCACCTCCTTTCGCTTTCACATATGGACTTCTGATTCATGAGTTTTATCTACCATGAAATGTGTGTTCAAAAATTGAATGTTACCGGCTTGTCTGCGCCAGAATGAATGGTAACGAGTATCGATCTCAACGACAAGCTCGGCTGCCTTTGACGCTCTCCCAATTTCACTTCTTATTTCGTTCACTTTTTCATGAAAGGCTTATTCAGTTGCGAGTTGAAAGAATGTCTGGAAAATATGCATTTAAGTATGAATTGGGGATTGATAGCAAACTCTGAATACAGTCGTGCTGTAACTCAATTTTCCACATAAAAATTGGCATTCTTTTGTAGTATTCGTTGATTCTCGCACCCCATCACGACGATACAGCGATTATTATTACGTTCGAAAACCCATCAAAAGTTACAATTGAAAAGTTAAAGTATTCCGGGTGGGACGGTAAGCCTCCCCAGTATCTACAAATGAGATTGGTGTAGGAATATTCCATTGTGTACACACCCGCTGTCGTACAGTACTTGGAGACTTAATTATATCTGGCAGATTTTTATTGCGGAGGGCGATCATATTCTGCCAGGCCAGGTTCATGTTCCAATGCAAATTCAAACATGAATTAAAAGTACGAAAATTATTCTGTACCTACATAATGTTTCGTTTATTGAGTAAATACTGAACGATTGACTAACTTACAAGTGAAGTTTTAAACCAAGTTATATCAACAATATAATTAATTCATTAAAAAAAATAAAGCAAATAAAGCAGCCAGTTTAATAAAATTGTGAAATACTTCTCCTTAACCTTTCCTAAATCGATAGATACATACATCTAAAAGTTATCTCGTTCCGGGCTGCATTCCCCAACAAAATTAAACTTTTCTCCCGCCCGGCTAATGCTACGGCAAGCGAGACTGCAACTTCTCTAAATTCTTTTCTCGGATTTTTTCTAAAACAAATTTTCCGGCCCTCCTGCGAGCGCACCTTAAAACGAAAGCACCGCCCTGAATAATTAATACAATGGAAGGTTAAATTCGTCCAAGTGTCAACTTCCCCCAACTTTTTAAAATACAACACCATCAAAAGTGCGGTCTTAGTCGACGACGTCTAGACCTGGCTTTTATCTCGCCGAGGGCTGTTTATTTAATTTCGCCTTACTTTATTGGGATTGACAATAATTTAGAATAAAAAAAACTTTATCTCCGAAGCGTCGATGCGTATTTTTTTAAGTTCTAGTAGGGGTGCGCCGTTTGATGCTGATTGACGAATTTATCCCGTCCAAGTAAATAAAATTTGAACCAAAGTTTTTCTAAGACGTCACGAACAGTTTTGACGACAGGGGGTGAATCGAATTATTGAAAAACCTGTGAGTGCATAAGCTTATGATGTAGGGATGATCGAACAAGGGTTGTATGTAAACATCGACAATTTGCTCGTAAAATTATTTTAAAAGCTTCAGTGCCTTTCCAATCAGTAGGTATATGTGAATACCTGTGAGTGTGTGCTTTATTATGTTAAGTCATTTTCATGTTTCTTACCTATCTTTCTTGTATTACAAACACTTACTAGCAAATATAACTAATTAGGAAACTTTATAGAAATTTGTTTATAAATATAATTGTGAGGTCTTCAGTACTTACAAAAAAATAAGTAAGTATTTCACCGCTGGACCGGTTTAACTCATAGCATCATAAAATAGTAGGTATATTATTTATATTTCAAAAGTGATTCTAGAGCTGTGCATTGGATCCATTGTCAATAAAAACGTCAATCAGCTGTCATCGATGTCCCAGTCACGTGGCCGATACCTGATACGATCTATTACAAAATACAAAAGTTCGATTATAAGTGCAATGTTTTTTATTTCACGTAAGCAATGCCCTTTAAATCCCGACAATAATTTCCCTAGGGGTTGGTGCAGGCTGGCCTTTGACAGGGGTGGTCGTGGACAGAGAGGGTGACTGGCTAAGAACTTGCCAGGGTAGGGTCACTCTTAGTCGTTTATTGTTCCTTGACGTTTATGGTCACCGAAAGGGCGCAGGAAAGGTCACGGCGCGACCCGTCTCAGAGGTTCGTTTAAAATTTCTGAAAACCCTTTTCAACTGATATTTAAACGGGTAATGCAGGTAAATTTGTTAAAGCATTCAAGATACTTTTAGATATTGTTTACATATAAAAAACCGGCCAAGTGCGAGTCGGACTCGCTCACGTAGGGTTCCGTACAATTATTTATAAAAATCACGTTTGTTGTATGGGAGCCCCCCTTAAATATTTTTTTATTTTATTTTAATGATTTATTTTTAAAGTCAATACATAATTAAATATTCTGTGAATATTTCAAGCTTCTACCTGTTGCCGTTATCAATATCTAGCAAAAACGAGCAAAAAAAATCACGTTTGTTGTATGGGAGCCCCCTTAAATATTTATTTTATTCCGTTTTTTAGTATTTGTTGTTATAGCGGCAACCGAAATACAACATCTCTGAAAATTTCAACTCTCTAGCTATCACGGTTCCCGAGATACAGCCTGGTGACAGACGGACGGACGGGCAGCGGAGCCTCAGTAATAGGGTTTCCGTTTTTACCCTTTGGGTATGGAACCCTAAAAATCAGCCCTAGGACGTCCACTGTTAGGACATAGGTCTCCCTCATTGATATCCAATCATACCTTGCAGCCACCGTGAACCTGCGGCCTTTACCAGATCATCTGTCCATCTCATTGGTGGACGTCCTACGCTGCGTTTGCCGGTTCGTGGTCTCCAAGAAAGGATTGAAATGTTAATACTAATACTAAAACTCCGGGGACTAAATCACACACTAAAATTATTTCAACGGGTAGCCATAGTCACGAGTAGACTGATAAGGTATCACAATAAAATGGTTTCGCCACGAGTGGGACTGATATTTTAATATTGAAATGTTGATGCCGCCAAAATTTAAGTTTTAGTCATTATTGTCTAGTAAATATGCATTTATTAAGTAAGTTTGATTCATAATATCTAGCATCGTCTTTCAACATTCGCAATAAACATATTTTGTTTTTTTTTTGTCATAGAAATAGTTCAATAAATGTCTTGCTTATTTAAATGAGAATCCAATTTCAAACATTCAAAGCTCTTTTAAATATAGAAAGATATCTTATGTGTCTAGCAGCAGTCTTTGTGAGAGGCTCGCGCGCACGAAGCCAATGTTTTCTAGCTTGTATGAAATGCAAATACAATTTATAAGTTTACATATTTTCTTAGTGAGAAAAAGAGCCTGCGCCTACGGGACCGCGGCCCGCATTAAACCGTCTGTCGTTTCCACATCGAGAGATTTCCACCACTTCGGTTTTGAAAGTCAGGGGTTTTCACAACATACATGAAGCAGGTAAAGACGTAAAAGATATTATTGCAAGCTTTTATTTAACTTACAATGGTCGTATACAGGGTTATTTGTAATTCACTGACATCCTCTTAACCCTGAATTCCTATCACTCAAACAAATGTTTTTTGTTTTACGACTTTTTAAAATGAAGCACTTTTTTTCCCATACAAATACACAGAGTATCGTAAAAATAAGAGGTAATTTCAAATTTTCAAAACGTTATTACACCAAAAACATTAAGTTATGACAAAAGCCGTAAAACAAAAAACATTTGTTTCAGTGGTAGGAGTTTAGGGTTAAAAGGATGCTAGTGAATTAAAAATAACCCTGTATAATTAGGTACATAATGTAAATTTTCTATAAATAATGTAAGTTGTATCTCCTTTTAGTGATCGGATTGATTTGAAATCAGGTACGGATATGTATGTAGTTTGGATGACAATAAACATAAAGACTTTATTTTAGATTTTTTTTTAATATAAGTTTTACTACTACTGAGCCCGCGAGAATTTGCTTATCGTTATATTTGTGTTGAATTTCATTAAAATACATTGAACCGCTTTTAGTGATGGAACGATATAAAATTCACACTTTCACATTTATTCTTTGAGTACTTTTAGAAATGATTGAAATATGATGTTTTTACGTTTTCAACTTCCCTATTGAAAAATATCTAAAAACTGAATCGCTAAAAAAGGGCCACATCCAGCTATAATTATTATCGGATCTAATAATAAAATTTCACGAGAATCAGTTGAGTAATGCAACCTATAGAGAAGAACATCCGGACAGACACACGAAAACATTTTTGTTCCAGCTGAGATGATGACGCTTCGCTCGCGCGATCAACTAGCAGCAAGAATTATGTAATTTTCAGGGAAAAAAAAGTATCCCATATGTTAATCTATATTATAAACTAACTGCGTGACAAATTTCATTCAAATGCCTTGATGTGTTTTCGTACTATGGGGCAATAAATACCCAAACTTTCACAATCATAATATTAGTAGAATACCCATGAATTTAACTTTTATCATCTGTGTTACGCTAATATAAAATACAAAATTTGGTAAAAAAAAGTTCTAAAAGATTTTACTTAAACAATATCACTGCAGTTACTCGTTTTAATCATATCAACTCGAGCTAAAACTGAAAATTTATTCAAGAAACTCTTTAGAAAGTTGAAAGTCAAAGTCTCTTTTAATATCCCGGGCGTCTTTCGTCGCCAACTTTCTTTCTAACGGGTGATAGGATAGTCTTATAATCGCTATGGAAATGGAACGATTAAAACTGTCGAAGCTAAAATTATAATTCCGCGTTTATCAGTTTGCAGTCCTGATAAGTCGACAAAAGTGCCATTGAAATCATCATTGTCGTCATCTCCGACATACATACGTCCTACTGAGCATTAGGCCTTCTCGCAGAATGAGAGGGCTTGGGCTGTGTAGTTCCCACACGGGCCCAGTGCAGAATTGCGAAGTACGGAACTTCATACATACCACTGTATGTATAAGGAAAATATTTTCCTTCACCTAAAAAATTCAAGGCAAAATTCAAATGCAGTTTCGCAAATAAATTCCAAAAAAACTTAGTACGCTCTACTGTGTGCGTTTGTTATTCTGGATCTCGGGAATTTCACATAGAGTAATTTTTATCCCGATATTTCCACGAGGTCGTAATCCCATCCAATAAACTTCAAAAATTTCAACCGCTTATTCAAAAGACGTGAAATTTCGTACGGGTGCTATTCATGCAACTTTAATGTAAGTAATTTTTGGGCATTTCAATGAAAACTTACGGAAATCTCAGAATTTGAATTAAAATTTCATAATCGTTGAGTCAAGCGAGCGAAGCCATAGGTAAATGCTATGGGTAAAGAATCAGGAGAAAACAAATCTCGGTAGGGTTACCACCGCATAAAGTGTTATCCGTTGTACAATATTAATATTCCTGTAACGTCAAAGAATGAGCGCGGGCAATGTAAAACAAACTTCCTAAGGACGAAGCATAAAATAAGGATTCATAATTCAAATCGAAAAAAGTTTCTCGGGGCTTGGTAATTTTTCCCATCTTACAGTAAGTTTCGCCGGAGGGTCGCCAGTCCTGGCTGGAGGAAATCTAAGAGAGGGTTTACATTTTTAGCCTTTCGGCCTTGTTCTGCTCTTCACTTTATCTAGTCTTTTGATTACCATCTCAACAAGTTATGCATTTTCTAGAGAAGACTTTTTTATTTCCTAACTTGTGTTAGACATAATATTATACTTTCTGCAAGATAAAGATCGCAGTTGTACGTTAGATAAGCCCCCTGTTGTTACTCTTTTAACAGATGTTCTACTCTCTCTCTCTTCTCTCTTCTTCACTCACTCTTTTTCACGTTTTATTTTTTTACCATCGATTATAATATATTTTTGGTTGCTTGTTTTCACATCTGTATTCGTATTGAGAATAAAATTATATTTTTGCCCTAACAAATAGAATCCAGGTGCCAACAATAGGAGGTCCTAAATTCTTTAAACCAGTGCTAACTGGCTATGCCCTGTTAATTCCCCTTAAGACCCCAGAACCACCCTAATTGTTATCGGCCTGCGCGACCCTTAATGGCGCCTCTAATGCGGCTAATGTATTTTTGGACATTTTGCAGCTTGCTTGGGGCTATTTTTCTGTATGTATTCGCAATTCCCGCTTCCCTACAGCGTGGGTAACTGCATTATCTTCAAATATGTTGCCAATTTCTATTGTCCAGCGTAATGCATGTGAGTGGTGCAACGCGGAACGAATCTAATGAACATAAATAAGAGATATAAGTTCAGGAGTCCTGAGTGCCTCGTCTCTCTCGCTATATATCTTACTTTAAGCGAATCATATCGAGGGATGAATGAAACCTTATCTGTAGTGAGTAATATGAATTTCTGTAATTTATACATTTTAGGTCTAGTTGACAGAAATTTCTAAAAGTACGTAGTGGAATAGGTTCAAAGATGTAAATATTCTTGTATCAACGTCATTTTCTAGTTTGGCTTTCTAGCTAGGTAAAAAAACGTGAGATCCTATTTCAACGACCAGTTTACGCTAGGATAAATTCAGTTAAAGCTTTTGGTTTCTACGAATCACACGGCTTACGAACTTCAACTACATTCGGAGTAACATATAAAAGGCGGGTAAGTATTGAAAGCGAACAATGTTCGTGGTCAGCGGCTCTCGTAAAACATTTCCTATAAACGCAGCAAGGCGGTAAATTAGATTTTATTTTATTTCTTAAACAATTTGCGGCTGGACACAGACAAAGGGCGCAGGTTCGATACCGTAACGTGGTCAGCAATTCAAAGGTTTATGCGGGTACGTTTATTACTTACCTACACTCGCTGCGCTGCACCAATTTTAGGGGCATTTATCGATGAGAAATAAACCAAAATTTATCGAGTACTTAATACTAAATACACTGTTGACACAATGTTGACTCAAGGGTTACTTTGCGGAGGTATAAACCTCTAAAGTAAATTCAAAGAATTTTACGACAAAATAAATGTTCCGGTTGATTCATCGTAGCGTGTCATTATTTTTAACTCTATTTCACAGTTAATAAGCACAAAATACCAATACAATGCAAAAGAAAAGACGCAAATACGCTTAAAGACTGCATTGAGAAAATACCGATGCCGATAAACATCGAGTAGAGCGCAACTCTAGAGGGGCAGCCGACGGCAAGTCCGCACTGACCATGCCGGCCCCAATCGACGGCCATTGTCCAGTCCTGTTCTTGTTCACATTAAAACGCAGTTAACCGTTCTTTATTGTTTTATCCGCGCCCACTCCACGCCAATAAATGTCCGCGACTCCTGGGAAATGTTATGGTGCGATTTCGATTTTGAGACCGTAATTAAACTCGCCTTTACTACCGAAATTTGCTCCAGCTGAATTGCTAAATGAGATTGCGAATGTTTTAATTTGTTTAAGAAGTTTTTATGGCACCCCAGCAGCTGTATACATTACAGCGTATAGGTAAAGAATCGGTGAGTATTGATCGGCCTGTAATAGAACACGCATGGAAACGTAACGGTGTAAACAAAGAGATAATAAGACAACCGCAGGACCATTAGACGCACCCCGATCTGGAGGAGTGATCTAATAAAACATTCAAAGGCCAAAACGGGGAAAACACAAGATCAGATTGTCTCAAAATCACACGACCGCCGGCGTGGTCCCGCGCATCTATAATTCAGAGCGCGCCGGAATCGCGTGAAACGGGAATGGGTACCCTCGACGTATCCGCTGCCACTGCCAACGCTAACTTAAGGCGATCTATTCTTGTTTGCCCTCCGACAGGTTTTTATTTCGCAGTTGCACTCAGACCCTGTTCCCTTTTAAAGTTAAAGCCGTTTGACGTTTAACGACCTCGGTCTCAGTCGCTCTGGTTACAGACTCGCTTATCCATCGACACTGAGAATATTTTATCACTTTTGTCTGTGTTACTTATTGTATTTCTGTTACTCTCACGGAAAGTTTATTATTGCACACAAATACCCAAACAAAGGAATAGTTCCAAACTTTACTATTATTAGTTTGATTTCGTTCAATGTCTAACATTCAATCGATTGTTTTCCACTGTCTCTATTCAAATCCAACAATACCTTCTAATTGAATTAATTACGGCGACCTACCTAGTAGATATGATTTCGAACACAGCAAAGGCTGATAAATTGTTAAATTGAGCTTCGGCATACGACCGCGGTGGTTCTCAAATTGGCGTCGCCTTCACACTTGAGCAATTATCGTCGGGGAAGTTTTCCACCTCTGAATGAAGGTTTCCAGCTTTTACCAGCGGAAGGGCACGGCACGTTATGTCTGCAATGTTCGCCTTAATCTGCGAGGCGGCGCTTCAACTTCACCGTTGTTTAATTACGGGATATAGATCAGCAATTTAGCAAATAAAATTTCCCTCGTGCACTGTTCTGTGTGCGTGACTTTGACAGAGTAATTTACTTGCAAATAAGTTATAAAATTTTAATTTTTCATCATTTCATCATTATTATTATTGATACAAGCTAATTTTCTGATTCTTAGTATTTGTATTGTTATCTAAACCACAATACAGATAAATAATAGAGTGATTAAACAGTTTATGCAATAAATATTTCTATTTCTATTTCAAATTTCGAGTGAAATTCGACTCTTATTATCTGACGTTAATAAACATTGCAAATTAAATAAATTTTATAAAAAGAGTGATTATATGTACAGATATTTAGGTACCTAAATGATAAAGCAGTTTGCAAGTGAAATCTAGGAGCTGCAGTTGTGGTTAACTGCGCTAGCGCGTTTGCTAGCAGTTAGCTGGTTTTCGCAGGCGACTGGCCAAAGCTGCAATTAATGATCGGGCGGAACATCCCCTATGCCGAAGTAAAAGTTTTCCTAATTAATTGTAAGATTTTAATCATGCTTCTGGCGTAACGAAATTATTATGGGCCGTTTTATTCCGCGGCCCGCGCCCTTCGGCATTTTAGTTGTTAGCCCTAATGTGCTATTCCGAAATTTTAATCAAGGGTGTGATGTTATTAAATTATGCAGCCTGTCGTATGCACTCTACGATTATAAATCTCCTGTGTTTGTTTAATGTAATACCGTAGTAGCCATTAATTTGCAAGAAACTGTTATTACGGTATGGTTATCCCGCGATATGCAAATCGTATCGTTATTTACTGCGCTAAGGAAGCTTATGTTTCAAACGACTGACGTAACAAAAACTGGTTTGTCATTTTATGAACTACTAGCCTTCCGTCCGCAGCTTCGCACGCGATAAATTAATTTTCCCGTAGGAAAAGCTATTTTCCCGCGGTAAAATGTAGCTTATGTCACTCAGTGATAATGTAGCTTTCTAACGGTGAAAGAATTTTTGAAATCGGTCCAGTAGTTTCGGAGCCTATTCAATGCAAACAAACAAACAATAAAATCTTTCCTCTTTATAATATTAGTATAGATAATCATATTTTACAGCAGTCTATCTATCAGCGTGCTATATTATACCTTTGATCTATATTAACAGTGTTACCAGCAAACTCGACTAATTACTTCGACACGATAGCGCTCTTCGGTCGTGTAATTTATTCAACAAATAGGCCGCAAATAGGCGATACCTTGTCTCGACTGATTAATTTTTACTTCTACTTATGTCTAAAAGGACCTAATCGTAAACGGTGTTTTTTTTCACAACAGAGTGTATGAAAAGGTTATTTAAGGTCGAGTAATTATCTGTCGAAACATTCATTCGGCGTTATATTTCAGTCAAGAACGGAAAAGCTTGGACAAATCTTGATTTTCCGTGCTTATGCAGTTTCTTTGTGAATAAACTTAACCCGAACGCCGAGCGCCTGGCGTTAAAACTCCGGCCGGAGTGAGCTCAAAAATAAAATTAAAGTCTAAGTTCAGAATCTTAGCGAATGAATTGGGCTCACAAGATCAAATAATTCCATGAAAATGAACCCCGGGCATATTTAATTAACCCGCCCTCCCTCCGATCTAAGTGCACAAGAATTCCCCGGTTAAACATTAGCTTTCGTCAGGAATTTAATTCGGTCGGAATGGAAAATATTTATTTACACTTTTTCGCATTAGTA
Organism: Archips crataeganus; assembly: GCA_947859365.1. Classification (NCBI taxonomy): domain Eukaryota; kingdom Metazoa; phylum Arthropoda; class Insecta; order Lepidoptera; family Tortricidae; genus Archips; species Archips crataeganus. The sequence goes on along the minus strand of OX402059.1, from coordinate 11,098,961 downwards.
TTCCTCCTCTCACACATGACGCAGTTGTTGCCGAAAGGGAAGGTAATTATTTTTATTGGATTTTATTTCGCTAGAGAAGTTTTAATTACTGCGGAGCGGGAGGTGCGTGTTGCCGGAGCCGCGCGCGCACCGCCTCGGACGCAAATTGTTAGCTGCGGTCGTAATATCCTTCTCATTTGGTCTCAGCCTTGTAAATTTGGTTGTTTTAGCTACATTATTACCGTTGCAATTAAATTCTTTTGTTTTATTATCCTGGCAATGTTCGTTATATGAGCATTGTCTTTATATCATACACCTACACGCTACGTCTTTGTTTAACGAATCGCTTAATCCAATTTAAATTACTCCGCCAAACAAACAAGGAGTTTCCATACGGGTCTGATAGGAGTAAAATGCGTGTGGAAACTAAAGAGGTCGAATCTGAGCTTATCAAACATTAAGCCCCTACGTGTACCTGGGCCCCACTAAATAAATAAGTCGAGCAAATGAAAAACATCCACGTCCCAGTCGGATCGAACGGTGAGAATTCGGAGGAGGCAATGATAAATATGCATGGCGCGTCTATGGCACATCCTGTGTGATTAGTGTAGGGGGAGCGGGCTCGCGATACGGATAGGTGAGTGATAGCAAGGGGGCACAGGAACTAAGAAACCCCCTAGCTAATAACGGAACGTGTCTCTCTCCATTGTATCGGCGACGTTTCTTGGATATTGCCAATATAGGGTGTTCACGTGTGCGTACACTTTTGTTTTTGTCATTTCTCTTGTCACACGCGACTAACTAGTGAGATAATGTGGGTTTATTGATATTATCCACCTTTTATTAGCTTTGGCTTAGCGTCCATTAGAAACAAAGCTGTCCGGTCCGTATGTGTTTGCCACGCTTTAACTATTGTATCGAAATTAATTTGCGAACAAACTGTGGGTCTAACTATAATCCCTAAAACTTTTACATACTCACTTTATTGGTGTTCTAGTAATATTTGATATGTTAGAGGAGCTAAGCTCCGCTGGGAAGTATCAGGTAGAAGAATAGCTCCCAGGGTAAAAGCAGAAAGGGGAGATGTCCCTCATAATGCGTATCTACGAGAAGATACATTCCCAGCCGAGCCGTAGCTTAAGACCCATAAAATTGGTACTGTTAGAGGTTTATAGCTTCGGCTTTCTGCAGTTAATAATTTTAATGTCTGACATACAGTGCCCTTACGGTCTAATAACACGGTTAATATTTTTTTACCTAGACGCTTTTTTAAGGACTGACTATAATTTATAATAAGAGCTTATAAATTAAATCAGCCAGACTTATGTTTCATGTAAGTCGAAAAGAATAACAAAATTTAATCAAGTTGAGTATTCAATCAACCTGAGTTTATATATGAAATGAAAAATTAACTGTGGATTCGCTTTTTATCTTTAGCTTACTCTGGCTTTACGCCGCTCCTTCTAGACAATAGGATAACACAAATAACAACGTACCCTTTTGAACAACATGTTTTCCCATTGACAGGGATTGTGAAATTAAACATAGTGATTCACCTCTAGTGGATTATTTATTGTTATTGCTTCCCGATTGCGCGGGAACCGTCGCCAAAATCGAATTAGGAGCTCGGCGCGGTCCTAAACAAATTTCAATTTTCAATTATGACCCTGTAGGAGTGGCAGTAGCATCACTGGTTCCCCGGAGGCTGCCGTAACTTATTGCACTGTATCGGCCCAAGCTGATGGCTCAATAACGTATTCAGAATAATTATTCACAGCACAGACAGCCGGCCCGATTGAATTTGCCCTCTGGAGATAAACAATAAGTTTGATTTATTCGATGAGTTGATCAGAGAGTTATTAAAATGGATATACTTTGCTTGATTACTGCTCATTGCACGATGCACATGTAGAATCGCAATTATACCTTTATATGAAAAGTGACCAGTAGGTACTCATTAAGTATTTTAATGTGCATTCAAATTGTCACAAGCTTTTATTTAACTTGTCGTGTGCCGTGTAACGTGTGGGTTAAATCTGAGAAGTCGTATTTAACCTAGTCTTTCAGTGGATTGACTTGAAATTTACTATTGATATGTAGATTAGATGTCAATCCAAGTACAAGTCATCAAAAACATGTTTTATTTGTATGATTGTACCAAATCCTTTAACATTATGTTTCCGTTTCTTTAAATTTGCTGAGTATTACTTGTATTTCGGTCCTTGAACAACATTGCCGCGTCACGCATCACATTGATTTGCCGGCAATAAAAGAATCGGTGCCGACCTTAGCCTCCCCATATACTTTTTCTGGTTCAGTGGGCATGAACTGCAATAGGATTCCGCGCGGTGGATAGTCCCGAATATTTCTTCCAAACCGCCGGTGTCACTATCTACCAAGGAGAAAAGGTGCGGAGATTTACCTGAAACCCTTACGAGGGCGATCGGTTAGCATTAAAATATTTATTTTTCAATAAACTTTTAGTGCGAGGGTGTAAAATGTCGCCGAGGAAACTACGGCCACTGATTTTCTTTTTACGGTCGAACGGACTTGATCCCAATAACTCACATTCATGGAATAATAAACTATAATGTTTATGTGGTTTGTTATGGATTCTTATAACGTTAAGAGATTTATTTGTTTTTTGATTCTCAAAGAGTTACAACTCGTAATGCATCTATATTGGCATCTATAAATTTAGGCCAGTAATATGGCAGAAACGAAACTCGTGACGTGTGCGATGCAAATTAATTAATATTATCGGTAGAACCTGCGCCAAAGATATAGTCTCCTTTATTATATCAAGAGATGAGAGACGCCTTAAAACTGTCGTAAACACAAATAAAACGGTTCTACGTACTCCCATATGAAACCGCCTACACAAACCAAACGACAACACGGACTCAATAGTTACATCCGAGTGCGTTCCATTGTAAACGCAAAGAAGCAATAAGGAAAAACTATAACAGGAATACTGCGATACCTTTGGCAATATGGCGGCAGTAAGACAAACAGGTATCAATATCAATATCGGGGATATCCATAGTCGACACCGGCGACGTCAATAAGTTGCGTGAAGCGCGACCAACTGCCGCGATTGAGGCACCGCGAAACTAGGGTTGACACGCCGTATGGAAATCAAACTTTAAAACTATAAAGTCCTAAGAGAAGACCACCCTCTCACAGAACACCGGCGTGAAGCAGCAGTACTTCTGCTGCATTTCGTACGGTCAGTGAGAGCACCGGGGGCCCAATACCTCTCCCCTTCCTCTATTTCCTTTCCTTTTTCCTCTCTCTTTTAGGGCTGACAACGCACTGGCATCGCGTAAAGCGCTGCGGGTGTCTATAGACAGTGGTGATCATTTAACATCAGGTGACCCACTAGTTCGTTTGTCTGGCCTCTCTAACATCTCTCCTTCTTCTATTCCCTTTCCTTTTTCCTCTCCATTTTAGGGCCGACAACGCACCTGGCATCGCGTAAAGCGCTGCGGGTGTCTATAGACAGACAGTGATGATTATTTAACATCAGGTGACCCACTAGTTCGTTTGTCTGGCCTCTCTAACATCTCTCCCTCTTCTATTCCCTTTCCTTTTTCCTCTCCATTTTAGGGCCGACAACGCACTTGGCATCGCGTAAAGCGCTGCGGGTGTCTATAGACAGACAGTGATGATCATTTAACATCAGGTGACCCACTAGTTCGTTTGTCTGGCCTATACCGAGTGGATTTCCACGAGGGACCTTCCCGAAAACAGGTGATAGTGTTGCTTTAACTGAACAACTTTCTCCAAGGAACATAGGTCGAAAAACGAAAAAAAAATTCAGACTCCCATACAAAATGTATTGGTTAGCTGACCGACTTACTATGGAAAGGCGACAAAAAAAATCGTTTTTTGACCTATGTTCCTTGGAGAAAGTTGTTCAGTTTAAGCAACACTATCACCTGTTTTCGGGAAGGTAACATAAAAAAAAATCGCGGTTAGAGTCATGTGGGGTAAGTGTACGCAATCCCATTCATTTCGGACTATGTGTGGGAGCCCGAAGCGCAACCCTGAAGCGGGCGCGTGCTGCACGCAGATTGTCGCCGATTACCGCACAGATTGGCATCGGTGCAGCGTCGGCTCACTTCGGTCGCAGCTAAATTGACAGATTATCGCCTTCCAAGCGATTAACTATAACGTACCTATGAATTGAGGTTTTAGCATCAGTGCATTAATGATTGAACCTACTTCAAATGGGTTACTTACTCCCATTTTTTTACATACTTTGGAATTTGTAAACCTAGTGGTTTGACCTATGAGCTCTCAAGCAGAGGGAGGGGAGGGTGGGTTCGAGTCCGGCAGAGTTCGAGTTTGAAATTTACATCGCGAGAAAACCTGTCCACACATACGAAGAAAATAAATGGTGTGCGTAAAGTTCTCAATAAGCAGTGGGCCCGCGTGGGCACTACAGCCCACGCCCTCTCGTTCACTGGAATAATGATGATGATGACATAGTTTTGAAAACTGGATATTCATCATCAATATTCGCGCTGCTACTTTCATATAGAGTGCAGTCAAACAATTCATTTGAGTTAATAATATGCGTTTGTTTGTTTCATTCCGACTGCTATTATATTGTTACCGGACTAAGCTAAAAATGGCGCCCGTTTGAATCGATAATAACTTTAAATAATACGCAATAAAGCTCAGCCTCTCGATATAGTGTTTCAAAAATTCCATTTCCCGATCCCGAGCACGGCCCATTAGCGGAGGAAGGGAAATCTGCAATCTCGGGAGATTGAAAATCAAACAATGCGAGCGCTTGTAACATAATACCATTCGTTATTAAGACGCGAATGTGGCATTAGAGGGAAATAAGGCAGAGGCGAAAGAACGCCTCGGCCGAGGGGAGTGCGACACAGAAAATGTTTATAGAGACCAGGGTAAGGGGGTAACGTCCGTAATAAAATTTTATATACCTTAATATTTCGGCGAACGATGAGTCGAGGCGTGTGTTAAATTATGTACCGAAGCTGAGATGCTGCGAAAGTTGCAAGTGCGCCTTCTTTTATGTTCGCAGTCTGCTGTCGTACCTACTATAGTGTGTATACTGAAAATTTTAATACACTGTTTTATATAATTGTAACACATTTGGTGTGTAAACGGCGCCCGTAAATTATTTCCAATAGGCGATCACCGTAGTGTTGCGCAAACAAACAACCCTTTAAGGCTCTCTCGCCTCGAGTACACATCATTCTGCCGTGTGATAATTTATGTAAATAAAATTCACATTACCCGTCTCTCATTCAAAGCCTCCTCGCTCCATGTTTTTCGAGAATGTGTAGTGTTGTGTTTTGTCTTTATTATCTCATCTTTCCTGTCACTATTTGCCTCTGTTGTCACGCCGTATTTCATAATTTTTCCTGCTCTCGGCGACGGATTCGCAAACATTTTATCACGCGCTAAAAGCTATTTGATATTTATGTACGTACGCTTCCCCAAATACAAATAGCGTTATTAAAACCCACTCTCGGATAAATTGGGAACTGAAACCTCTTTAGCTTTTGAAAGAAAACTCAAACCTTTTTTTTTGTTTGATAAGCTAAAGAGTATTGTCCCATCGAGCTCTAAGGAAAATGTATCTGCCACTCGGACTCTACCGTACTATTACCGACGCAAAACTAATAAAGACCCCGAAAGTTTTAAGAGCGCATTTGGTAAAAATACGGTGTCGCAAAACTTTTCTTTATTAGTTTCCCCTTTAATCCGAGCAGGCGTGTCGCAATGTCTTTATGGCGAATTTTCAATCTTGAGACTGGGTGGAAACCAATAAGAAATCAACTATTTGTTCCCTGATTCCCGTGCATCGGTTCGAGGGGAACTCACTTCTTTACGACTTCTTTTACGATTGGAGGTGCATTCAGAATTAGTCCGCGCTGCCGAGAAAGCCTTTCCGTGTCTGCGAAGATGAATGGAAAAAAGGATTACAATGACTTACAGGGTGGGTTTTTTCTTGAATGCCAATGATACCAAACTTTTATCGGTTAATCGAAATCCAGTTAAAAGGGGTAAAAAACACTATCCTAAGACAGCGGTCCCTTAGCACAATAAAATTATACGAACTATTGTTCTCTTTAAAAGAGTTTTTTTCTCTAAAACGTAACAAAACTTTGATTATTTGAACGGAAAGTATAGTCGTAATATCGGTCTCCGATACCCGGAGCCTCAGTCGGGCGAATAATGTAGCTCACTTTTAAATCGCTAAAGTTTTCCGTAAAAGAAGCAAGAATGTTTACGATATTGTTAGCTTTTTATCTGAGCATTTTTCCCTATTTCTTCTGTGAGACCAATATCCGTGAAGTATTTGCGTAATTCGAAATGCGGCGTCTCGTTAATTCCGTGTAAATATGTACAGCGAGGAGTTGTAAATTGCCGGCATGCATCTCCCAAACTGTAGTAGGTACAGTGAGTTCATAAAGTGAAGTTAATAAGCAGTAAAGGGCGGTATTCAGGTAATCTGTCAGAGTCGAGGAGGCTCGCTTTATGAAACACCTCGCGCCGCGTGCCATCCTATTAAACACTGCCAGATGTCTAACCGCCTAATTAATATCTACATTTATTTATTCTCACCTGTTAGCGAGAGTAATAAACATCGTATGTACTAAGTTCATACGATTATAAATTGACGCACTCTTTAGCACGAAACGTACTTTGAGCATTATATCATCACAACATTTTAAACTTATCTGTTGCTTGCAAGTAGTAAGTTAGACGTGAAAATTACATACTTAATCTAACTTTATTCATTATGGGACATACTAATAGGCTCGCCTACTTAAAACATTCCCGAATGTACCTAATAATTAGATTTGACACGAGGCATAACTTTTCATATGACACGTTATGGCAGATAATACTGTGCTATTTAAAAATTTCATCCCTAAAAGTGGTATGAGGCGAGGCGAGGACCCCGCGTTAATACTTTATTACGGTTCGTATGAGATTACTCGGTTTCCTTTTACGACAGTGGTTTAATCGCTTCTAAGTTTCATCGACTCGGCTGAATTACCCGCCGCCTCGAGAGCCAAGCTACTTTATGTTTTAACAACATTTTCTGTTACTTATTAGCTTTTTCTTTAAGGTCATAAAAGCTGATTAACCTCCACGACTTTACTTGTAAAAAACTTTTTTGTAATTTATTATCATGAATGGTTAAGCGGAGCTATTTACAACCGCAACAAAAGTTCAACATCAAATTTTCTTTGCGTAAACTTTTGGAAATACTTTATGTGTGGACATTTTAATTTTTCCAGAATACAAGCTGCGATTTGTCTTGAAACTTGTTTTATAAATTTATATTGCAAGCTATGTGCAAATAAAATTTATAGTATTTTAACATCTTATAAGTACATATGTTTATATTTAATTTATACTTACATACCGATTAAATAAAAATTACAAATGTACTAGTGTGCACAGATCCAAAAAAGAGTACAAAATAGATAGAACACAAACCTATACGTTTCATAAAATTTGAGGGCATTTTTAAGATTTGGATGCAAATAATCTGACATTAAGAAGAAAGTCGCATCCTTGATTTATTTTTACTCTGTATATTTCCTGAATTCCGCATTCACGTTAGCAAGGCATGGAAACGTGTGAAATTCTGAAATACCGTAATAATCCCAGTCGCCGTAATTATTTCACACGAAAAATACACGATATCTCACCCTGATTTCCTGGAGCAGAGGTTATGATAAAACCGTCGTCGGCTCCCGGTCTCGACAGTACATTATCTCGACACGTGTACCGATTAACTCGCTAACTCACTCGACTTGAGTTCGTATTCACTGCGATCGTGACTCAAATCTTATATCGTAAGGCTGCGTGCAGATTAACGGGCAGTGTAACGATGTCGACAACTTCCGACGTCTCGACAGGTTAAAGTTTGCCGGGTAGAAGGATATAATGGAATCGGACTGGAATTCTGCTGTTGCAACGTAAAGATTGATTATATGAGTTCGTCAATAAGCATCTTCATCAATAACATCAACAACAACATATCAGCCGGACGATATTCACTGCCTGAAGGTATAGGCATTCCAGAGGACCAACACGATGATTGTTTTTGTGCTACCCGGAAATAACCAAAGGCGTTTGAATTCACAAACGCTAAGCATACGGCTACAGTTATACTTTTCTATCTTATGTATGCTGCAGCGTGTAAATATGGTCTAAAGAGCTAATCTATTTCGGAAACTGACTTTTTTTCTTGGAGTTGTCAAACCTGCGTAATATTATAACTGTTATTAAAACTCAGTGCTGTGCCTTCGGCGTTTTGCACTCAAGTTTGACTGCACTAAATAGCTTCTGCAGAGCATTTAGCACTGGTGCTCCATCTGCTTTCAGAAGCTCAGTCTTAATACTGCCATTACCCGTGTATATTGTTTTTAGGTGTTTCAGAGCCATAATAATTTAATCTGAACAAGATCGTACAATGAAATTTCCTACATATAATACTCTTACACATGCTTACCTTATATAAGCTTAAGTGCTATAACGTTAAAGTGAAAGAAGTATTAAATATTTAAGTTCGACTAACCTGTTCATTCTGCTTCATTCCTTTAAGTCCCTTTAGCTCACCTTCAGTACCTAAAATCGGACACAAAACACTACATCGATAAATAATATTAACAGTTCTCACCCTATCCTCGCCCTTTATTACTTTCATAAAGTTTTAACCTTTCAAACCCGTATCATTCTCATACAAACGTTTTAAACTTGTCCTGTGGGACCAAACCGTACAGTATCCATGACAGCATATAAAATATTTAATTTACTCTCAGCTCGTGTTATTGTTAAAGACAGTGGCGATAAGAGAAACAGCAAGGCCGCGGGCGCGCTCCGAATTAATCCGAACCGAGGCAGGTACCGCGAGCTAATGGGCCAAGTTTTCATGTAAGCCAATTGTGTGCCGTTAATCTAATCGGTGCCGTGTAGAACGATATTTTCATATCGGGCCCATTACGTACGGTTACAATTGCCAAATGAAAAATACGCGGATTTCCTGTCGGCGGTAATCGCCGTGTAATCCATCACGGGAACGATGGCGCACGCTTTGCTTAGGAAACGCGCCGTTGCCGATGTCACGATATTTACGAGTATTGTGACTGATGTATGAACGCCTGTCGATGCCCTATTATCGCGTCGAGTGATTGACTCAGTATCAATTGAACTGTTTTCAAAAAATATGCCTGTGCTTTAAATTCACATAATTTCCTTGCAGTAGCATGGCGTCAAATTTACTTTACCTATACAATTTTTTTAACCTGATTTAAACTTCCATTACTTTGCTGTCGTATGCATTTTACGCATGCTTTTAGAAAAATCTAATACAAAACTTCAGTAGTCATTTAAATAGCAAAGTTAATTAATATGTATATACAGCTACTGATTCATCAATGTTGCTGTACAAGCAATACGTAGCGCACGAGTCCACAGAGACATGGCACGGTGGCCCGCATAGGATATTTGAAAACAGTGGGGTGCGCTCACAAATTATTGCTGTACCCACGAAATAGACCGTTGTTTGCTTAAACTATCCTTGACCAAAATAATTTGGCGCGATACGATCTTTGGAGCGTGCGCCGGTTTATTATAACTTTCTTCCTTCGAGCTCCAGCTGTGAGGGTCCACGTTACCTCCCCGTCACCCCCGCACCTGACCAGTGTTGCCTTGCTCATGCGATAAAACAATTACCCCAATGAAGTCGTGTTTACTCCGCGCACATTCACAGACCGAAAAATGGCGAAAGTTTTAACAGACTTACAAATCAGATTAACGAAGTCAAAGAATAAGCGAAAATTCTGCCTTAATTTGAAACAAAATCGCTTCGGTTGCTTTATTTGTTGTAAGCACGGCAGGCAATTTTTATTTGAGCAAATAACAGTGCGGACTCCATGTCGGTTAATTTCATTTCAGGTTTTTATTTGTATTGCTTAAATACAATGCGAAACTATACAAAAATACTATGTCTTAAGATATATGATAGATCAGGCTTTTTAATTCCGTTTTTTTTTCAATAGTTATCTTCTCGTTGCTAAGAAATGGTTAATATTTTTATAAATAAATTGAATTTGCTTAGAAGTTCGTGAACAAAGCGAGTGTCAGGTTGGGTGGTTCCGTTGTCGTGTTACAGCCTAAACGAGTCGCGTGTGGACTCGCCAGGATCAAGATAATGTTCACCCGAGTAATTATAGTTTTGCTTATTACTAGACCACTGCCTATTGGTTAACTTGCGGTTAAGTTAGCTGGATCCACTAAGAAAACTATGCGGTTGTGAAATAATTGTATAAATAGAAGTATTTTTCGCTATTTTATTAGCTAACTGGGTCGCAGAAAGTCTTTAAACACGAAAATAATCTTCTATTATATAAAAATCTCGTGACACGTTGTTTGTTATTGAACTCCTCCGAAACGGCTTGACCGATTTTTATGAAATTTTTTGTCTATATTTGGTAGGTCTAGGTCTGAGAATAGATCGTAGGCTATTTTTATACCCCTAGGTAATAGCAAAATAACGTTTGCGGGGTCAGCTAGTATACTATAATGGCAACTAAGTCGAAGCGCTACAAGTCTACACAAATTCACAACAATGCTACGAAGCTACGGCGTAGCGGGTCACGTAGCGCCCATGCAGCAATTATTCCGCAATCTATTCCAAAGGCAAATCACAAAAAACAATTCTTAGTTCATTGTCATCCCGTGGGAGATTGGATGATGAAAAATGCATCGTCACCGAATATGAATCTGACAGCCGCAGCAATGAAAGACAGCGGCAACCGCGCCGCTCAAATATGTATTCCGTGCCACGGCTCCAGAGCTCGAAAACCAGGGAAATATAAAATCGAGTACGCGTGTGTAGTGCAATGTGAAGTTGGATATTATCGACGTTTTATTTACATATTTCGTTTACTCTGCATGCAATATTTACATCTAATCGTCTATTTTGTTTCTTGTTAAACATTTTATCGAAACTTTCTAGTATGTGGAGATATTTATCATTAATTTGATTATTTGTGTATTGTATTTGTTTTCTTTAAACGCACAATTGAAGCGATTATTGAATTTATTTACTATTTTACAAACGTAAAATAAATAGGAAAGTTTCTTAACTGTCTTGTCTACACGATCAGACCAATCTAGCAGAGAGCAGAGAGTACGACTGCACCGACACAAATATTTGTATTCGGAACGCAACTATTTGCCTGAGGTCTGGATGCAAGTGATCCCTCGTTGTTTCGGTCCTTTTCACCCGCGTCTAAGGGGTTAAAGGGGAACAGTTCTCTTAAGAATGCTATGAATTTAATAGAACTACTGGATCCCAAGTAAGCCTTAGAATCTTTAATTATCCTGCCGCATGCTTTATATTGCACAACATATTATTTTCTTGCAGTCTGAACTTTAAATTAAATGTCTGCAGGCAGGAATTAAATAAATATTCAAGGGGGCTCCCATACAACAAACATGATTTTTTTGCTCGTTTTTTCTCGATATTGATAACGGCAACAGGTAGACACTTGAAATATTCACAGAATATTTAATTATATATTGACTTTAAAAATAAATCATTAAATTAAAATAAAAAATATTTAAGGGGGGCTGCCATACAACAAACGTGATTTTTATAGATAATTGTACGGAACCCTTCGTGCGCGAGTCCGACTCGCACTTGGCCGGTTTTTTTTTTACCTCTGTTACCCGTAGTCTACCCACCTAGTTCACCTAGGTGGACTATAGGAAATTATTTATACCATGATTCACCAGAAAGTCAATATGTAGCCTATATGTATATCGTTTAATTTATTTCTACCCTTGGAAATAAAGTATAGTTTTGCTACAGTATGTTGGGAATAGTAGATTGTTCAACAAGGGAGGAAAATAACCAATATCACACGAGGTTACTTGGCACCCGAGCACAGCGAGGGTGCCAATATTTCGAGGGTGATATTGGTGTTTTTCCCGAGTTAAACACTCTGCTTTTCATTTCGACTACGAGGAAAGTAAGAAAATATAAGTATAAATAAATAAAAATGTCTAAACTGGTCAATATGATCGTTGTAAAACATTTCAATGAAGTTTATTGTTAAGGAATAATTAATTTAACAAAATTTAGAAGGTTCAATATAATAATCAATGAAAACAGTAGATAAAGTAGGTATTTTAGTAAATTTATTTATAAAATATGTAAGTAACCAATTTGAACCAAGGAGTTAAGCTGTATAGAGATGGGCTTTGTGGACAATAACATTGTCGTTTACCGTGTTTTTTTCTTAACATTTTCTGGTTTAAGTCACTAAATAAGAAATTAATAATTTAATTTAATAATATTTCACTGGCATTATAAAATTTATAATATGACTAATTAAGAAAAAAAAACTCAATACTTAATTATTCCATGTATATGCCGTAATGCTTGGCTGAATGCGTATGTGTTCCATTGACAGCCAATGCCTTTATTTTTTTTTAATTCATTTCTACCCTTCGGAAGAAAATAATAGTTATCCTCCCGTATGTCAGATATGATTTGCCTCACTTTCCGAGTATGAGAGATGAAATAATGATTTGCTACACTTTCCGAGAATGACAGGTGAGAATATTTTTATTTAATACCTATCCCATTACAATAACAACATCAAAGTAACGTTATCATCCCATTCTCGCACTTTGTCACGTAAACAACATTCAACATAACGTATTGATGCCTCTAATGGAAGTCGACAAACTAATAACGCCGCCATATAATATAACGAGGGCATAAAAGACAATGCATTTTGTATGACTCAATCTCACTCTCTAATACAGTAATGTGAACTGAGTTCATCGTCTGAACGTTTTTATTAAGTCTACTGCTTGAGATCAATGCAATTTCCACATTATTAAGATACGTGATCCTTTGCAAGCTTTCATTGCGTTCATTTGTTTGCAATATTGCAATTTACAATGTAGATCTAATTCTTTTACGAATCATTAGTACTTCAGATATAAATTAAAGAAATTGTTTTTTAAAATAATGTTTTATTTTAAGATGCACCAGCATCCGCTTATAGAATTCCTAAAAATCTTCTTTACACTGAATCTGAAACTTTTCACTTCGTAGGTATCTGGTCAATAAACCTTGAAGCACGACGGTCCTCAAACCAAGTTTACAATCAAAGTCTCCTGACGTCTTGTGCTCTAGCTTACGTACAAACAGTTGGTACCTACACGTCGTCAGTCGTATGCAAATGCAACAACAAGCTAGCAGCCTGAGTCCGTCCCCACGGCGCGTCTGCGAGCAATACTGATTTCTGCATCCACACCTGACTAGTCCCCGCAGCCAATGTCGCATTACCTATTCAAACTCCATTTTGAGCAACATTGTTGTTGGATGCTTGTCAGTATTAATTTATGGATATCGTGTCAAATTTTAGGATATTGGCTGTCAGATACATTAAAGCGATGTGCACAAAAATATTCAAACATGCTCATAGTAAAGTTGTGTTCACAAACATGAATCTGAATGGGATTGTGTGTAAAAAATGTTTTATTCTTATTTTCAACTATCCCTTAGCCTTCGGGTATTTAATATAGTCGAATTATATTTACTAGAGTTTGTTTTTTAATTGACTTCACCATTCATGGAATCAAAGTGAATACTTTTATATATAGGTAGTTTTTCTCACGTGTTACCGAAATACCTCTACATATGTACAAGGTCTATTGTATTTTTTTACCAATAATTGTTTATTATATCGGACAGAAATTTTACATTACTACAAAGAAAATGCATTATAACGAATAAAAATTGGACACAGAATAAGACCCAGACCGCCTTTAATCTGATTTCACCCTCGAAAAATGCTACCGGAAGCCGGAATAACATCGTCTTCTCACAGAGAAGAAAAGAACCCAAGGGATATCTGAAGTGGAAAACTAGTGAATTTATAAAGAGCACATATACTACTGCGTCTCGTCAAGGCACGGTCGAAACTTGCATGGCTGAACAGGCGACGGCATCGTGAAAAATGTATTCTATCAGGCGGCAGTAGCGAGAGCGCAAATAGGTGAACAGTTTAAAAAGTCTGGCGAAGACGAACTGGTCGCGAGGCGAGTGCTCGATTGCAAATTGACTATAAGTTAAAATGTTTGGTGCAGTAGTCTGAGTTTACTTATTTACGTGAAAACGCAGATCCTTAAACTACTTAGCAATGTTTTGTCACCATAACTCTCGTCTGCAAATTAAATTTATCAGTGAATTGAACAAAATTCAATATTTACGGTAACTGTACTAAGTGTTACTGTCTAGTACGGTCGGCCAAGAAAGTGGTTTACCAGTTTTGACAAAAGTTTCTGTGAGATCTAAATATCGGTAAGGTTGACTTTTCTAACTGAGTGAAGTCTTTAATGTCATAATATTATTGCAAAGGAAAATCGACCTCGTTGTATTATAACGTGCAAATGAACTTCAACCGTAGGGTGGCAGACGATATTTTTGGCGGATGGTACCTACATTATACAATTCTTGCGTTGAACGACTTTGTTTTTAAAATAATTTTTTCAGTAAAAGAATATAAACGTGAGCTAATAATACTAAATGCTTATTAATGTATGCCTATACAACGTGGTTAACAACACCGTATGTTATACGTAGTCAGTTGAAAAGTCAGCACTTGCTGTAAATAAATCACCTTTATATTCTCCTCGAAACTTGTACCTATGCCAGTTAGACTGGCTGTCAATTAGGTGATCGCTCGAGATTCGGGTCTATTTCAAGTATCGAGTTTATCAGAGGGTTTGGATAACTTATAAAATAGTTTTAAGTCTTAGTTCTAGTAAGCAACTAATAAACTATTCGTTTCAAAGGCCCGACATTAACATGAGTCGTGTTGCCTATCGAACTAGAGAACAAACATTCGATTTTCTATACGTGACCGACCTTCAGGCTTCGGGGTACAAACTGAATGACCCCGAAACGTGACCTGTCTTAACATTTTAGGGATATAAATATTATTGGCACATCTGGTGTCTGTGCCAAAATATACAGGCTCAGATTTTTAAAGACTTAGTTTAGTCAGGCCCGTTTATTTTTCCTAGATAACCTCCTTGCTGATTAAGTTTTAATACTGGCCACTAGCAAAATTTATTCATAATTTTTACTAGTAGGTACTTGACTGTCAATTGTTTATTTTTCAACCAGCTTCGGTTTCGCTCATTTACTTATTTTAATGGAATTGTTTAAATGAAAACAAAAGCATATAACAAAATTTAATTAAGTTCATTGGGTAAAATTCAGAATACATATCAACAATCAAGCTTATTCACTGTACGAGTACAAATTAATTAAATATACATTTCTGTTCGTTTACAGACCATGTCCGAGAATTTACGTGCGGCACTCTCTACTACAGGACATTCTTCATGGACTCAAAGAGGGATACCCTCTACGTTGGCGCTATGTAAGTATTTATTACTATCTTAGATAAAAAAAAATTAACATTCGACGCAGCATTAGCGTCAAAAATAGACCTCGACTCAATGGAGATCGATGTGAAGTGCCAGAAAGTCGAACCACTTCTGGGTTTCATACCTTACAAGCACTTAAATTAGGTAGGTACATTATACACGATGCTTTTTAATTGGTGACCCAGTTCTTTTAAATCAGTTTTCGATAGCGGTCACGTTTAAAAGTCGCAATAAATAGACGCCTACAAAAACTGTTTAGTCCGTCAGTTAGAATTTTAATAGTTATTTGTGCAACAAGAGAGCAAAGTTAGTCTTTACTGCGAGTGTTGATTTTGAATCACGAGTCAGCGAAGGATTCTATAGTTGAATCACGAGCGTCAGCGAGTCCTCCTCCTGAATCCTGAATCCTGAGTGCGCGAGTGATTCAAATACACGAGATGCAAAAAAACTTTGGTCTCGTGTGACACATACAATTTTTCACCTCAGCAGCGAGAACATAAATAATTATTAAAGGTATAAGTATGAACGTCGTCTTTTTGTCTTTGTTGTAGTTTTCAATATTGAATAAATACTCCATATTGTATATAACAATTCAGTCTCCGAAAAAGTGTTTGCATTGCTTAAACATATCATAAGCTTTTAAATATTTTTCGCGAGACTTTTCAAGTAAGAAACTTAACTCTGCATTTTGTATTACTGCCTTAATTCGTCTGGTGTTTAATTGTTGACTTCGTCACTGGACATCATATCATATTCAAAAATTTATTAACTAAGTTCTTGTTAATATTCTTATAATTTCCAAATTGCCTTTGATCGTGTACCAAACTCTTAGATATCGAGCTCTGTAGCTGGGTGAATTTTCAAAGCGACTTTTTTGGACGTCCCAAGTCAATTAAAAAAAAACCACACAAAAAATGATTACCACACAATTTTATATACATTGTACACAATACAATACAATGAGTTTTAACATTACAAACATTGTTGACTTCAATTAAGACTGCATAAAAAATATCCAAAACTTAGAAACTGCAGTAAGTCTGTGAGGCCTGTCCCACACGCGGTTTTGTTGAATCAATTGAGCATAACTTTGTGTCTAGGAGCCATTTTTCGACTAAATATATATCAAAATGAAGCTAATTACATAACGCATTCGATTCTAACTTTTTTATACTAAATACAATTTAAGTATGAAGTATCTTTTTCTATTTATTTTTTTATTTTCTTCAACTTCATTTTTTTTTTTATTACTTTTACGGTCATCCCGTGAAACCATATATTTCAAACTAAATACAAACTGAAATATAGATGCACAGAAAAAACCCCAGAAAAAAGACCAATGCTGGGAATCGAACCCAGGTCCTCAGCGTTCCGTGCTGCGTGCTTACCCCTACACCATCACTGGTCTAGAAGTTAGTTAGAAGTTTGAAACTAAATACAATGTTATTTAAAAATAGGTTGGCCATTTTGTGTTTGTCCCACTTCTAGCTACCAATATTACCTTGCGCAAAATACCTGCTAATATCTCATTGGTGAAGGATCATATCGCCATGTTCACATTTTTGTGGAAGAGTATGTTAGTTGTGCTCCAGTTTTCACGCGGAGAGGACGTCCTACTACTGAGTTTTGTGTGCCTACCAAGGTGATTCATCGCGCGATGTATTTTGGTTCGCTTAAAAGTAATTTCCGTGGATTTCTCTTATGCGATATATAGGGGTTTTAATTAAATGGTTATATTTTTATTTACTAGGTTACTTAGTCCTAATTTCACAGTAAAGAGCTTATATTAATCATGTATAGAGTTTAGCAGTAATCCCAAAAATACCTAATTGTCGTAATCCTCGGTGGCGTAATTTCGCTGGCATTTTTGTCCAGCGAAATTACAGATATGGCAGCGAAATTACTAACTATATTCACTACATAGCTAAAATACCATAAACATGACTTATCTCGCAAAACACACGAGTACACCTCGACGTTTCGACCACATTACAGTGGCCGTGGTCACGAGTAGGCCTCTAGTCTATCTACTCGTGACCACAACCACTTTAATGTAATCGAAACGTCGAGGTAAATATTATTCGTGTGTTTTGCGTGATAAGTCTTGTTTGTAGTATTTTAGCTATGAGTGAAAATCACGAAAGTTTAAAACAGTATATATTCACTACGATTGAATCTGACGGTAGTTTCATGTTAAAAAATAGGCACTAATAACTAGATGTTACCCGCTGCGTCGTTTGCATAATGTACCTATACTTATATAGTTACAGATAGACATCCTCATTACCTATTAGCACAAAATCATGCTATTAATGAGCGATTGCTACCTGAAATGACCATACCTAATTTAAGAACATGCTTAAAACGAACATGCGTTTCTCAAGCCAATGTTTCTCAGCTAAATAGCATGCTCGTTTTAAGGATGATTTATACTAGCATGTCTATCTGTATCTTAAACATTTTAAGGAAGCAATTAAACCTGCAAGCATACTAGCAAGTAAGCAAACAATCAGCATGCAAGCAAGCATACTAGCAACGATGTTGATTATGATATTTTATATTAATCATGACACATTCGAAATGAGTCTTTAGAATTTTCTACTAGTTTATTTTTATTTGTGAAGGCAAATACATGCTTTTATATAATATTTGTTACGTTTTTACAACGTACCTATTGTTCCTAAGAAAAACTTTAAAAAATAGTTTAAAACTTTAATTTATTGTTTTATTAATCTAACTATACACGAATATGTACACCTACATGAATTTAATTAAAGTTACATACATAAATCATAATGGTTTATAATTTTGAACTTATTTCCTATGACATTAATAAAGACGTAATTTCGCTGTCACTATCGTAATTTCGGTGGTGCTTTTTTTTTCAATGTTGAATAACTACTAAATTATTGACTTTAAATTGGGGCCTTTTGTAGCATTGAAATCCTAATCCAAAGGAGTATCTCAACGAGTGATCAATTTCACCAAAAGTTAAAAAAAAAACTGCCCAGCGAAATTACGTAAAAAAAATATTTCAAAAATTCACCCAGCTAGCAAAACTGAAGAAAACAATTAGAATTTGAATCCCGCTATTTTTTAAAGTTGCGTTCCGATACTGCACCCGCTGTATTTATCACGATGTTCAGATTGTAAAAATTATTAAATAATAATTATATAAATACATGTTAAGCGTTGCATTTTTTCTACAACATTTTTACTATGTATTTGATTATATAAAAATATAATCCAAGTATTAAAACGTACATTAATTCAATTTAAAACTTTAACAGACGAATTACAATTTTAAGGTTAAGAACTTATTATGAGTATCCGAACGTTCAATCGTTCGTTTATTTTTTAGGCCTACTAGGTATAGAATTTGAAATCGAACTTCGAATCTATTTGATCTTATCTCTCGCTCTTTTCGTATCGAAATGAAAGTGACAGATCAAACTCAAGTCCAAATCTTTCGAATTCAGTGAGTAGACCGACCATTGTCCTTGACATTTAAAAAAAAAAATTAAAAAGCTACTTTGTCTCACGCAGTGAGCAAAATCGGATTTTGCTCACTGTTTTTTTAGTAGCAAAACCTGCTTGTTTGAGGTGCTGAGGTGAAAAAAATATTGTACACGTATTTTTTCTTTTGTTTGACAAACAAAAAATGACGAGGATAAAGTGCTTAGAAGTTTCGAGTAAAGTCACTATATGGTACAATTTTTACCTAAGAGTGTCGTCACAAGCCCCCACTCAGGAAGTTTGATGATCTATGCCTTTGTCGATTTTTAATAATTTGATAAACAAAAAATACGTGTCCCATATTTTTCCATTATCTAAAACTGACGGACTAAATAGAATGACATATTTATAATTATAACCCAGTCGTCATCCCTATTACGTGAAACAAAATGTCTATGTCTACACGACTACGGCAAAGCCAAAAGGAAGTGTAATGATTTTAACAGTCTAAGAGTATGTTTGTTTTAAATAAGGATTAGGTATTTGGAAAATATTTTTCTGATTAAAATAATAGTCACCCTAACATGGTTTAGTCTATGAGCCTAAAATCTCATTGATAAGCCAGTTTCAAACAAACGTTGACGTGAGACTTGTCAAATCTCTCGCCAAAGTGATGACACTTAAGAAAACTACCTAACTTCAACAGATGTAGGATGCCCATCCACTAGGTGGATAGAATAAGTTTTAACAATAACGTTTTTATTTTAATTATACAGAGACTTGATTGCTTGAGATCTCATCTATTAAATTCCATTTCGGCCAGGGATTAATATTTTTCAACTCCTGATCACCGATTCAAAATCACCGTGTATTTGGATATTTTGTGTTAGTAAAACCTAAATGGTTTATGTTGTTTAATAATTCATTAGGACGAGTATGGCTGAGTACATAATACATTTCAGATAAAATTTAATTTAAAACCTGTTTATTCAGCTAATCATGGGTATAACGTTAACGTTAACGTTAACGTTTTTGAACTGTGATATCAACATTTAAATTTCTGTATTTCAAACCAGGTTGATCCATAATAATATTAGTTACACAAGAGACTTATTAGCTACCTATATGTTAGTAAAATTTAATCACGGTTCGCGGAGGTTATTGAACAATACCAGTTATTAATCGTTCGCTGCTCATCGGGTTCATGATACCACGGGGACTGAAGAGCTGGCAGCTTCCTCGCACAACGTATCAGCATCTTAATCCTTGCTGCGGGGGAAAACTTTTGTATTTTTTCTGTAGTTGTTAAGTTTTTAGTTACTCTTAATTTATTTTCAATTAAAAATTTAATTCAGTTTCAGTTTTTGTATAATTTTAATTAATTCCATTTCAATTTGTGTTTTGTAAAACAAAGTCGTGTTAGTAAGCTTTACCTGACTAATTAATAATTAATTATTAACATTAGGTACAGTAGGTATATTATGAGTATGTGCTATGTATACTGTGATTACCTTTAATGCGTGATTACTTTTTGTGGCCCACTCGACATTAGCAACCACCTGCAAATAGGTATGTGAAGTTCATTACAGGTATTCAGCACAGAATTAATGATAAGTCGAATAGAAATGGCACTCGAGCTTAAAATACTAACGCACGTGTGGCTAAAAAGCCATATTTTTTTCCCCAGCTGAGTCTGTAACGGAAATAATTTTCTGTCTCTGCAGTAACCTATCCATAAATAGGCTACTGCAGAGATAGAGATTAAAAAGAATCACACTTTATTGATGAATACCTACCGTAATCTACTGAAACATATTAAAACACAAAAAAGCGTGTGCTCATTGACAGTGGTAGAGGCGAAAAAATGGCGGCATCGATTGCGGAAGGAAACACATACGATAACATTTCTACGGCTCTTATTTATTTCTGTGGTATCCGCCATCTATCATTTCAGCCGAAAGACGTCCACTGTTGAACATTTTCTTCCCCCAAGGTTTGCCAAACACATGGGCCCTGCGCCATTCGCATCCAACCCACGGTCACGGTCTATATTCCGTAGCAAATTAAATCTAATTACTTTAACAAGATGAAGCACATTTAGATCAGAATAACTTCGTATTTTTTTAAATATTATTGATGAAAACAAAATAGAACATATCGAGGGGTGCATGGTCAAACCTCGCAAGTCGAAATAATTGACTGTTGAAAAAACTGGCCAAGTGCGAGTCGGACTCGCGCACGAAGGGTTCCGTGCCATTATCTATAAAAAATTGCGGTTTACGATTTATGACGTATTACAAACTACTTACTAGATCTCGTTCAAACCAGTTTTCGGTGGAAGTTTACATGGTAATGTACATTATTATTATTGGGCCGTTGTTTTGGATAAGCAGCGAAATGTAATGTAATGTAATGTTATATTGTATTAAACTAACTCCAATAATCTTTAAGACTAAATTAAGATTTGAAGTTAAGATTTGTAATTTTTTTTTATATTATTTCAAATAAACAGTTTAAAATTTAAATTTAAATTTAAATTTTTATATCATTTATATTTTTTTAGTTTTATCACTCTCTTATTTTAGAAGTTACAGGGGGGGACACACATTTTACCACTTTGGAAGTGTCTCTCGCGCAAACTATTCAGTTTAGAAAAAAATTATATTAGAAACCTCAATATTGAGGTTTCTAATATAATACCCCATTCATATTATGGGTTTGATGAAAAAAAATATTTGAATTTCAGTTCTAAGTATGGGGAACCCCCAAAATTTACTGTCTTTTTTTCTATTTTTGTGTGAAAATCTTACTGCGGTTCACAGAATACATCTACTTACCAAGTTTCAACAGCATAGTTCTTATAGTTTCGGAAAAAAGTGGCTGTGACATACGGACGGACAGACAGACAGACAGACAGACATGACGAATCCATAAGGGTTCCGTTTTTTGCCATTTGGCTACGGAACCTTAAAAAGAGCATTAAGTATGTAAAACATCTAAATTAGAAATTTCTAAAAAAATTTAGATAGACTTTTCTGGTTTGATCACGCGTCTTACGATATTTTGTACCTTCTTCTTCTTAAATTTAAGAGCTATGCATGCTCTTGTCGGTGGAGTAACCGCCACTCCGCGCGGTCTTCGGCAGCCGTTTGACTTCCTGATACGACACGACACCCACTTTCTCCTTCACCTGGTTAAAATAGGTCAATCTTGGCCTTCTTCTGCCTCGTCTTCCTTCTATTTTTCCTTCCAGCAGGTTTAAAAACAAATCGTCGTGTCGTATCAAGTGTCCCATCATATGCCCCCTTCTACAATTTATGGTCTCCAGTAATGTTCTTTTTTCCTTGACCATGGTAAGAACCTCTTCGTTGGTTTTCTTTTCCTTCCAGCTAATTCTTTCCATCCTCCTCCAGCACCACATCTCAAAGGCTTCTAGCCTTTCTCTGTCCCGTTGGGTCATGGTCCATGTCTCACTTCCATACAATGCAATGCTCGAGATGTACACTTTTATAAGGCGTTTGTACCTATAGTTACAATTAGTCGCTTACATCAAAACCAATCAAATCAAAACACATATCTTTACACGAACAAATTTAAACTTGTTAGCTGTGTTTGGCCAGGTTAACGAGACCTCTGACATTTATAAATACCTTATTCCACTGCCTACTACAAACAAACGACGCTGAAATTGGGAAGGTCTGATTACATTGGTAATTCAATAATAACAGTTGATGTAGGTCAATCGTGTGTGTCACGAAGGTAATAAAGGCACCGCTTTTCTACTGTAAAACGATCTTCTTTAAACGTTTCATTATAGTTTGTAACAACCCCTGCAGGGCCCTTGCGGCTGCTTTATTTAAGTCATAACTGCCGTTTACATTTTTAAAAAGGTAACCGTGTTAAACTTTCAAGTTCGGCCGTGCTTAGTGTTTGGTCATACACAGAGAATGAACTTTTCTTAATTAGGTATGTTCACTTACTCTGTGTGAAAATATAAGAGGTGGCTAAAAGAAAAAACTTATTTTAAAATTACCACAAAGCTTTAATTTAAATAGAAAAGAGTCACTTTGAGTCCAATGTAATTGTCATTTAAAGAATTAATAATAATTCTAAGACACATTATTGTTTAATGAAAAATGCCGGCTTGTTGCCTAGTGGTTTGACCTATAGCCTCTAAATCAGAGGGTCATCCGGCTTGTACCTCTTAGTTTTTCGAAATTTATGTGAAAAATTACATTTGGAATTGGCCGTGAGTTTGTCGCTGAAGGAGAACATCGTGAGGAATCCTACACAGCAATCCAATTCAATATTGCGTATGTGAAGTTCCCTGCACTAGGCCCGCGTGATTACTACAGGCCAAGCCCTCTCATTTTGAGGGGAGGCCTGTGCTGTGTCCAGCAGTGGGATGTATATAGGTCAGAGATAATGATGATGTGATGACATATACAATGTAGATTTCCGTGTATTCAGTAGTTATCGCTTAATAAAACATACTTAAACGAAATGTTTGCGATCGTAGCAGCGACTAGCTACGCCGCCTACGCCGTAGCGGTTCGTAGGCAATTAACAATAATGCTTTGATTACTTGAAAACGTAATAGTCCTACTAATTGTTATATTACTACAATTGCTTTTAATATGATTTAATAATTACCACTATTAATAATTGCGTGTTCTTCCAGGGACCGCCTATACCGGCTCAACATGAACAACATCAGTGCGACCCATTGCGAAGTAAGTATCTTTATAGCTTGATATATAAATCAAGAACCGCTTAAAAGTCAAACTGTTACTTCAGTAAGATTGCATATTAAACAGTCGCTATGGAAATGAAAATGGAAATAGCTCTAACTTCACTATTAACTACGCCAATGAGAACTTCTAGAATATTTTAGTGAAAAATAGGTCTGGATTACCTTAGCCTGAATATCTAATAGACTTGTCAAAAGTTTATTTTTGAAGCGTTATTTTTCAAAAACTTCATGCTTGATAAAATTACTTATTTTCATAACTTTGATTAATTACTTGTCAGATTTAACTTTTTGAGCCCCTTAACATTTATAATGTTACCAAAGTGGTCAATATGATTTAGATTCTAAATTTTAGAATATTATAAATCACTTGTAAGTTATTAATTTGTTCTAAATGGATGTACTTTGTTCACAGAGAGATTCAATAAACCTGGAACCAAGCAACGTGGCCCAATGCGTCTCTAAAGGGAAGTCAGAGGTAATATATAGCACTACTATTTAGTTAAACTTAACCTAACTAGCACACATATAACAATGTAATCATAAGTCGGGTGCGGCGGCGAGCACTATTTCCATCAGGGGTTAATCCCGTTTTTAACAGTGAGCGGCGCGGGCATATTTCACGGCGGGAAGCTTAGAGGCGCGCTGCCCTGCTATATTAAGGCCGTTAATTTTGATTTACAATCGTGGCGTAAAAGCAATATTTGTTTTATTTCCCGGCGGTTAAACCGCGTCTGGAACTGGAGGATCGAGCGATTATTGCGAGTTGCTTCGCTACACGATCGACTAATTCGATAATGCCCACTGTGCGAGCGATTCCAATGGTTGAGTGCGCAGCTGTATTTTCGTGAGCTCGTTCTATTTTTTCCCGCGTTTTTTCGGATAATCGCGTTAGGTATTCGATTGTTTGTGACATTTTTGTTTCGAGTTACAAAGCTTTTAAACGAGAGGAGACGGTTAAGAAAGATATTCTCGTGGCGATTTTTATCTCATCTGCTTAAAGGATACCTACCTTTTTTTGTGTAAAAATATTTTTCAGTGTAGATTTTATTCACATTAAATAAAATTGAAGCTGTGTCAAGCGACATGACTATTTATATATCGCGGTACCTACTCTAAAACACGATAATACAGAGGTATAGAGTTGTACATTTATTTGCCCTGGTTACCTCCCTCGTCGCAGTTATATCTAATAAGAAAGTCATAAAGCTCGCAACCAGAAATGGAATGTCTCATGCGAAATGTACATAAAGTCTCAAAGTAAGCAGTAAAACCCCTGTGCGGGTTCTAAATGATACCCTCGCAGAAAGCAAAAAGTGCCACAAGCAAATTCACAAGTTTACTGCGACAACTGAATGCCCGTGTTATAGAAACATACACCCGCCCAAATAAAAGGTCAAACTTTTACAATAGGCCGAGAAGAAAAGCTATAGACCACATGCTACCCATTCCAACTCTTCTTATGGCAAAAAAAGTAAATTTGTTTTATTAGTATCAAAAAAGGCCATAAAAAAGAAATATCCCCGAGTCTATCACCTCGATCGTGGAACGAACGGCCACTCGTGAAGGCTATAATCAAAGTTTCTCGGTGTCGGCGAGTTTTCCTTTCTCTAAACACGATGTTGTAACACGGAAAAGGCTGGAAAAATGCCGTCGGCAAAATTCCGTGAGGCTGCCGGCCGCCGCTCGCCTTGTTGTTTTAACTTCACTCTTCTTTGTGACGCTTTTGAGGAAAATTCACTAGCTAGGTAAATCAGAGAACTTGTGATTTTCGTATAAAGTATTCATGCCGCGGAATCTCGGCACACTACGTTTTTTACGACGCAAACAGCCGCATTTTTTTATGTTACGCAGTTTCCCGCCATTGACGCCGTCCCGTCACCGTTATATGCAAATGTATTCGCTTGTCTTTGTCAATTACACTCACCACGTGTCATAACAAGGGGCTCTTGATCCTGAATAAAGGAATCAATTAATTTTGCTGATTAGTTAGTTATCGTTTCAGTTTAACGACTAAAGCAAGGCATTTTAACTAAGTATGGGTAGGTACACTTGATCTAATCTGAAACAACCAAAATAACAGCCAAGAGGCAATAACAATAGTTAACAATACAAGTATCATTTAGTGATTGTAATTTTAAATGGCAGTTAAAACGCGTACAAAATACATTGATGTTATTATAGACATAACCACATTGGAAATGCAAATCAAAGTTTGGTAAACTCCCGACAAAAGCCATTATGGAGAAATAATACCCTGTTGGATTGCGCTATTCGATTTTTCCTAAGTAAAAATCTTATGGCGGAAAAAAGGCGAGAAAAGCAGGCCGTAAATCTACTTACGTACGAAGTGGCGAATAATTAACGAAATGGACCAATCGAAGGCATTAGTTCGGAGTGAAGTTATGCGAGCGCTCCCGGCTAAGTGCCGTTAAAAGAAACTTAGACGTGGGCCTAATTGTTCTCCTGCTTAATTCTGATTGTTTCCAAGCGCAAAACAGTTCTGTTCACGTCAGTACAACGACTCGACGTTCCAAGTATATTAATCCGATAATTACTTGAAAACAATCTTTCTGAACTTGCTCCACCAATTGTACCGTACAAAGGAAAGTGTGGCGCGAACTTTTTACGTGGAAATGAAGCTCTACTACGATTGTTGGTTAATCTACACATTTTACTAACGAAACGTATTTATTTAGCTCTTGAAGAAATTAAATATCCATTTACTAGATTATAAGCAATATACCCACACTAATAAATTTGTTTTAGAATGGTTACTGATTTATCTACCATAAAACAAATAAAAATAAATTCAAAAGAACGCAGATTAGATTCGTTTTCAATTATGTTTGAGGTTATAACAGAATATTGAAATTGGTAAAGAAATTTCGACGAACGATCAAATTTATCAACAGCACACGATGCGACAGAAAAATCCAATATTTCATCAATAAACGGACTTCAAAAGGAGTTAAAATGGGGTTTTATAGGTATTTGTATCCACATAGTCCTTGTCAGAATATCAGAGAGCGCTATGCTCGCGTCGTGACGTGAGGAAAATTAGTTTCAATCCGAGGACCGACCGCCGACCGCACCAATCTAGCCTTTAATAAACACGCTGCGTTTCACTTGGAAATTCGAAAAATTAAATGTTTATATTGAACACTCTACTGCTTTCGCCTCTCCTCACGTGTGCGCTTAGCAGGTATTTTATGCCGGTTGTGTTAAGATTCATATAATTATTACTAGCGACCCGCCCCGGCTTCGCACGGGTGCAATTATGCATGTATTATACATACACCTTCCTCTTAAATCACTCTACCTATTAAAAAAAACCTCATCAAAATCCGTTGCGTAGTTTTGAAGATCTAAGCATACATAGGCACACACAGACGGGAAGCGACTTTGTTTTATACTATGTAGTGATTAGCACTGAGATTCGAGAACTCTTCGCTATGCGCCTGTCCGTCCGTCAAGATAATTTTCGCAGGACAGGTAGAAGTATCCGGTTGAAATTAACATCTACTAGGGGCGTTCAATAAAAAGTGAGAATGAGTATGTTATAAACAACTTTTACTAAATGTAATTTTATTTTTCGACATAGTCACTTTTTAGCATAATACACTTATTAAATCTTTTTTCTAAACTTAAAATTTCATTTTTAAAAAGGGTCTCATCTTGAGTACTTAAAAAATCTTGTACTGGAGCGACTAACGCGTCGTCGTCTTCAAATTTCTGGCCTCTCGGGTATTGTTTCAATCTCGGAAATAGGTAGAAATCACTGGGAGCGAGATCTGGTGAATACAGACGATGCTTAAGGATATTGAACCCAGCATCACTAATTGCAGCCATTGCAACGATGGACTTGTGTGCCGGGGCATTGTCCTGGTGGAACAGCACAACTTTCGAAAGTTTACCTCGCCGTTTTTCGCGGATCTCATTGCGCAATGTTGCTATTTGTTTGGCGTATAAAGTGCCCGTAATAGTGGCTCCATGTTTGAGATACTCAATCATTAATACCCCTTTACCATCCCAAAAAACAGAGCCCATGACCTTACCGGCAGATAGGCCCACCTTGAATTTCTTCGGAGTTGGAGATGATGGCCTTTTCCATGTCATAGACTGCAGTTTCGTTTCAGGGTCATAATGATGGAGCCATGTTTCGTCCATTGTTATAAATCGCGCCAAAAAAAGTTCCCGGTCTTGCTGTATCAGGTCCAAAGCTTCTTGACAAATCTCTAGTCTAGTTTGTTTTTGCGTGTCAGTAAGCATTCTTGGTACCCAACGCGCAGATACCTTTTTCATACCCAAGCGTTCATGTAAAATATTATGCACGCTCCCCGTTGAAATCTTTACATTTTCAGCAATAAAACGAACCGTAACACGACGATCCGCCAAAACTGAGTTTTCAACTTTTTTCACAATTTCTTCAGTTATTGCAGTAGTAGGGCGTCCGGAGCGGGGGTCGTCCATGGTCGATGTTCTTCCATGTCTAAATTCGGCGCACCAACGTGCGACTGTCAAATACGGAGGAACATTAGACCCTAAAGTGTCCCGCAAATCTAAATTGACTTGGTCCGTAGAAAAATTTTTCAAACACAAGTATTTGATAACGGCGCGCAGTTAAATTTTCTCCATTTTCGCTAACGTACTCAATAGCATTGCAAAGAAATTACCGTATTTTTTTTTAAACAAAAGACAGTTAGTTTTTTTTTTCATAGCAATCAGCTAGATAGATTAGCTTTACCGGCCAGTATTTAATTTCCTAATATTGAAAGAGTTTGCATCTCATTCTCACTTTATATTGAACGCCCCTCGTATAAAAAAGCATCTAAGTAGGTAAACGTATTCAGAAGATACAACCCTTTTTAAAAAATATTTTCATGCAGAACCTTTTATTCTCAGCAGAAACTAATTTTTGGAGTTTTTCTCTAACTATTAATTCTAATTCTATAGCAAACGGGAAGTATACGGGAAGTATTTAGTTTGATACACACAACCTGCAAGACGATATGGACAGCGAAGTGATCCCACCCACAAGGATTCCGTTTTTTTTCCTTTTGAGATACGAACCTCTATAAATTTGAATCCTCTATCTTTATTCTAAAACTTAACGATGTATCAAAAGAATGAGGAAAGAGGAGAATTAAATGATTTGTAGTCCACTTTTCCAAATTTTAAAACAAATTCGATGGATTGGCCTAATTTCAGCACCCTGTCTGCATCGGGTATGTATTACAATACCGAAGTACGAAAGACCGAATGTATTAAAACATCGAATGGGTCAAAAGACCGACACGATTTTTTTCTGAAACCGTTAACTTTTTAAGATTGTTATAAAACAAACCTAACCTAAGCTAATGGGTTCTGTATGATATGATGACGTTTTAATAAATTCTGAAAAGTTTACGGTTGCAGAAAAAAATCGTGTCGGTCTTTTGACCCATTCGATGTTTTAATACATTCGGTCTTTCGTACTTCGGTATTGTAATACATACCCGTCTGCATCATAGTTTTTGCATGGGGCATTAGATTGGCAGTAACAGTTCTGCGGTGCAGTGTTTATTCACTGTTGCTCGCGAGCAATACATATTTCTGTCGTTCGGAATATTAATGTCCCGTTTAATATTTATGTTGGTCGTGAATTTGCATAATCACGGGCTGCGAACACACTCATGCCCACGCACTTTCGCAAATAAACTATTATTCCAATGAATTTTGCCCGAGGTACCAAATATGCAACGTACATAAACATATTCTGATAACTTTTTGTTTCGTGAATTTTTCAATATTGAATCAACTATAATTTGTGTCCATGTGTGGTGGTTTTCACATTCAACAGTTTTAAAAAATTGGTCAGTATTTTTTGGTCATTTCTTTTGTATTGCAACAAAACTGATTTGAAATGCGAGATCGATGACTGAATTCAATTATAATTGTATTTTATTTAAAACGGAATTGACACCAATTGAACTAGTGCCTAACCAAGCGAAGCTTAAAATATTCTGAACATTAGATAACAGATATCTGTATGCGTACTTACTAACATTCATAGAAAATCTATACTTGTCTTATACTTACTGGTTCAACGGAAATTTTTAGCTTTATTATCGCGGTTATACGAACGAGAAGGGACCCTCAGCCTTATGGTGTAGGTCATTAATTTTATGTTGAATTTTCTGTCATACTTAAATACTATATGCGAAGTTCTCAGATGGTTACCTTCATATTCTCGAAAAACTCAGTTCCGAATATTAAAATTCCGAAAACGATACGCCTCTTTTTCTTTTTCCAAATTATTATTTGTCCGTAATTTTCTTTTGTGCCAGATGTTTTAAAATCCGTTTTTTTTTATTTGACAAATGATTCAAAATCCAACTGCTTAATATTCCGTAGGATCATTTGCCAAGTATATATTTACTAGCTGTTGCCCGCGACTCCGTCTGCGGAGAATGGGGGGGGATAAAAAATAGCCTATGACCTATTCTCAGACCTACCGAATACGGAAAAAAAGTTTCATACAAATCGGTCGAGCCGTTTCGGAGGAGTTCGGTAACAAACACCGTGACACGAGATTTTTATATATTAGATTCCGCAAAATCATTGTCCCGCAAAGGTCAGAGGTACAAAGGGTAAAATTATGTGTGGAGCGTAATATTCATTTTGTTGTTTAATGTTTCCCAAATATTTTATTGAATTTACTATGCGGATAGGGGGTTTTCTAGGTGGTTATAAAAAGTAATAACACCAAAGGCTAATGCGGGAGCTTCGCTCCGCTACGCTCCCGCATTAGCCTTTGAACCTAATCTATCCGAGTCGCTTCCGCTCCGTACCGTCTTGCTCGCTCGCTTCGCTCGCTCGCTGAAAATTAAGCAATGTTGTCTTACTCTAACGTTAGGTTAGGTACGGTAAATAATAAAAACATACTTTCGGCTTTTCGTAACATTTAGATTATGAAAAGATGGCAACTGATTAGATTAGCAAATAGAAAAATGGATTATTGTTATTCGGGATTTTGAATTTGTTGGCAAATAATACTGTGATAAAATTAATCTATGGCATTGTGAAGTTATGGAAAAACAAAACACATGGATTTTAAAAAGTCGATTAACCGTTTTCGGATAAATGTAATTCGAGTAAAAGAGTTTCTAAACATGGATAGGTTACCTCTTAGAGTCTACCGCTCTACTTCAGTTTTGGATCCATTTTGAGTTTAGGTGATATTTAAAGCTAAATGCATATAAGGAAAACTGTGTTAACACTTTATTTTGTCCACAGCACTTCGATTGCCGCAACCACGTGCGTGTGATCCAGCCTATGGGAGACGGTTCGCGGCTATACGTTTGTGGCACAAACGCACACAGTCCCAAGGACTGGGTCCTATATGTAAGTAGCCTTTATGTAAAATTATGAGTACTGAATAATAAACTGGTATGATATCAGAAACTATTCTGCTTAACGTTGAGTGTTTTTATCTGCAGTGAACAGAAGTTTTATTTAAATACAATTATTGCAACACTAACAAAATACGCTTCATAGTTTTGGAATGTGCCCAAACAGACTGAAGTAGATAGATAGCCGTAATTATATTAACTTGGATGTAAGTAATGACTTTTAAATTGCTATCCATACTAATATTATAAATGCGAAAGTGTGTCTGTCTGTCTATCTGTCTGTCTCTCTGTTACCTCTTCACGTTTAAACCCCAAAACCAATTTAGATGAAATTTGGTATGGAGATAGTTTGAGACTCTGGGAAGGACATAGGGTAGTTTTTATCCCAGAAAACTGCACAGTTCCCGCGGGATAGTGATAAACGAATTCTTCGCAGACGAAGTCGCGGGCAAGAGCTAGTGTTTTATATGTTCTTGCGAAAAGTCTACACGTCTCCTTTTAAAATGTTTTGCCATAACCAGAAAAAAATGTACAAGAGCCGTCTAGCAGAAGAAAAATAATTATGTCCAGTTTTATTTTAATAAGTACCTATAATAGCAGCTGCAGAGCAATACGAGAGCCATTGTCTAAAAAGCGGCCGCTCCTTTAACAGATCCCGACATGAGCGTTGGACACTCGCCAGGAACGCAACAGATCTCCAACAGGTCTTTACACACATTTGTCCGTAAATACAAGGCTAAACTTCTAGACTCCCTCCTTCTTAGTACCCCTTCATACACTGAAATGCAGCTAGATGCATCTGAGTCGGTACTCACTCGCTGCGCTTCAAACGAGGAACCGCGACAAATTTCACGGGTAGTGATTCCAAACGATGCCATAAGACGCGCGCAGATTTTTCCTTCACGTCAGGAATGAAATTTCTAACCGAACGACTCCGTTAAACCTCGCTTCCAATGACTTTACGTGCAAACGTATTTTCCCCATCAAAAACATTTTAAACATGGAACTGCTTTCCAAAGCATGTACCTCTGATGAATAGATATTACTTTCGGACTACGTGAGCACTTTATCATCCCTCGATGCTGCGATAAGTAGACTTATTTCCATAAAATTATTTTTAAAAGTCATAAAACGAGCTTTTTACAATAGGTATCGAAAGCAGACCGCAATAAATTTCCGCGTGCCCTGTTCACCTCGCACTTTCCCTGCACTTGACTTTCATATAATTTTATGATGTATCGGCGGCCGTTTTGACCCTTCACACGTTTTATCGCTTTCAGACCTACAACAGTTTTTATCTCATTGCAAATTTTCGGTTTAAAGAACCTTATATCCATAGGGTGACTTTATAGGGTATAAAATGTGTCCATAAACAGGGTTAGCGCATCCTGTTTGACTGGCTTCCTGTCGGCGGCTATTCGCCGAGTGATAAGAATATGTATATTCAAATAGCGGCAACGTCTCCTCGCACTATTTCGAGAATTTACCCCTCTATCCCCACATACATTATTCGCAGTCAAAGTTTTATAAGTAACGTTAAAATTAAATTGACGACGCCCCAGAAACATTGTAAAGAAGCCTTACCCACACCAGCATCCCCACAATAAAATTAACGCCAATAAAAGTGTAAATCCATGTTTCACTCTCGAACGCCTATTTGTGGCTATTATTGCATTTCGAAAAGATTCAATACAATTTTCTCGGCGGCCACAATGATATATACCGAGCCACGTTTCAGCGATAGAGATAAATCCTATTATAAGTCAAAAATTGAAAATATATTACTCAGTACAGGGGAGCGCTGAATGTGTTCGTTTCGATACTTGCTGGGGCTGGCCTTTGTATAGAGAACGCTGTCAAAACAGAGATAGCTGCTGATTTAGTCGTGACGACGGAATCGTCTTAATTGTACCATGAAATAATTTAATTAACTTCTATGTTTACTTACAATTGTCACTGTCTATACTAAACCTACTGTAGTAATATAACTTTTGGACTTTATACGTTAAATTTACGGTCCGCCTGTGCTGCTCCTTTTCATTTATTTCAGTAAAGTTTTAACAGCCCTAAACCCCTCCTAGACAAACCTTTTTGGTGGGCAAATGTCTGTCTAAGCTTCGTAATAAAACGTAGCTTGAGCTGTTTGGAATTAAATTAAGTTGTAAAATCCTTTTATTTCTGTCTATTAGTTCAAAGTGTTCCTTAACTTTAAATCATTACCAGAACTATTTCACAATAACAATTGGACGGCATAAACCAAACACGGCGCGCCTAATCTGTGTTTTGAGTTATACGTGCACTCCCTCTCGAGGGTAAGGGTGCGTCACTTTCAAAAATTGAGTGAAATCACATGTACGCAATCGGTACGAACCCGACTAGTGGCGTAAACGCAACAAAACCGCTGCTAAACCGCCCGAGCGACTCATATTTGCTGCAACCACCAATATATCTGTTACAAATGGCTGTTTGCGATTGGTCGGTTATTGGAAACAAATGACAGTGCTCTGCGCGTTCCTGATATTACCTATTTGTTTTTTTTCCCTCGATTGTAATGAATTTATTGGTAACCATTTGTAAAATACGTAGGTATAAATCAGGACACATGGTCAAGTATAAATAGAATATGCTCTTTGTTATTAGCCTATAATAACTAGCAGAAGTCTCTCCCATAGACTTCCAACTCCTTTATACTTATTGATCAACTTTCAACTTTATTCGTGCTTAGTTATTATATAATTAATTAAAATATAACACATTTATCATATAATTGTATACCAATGATCACCAAACCAGTGATTAATTTGAGTCGCTAAAACTGTAGTAGGTAAATAAGCGATATAATTTAAGTGTTTGTGGACCTTATAAAAGTATTGGTGGAAAACGGTTTAATTCCAATTTCCAAATGCCCCAACGAAGCGGGCTGTAGCGCTAAAGATCTCACACTTCATCAGGCAGTGTTTTATTATTTTTCCAGTTCATTTGATTTCTAGAGAGCGAACCAGTTGGAGGCTTTCAATTTAAATGGAAACAATCAATAAGCGGGGCTTATCGCATTTTGTTCCAATAAGATAAATGCGCGAGTTTTAAATCTGCTATACAAATCGCCGTATTGCTGTTAAAAGGGGAAAGGAAGTAATGACTGAATAGCTACTGGTTCTCGATCGCTCGTTATCAGGTCACCTTTTCTTTAAGAAAAATATTGTTTTTTAACGTCTAGCTATATAATCACAAATGTATTCAATATTGTTTCTAATATTTTGCTTTAAACATGAAAATGAAAATGAATATTTTGCTCGTAAATTTAGTGATACAAAGTGTCTCTACTCTCTGGACAAAGACCGAAATCCTGATTAGAGTTCCTGCTTCTTTTAATACCCACAAACAATAAATCAACAATAAGTAGGACCATACTGACTGTATCAGTTGTTTGCAATGAGTTTTGCGGTTCATAGGTTGATCAATTTGAAATACTCTTTAACTAACATGTACTCTACATACAGATTGTTCCAAAGTATTAAATCGTAAATCAGTCATTTCTCCGTTGATACGGTGGCGTTTGATGCTTTGTTCATAGCTTAGAAATACTCTAATCAACACGTCCTATTCGGTTATGTCGAGTGGGTAGAGACTAATTGTATATATCTGTAAAGTGAAACGCTCCTAAAATATTTTATATTACTAATATGGCCAATTAATAGTTGGAGACAAATAATACACAAGCGAACAATTTTTTTAAAAACCTCAGCCTCCTCATTGTGTAGTCCGTCCGCCCGTCCACGGCTTACCTTAAAGACTGTTAACGGTAGGAAACCATAATATAGGGTATATTTATATGTACATAATAACCATGAGGGTAAAAAGGTAAATTAACATTATGAAAGAAAAAAAATTTTCTTGTCGAAACCCATCGTATCGGTATCGTTGGATAGGTCTTCCAAAAACATTATCAATAGATTAGCCTAAATCATATTGATTCCGTTTGCAAAATATTAAACTTTAAACTGATAATTTTACCCAGAATCAAGTCCCATTGGCTAAAAAAATTTGAAATAAAAAATCATTATTTATGCTTAGTATAGTATGCTTAAAGAATTTAAAAGAAAAACTAACACAGTTTCGTAGGCTTTACAAGGTAACGAGTAACAGTCGATTTAAACTTATTATTGAACATTTGTCGCATGTTTGTACGGAGCCTTACGAAACCCTGCATTGGTACCCCGACACGCACTTGGCCAGTTTTTATTCTAAACTATTTTATGAAGAATTCATCAATTTATCTTCATAAAAACTGTATTCGCTGTCTGTATAGCCACATAACCATTTTATTTTGTGAGTAGCAATTTGGAGTTAACAGTAATGGAAATGGAACCTATTCGCTGTTGTGTATTAATGCTTCAACGGTTTTTTAGCCATTTAGACGACTAGATGGCCTAGTGGTTAGAGAACCTGACTATGAAGCTTGAGGTCCCGGGTTCGATTCCCGTGTCGGGGCAGATATTTGTATGAAAAATACGAATGTTTGTTCTCGGGTCTTGGGTGTTTAATATGTATTTAAGTATGTATCTATCTATATAAGTATGTTTATCCGTTGCCTAGTACCCATAACACAAGCATTCCTAGCTTACTTTGGGACTGGGTCAATTGGTGTGAAATGTCCCGTGATATTTATTTATTTATTTATGATATTTATTAATAATGATCAATAAACTCTTAGTTGAGTTACTTTGAATCCTTCAGACATTTTTAAAATATTTATAAAATGTATGTTACCTAATTTACATAGACGTTTAAATCTTATTCTTAGAATAGGTAAATAGTTTGGTGAAAAAATAGACTAACCAGGTCCATGATATGAAATTTTCTACTGTTCAAATGGCATGCGCCGCAGTCTTTTCATTTATTATGGTATCATGTATTTTACGTAAAGTTAAATAATTTTTAAGGCAGAAATCAATACTTTCAACTTAAATCCAGCATGTATTTACTCGTAGGTTCAAGTCTAGAACTATTTATTGGTTTAGACTACTACCAATATTTTCAAACTATAAATTTCAATCGCCGATATATTTCAAAAGTACACTCTTGCATCCCAACATTGTATACGGTTATCTAAAATCCACAGTCGTATTTCACGGGCAATACTGCTAGTCAGAGTCGCAGGTGCAATACCTATCCCATTCGGAATTAGGAGCCAATATCGTGTACGGTTTACGATTGTTGCTTTGTTTGTTCCATTATAGTTTTATAAGCCACAGTTTTAATGACGATTGGTGACTTCGTTAATCCTTAACGCCGGGAAAATGTTCTACTAGATAGTACATACTAAAAACAACAATGTTGTAACGTTACGTATCACGTAAAAAGTTACCTTTGTCTAGTGAGTATAGGGTCATATAAGTTCTCCGTAGTTCTTTCGCTTTCGTACAGCTTTCCCTATATACGTAGTAACTCGTCCACTTTTTCAGATCACTAAAAAGCCTCAATAAAACAAAAACCCTACGTAATACTTCTGGAAGTCGTTTAAATATGTATGTCGGAAGGCAGCCTCAGGTAAGCCCGGCCTGCACGAAACTTTGCCCGCGTCATACTCGTATCTGCCAACTAACAAAACTCTGCTTATTTCTATTTTAGAAATGCAGAATGAGTTCAGTGTGTGCAAGTGATACGGGCTGTCAAAACTTGGTGTACCCCAACTTTGTGGGAATTCTGATTATGCAGACTTGGGTCTCTTGGGAACACGGTACATGTTCCTTGATGCTTAGGTTTGTAAGTAGACGTCAAACAGCTCACTAGAAACAGATTTTCAGTCAATTTTCTGGATGATCATATCTATAGGTATTCGTTTTCTTCCTCTTGTTTTGTGGTATTTAAAACTATGTATTACTAAAGTAATAATGATTTTATCTAAGCCACCTTCTTTGAAAACGAATAACAATAATTATTTTCAGCAAAACTAAGCACATTGATTTCGTTAAATGTAGGTGTATTATAACGCAATATCTGTTCAGTATCTTAACAACAAGGCAAAGCGGCGTCGTTATGAATTCAGATCGCTCCCCCGTTATTATATATAGTTAGCTGATAGTGACATGGTTGTCAAAACTTTGTCGCTCCAAGCTATCAACAATTTGAGGTCCCTTCTGTGTATGAAAGTTCCCATTCCGTACACACAGTGACAGACAATTCCCTTAATATATTGTAACAATTATCAAAGTTCAATACGACGCCGTTCTGTTTGCAATAGGAACGCGATAGGCGTCGCAAAATTAATCATTAGTCT
Organism: Archips crataeganus; assembly: GCA_947859365.1. Classification (NCBI taxonomy): domain Eukaryota; kingdom Metazoa; phylum Arthropoda; class Insecta; order Lepidoptera; family Tortricidae; genus Archips; species Archips crataeganus. The sequence goes on along the minus strand of OX402059.1, from coordinate 11,061,619 downwards.
TGTAATTTCACTTAAACATAGCAACCCTTCCACCATCCTTAATCATCAAATAATTAATGAAGAAAATTGCTACATTTGAATTTATAATGATGGCAGTGTATCAAAACCACTTTGAGATGAATTTCCCAGAAGAGTTTTTCCGTTTTATTTTACTAGAAATGACTTGACGTTTGTAAACCGCCAGATTAACTTTGCAGGAAGTACGGTGGTCTCTTGTTTTATTTTCCTCTTGCAAATAGTGTTTTAAAATTTGCCTGAAAATAATGGAGATTTAAAACGTGGCACGTTACATGTTATAAGGTGTGAGGGGTGCACGTAGTGGTTAATTTCGTTTGCACTACAGCTACCTGATTCAATTTATATGAATTCTGCTTTAAGTTTAGGTTGGGTATAATTAGGTTTATTTTCGTTAACGTTGTTAAAAAGGAAACGGGACAGGCCGTGGATGAAAACCTACAATATTTTTTTTTTAGTAATTAATCTTCTAATATATAAAAATCTCGTGTCACGGTGTTTGTTATCGAACTCCTCCCAAACGGCTTGACCGATTTTTATGAAATTTTTACTCTACATTTGGTAAGTCTGAGAATAGGTCGTAGGCTTGTCAGTAGCAAACATTGCGATACAAAACGTCCACACATTTCTTTTGACAGCTTCATATTACGATCGCGTTACGTCATTCAAACTGAAGGGAGGCAAATGACATATAAGCCAAGTTGGCTTATATTTTTCGGGACGTTTTCATGCCGCCGAAGCTCTATCTAGTGTATAAATAATCTAAGGTCGTAGGCTATTTTTTATATCCCTATTCTTCGCAGACGGAGTTGCGGGCAACAGCTAGTAAATTTATGTAAAGATCATTGTCTTCAATCAACGCCTAACCTATGTATATATCTTACATATATTCGTCATTACTAATTTATCAAAAACATTTGGACATTTTGCCTTCTTGCAGTACTGCTCTGATTTAATTTCTATGGCGGCTCTTCAATAGTGAATGATGCTGGCTGTCCCTAAATCAGAATTTAAATAGGCTTTGGAAAATTTAAATGTATCTACTAGAAGTTCCTTCCTAAACTTTACACAAACATTTACCATTAACAATTCACGGTCGTGGTAACTTCCCATTACCCGCGCCATTCTCGCACTAAAACTGAATAAAATTTCCGTTGCTCGGGCTTGCATATTGCAGTGGCTGTCTCCAAAGTTTCTTTCGCCTGATATACGTGTTCACATTGTATCGGGAAGCCATTGTCGTATTTCATGGACGTATCTGCAGGTGCCAACTACGAGCATCTCATGTCCGCTGTTTTACATTGTAAAACTGCAAGTTTAAAATAGATTTTGTGTTGATATTTAATATGAATTGACTTTTTTCTCTACTGAAGGACTTGTTGTGGTTTTGGTAGTGTTTTTAGTTATGTTATGAAGACAAGTGATTTAGACTGTGGACCTGTCTAATAATTAATGTCTGAAATTAGAACAATACTAGAATGGCATATAAACCACTACCTCCATCGTAAAAGTAAAAGAACATTCTTATTTATTTTTAAGTTTCAACATAACTAAAAACTAAACTAACTGAAACAAGACAGACAACGAAGGGACTCGTATAATTTATTAGCTTTCTTTGTTTTTTTCTTTCTATTTCCACTCCACAGCGTACCAAGTAATACCGTAAATAAATGTTTATTCTGTATAGATATATTCATTGATGGAACCGCAATAAAACCAGTAATGGAAGGTTATTAAAATACGAACTCCCCAACAAAGATGCAAATCCTGCGACCGTCAAGTTTTATTGAATGCTACATCATTACGTCGTCAACGGACGCTTCGTTCCGTCACTGAAAAGCTTTCTAGATGCTAATTTCGTAAATAAACAAAAGCAAAAGGCCTAATGAGGGGCGCTCGCGGGTCCGTCGACAAACTTTCTTATTCTACAAGGGGAGCTCTTCCGTCCGATCCATTTGCTTGTTTATCCTGGACTTAGGACCGGGGCCCAAGCGCAGCGGGAAAATAATACAGCCCTAGCGAGTTTCAAAGTAAACGCGCGCTGTGGTTTCAGTTGGTTTTACAGTTCCAACTTGAGTTTAGACTGTGTAAAACGCACGGAACTGAGCTAGCTAACTCTGTCACGTTAACAGCTCGCAATAGCCTCTGACAAAGTATGTACCAAGCAAAGTAAATCCAGAATCTCAAACGTTTTGGCAACCCCCAGTTTTACTACTTTTATTTTGTCAAAGCGTATTTGAAGCACGGCAGAAAAAACATAGAAAGCTTGCATTAGTCGATTAGTAGTACAGTTGTTAGCCGCAAAGAAGAGCGACCCCCCTGCATCCAAAGTTTGAATGCAGTGGGGGTTACGTTTCTCTGCAGCTGACTGTCCGCAACAGTCAATTTTGTCATCTTCGTCACTCATTAACATTTATTTAATTTTACATAATTATCGGGTATGTTTTATCCACTAGACCTATATAATAAATTGTCTTCTCTTAACTAGGTTAGCTGGAAGAGATCCCTCTTTAAGGATAAGCTCGCCTTTGTTCTCCTCTCTGCGTACTTGTATTTTTATTTTTATGTGCAATAAAGAGTTTACATACATACATAATACCGAAGTACAAAGACCGAATGTATTAAAATATCGAATGAGTCAAAAGACCGACAAGTTTTTTTTCTAAAACTTCTCAGAATTTATTTAAACGGCGCCGTATAGAACCCATTAGCTTACATTAGGTTAGTATAAATAACTATCTCAACAGGTTTCAGAAGAAAACCTTTCGGTCTTTTGATCCATTCGATATTTTAATACATTCGGCCTTTCGTACTTCAGTTTTATGATATATAACCAAGTTAGATTACGCTAAGCAATATTACCTACGCGGTGCTACAAAAGTAAACATCCTTAGTTTGAAGGGCCGCACCGATTTTCCAGCTAGAGTGCAAGACGCAAATAAAGAATGAGGAAAGGCCCTTGCTCCCGCGCGGCGGACGGCGGCACGTCCTCGCATGCCTAATTTAATCCTCGGCTTATTGAAATAAAAACGACATAGGTTTTCGACAGGTGCCGCGGGGAGCGGGCGGGTCACAGGTGGCCCCGATGGTCGCAGCGTCGTTAAAATTTACATAAAGTCTCAATCCACGACGACGGCCGCCCCTGCCCACCCCCACGTTTATGCTACATTTAGTAATTTTATGATAATTTCGAAAACCGTACCGCCACCCATCGCATTATACTAATAGAGGAATTCTCCGGAGGACGACCGAACGATGCCGGAAAAATATTCGAGCGCCTCAAAATAATAAGTTTCGGTTAATAAATCGCGTTGAACGTGAAGCAGCCGTAAATTTTTGGAAAAATTAATAGCAGATGTGTTGTTGAGTCGCGCGGGGCTAGGGTGGCCAGTTGGCTGTTACTGACTTTGAAACGCATAAATCCACTCGTTACGTTATATTTTTTTAGAAGTGTTTTAGATTAATGGCGCATAAAATCGAAGTGTTCACGCGTAAAAATTCGAATATTTTTTCCTGTTTCACTGTCGCTTAGGGAAATTAGGGAGTCGAATAACTTACCTTCGTCGAAATGCCTTTGCCTCATGGGGAGGTTCGCCAGGTAGTGAAGCATTATACTAGACACCAAAAAATTTATTCAATCACGAGCCCTTCAGTAAAGTAGGTTACTAAATAATAACACTTCGGACCTTCCATTTTATCTCTTGTTTTATTTGCCGATACAAAAATCAAATCTCGCTCCGAAATTCGACAACAAAGGCAGCGTCTATTAGGACGTGATCACGGTGAGCGTAATAAAAATAAAGTTGTTTTTTTGTTGCAGTCGAACCTGACACACCTGCCGCGGCGAGAGTACGTGCCGGGCATCGGCATGGGCGTCGCTAAGTGCCCGTACGACCCGGCGGACAACTCCACGGCGCTGTGGGTCGAACGCGGCAACCCCGGAGACCTGCCCGCGCTCTACTCCGGCACCAACGCAGAGTTCACGAAGGCCGACACGGTCATCTTCAGAACCGATCTGCATAATTTGACGACCGGCCGACAAGAGTTCGCCTTCAAGAGAACCCTGAAATATGACTCCAAATGGCTCGACAGTAAGTGCTGAATTAAAATTGATATTTGTAACGGTCATATCCCTACAATTGAAAGCTGTTCTAATAACGCGCAGGAAGCAAAATCAAAAGCTGTATAATATTATAATAACTTTTTCACATGGGAATTTATGCGGGTTAGCAACGTTGCGGGTGGAGTACATTATATGCCTGCGCCATTATCCTTAATCGTATTGGTAAATAATCGAGTGAGGGCTAATTCGCAGAGCACAAAACAATAAATGCGTGACACGGAGTATTCCCAAACGGCGGCCTAATAAAGTACGCATGATGAATTCAACTAGTAACTATCTAAATTGTGGACACAATGTGATTAGACGACTAAAATAATACTAACTTGAAACATTGACAATATACCAGAAATGGGCATTTGGAAAGGACGACGGGTAGTTTTATGCATTTTAAACTGTCTCTGCTTAGGATCAAACGTGTTAGTCTTACTGGTGAGAGCAAAGTTCTATTGTTCTTGATTCTGTTGTTCTCGATGAAATCACTCCGTTCACACGGATATTGGCAAAAACCAAACAGTGAAAATTAAACTGTTTCCACTCTAACGAGCAGTAATGCGCCCCGATCTTTGCCCGTTCGGTAATTTGTGCAACAATAACGGCGGAATAGGAATTACAACCCGACAAATTCGCTTAATTTCTGTTAATAACGGTTTGTTCATTACACTCGTTCCTTTATTGGCTGCGTTCAGAGATTACAACGTTTTCAATTAACAATGCTTCTGTGCCAAATCTATTAACGTTCCAATTTCTGACATGTATTTCGGCATTAGAAGTCGACATATTTTTAACCCTCCTGGTAGCTCTAGGTTAGCTTAGTATATTAGCGTGTATCTATTCTGTCTTAGGTAATAACTATTTGGCTAATTGTGTATCTGAAAATTAGCATGTTGTAGCTACTTAGATAAAAATGCAAGTTTGGCGAATTATAATGGTTTTATAAAAGACTCATCAAATTACACACTTGCCTAAAAGTTTCGAAAAATTACTGAGTATATCCCCTCTGGTGTTGCATAACTCATTTAAAACACGTATATGTTTGTGTTATAGAGCATTGTATTACCATATTTACAGCATTTGTTGTGAAAACGCGCACCTGGCTACAGCTTAATTTAAGAGTATTAAATGCATCTAATTTCGTCGAGCAAATTTGCCTTCAAGAATAATAACTTCTAACCTCACAGTAATATGACCATAATTACCAATTAATGCAACCTGCAGATTGAATTTATACCCTTAATTTAGTTTGTTTATTATCTTTACGGAAGGCTTTAGTGTTCTAATTGGAAAATTATTTAACTGGTAATTTGACACCGAACATCAGTTTACGTACCTAATAAATAACGCGGAGAATATTACTTACGTTTGTACAATTTTGAACAAGCTAAAGTATAAATGTCCAATGTCCTATATACAGCAGTGGACGTTTTGCGGCTGAAATGATGATAATGATGATGATGAAATATATGATATTTTAAGCAAAATAAATGATTTGTATTTGTATTTGTATGATGAAAGTAAAATAACAAAATACATAAAACTTAGTTCTCATTGTGTTTTAAACAAACAATACCTCATATTCAACAACAACAATTATATTGATTACCCAATGATTGCCTACGCATTCGAATAACAATGCCGAATATTTTAGACTTTAACTGTTTCACCCCGCGTATAATAGAACCTAATGACGTCCTCATAGCGTACTCGTGTATCAATACCAATAATTTAAAAGATCTAGCCTGTTGAATGCATTACTTATAATTACGCAATAATATAATGAGTATATAGATATTCCCCGTCACGAATCCCACGATCTATTCGGACCCTTTTTAGGACTTTAAATTCTAAAAATCCGTCCACAACGAGAGCACGCAAATGGGGATGCGATGCCCCTAAATTTTCTAGTTGGCCGAGTTCAGTGGTTTTGCATTAATGATTGATCGAGTGCTATCCCTTTTTACACTTCCATTAAACTTGATATCTACATTATAACAATAGACTTAGGCAGAGCTTCGACTGGAACGTTTTAGTTAAAGTTGAAAAAGGCTATTAATATAAATGCTGAACATTTAATTATATCACCAAAAATATTATATAATAAACATATAACCGAGCTTTATCTTAACTATTACTTGATTATGATGAAGCCGAATTTATTAGGCACCGTAATCATTTTAAAAGATTAGTAGGGCGCTCGCTGAATCCTTATTAAACTTTAATACATATTTTACGGCTCCTAAAAGCATATTGTATTAGGTTTAGTATCATTGAACAATGGAGAATACACAGATATCGACTGGGGACGTGTGTTTGTAATCCAGGACACGTGGCGATTTCATTACAGCACCGGCTAATAAGCACTTATTAATGTCGGCCACCGACGCCCCGTATTCTATGACATAATCGACACCCACCGTTTCATCTAATATTTATTGCACATCTCACGGAATAACAGCAATTTTATATTACAGTATTTATTAATATGGGAACACCCGAGCAACGCCCGGAATACATAAAATTTATTTAATTGACTAAATTATAATAAGGATATTGTTGTAATTTCAAGTAAATTACCGTAATAAGTACGGTATTAAATATGGAACTAAATGGTAGTGGAATTTATTGTCACTAACAATTTGGGTAATCTACGAGCTATTAGTTTCAACAATCATGGAATTTATACTGAATGTTATTTTGTTATTGTTAGACGTTCAGAACTTTCCTTCTTACTTCTGAGATCAAATTAACGAATGGATGGATAATATTCCTTTATCGCTATGAATCCTAAGTCTTGAAATTTAAGACCTCATCTTGAAGACTAATAAGTTTTCCTTAATATTATCTACAAAAGTCCAGATTACCTACTTAATACTTTGAATGTGTCCTTTCTCACTGTCTAACCAATAATTCTTACTTGCAGAACCAAACTTCGTGGGCTCCTTCGACGTCGGTGAATACGTCCTCTTCTTCTTCCGCGAAACAGCTGTCGAATACATCAACTGTGGTAAAGCGGTCTACTCCAGAGTGGCGCGAGTGTGCAAGCGCGACACCGGCGGAAAGAACATCCTCAGCCAGAACTGGGCCACGTATCTCAAAGCTCGACTGAATTGTAGCATACCTGGAGAGTTCCCCTTCTATTTCAATGAAATACGTAAGTGATTTTAAGATTTTTCAACTATCTAGTTTCTGCAGCCATCCATGATACCCTAAGATTATAAATGCCTACTTAAACTTCTTTTTTTATTAGCCTATTATAATGCCCCACTATTCAGCAAGAGCCTCCCCTCTTGACCTTCACAACTCCCACTCTGGGACAGTACTAGTCTTTAATTCAAAAAAGAAACTGTGCACAGTTAAATCTATCTCAATTCATAGCTCTTTGATGTTTCGTTAGTAAATACTTACTTACATTACGATAGATTAATTTAAGATTTTAGTGAATAAACAGATACATATTTTCATTTTGATAAAATTTTAGGCCTTTGTAACTTAAAAACACGATTTATAACACAACTGCGGGGATGTAAGCAGCCTTTTCCTAATCCCTAGCATAACGAGAGAATCTGAAGCAAACATTCAGGGTCTCAAAAGAGTGCGATTCTCACAGTCTAGCCGATTCCCGCTCGCCGGTCTTCTCAGACCGTGTTCATCCAATATTAACGGCGGATGGCGGGCTGCGCTACGGTTTTTCACGCGCCCTCGCTACATTCCCTGCATAACTCATGAGAATGTAATAGGAACACTCAAGTGCTCAGTATTTGCTATAGGTGTGTTATTTACATGTCCGTTCAAGCGCCATTAGCGACGTTTACGCGAGCGTCGCGTAATCGCTCTTTTCGGAATAGGGCTGTTTGCGTTGTGCAGCCGGGCGCCTCCCTGAATCATGGCTCCTCCTTAGGGCTGTAGAGCCTTTATCCCGTGTCTATATTGCACGTGTTGCTTTTGCATTTTTTCGGACTGTTTACTTTTGTGTACATAATTATGCCTACGCAAAATTGTGAACGACTAACTAGGTAAACATATCTTGTTTTTAATTGGTGAACATAATAGTTTTAAGATACTTGTGGTACTTACTTAATATTATAACATGATATGACAATGTACCTACGTAGCCAAATCATCTTTGACACTGAGTATTAATTCGATCGTCAACTTGACTAAGTAAAGTAATGTACCGTGTTAAAGCAAATTTATAGTTAGCTCAGAAATCAAATGTTTCTGAAACATATTTCAAGTTTGAAATTCCAGTCAAATATTCGATAATTAATCACCGTTGTCAGTTATAATTCTCGACACAGTTTAATTTGTCCAGACATCTTTAGTGACATCGAAGTGTAAAGTTCAAGCCCCACAATTATAACAATTTGATAGTCGACTCGGCCAACTTGCTCGACCTACTGAACTATGAATAGATTATGGATCGGTGCCTTTTGTTCTGCACCGACTACGTTTTCAATTATGTTATTATCATTGCACGTTTAACACGATTTATTAACCAATAAATTTACGAAAATTTTGGATATAAAATTAATGGAGAATTTGCTTAGGTACGTAATTGTTTTTGTTTCATTGTTTTTAATGAACGTAAAGATTTTATTTTAACTTATTTAAAAATGCTCTTCAGCTGGTTAAACCTAATAAATGCGGAATAATTGCGGAATGCGGAGTCCCGCAATCCGCTCTATCGAGACAGAACTGATATAATGAAACATTTAAATCGCGTTCGTGACGCGATTTTCTCTATTTAAATAAAACGTATTGGAATTTTCTGATGCGGGCATATTCACCACCTAAAATAAAAAAAATATGAGTTCAATTTATGTACCTCAGTTAAACAACCTATACTTTTCAAAGTATCAAGGGATAAAACTCTAACCGATGTGGATGACTTACACTCTACTTGACTTGTCTCTAGACACTTGACGCAGACTCAGTAAAGTAGAAACTTTAATATGGGTATTATGGCTAAATAAAATGTTCACTTGAAATATTCATCCAACCAGTCAAATATGTGATCTCACGCAAATCTTCACAATAAGTTTCCTTTGACAGAGAGCATCTACAAAGTGCCAGGTGACGACAGCCGCTTCTATGGCGTGTTTACGACCGCGTCGACTGGTCTCATGGGCTCTGCCATCTGCACGTTCACCATCGGTGACATCCAGAAGGCCTTCGAGGGCAAGTTCAAGGAGCAGGCCACGTCGAGCTCGGCCTGGCTGCCCGTAATAAGCAGCCGCGTGCCCGAGCCGAGACCTGGCACCTGCGTCAATGACACGGCATCTCTCCCGGACACTGTGCTCAATTTTATCAGGTACATATTTTCGACATATTCATGCAATTCCTTTTTCATTCATTACTTTCACTTGCAAATGTATTGTGTGCCTAATCCTGGTTGTTTTAAGAACTTGGCAAGTATAAGTTTTGTTCTCAAATTACATACGTGCACTTGGAATGTTTAGTTGCGAGAGGGCAAAGTTGACAACGACCATTAATTAATTTGCAAAAATGTCGTTCGCCGGCGAGCGGAAATAAAACAATGGCTTCGAGTACAGTTATTGTAACCGAGAACGTCGGACGTAAACAAAGTTGAAAATCGTCACTTAATAACGCGGAACACGAGCGCACCGGTCTCCAGCGAGCCCAGAATTCCACGCTCATTGAAATCTACAGACACTTTTATCTGGCGACACGTCCTGTTAATTATCCGACGCTCTCACCCCGAGAGCGTTCAATTATTTTTTTTCCCCACTTTTTCGCGATCCTCATGTGGAAACGTCGAGATTTTAACACTCCACCTGAACCAGTCTGCTGAAAAATAATTTATAAAATTTTTATTCATGCATGTGAGAGTTTTAATTAAATGAATGAGTATTTTTGTTGTTAACGACGAGGTAAAGGCTTTTATCTGATGACGTTTGCGTCGAGCGACGTTACCGTTGTCTGGCGTTGGCGGCTGGCTTGTCGGTGAGGTGAATGTTTATCGAGGAACTAGCAGCATTTCCGCTGACCCGCATCTGTAACGTCGTTCTGTTCCATCGGCACCTTTGACTTTTGCATTGTAGGTAAAGCTATTGGAACACAAGTTTTCGATTCTATGCAAATATTATATGGTTTCTCGTAACATTTGCAGTTCAAAGTCAAGTGTTATCGTGCAGGTTTTTCACATTTTCGTTAATTTAAAAAAAAAGCCGAAATGCCGAAATGCCGAAATGCCGAAATTTACGTATAACTATTTAAAACTTTTGCGTTCGCCCGGATGTAATTTTAAGTTATGTAGGTATAGGAATTTGAAAATGTTTAAATTTTCTAATTTTACTATTTATTTTCGCAGATCACACCCACTTATGGATACCGCAGTCTCTCATGAGAATGAAAAACCTATTTACTATAAGAGGGACTTGTTTTTCACGAGACTGGTAGTCGACAGAGTCAAAGTGGACATGATGGGGCATCAGCTGGACTACACTGTTTACTACGCTGGCACGAGTAAGTATTAAAATGCTATTTCAAATGTTATAAATTTTAAACTGAACACAATAACCATTGTTATCCACAAGCCTATAATAATATTGGCCAATGACTGCATAAATTTACTAACAAAAACATGGCTCTAAAGAAAACAAACTAATTATACTTAACCCAATTACACTCAACCCAATCGGTGCTTTAAATGGTACAATCCAGGAATTCAGAAAGAAGCACGGCCAGTACGAACAAAAGTCCACATTCACGGACACGTTAGCACATAAAACTTCATGAAAGCATACGAATTAAAAAGCGGCAGCGTACAGAGAATAAAAAGTGGAGGCGAAAGTGACTCAAAGGCCATAATTCGTCTAGCACGTGACGGCTGCACGTTTGGATTCTCGTCTGGATGCCATCGGGTGTTTTGCGCCGCCAGCTCATGCATTCTCCTATGGAACAGGGGATTAAGCAAAAACGTGAAAAACCAATTAAAACATGATTGTTTATTTCTAAAAGCCGCTTTGAATAGTTTTTAAAAAACTAAATCAACTCTTTCATGGTGGCGACTTTTAAAAGCTTAGAGTAAAGCCTTGCCATTCCTACTCCGACCCTAGGGTTACCCTTGTTCCATCAAAAAGTTTTTGACAAATTTTCAAATCCCAAACATTTAAAAAAAAAATTTCATTTGCCAAATAATAATTGTAACAAAACAAGCTTCACAAGTAATTGTAACGCATACCTAATATTTTGGCATTGAACGTTTAAACAATAACTTGCTTACCAAATGTTACTTTAACCAAACTTCACTTAGTCAAATGTTTCAATTGGCATAACATAATATTTTAATTTGTAAACTATTATTATTTTCAGTTTTCAATTTAAGTAATTTAACATTTCTGTTTTCCCAATGAGGCTGGCATAGTCACACAGGTGTACTAAAGCCTCGAAAAAAAAAATAGAAAAAAAAAAAAACATATCTGTTCAGTTGATTGCTTAGTCAATGACAAATAATTTGCATCTTTATTGCAATACATAAAAGATACAAATTAAAGGGTGATTCTTCAAGGTCGTGATTTTTGTTTTATTCCTATGTCGTATTTTTTTTTTACTTAGTACAGAAAAAATCATGCTCCCATGAAAATAGATTTGTTCAGTACCATAAATTTATGTTACTACAGGCCAACTTCACTGCGCACCGTGTGGTCGTATTTTCAAAACCAAGTTCGGGTTTGCGAGCCACATCAGGGCCCGGCATAGCCACAACTTGAATTGGACATAATGGGAGTCGCCGTCGCCGGATACGGCGTGGACGACGATGATGATGATGATAATTGATTAGTGTAATGAAATTTTACCAAAATAATTTTGGCGAAACAAGGGGATCCCGCTAGCCTATCTTATCTTGCATCAACGTAGTCTTTGGTTTTTATTGAGCTCTGCTCTACTAGCTCCTCTTATTGACTTGGGTGTAAATCAAGTGGGTTCATGTTTTGCTACATTAGCGAGGCTTGACGAGGACGAGGCTTGGCGCGGGCAGTCGGCGGCCGCGACCGCGCCGGACGCAGCGCTCTATACTAAGGCCTCCCGTCACATTGCACATGCCGCATAAATTCGGCTCGCCGCTCCAAACAATGCCTCCAAGTGGTAATTTTCGCCTATGTTGTTGCAATTTTCACCAGTTTTACTCAGAAAATCGTTCCAACCCGACCGCTTTCCCGTAACACTGCAGAGTGGATTAAACTCACGTAGTAGATATCTAACGAAGGGGGGTTCGTTTACGGAACAACTTTTCCAAAAGGAGAGCTACGTTTGAGTTGGCGTTTGAAATGCTTGTGTGTAGAATATTAAATTGTTTAAACGTTCCCTTTGACGTCCCCCCCCCCCCGCCTGGCTATAGCCACGTACCGTAATAATTACTTTAACTTATCTACACAATGTTACGATATAACGTCTCTTTCTTGTTCGAAGAGTAGCAACCACCCCTCATTACTCTAGCTCGAGCAATAGTGTTTAATGCATTAGCCATGGACGTATCTCGCAATAAACATCCGGTGTATTTAAACAGCACTGAGGCATAAAAAGTAGAATACCAAAAAACACGGTGTACTTTACGCTACTATTATTTACACTCGAGCACAGAATAAGTTGCACGAAATTCCGGCCGTCACAAAGAGCTCGAAGCGTCCCGTGAAAAAGGACAGTTTACTCTTTCAATAAAGAGTACGCTCGTGCGCTAGCGCCTGCGACTATATTGCCTCCCCGCTTAGCCCAGTTTGAGTGCTTACCGCGTTATAATATGCATTAAACTGCACCGGCGGAGGCGGGAAGTTGCGCGGCGCTCGAGGTGCTACCAGACAATGAGAAACGAGCGCGTGATGCTCCTGCATTGCGGGCTGCGGCGGCGGCGCCCTTCGCATCTTATTTCGTTTGTTTTATCGCGCCTAAATCACTGTTGCTACAACTTCGCGACGTCGTTCGTCGCCGCGCGAAGCTTGATAAAAGTTTGACAGCGTCTGTCTTGTACACACCCCGTCACGTGTTTGCCTATGAAAGGGAACCGAGGTATCAAAGACGTTAAGAGTATTTAGAAGTTGAGGAAGTTAATTAAATTCCCCGAGTTAGACGTCAACGCCGAGACTCTTTAGTATCAAGGGCGCCTTTGTAAACAATTCAAGAACATATTAATGTTTGCGTATCGCGCGAACACAGGCCCTACGACAAAGTGTGGTGTTTATGCACACCTATCAACATTTAAATAGGAACTCGAAATGTAATTATGAGACGCTCGTCGCAAAATGTATGTCACGACGAACATTCACGATAACATCCATTATGTAGCTTCAGAATATTAAATACTTATTTACGTAGTACATTATCAACTTCTCACACTTCAGTATTTCAAATAGCTTTTATGTTTCCTCTTGCTGGAAACGATACAATTTATGGCCTACGACGGGTGGAAGTAAACTTTTCAAATGGCGAAACAATTTCCCAAATCGGTCGCGCAGTTTCCTGAATTACCTCGTATAAACAAACGAAGTCACAAACTACGAAACTTGTACATAATCCCTTTCAGATGGTACTTCCATTAATAATAAATAGGGCTTAATAGTATTATTTGTATACAAGAATATTAAAATTTTGAGATGAATATGTAATTCTAACTGTATGAATAAAAAACAACAACCCAAAACTCCCAGCAATTAGCCACAAGAAATCAAATTGCAGACACGCGCTCCGCTTTGATATGTGCACGGCTACAGGGCGGTGCTATTAAAAACGATTTAAAATTCACAGTCGGCTTAACGGCCGAGTCGGTACACAGCTGGAAAATTCATAGCTATTTGATGACATAATTATAGAAGCTCAGAATCGCAAAACGCTCTATCCTTTGATGTTTTGAAATTTAGTTACCGGCGTTTGGTCGCAGCGGGCGGCCTGTGTGTAGCACACGTTTTCCTGCATCGGCACCGGCGTAAACCCGATCTCGTTGCCATGTGGAGAATAACGATTTAATGTTAATCCACCTACACAGCGCATTGTGGCTAAACATTAACGAAAATATAGGCTCGAAAAGACTTAAATTATGAACGCTAAGCTTAACGTACCTACATAATAATTAGTAATACTGCATTATTTTGAAAATGTACTAGCCGAGTTTTACTTTACCGGCAAAATGCGATTCGTATGTAATTATTTATTTCACTATCAAAAACATGTTTTACTAGATACAACCAGACTCACGCTTGGCCATTTTTGACATAGTACCTAGTGCACACACTTAATATCTTGTTGCATGTTCTGCAGTCCATTACACGAATTATTTATGACAAAAGTGCCTTGTTACAAACTCAGCAACGTGCAATAATTCTACAACTTAAGCGCTAAAAGTTCGAAACAGTATTTATATCGTTGTTAAAATAATGTGAGCAATAATTCACAAAACAAGTTCATGCATAGATCGTAGCGATACGGTTTGGATACCGGCGCTTATAAGTATCGGAAACCCATTTGCCTAAGTGCATGAAGTCCAAGTTTTGCCATAAACATGAAATGCGGTCCGCGTAAAATGATATGCTAAGGTATGGCTGAGGTATTACGCCATCCCAAATACGTACACAGGGCTCTAGCGGCAATTGATGAGATCGTTCAGTTTGTGCATAACTTTTGCGTGATGCAAGAACTTTTAGCGAACATTTTGAGAGCGAAATAAAATTTAGTCTGGCCACGTCGAGCCCGCTTCTAATGGAGCCCAAAGCAACAACTCTTTATTTCCGCGTTAGTAGCCAGCGAATATCTTCATTGTTTAGCTCTGTGACATTCGGCTAGGCGACTTTAAATAGGGTTGATACAGTTCGTTATAACGATTATTCGTATTTTACAAGACGTTAAGCAAGTGCTAGAAGCAAGCATACGTTTTAGGGTATGATACCTAGTTAAAAATCTTGCATGTAGTGAATTCTTCAGTAAGTTATAATGGTGAAGCGATTCTGTCTTCAATTCGCTCTCGCTGAACCTCAGCAGTAAGGAGTTCCACTTGCTTGTCAGTCCCATCAACAAAAAAAACCGGCCAAGAGCGTGTCGGACACGCCCAGGGTAGGGTTGCGTAGCCATTACGAAAAAATCAAGTAATATTTTTCTAAGGATTTCGTATGTGTACGGAAATCTTCCAAGTTTAGGTATGTTTTATACCTTAGGCTACTATTTACTCTTAAACTACAAATAATTTTCAAGCAATCTTAGCCGCTATAATGTTCCTAGTAAATTAGATATATTTACTACCATTCTGAATTTTTTCAAATTTTTCCACCCAACAGTTTAGATTTTAGAGGGGGGGAGACGGTCGATTTTAATGAAAATTTTCACTTTAAAGTTGAATATTTCGCAAACAGATCACTGAATAGAAAAATCATGTTAGCAACTCCGCAATGGTTTCAAAAGACCTATCCAACGATACCCCACACAATAGGGTTAGTCGAGAAAATAAAAATCACCCCTACTTTACGTCTATGGGAGGTACCCTAAAAAAAATATTTTTAGTTTTTTTTTATTTAACCACTTTGTTGGCGTGACTGATATATATATTCATGTCAAATTACAGCCTTCTAGTACTAACAGTCTCTGAGCATAGCCGCGGACAGACAGACAGACGGACAGACATGGCGAAACTATAAGGGTTCCTAGTTGACTACGGAACCCTAATTAACAATATTTGCTACCGAGTTGCGATACGATATGCTATAATAACGGAATTTCCGGAAGTAATTTATAGTTTGCAACACCTTTAGCTTTCTTTTCCTATGATCTTGTGCCTTTATCGCTCCAGCACGAACCTACTGATAGGTATTATACAAGCAGCTGTGGATATACTGTAATAATGCTATTATTATTGAGCTTTAAACTCTGAAATTCTATCCGTGTTACCCGTTTGCTCCAGGATTTGAATTTCCTGACTTCATTAAACTCTCCTAAAATATCATGTTCTTAGGTCCACCAGTTGAAACTCGTAGTTTGCGGTGCATGCTGCCAGTTATCTTACATTGTTACATCCTAATCTTTAACAATTTAATCATTTTACCTGAATAATTGAGCTCGACGAATAATTTACCTACTAAACAAAGATTATTTCAAACGGAAATTGTTTAGTTACCTATTACAAAATCATTATCATAACTTAAGAATCTCATAAACGAGAAAATTAAATCCTGTTTTGGCACGTGATTCGTGGGCAATTTAGAAAACGATCGCGCCTTCACACAAACACAGGCAATTAGTTATGCCCGTAATTAGCATTCGAATCGCGTCCAACGAAAATAAACATTGATTTTTTATTCCCCCAAAACTGGAGGGAGGCCGCGGTCCCGGGCGGGTTTGGGAATACTAATGTGTTCAGTTTGGAACGCTTATTCGCGCCCCGCTAACGCCGCCCAACGTTTTTTGCATAAAACATCTCATCAAAGGATTGCTTAGGACCCACAGTATATTGAATATCAAAAGGTGGCGAACGAGAAAGTTTCGGGAGGTGGGCGCCGTCGCGGCATCCCTAATGCTGGCCACCGAGAAAGCCTTCTTTAAAAATACACCTTTGGAACGTGTTTGGAATAACTGCCTGCCTCACTCGCATCTCAAATATAACATTTATGGGATAAATAACCGGAGCGTCATTTGTTTTCATGTTCCACTATAGTACAATAAAATTAATCTACTCTTTCATTTTCTACTGCTCACTAAAATCAGGGGCTAAATTCAGGAACGGCCCAACACGGTTGGGATGAGCCTTATTTTTTTTTTCTAGGAAAATATAGCTCCGCTAATCCCAAGCTCGGCCCAAAACCTCTCGCAAACCAGTGATTTTTGGCGTTCCTGAATAGCAGTTCATCTCTATCCTCTCGCAAACGACCGAATCACTGCTCGCAAACCGTGTTGGGCCGTTCCTGAATTTAGCCCCAGGAGGTATTTTACATTTACAATGGATACGACAAATACTGGATAACATTTTCATGTTTGATCACATAAATAAAATAATTTATATTATATATATTTTGTAATTTATATTTTATATATTTTGTTTATATTTTACATCCATTTCACAATTATTGAACATTACGTGTTTGTCAATAGTTTTTGTATTTTAAATTTGACGCTAAGTTAATTACAAAATTTTGTCCCACTTTGTTTCACACCTATTTATTAAATCCTGAGCAAAATGACTGTCCTGTGATGGCCATAAATATTATATTGATTCTTGAACCTGCCATGAAACAATTGAAGAAAAGCTTTATGGTGTCATTAAGTGTTACTGAAACTTTACCACCTAATAATAGTGAACTGCTTCCGCCGACAGTAACAGACAATTATTCATATCGATTGGAGACACACATTTGAAACGGGTCAGGAAGCGGCAGGCCTATCTATTTCATAGTCACATAAAATTTCGAGCGACGAATCTCGTAAAAGTGGGCCGAGTGTTCGTAGACAAACGTTAAAAAGCCGCGCTCTTCGATTTACGGCGCCTATAAAATACATATTGCGATTCGTGATAAAAGTCCCTGCCGAATTCGTTCGAACTGCTAATCGTGGAATTTATCCGGCCCACTTACGGAAACGAATAAATTCCTAACGATCTTCATTTTGGCCGCACGATTTTCTATTACGTTTGATATGTGCAAGTTATGGGATAATGGAAGATAAAGTAGGTATAGCCAGTATGATGAAAATAATGAAAATTGTATAAAAATGTATATGTATTTAATAAACATACAACTAATTTGTACTAAACTTATTGACTATAAAAAACTTTGACCTGATGCTTTATTTGGGTACAATATACATATTTAGTGTTTTTTTTGTTTTAATTAACTATTTTTAATAAATTTTATAAAAAGGTATTAACGTGAACGCCGACACCTTACACAAAAACTCGTAGCGATCGGTAACAGGTAAATCTATACGTTAAAGGTGGGCTTTATATGAAAAGCAATAAAGAGGTTACAGCTACTTTGTGTTTGGGAATTTATACCACTTGGAGGAATAAAACTTATATTGTTCGGGGATCGCAAAAAAAAGTTTTCACTTAGGCCTGTCGAAGCGAAATCTTTATTGGATTGCGGGATTATTTCTTTTGAGACGGCTTTCTGAAGGCCCCGTGCTCGCTCGCGTGGAAAATATGAAAAGATAATTACAGAATTTTGTTTACGCCCTTTCGTATTTGTTCGATATTCATCCGTTCTTAATTTAATTTAATTCACTTGATAAAAGAGCTTTTCAAGAAGGAAATGCTGATTTTATTTATTATAGACCCGAAAGTGAATGACTACAACAATGGAGATAATGCCCATCAGAATGATTGAACAATTTGTTGTTTTCATAATGCAATGCATGAGATATGACGTCACATTGGTTCTAGTTAGCGTTAAGTAGGTAGGTATTATTTGCAAGATTTTATCTCAGTATTTCTTGTAGTGATGTACCTAAACCTAAATTATATTTCCTTATAGAATCGGTTATGTTCGGACGGTCCACCGAGACGGCCCTTCGTTCCGAATGTGGGATTGTTTAATTATTTCGCTCGGGCCGGCCGTGATCAGAAAATTAATGACTAGGAGGAGACATAAACCTCTACGGTAGACGGTTTAGAGATCGTATGTTCGTGTCACAGTTTGAATGTTAGTAATTAGGCACACTGACAAGGTGCGTGACCTGATTAGCCGCCGACGAACAGAGACAGACCCAATTTATCATTCGATGCCTCTGAAATATTAATAAAGTGATCAACCACTGAACGTAAACTATCGATAGTTAGTATCCTTGAGGATAATAAATGTTTGGGTAAACTTTATGTATTTTTGGAAGAGCTTTGATTTAGACCCA
Organism: Archips crataeganus; assembly: GCA_947859365.1. Lineage (NCBI taxonomy): Eukaryota > Metazoa > Arthropoda > Insecta > Lepidoptera > Tortricidae > Archips > Archips crataeganus. Next base: position 11,042,649 of record OX402059.1, on the reverse strand, counting down.
TCTATTCATAAAGATTAATCAAACAGTAGTTAAAGTAATGACGCATTTCAATATATGTACCTCCCAGCTGCTAATTGTGCACCTGCCTCGCTCAATAAGTGCCCATTAGATTAATACTCAACCCTCCTAAATATTAGTAGTAACACATTACGTGTCACGTCTTAAAGCTTAAAACATGTAGCCGGGTCCCGTAAACAGATTCCGGTGCTCATGTACACCGCCTCCCGCGCTTGCAGACAAGTTTGGTGAATGCTTTCCCGTGTTCCGCTATTATCGCATCAGCCAAATACTTGAGTGTCAATATGTAAAAGCACTCTGTAATTTTGTCTTAGGTACATGTCTGTGTAAGTTCACTATGTGTCGATAGAGCAGTAAATGTGGCTCATAATATTTGCATTCGATCTCTGTAGCATACTGCTTTGCTTTGCTAAAAGCGAAACTTTTGACAGAAACGTTTAGCCGCAAATACAGTTTAATGCGTATATGCAAACGTTGTGACAGCCCCTTCCGCCTGCTTCACACCCTATCCGGTAACATAAATTACCGCCACCTACTTGTTTGCGTCAATCAGAGCCTGCGCCGTGTGATAGCTAATGGACTCTGTCACCTCACTTGCCAAACATACTAATCTCGCATTTCGTCGACACCATTTTGAGATTTACTAACGCGTATTACGTGACACTTTGGTGTTAATTTTGACGTAAACTTAATGCAAGTAATTAGATGTTCACTTTATTCAGAATGACTATATTATATAAGACATTTATTATTTTATTATAGAATTATTATTTTCAGGCTTACATTAAAGACAAAACGCCTATAATCCCCGCCTATAATTCGCCTATAATGCTTATATAAGCATTATATTTTCTATTCAACTTTTACTATAATTATTATTTTCCATAAATTCAGATACATTTATAATGTTTATGTCAATACGTTGTAATTGACGAATACATTCATTGAAGCTAAATAATTAAGATAATAAGTAATCAAATTAAGATGGCACAACAGCTGTACGGGATTAATAAAAATAAGCTTCACAGTGACGCAACCTTTTCCGTATCCCTTAACACAGATAAAGGCAAACTCAGCACATCAATTGTTCTTATGCACGATCAGCATTGGTACATATTACCATTCATATGGAACAACCGGCTTAATACAATTACTGGTGTATAGCGAGGCAACTATAACTTAACAAACACAATAACAATACGAGGCTTTGCCGCCATTCCGTCTGAGGCGGGCGGGCGGCGGGCGGCCGGCACACACACAGCGGCCTACCACACGTAGGTATACCTACTATTGTGCGTAACCGGGTTAGGTAATTTCGGTACATGCCTGTAATCCAATTAGCTATTAAGATTCGTGGGCCGAATATTAATTCGCTCGTGATTCGGCCTCTTTCAAAGGAGACTGCGGGGCCGAACTGTGACCTTACGTAGTTACAATGAAAGCGAACATTTGCTCTCACATATTGTGTGGTCACGTGCCCAATACCAATTTTATTCGCTCGCGAAGCCCTACTATTTTCCCGAGAAGAGCTACTGGAATGAATAAATGGCCTGTAGAAAAGAATAAAAATTACGACTAGGTAAATCAAGCTGTTTCATGAAAGCATCAAGTCTTTGTTTAACTGGTATTTCTATATGCAAACAGTTACAGCAATAATACAGGCGACCTGAGGTTGCTAATAATGCTTTCGTGACTATTGTTGGAGCGACTAACGAGTCAATTTAATTGGCGCCTTTATTTTGACGTGCCCTTATAATTTACCTGCTAGTTAAGGAAGTGGAGAAATGAATACTATGCGGACGGATTCGTGACTCGTCGTGTTTGTGTACACTGCCGACCCTAACATTAAAGGTCATCAAACTACGCCGAAAGTTGATTAAACCGTGAACGTAACAAGTTTTAAATTAAAGTGCGGATGCCGAGTTTTATACGTATAGACGCCGTTTTGAGTGGCTTACTGTGGAAACTACACAAACATTCGTCAATTAACTAGTGTACTTAATTGTCTGTATGCCTAATTATCTAGAACTAAAATATAGGAAAACGTCGACGTAAACTATTTAGATTAAATCCCTTATTAGCTTTCCGTAGCAACGTATTTAATTTTACAGGACTTTAACCGCCACCGTGTTTAACCTTGTCCGCAATATGTACCTAATGAACAAAATACATGTACGCCTTTTAGTCGCAACATCAAAGGCTACCTATTCCTAAGCGTGACCTTACACGTCAAGTACGTTGTTACACGCCTATGAAGCTCGGATAATCAAAGAAAAACCTAGTACTTATAACTTGTTTGAGATAAACACACTATATACATTCTCCTCGAGCAAACTGTAGAAATATTAACAACGGATTTTATGGCACTTGCCTTTTTTCTTGTAAGCTAACACCTTATTATTTTTGTTATAGATGAAGGGAAAATTCACAAAATAGTTCAATGGACTCGAAACGGTGATAGCCAATCTGCTCTACTGGATATTTTCGATGTAACGCCTGGTGAACCTATTCAGGTAAGTAATAACATAACAAATTATTAAGTCTACCTTCGCCTTACATCTATGTACCTATTACTAGGTTTGATACAATCTAATGGATCCTTAAAATATTTCGCCTCTTAACTAGGAGATGTTATTAAATAATTTAATAAAATCCCTTCAGTGTAAGCGACAGGCTTTCTACCTGACGCCCGTTCCAATATCTTGGCTTCGACACGTCGTTTATCACGACAGCAACAATTATACGTTATTATTAGAGACATTATTCATTTCTGCTTCCCAGTAGTGACGGTAAATACTAGCTGAACGTTGGTCAAAACCTGACATTTATGATTTACAAGATGAACTGAATACACGAAGATGCTTTGCAATAAATCGTTTATTAAGAGCATACTATGGTTGCAATAAACTACTATGACTGTGACTATGATTATGACTAAAAATAAAGATTCGCTGTAGTATCTTTTTTAATTATGCGACCACTGTGCATTCTATTTCTAAATGTTTGAGTGAATATTATACATTTTTATTTGAAACTTGGATAGTCATCGATACTTTATTCTATCTTTGAACGAATGAATTTTATATTTTTTTTTAGTTACCAAACTACTCAAGCCCACTCTCAAAATGTTGCGATCCATGTTGACAGTACATATGCCAAATATGTACAACGAATCTATAGGTAGGTATACAAAGAATCTGATCGGCTAATTGCTCGCCACTATTTAGGATTGTCTAAATCCTGTAATAAAGAAGAACCACACTAAGCTAGGCACTACGTTTTGCGCTGGCCTTTTCCTATACTTAAGGCTACCTTAATTTCTTTAGTACCACCTGTTTATTAAATACTAGCTTTTTCCCGCGACTTCGTCTGCTCAATCGACTCATGAATGGACCGAATGTACCTAATGTATTGCTTTATTGCTCTAAAACCATTTTCGCATTATTGGCTTTCAAATGATGGGGCACGTCGGTTGGATAGTTTCAAAGTCGATAACGGACATAGATTGTTACAAATTTAGGGTTCCGTACCCAAAGGGTACCAACGGGACCCTATTACTGAGACTCTACAGGGCTTGTACTTGTAATACTACTACTTGAAATTTTCACCGATTATGTATTACCTCTACTGTGGCCGCTTTACCAACAAATACTAAAAATTAAATTAAATTAAACATTAAAGGGGTCGTCATACAAGAAACGTGTCTATTTCAGTATATTTAACTGCAGTGCTGATTGTTAGGCGACAGCTGACAGTTGCTAGGCAACGATTAACACCCATAGCCATGGCCGCGCGCATACGCGCCATATGCTCTTTGGCTGTTTTTCTAAAACCTACCAAAACGTTTGCTATTTTAGTGCTTACATTTCGGCGATTCTTTACTGAACAGTTTTTAAAACATTATACGGAGTTACAGAACCCTCCATGTACCGGTCCTAATCGCACTTGACTTTTTTGTTTTGTGTTTTATGTATCTAATAGATAGGTTCCTTTAAGTAGATTAATATTTTATCTATTATTTCCTAGGCGATGTCTCTCTCCCGCGCGCACGGCTCACTATACGCGGCATCGGACCGACGCGTTCTACAGCTACGGCTTGCGCTGTGCGCGCGGCGCTACGACGCGTGCGTGCGGTGCGCACGCGACCCCTACTGCGGCTGGGACCGCGACGCCGCCGTCTGCCGAGAGTACATTCCCGGGTACGTACCACTCACACCACTACACTCATACTACTATCAAACTAGGGCAGCTTCCTGGCGATAGTCAAGAAGCCCTTTTATCTTACGCATTCGGAATCACGATCGTTTTCACTATTTCTTTCTGTCACATCTGCTCTGTAGTGTGGAGCTAGCGACTTATCCAACTTCAGCATCGGTGCCAGTGACGGGCGACAGACATTTTACGAGTAAAAGTAAACTATTATTTTCATTAATAATTAATTTCCTTCATTTACGCCGATCACGCCGATTACGTGCCGCCGCTGAGATTTAGCCATCGGCGCACACCTCTAGACTCACACGGTATACCGCATCCTATAGGATGAGGAAAGAAAGAGATGGTGAATGCGATTATAAACACCCGCGCAATACGCTCGGACAAATACGGCGTCCGGTAGGATCCGCTGCTGGGCATTCCGCGCAAATTAGGAAAAGCTCATTGAAATACAAACGTGCGGTAAAAAACGGGGAAATCTTTTACCGAACATTCTTTATCGTACTAATACCGATCGGCCAAGTCAAGAAGTGGCCTAATTTGAAACGACATGATGTGGATACTTACTGCGGTTGGGGCCACAACACGCTGATAGGTGTATACTTACCACACTGCCAGTGATAAAGATGGACACAACAGCGAAATTTTTACCTTATAATATTTTAACCAAAGGCAATCGTTGAATTTTATCTATCATCTTGTTTAAATTAACTTTGCATTATCTGGCAATTACTGTCTAAATACGAACACTATACTTTCACACAGAACGGTTCCCTTGACAAGAAAGATTAATTAATTGTGTCAAACGTTACTTTGTTTTTTTTTATGTCAGAGAGGCCAGACAAACGAACTAGTGGGTCACCTGATGTTAAATGATCACCACTTTCCATAGACACCCGCATTTGTGAAGGTTTATACTACGTACAGTCGAAGGCATAAATATGTACACAGTCATCGCGGCAAAATATGAAAACATCAACCTTATGGTTAATAGCATAGAATTGACATTCGCATACTTTGACGCGATGACTGTACCTATGGCAGTAAGATAGGTAACTAGTTATAGTTAGAGCTCTAGTTCAATAGCCTTACTTACGACCACCACCTTATTTCTCCTCTAGGTTAATACAAGACGTGGCAAACGAGACAGCGGACATCTGCGACTCGTCGATAGCGCGCAAGAGCGTGGCGGCCACGTGGGGCCAGAGCCTGCACCTCGGCAGCTTCATCAAGATGCCGGAAGTTCTGCAGCCGCGGGCTGTGTCCTGGTACCACTACTCGCGGGAGAAGGGGCGACATCCTATCACTTTCAAGTGAGTTGTAGCCAGCGTACTAAGTTTTCTACTTTTTGGCCTATTCGACATTTACTAATAGACTACGTACTTACCTGATAAATCTTCAACTCAAGGCGCCACTTCATTATTATTGAAGGTTCGATGCCCGGGTCCTATTGTTTCCCATGATTTCGTCTTTTCCGACTTTGCTAATTCTTGTCAGTTGGTGTTGCTTTTGTTATTGTCAGGAGGAGGTTCTTATTAAAGAAATTTTAGAAAAAAAACAACGGGGGCGAAGCCGGCAACAGCTAGTTTTCTGTAATTTCACTTGCCATACCAACGTTTCCCATAAAATATATAGAATCGTGCTATCGAAATTTCATCTTATAGAATACAGTAGGTTAGGTTAAGTTAGTTTAATAACAATTCTGAAGAAAATACTGTTCCAGAAATAAAGTACTTTATGACAAATGAAAATTATGGAAAACGATAGTCATTATTCATTAAGGCATAAAAAATTCGGGCAAACGATATACACGTCCCTTCGCATCCCTTCCAGCTCCTTAAATCTAGTCCTGCTCATACCCAGTTTTAATAGCTATTCTGCTGCCTTGATGCCAGTCCATTCTCTTATGCTACGGAGCTATTTGCGCCTCCCGACCTTTCGTTGTCTGGGCTATTTTGCCTATAGTGATGATACTCGTAGTTTGCAAAAGGCGATACTGTTGCTTTCGGAGATAGTGGTTGGTAGAAATAAGCAGAGTCTTTATTACTCTCGCAATGGAATTGGAGTTAAGTACTTAATTTTTTATACCGTGTCTGTGGCAAACAGACGAAGGGACATCCAACCGTACGCTGTGCTCATAAACGAAGGCTAGATTGATTATTATTATTAAATTACATTCAACAGGATCAACACAGAAGTAAAAATCGTACAGTCGGTTCCCTAACATAAGTTAACGTAAGTATTATTGTTTGCCTATCTCTTTTTTTTAAAGTTTTTCCTTTCATTCCAGGTTAGCTTGAAAAGATCCCTTTTAGGGATAAGTTCGCCTTTGTACTATTTTTGTTGTGTTGTTTTGTATTATTATTGTGTTTTATGTACAATTAAGTGTTTACATACATACATACATACATAAGTATCCACTTTTCTATGCAGTTATACTTTATTTAATTTAGAATTGAAAACCACAACATTATTAAATTGCGGCTAGTCAACTATTTATTTCTTACCTAGCAAATAGTACAGTACAATAGTCTGGGAGCCGCAAAATAAAATTGTTTTAATGTCACTTTATTTGCGTGTCGTCAATTGTTACTCTAGTACAAATTGTAAAGAGATTACAGTTCACGAGCCGCAATATAATGTTGTTGTGGTTTATAATTCTAAATTAAATGGAGTATGTAGTATGGAAAAGTGTATACTTAAGTTAGGGAACCGACTGTACGTGTATTGCGCTTAAAATATTCAAAATTCCACACCACCCACCGATAATATACTTAGTTCCAAAACAAATAGCTAAATAAACTGTACTTTAATTAAATGCAACCCTAATTTTCCGCTATCTTTCGGTTTACTCGCAAACAGAAAATTATTCTGAAAACACTTGAACTGAACACACGTCTAACAACATTAATTAAAGTGTTTCCAAATCTGCTGCTATCGCACTTCCGCCCGTATAATTACGATGCAGAGGGAGCGGCCATGTTTGTACCTTGCAATTGATATCGATGCTTTTATTTTTAATTGACTTCGACCTTAGGTTTATTTTCAGTGTACCTAGTTAGTGCTGCATTAAAGTAAATTTAAAATAAAAATAAAAATAATATGACTGAGAATATACAATATTCTTAACTAAAATATACTAACGATAAAACTTTAGCTTAAAATTTAATCATAAAAAAGTAGTAAAAGGTTTGATGTGCTGCTTGCAATGCAAATCAGCATCGCCATAGAACGAAGTAATACTTACTGCCAATTTTCTGAACACCTTCCTATTATTGGTGGCGATTAGAATAGATTATTTTAATTTTCACTATTTTTGTTTTTAATTGTTTCTAAAAATACCTTACTCAAAGTGCGACATTCTCTTTTCATAAGCATTTATTTGAGTGAAATTTTGAAAGTCAAATTTCATCCTCTTCTAGTTATCGGATTGATAAGAAATTTGGTTCGGATAACTATTATGTAGTTTAGATAACAATTATAGTCAACAAAAGTCGAATAAAATTGTTCGATCCACAGGTGACTATAGAGCTGGCTCTTTCCTCGGTCGACGTATTGGCATTACCATTCAACGAGGAAACGCAGCCAGCCTGCCCAATAGCAGCGCTCTGGCTCTGGGCGATATTTGTAAACATAGGTTTCTAGGTTTTGATTAAGTTAATTTAAGTTTTTTTTAACAAAGCTTTCTGTAAATACGTATATTTAAATAGTGTGAATAAATAATAAAATAAATAGCCATCAAAACGTCTAGTAACAAAAAAGCTTGAATTAATAACTAAATTAAAACAAAAACTTGTTTAATGTTTATTATTTGATACGGCGATGGATAAGTTTTGAACGTAACAATGAATTTTCAGTAAACCGGAGAAATACATCGAGACATCGGAGCATGGGCTGTTGATAATCTCGGTGAGCGAGGCGGACGCCGGCCGCTACGACTGCTGGCTCGGCGGCTCGCTGCTCTGCTCTTACAATATCACCGTAGACATTCACAGGTGAGCCCTCAAATACAAGAAAAGTCCAATTATTTGAAGTTTTTAGGGTTCCGTAGTCAACTAGGAACCCTTATAGTTTCGCCATGTCTGTCCGTCTGTCTGTCTGTCTGTCTGTCTGTCTGTCCGCGGCTAAGCTCAGAGATCGTTAGTACTAGAAAGCTGTAATTTGGCATGAATATACATATCAGTCACGCCAACAAAGTGATAGAATAAAAAATAAAAAATAAATTTTTTTTAGGGTACCTCCCATAGACGTAAAGGGGAGGTGATTTTATTTTTCTCGACTAACCCTATTGTGTGGGGTATCGTTGGATAGGTCTTTTAAAACCATTGCGGGGTTGCGAACATGATGTTTCTATTCAGTGATCTGTTTGCGAAATATTCAACATTAAAGTTAAAATTTTCATTAAAATCGGCCGTCCCCCCCCTCTAAAATCTAAACTGTTAGGTGGAAAAATTTGAAAAAATTCGGAATGGTAGTAAATATATGAAATTTACTAGGAAAATTATAGCGGCTAAGATTGCTTGGAAATTATTTGTAGTTTAAGAGTAAATAGTAGCCTAAAGGTATAAAACATACCTAAACTTGGATGATTCCGTACACATACGAAATCCTTAGAAAAATATTACTTGATTTTTTCGTAATGGCTACGGAACCCTACCTTGGGCGTGTCCGTCACGCTCTTGGCCGGTTTTTTAGGCTGTGTAGGCTGTCGAGCCTGTCGATTGGTGTGGCTGATCGTCAGTTACCAATCCAATCTATCATCGATCGATGGCGTGGATCGACGATCGATCGATTGATATGGTAACACCCTTACAAGGTATATTCGTTACAGCAGCGCTGCGTTTGGCGATGTTCTCATGATGGCCTCATCATATTGTTTATTTAACACATTCGGAATCACTATCTTCCTGTCAAGCAGTAAACATTAGGGTAGAAAGAAATGGTCAACATGGTTTAGAGCGCTCGCGCCTTATATAATAATAGTCTCATGTGACTAAGTTATACACACAAAAAGTCAGTTACGTTTTAGTTGGTTTTAGACCTGGATGAAATAAATATTGTATCAACATTTTAAAGCTTAAGACTTCTTTCGATAAGATAAAATTTACTATTTTTACTTCCTATTATCCTATCCTATTATATTATTTCTTTACTATTATTATTTCCTTTACTGTGTATGATTTGATTAGTCTTCCTACTTTCAGTTGCAAGTTTCTTTTATGTTTGTTTCAATGTGTAGTAATGTACATTTATCAAGTTCATTGACAACTTACATTGTAAACTTTGTGTAAGAGCAGTAAAGATATAGGTAAACTCGATGTAACGTCTCATGTTTACATTGAACACTGAGGGGTTGCTCAAGTTAAACAGCAACGTAAGAAGTAGTGCAAATATTGCATTAGCAAATAGCCTTGCAAAATTGACGTTCCGACTTTTAATTTAAATTCAAGATCAAAAAGTTGCTAGTGCTTACAAAAATATGGAATAATGTATTTCTCTTTCCAGATGTTCGCCGCCAGAGAAGAGCAACGAGTATCAAAAGATATACTCTAACTGGTGTCACGAATTTGAAAAATATAAATCAGCCATGAAGACGTGGGAGCGGAAGCAAGAGGTAAGATTTACAACTTAGATATTTTTAAATCTCTGACATAAAACAAAGCCGAAAAAATCTTGTTTTTGGCCGAGTACAAAATAAGAGGTTTTCAATTCGGTTATACTTTTCTGTTTGCTACCTTTAAACTCCCTCATTTATGAACTGAGTTAAGCTTAGCTCAGCAGGCTTCAGATTATGGCGTTGATGCTGTTCAGGTTGAGCTCTGGGACATAATATATTTATGAGCAAGTTGTATTGTTGTTAATCTTGCCTGTCTCAATAAATTAACTGATTTGGATAATTGTTTTTGTTTCGAAGGATTTAAGTACTTCCAGTTTGATGCCATTTAAATCAGTCATTGCCATTTGAAATCGGTTTCTTCTTTTAATACTTAATTATTAAACTAACTTTTTGTTGTTCCAGCAATGCGCGAGACTGAACGACTCGAATCAAAACACACATCCGAATGAAATCGTGTGATAGCTTCTGAACATCGCCTATCTCATGTTTAAATCGGTGAACAACTACGCGGCCGCCATCCCCGTGCCGTACGCCGCTGCCGGCGCGCGCGCGCTCGCCGCAGCCGTACACCATTAGTGACCCCGTGACCCTCTAGCTGTAAAATGGCACTTTAAAAAAAGTGTACACTTTACTTTTTTTCTTAAAATGAGATTATTTTGGGATTTTCTTATTCAAAATCACGAGTACTATTAATTTTCAGAAAAAAAGTGTCCTTATTTTTCGACTCAGTTTTGTGACTTTTTTTTCATAGTTACTTATGTTTTGTCATATAACTTAACACAAAAAATTAGTATGGAACATTAGGGACATTTTTTTTAACAAATAAAATCAATAGCGCTCTTGATTTTGAGTAAAAAATACCCAAATTTTCCTTATTTAAAAAAAGTAAAGTGTACACTTTTTATTGAAAATGCCCAACACATACAGAAAGTGAACACTTAGCTTCTAAACTTAAGGACAGTGCAAGTTCCAAACGCCAGGGAACATGAGAAGGTGATCTTTAGACACTCGAAATTGATATGGACATTTTTAACATTTAAAATTAACGGAACGATTACGCGTCGCGCTACGCTTTGTTGGTAATGGATTGTAAAAAGATTTAGAGATCGATATTCTCATTATTATAAGTATGCTTTGTTCGTTGGATAAGAGAATAGGGAAATTGTTACATTTTAGAAATGGAATTAATTTTGATAATTGCCTACTCGTGTAAGTATTATGCAATTATTTATTGAATGCTTACTGCCAGTTTTTGATGTAGTGAAAATGGAGATTATTTATTTTAATTTGTGCCTTTAGGTCTAACTAGTTTATTTTTTTATTGCTTAATCGTAGGCAATTTGAAGTGGTGACGTGTATTGTGATCATTACTCGTCCGCTGTCCACTGAGGCACTCGCATTCTTGTACTGAACATTAACGATAAGATACCAGGCAATTATTTCATAACCATGATATCCGACAAGTTACATTGACAATTTTATCTTAATTTTGTAGCCAATATGAAGCCTATTAACACGGAACTCCTCAAGTCAGCACTGTATTTCAAATTTTCATAGTCATTTGTCGCCTATCGCGCTTGTGGGATAGAGGCCAGACCTTATACTACGAAATTCGATTCTCGAACTTCGGATACTGCAATTGCGTTCACACTAATAGTATTAAACAGAAGAGTGAAAGGGATGGCACGATATGAATTTCGAATCACGTAGTAGCCCCCGTGGTCATGTATTGAGCAGCGCGGCAACGGACAGCCGGCGACGCCGCCAGCTCGGCCGGCGCGACGCTCGCTTCGAATCTCCGAGGGTTGTGGGAGGGTTCGCCTCATTATTTTTCCCCTATTTTGTGTAAATAGTTACCTAATTCCGTTCGACTGTATTAATATAAGTGTACGTACGTATAGTATGCACGTCCCTAAATGTAATGAGTATAATTTAAGCCTGTGATATATAAGAAACTCGTTAAGGATGTGTAATTTTAAAATACTGGTCGGAAATTATCATAAATCACTGTTGTCAAACATTTATTTACTCATCCTCATAATTATGTGTTTCAGGGTAAAATACTGTACTGATTTAGAGTTTTGATGTGATTGTAATTTTTAGCGTTTGATTTACGGGATTAATTTAAAGACAGGTAAGCCAACGTAGAGTAACAATGTTAGTATAAATTAACTCAACAGTATAGCTTATATTATAATTAAGCTATATCGAACTCTAGCAGCAATAATTCAGACACTAAATGTCAACAAAGTTCTTCTGATATTTACAGATCAAAGATTAATATTAGAAGTTTATGAAGTAGATGGTGTTTTAAGAATTTATCTCTGCATATTTTTGTACAAACTAATGTCAGTGTACTGTCGGCCGCGGCCCTTTATCACCCTCACTAGTACTTACTCGAACTTTAGTCTGTTCCATATCATAAAATTACTGTACCTACCTAAGAGCTTGTATATATTTAACGACCATCTTATCGTGTTGTTTTACATAGGTAGCGGTGGATTACAAATTTACAAACGAATTGCATTGTATAAGGTGATATCATACATATTTTTTCTAGAGATATATTGACAAAATGCCATAATGAAGGTTTGTTCCGCTGCCGCGCCGTGGCGAGTGGTGCGTCCTGCCACTACAGTCCGCTTCTATTTTAACGTTATATTTTACGAGCTCATTCGGTGTTACTCGAGACCTCATGTGACATGAAATAGTAGATAGAAACGAGTAGGGGTAGAAACAAATTCTAAATACCTAGTAGAAATAGAGGAGTACGCACTGAAACGGTGATCTAATTATATTTCACATTTATTCTTGCTCTAACAGAGAATTTTATTTTAAACGATTCGCGCTGGCGTCTCTTGTGTCAGCAAAAGCTATTCGATTTTTAAGCTTTTCATAGCAAAAATCAGTAACCGTAGTAGAATTAATAGACTCATAGGTGCTTCGACAATTTAAGTATGGTTATGATTTTGCGAATACTTACTATGTATTTCGAACTTTTCTCATATCATGTACATACATAAATCGAAATAGATATAAAGAATCTTAAAATATCTGAGCTTCGTCGTTTATTATATTAGCTAAGATTCAGTACTTAAGTATTTTAGTGATTATTCAAACTAAGGATGTCCCCATCTCGGGATGATCTTGCGCAATAATTATAACTAATTACTATTATCTGTACTAATCAAGTAGGTAGCTCTGTAAATTTCACATGTTACTATACTGTATTAAGTTAAAATTCAAATGTAGCGTTAAGATTTTATATAATAAATCTATGAAATGTATCTCTCAGGTTTCCGAAGTTTTATTCCCACCCCCCGACTCGTGACTCGTGAGCTTCTGTTGTGTAAACGGCAAATGTTTGTCGTTTGTTGGCTATCGTAATAAAAGCAAAGAGGAATTGTTTAAAATAGTGTCGATTCATCAAGTGACATACCGGGGTGACGTTTTCGTCATAACAGCGCGGGTCCCCCTGCCGCGGAGGCGCTCGCTCGGCGCTCCGCGACCGGCGACCGGGGGACCATAAAAAGTAAGGGCGCATAATTATATAGTGCTACTAAACTAATTTCACGATACATTGCCAACGAAATCTGTGCTTGGCACCGCCTCGCCTGCCGACGAAATGTGATTTTTCTTTCATAACGAATCGCCTGATTACTACTGTTGTGTGTTATTTCGTACGAATTGCTAATCACACCCTCCGTGCTGCGGGTTGAAATTGCTTTCGATATTGATGAATAACTGATGAAGGAAATGAAGCCGGTGGTGTGGCCTTTCACTTATTTTCAAGGTTCTGCTTGCGTGCCCATAATTCTTGTGTTCGCTAAAACAAAGTGATATGACGTAAACACTGTTTTCATTTTAATTATTGCTATGTTAAAAATGGTTGACATTGACAAAATAATCTAGAATTTCTGAGCAATCAAAATCGTCTAAAGTCTAGATGGTAAATTATAGGCAAATGTAATTTTATAACTACCTAACTGTTAGACAGTCTAATTTTAAACATAATTATCTACCTTTATACCTATCCCAACTTATAAGCTAACTATACATATAAACTATCCAGATACGTATATTCTATTTAACAAAGCACTACATGTCTACGTAGTAAATATTTATTATGTATTCGCGCTACAGACCTACATACAAGTACCTACTTACTCGTACTACAGCAATGCATTGTAAGCGAGAACTTAGCAAGTTACGAGTAGTTTGTCATTGAAGGCGGACCGAAGATTAGATTGCAGATTGCATCATAAACCGGCAGACGGAACTAGGATTTATCAAACGCTGTCCCAACTCTGGCCTTGTCTCAACAATCCCAACAGTGGGACTTAAACAGTGTGTTTAACAACGACGCAATGTATGCACTGAATTTCGTAGGTAAACTTGCTCCAATCAAATTATGAACGTTTCGCAGGCTGTCCTGTACCACTACCATGAGTTTACAGTGACGGTACTCGATAGCGACTGCGTAAATGATTTGTAAGGAGTCTCCATACAAATCATTTACGCAGTCGCTATCGAGTACGGTCACTGTAAACTCATGGTAGTGGTACTGCTCTTGCGTTATGCTGAAAGGTACCATACAATCTATAGTGTGGTTCGAAACTAGGATTACTTCACGACTATTTCGTATCTGGTTTAAGTCAGTCTTGAACTGATGATTAATCTTCCTGAACGTGTAGGTACTTCTTATAACATGAAGTTGAAATAAGTTAATCTAATCAAAAAACAACTGCAATAGACAATCGAATACTAACGGTTTTTATTTGGTTCAAAAACTCTATGTGCTTACCAATTTAGTGAATATCAATAAGTATGTAAGTAGTTTTTGAGAAGAAATTCTGTTCCCATTGGAACTCTTATTAAAAACTAAATAAAATATACACACGAATTTACATAACTCTACGAAACTCAACCTTATATAAAATAAGAACTTACGTAAGATATTTTTGCATTGTCTTTCCGTGTATGTATATATCTGCTACTAAATGTGTGTACAGTTTACAGACTGCCTTCACATATATCAGAGCGTACAAAGTTTTCACAAGCATAGACGCAATCCTGTTGTAAAGGAGTTTAAAAGCAGACACCTATTTAATGTTGATCTCCTTTATATGCTCCCTGATATTCTAGTAATAGCTTGTTTGAGTTTCATAAGAAACAGAAAAATTCATAAGGAATTAATGAACGTTTTGCGAGTAAAATAGGACTAGATAAAACCAAGTGTTATATTATAGTCATTAGCAAGTGCATTTATCTACTTAATCCCAGTCACAATATAAAGAGTAACTGCCTTAATAATAGAATAGCTTTTGCCCGCGACTTCGTCCGCGTAGAATTCCAATTTGTGGTAAAGCTTCTTCATCTGTCTCATTGTATAAAACAAAAATCCGGAAAAGGCAACATTCATCCACTCAAGGGTTGACTGGTAGAGATCCCTTAAAGGGATAAGTTCGCCTTTGTACATGCATTTCATCGGTTGTCAATAATGTATTCCTTTTTTTCCTTATTTTTGTACAATAAAGAATTTACATACATACATACATTCATCATCATCAGTATCAGTTAGTGAATGTATAAATCCGGTTTATTCCCTATCCCGTGGGAATTTCAACAAATTCGTCCTTATTCTATGCAAAATTTCACTTTGTTCTATCCCACAGGAAGTTTGCATTTTACCGAATAAATAGTAGCATATATATGTAGGTAGGTACCAATATGGGATAGTGTAGCTTTCTAATGTTGTTTTTTTTTTTAAATCAGCCTCGAAGTTAAATTTACTATTTTCTATCCCGCGGGAATTTTGCATTTATCCGGAAAAAAGTAGGTAAGTATCCAATGTTAATCAAGGACAGTGTATCTTTCTATTGGTGAAAGACATTTTAAAATGAGCTCCGAAGTTGAATTTATTTTTTTCTATCCCTTAGGAATTTTGCATTTTCCCGGAAAAAAGTAGCCTATGTCAATAAAGGATAGCGTAACATTTTACTGGTAGAAGATTTTTTTTAATCGGCTCTGAAGTTTCAGAGTTACAAGTTACCCCCTACCAACAAAGTATAGATATTTCCCTATCCCACGGGAATTTCCAAAAATCCTGAAATAAATATTTTTTCTGTCATGATAATTTACATATAGTCAACCCACTTGCAATATATTTATTAACATATTTCATTTAATATAAAATACTTTTCATCCATTAACCAGATCGGTGAAGGTCGTTGTATACTCGGATCCTAGGCTATAAGTACGACTAAACCACAATACCACAATACAATATAGACGACCGGATAGCCTAGTTGTTAGAGAACCTGACTACGAAGCTTGAGGTACTGGGTTTGATTCCTGGTCGGGGCAGATATTTGTGAGAAAAATAGAATGTTTGTGCTCGAGTCTTGGGTGTTTAATATGTATTTAAGTATGACTTTATCTATGCAAGAATATTTATCCGTTGTCTAGTACCCATAGTACAAGCTTTGCTTAGATTGGGACTCGGTCAATTGGTGTGAATTGTCCCGTGATATTTATTTATTTATTTTATTTATCTAAGCGGAATTGATTTCCCCTAAAAAAATTACCATTAATTAAGTCAACCGAGATTTGATATCACATAATTCATAAACAAAAGGGGACAATAAAGAATAACGCACCAAATTCCTAGTGTTGAAATACAGTGAAGCATGTAATGGGCCATTTCACGCCGCCCGCCGCGTTGCGGACTTCGTCTCCATTTAATAATTACGAGGGAAGAACTATGCTAGGTGGGGGGCAGCGGAAACCTACTACTTCTATAGTTTTATACAGCCAAGCCTGCCAGAGGCTAGCTGTTATTTATTATTTATAATTAAAATTTATTGTACCTTCAGGATGAGATTTTAATAATTGTACCTAACGAAGGAAATGGGATTAATAGGTAACTAGCTAGCCAGAAATAGATGCAATAATTTTACTTATTTTATTCAAACACTGTTTTATTTTATCTCTGGTTTATTTACGAGAAGGTAAGACGATGTAAAATAACTTCAAATACGCAAGCTCCTTATAGAATAAACTACGTTTAAACCTGTGTTAGTATGATGCAATAAACAGACAAAGTAAAGCTCCTAACTCATAACACCATTTCTTTTGATAATGGTTAGGTAACTCAACGGTAAAAAAAGTAAAATATTAGCTGTAGTTTGTGTGCATGTAGAACACGAACTTCATAATATACGCAGGTTGTAAAAACTAACTTTAACATTTATCATTTTACTTAAGGTACAACGCCGCCTGAATTTACGATCTTGAAAGTTGCCTCAATTTATGAAGACACTAATACCAGTCCGAGTAACATGAAGCTACGTCTAATTTTAAGTAGCCTTGGAGCGCTGTGTGTTAACTGCGTTGTGCTTTTTGCACTCATTAGTGAGTATTATGAGGCATGACTTCACGGAGTAACTAGAACTTGGACTGCAAAAACGACACTATCCTAAAAGTGGTGGTGGCAAGTGCAAAATGTACGAATTAATTACCTTCAACCACTGGTTTATCTGACTTCTTAAATCCCATATGACCCCTTCGTCCGGTCATTGCATTGTAGCACAGTGGAGAACACAGTCCTCTAGTAGACAATGACGTCACTGGGTAGCGCTTTAATCTCACCCTCGAGAAACAAACAGAAGGCGGGCAGCGGCGGCGGCGGTCAGGTCGCGCGTAATCCTTTATTACATCGCGGGATGAGCCGCGGTGTCCCGCTCTCGTAAGCGCATTAGCCGAATTAACAATTAGTCATGCCTGCGTCTGCCTACGAAGTTTGCACAAATTTACATAACAATAAAGCCCCTTTGTATGGGTTCGAATGGTTATGGCGATTTTTAAATTAATTGGATCGGGAACCGTAGAAAATTCTTAATCCCCCGCACGCCCTTAGTTGTTTTGTGGTCAGTGAGCGTTCGTGCGAAATCTCTGCCAATAGTATCTATTCTATTACGAAGTTTTTTGTGTGCTATTTAAACTTGCTGACTATTGTTTTCCTCTAAGGGATGGAAGAAGGCCCACCTACCAATTATATAAATAATAAAATAAATAAATATCACGGGACAGTTCACACCAATTGACCTAGTCCCAAAGTAAGCTAAGCAAAGCTTGTGTTATGGATACTAGGCAACGGATAAACATACTTATATAGATAGGTACATACTTAAATACATATTTAAAATACCCAAGACCCGAGAACAAACATTCGTATTTTTCATACAAATATCTGCCCAGACACGGGAGTCGAACCCAGAACAGACATAACTATTTTCTACAGGATTATCTACAGGATGTAAACGGCAATTAGTTTTAAAAAAGCTATGGTAGCCTAGTCGCTTGGCTTATGACCTCTCAAGCGTGGGTTCGAGCCCAGGCTCGCGCCTCTGAGTTTTTCGGAATTGATGCGTGAAATTACACAAGAAATTTACCATGAGCTTTACGGTGAAGAAAAAATTCGTGTGGAAACTTACACACACTTGAAATGAAACTAAAAGTTGTGTGTCTAATTCCCAATCCGCACTAGGCCCGCATAGGATCCACGGTCCAATCCCTCTTATTCTGATTAAGACCGTTATTACCTTTAATTAGCTGGATACTTAGATGCATCTAATAAAATTTAATGTATTGGTAGAATTCGATGGAGGAATTAGTGAAGCTGTGGGAGATAAGAGAACGTAGCCAGCAGCGGGCAGCGACAATATAATAGCCGGCGATAAAAGAGCGACTAAATCGGAAGCGGAATGAGCAAGAACAAAGGCGCAGCTTAAATTGTAGCATTGTGCGCGAACAACAGCCGTGAAAGGCGACGCGTCCGCGAAGAATAGAGTCATTTGCCTTTAACAACATTAATGCCATCCCTGACCCTCACGCCATCAGTTTTTGTTTGTTAATCTACAGAAAAGGGCGTAACTCATTTTGTCAACTCGTAATTTAATTTCACTTGAACCCCAACACCAGCGGGGCCGGCCGCTGTCAGCGCGAGCGCCGCTCAACTGTCCATTAATTGTATTCCTCTGTTTACGCACTGATTTTCATAATAATGTCCCACGTAATTAATTGACATAGGCATTGTAACATTTATATTACAAACACAAAGTCAAATTATGATTTATACGAGCAAATTTATACTGAGCCATAAATTTCCAATTGCGGAAATACACCGCCGTCCCATCGTTACCCGAAACTTTAATATCCCCCTGCAATATAAAATCGGCCGGCCTCCCGGGCAAAGGTGGCGGCACGCTTTTAGAAATGCTTAAAATGCAATTTTACAAGAGTACTTTTATTTATGGCCCCCAAAAATGTAAAATGCAAACGTTTTATTGCGGGGCTTTGCAAAAATACGAAGAACAAACAATGTCCCTGTTATCCCAAGACGGGGGATGTCAGAACATATTTGCCCGTTTACCGGCCGCGGGGGCGCCGAACACGTCGTAAGTACGCACCGAGCGCAGGTAACGGGGCTTCCGTACCAACGTCAACTACAATACAAGGCTTTCTAAAAATTACATCAGCCTAATCCCATCAAATCAAATGTAAACACAACACAAACTGCCTTAAACTAAGACCCTTTTAAACAAATTAAGATTGAAATCATTGATAAACTTGATTAGTAACTAACAAAAAGATTTAATTTTGATAATCAACGCAGATTTATTATATTAGCATTCAGATCTGTCGACAACCTCTCATTCAATGAAGCGCAGCCGATCGGAGAATCCGTCCTGCTAAATAATTTAACTCTTCTCGAAACAATTTAAATGGATTTATTCATGAAAATTTACAGTCATTTATAAAATTACCTACTCTGTATTAATAAGATTTGATAAATTTAAAAATGGGACACTTAATTCTGTCTGAATAATTACTTAATTAAAATCTTTAGACGACCATGAATTTAACGTAACCAAAAAAGTTACGTACAATTACAAAAGTAGCGCGCCTACATAACTTAATAAGTAATAACAGGCGGGCTGTTCTTGACTGCTCGGTACTCCGCGAGGGTAAATGCAGCATTACCCTCTCCGCGGCCGGCGCTCGCCGCGACTCAAGTGTTGAAGGATATTCCTGATGCAAAATTTTTATAATAAGCCTCGCCGAGATTACACCTTGTAGCCATCTATTTTTAACGCGACGAGCGGAGGTGGGACATTTTTATTGCCCCTGAGCTCTAGATTAGTTTTGTTCCGTGAATTTGATGCATATACAATGAGCTCGATTATTCAACGCCCTATGCAACTTGCATACAGTTGTACTATGAATATGAAATACGCCATATGACTCGTTACGTCTTAATATTTTATTGCACCGCCCTCATGTGTTTTATGATTGCTAAATAAAATAGCGGAGCTCTTTGAGATGGCCTATGTATGAACGGTTTTGACTTAATTAATCATTTATATAGGTTTAACAAAAATGTATAATTATCGATCAGTTGCCTAGGTATACCTATAACAATAACTAATCAATGTGCGCTTTTTGACTGCCTTCCGTATTGGTTAGCAACAACAATACAACCTCAAATTGTATAACAATCGATGAGTATAATGGCGCCACATAAAAATGGCAATCCCATAATGGAGTTCAATAGAGCTATTTAATTTTCCTCGCAAAAGCCGGGCGCGATTTTGAAATTCTCAGAACATCGAAATTACGATAGCTACTGACATTCTGTATCGAATGGCTGACAAAAGAGAGAATATGAACATGTGCAAAAAATATCTGGCGTATGCATTTGGGAATTTCGCGTGACAGAAAATTTAATACGAGGGGAGTCTAATATTAAACCTTGGGGAACCATCACTTTTAATATTTGGCCGGCGTCCTAGAGGGCTCCTAAATTATTTACCAAATGGAAAGGTAATGGTCGAGGAAGAGTGCGAATGAAGGTATGCAAATTTTATAAGCTTGTATGGTTCCCCATAAAGCGCGTTAGCTCCACACTAAATCGGCGTAATGAAGAATTTGCGGTCACCAAAATGTTCGCATCCGCGCCGAAATGGCAATATTTACGGCGGCGCAAGTGAATTTGTTTCCCTGGGCATGGGCAGTGCGAGAATTACATGTATTTATACGGAACGGACCTGTAACGCGAATTTATAATCTACTCGCTCCGTTCGCGCTGCTGAGCACCTATAACGTGAATAACCTTAAAAAAAATAAAGAGTGATAAAAATACCTAATATCATTTTAAACAAGAAAGAAAAAACTGCTCAAAAAATACCTACTACCTAAATACCTACTTCGTGTCCATTGTGCACTTTCGCGGGATAACAAATAAATCTATGTTAATGAACGATTATCTTACTATTAGTTAAAAAACTTTTAAAATTGCTTCAATAGTCCAGATTCTAAACAAACAAACAAGCAGATAAACAAAATTTACCTTATTAGTGCAGAAAACTTTCTAATTAGTATAGGTAAATGGCCTCTCTAAAGTACCGAAGTCTATAAGAAAAAAAAAAACCATTTAAAGGTTTCCTATCAAAATCTGACACAAACAAGTGTCGGTTTTTAATCACCCGTCCGATTCCCAAGTCAACCGTAATCCAAATTGCTTGGAAAAACTCAATTGAATTTATATTAGCTGTGCGAAATTGAATTGTATAACAATTGGATGTTAGTCGCCGGCGAAGGCTGTCGGTGATTTATCGGGAAAAATCACGATTAATTCGTACACGTGTCCGCGTTTAGGGTGAAGGGGTGAAGCGGGGTCACGGGCCATAAAGAGTCACGCATCGCGGCGCGGCTGCCTAATGGCGACTGCAGCGAGACGGCGGTACTATGCAGCCAGCGCCACCTACCCACCTCCTTTGTTCTAGTGTTTCAATCACAGAACTAACTAATATATAGGTAACAAGAGGAATAAAATGGCACATTGTCTAAAAGTATACTGCTAAAAAAAGGGCTTAGGTATATTTATTTCGACGAACAGTCGAAACGCCGCTCGAGTTAATTGCTCAAAAAATGGGTTATTGTAAATATTGTGCTTCAAAAAGTACCGTAGTAGTAATTTCTTATTTTCTTGTTGCATTTGACTTCCTGGTTTCGTATGAACAAGAACGAAGGAAAATTATAAAACCTATAGGTACCTAATGTGTTCTATATTCCTCCACGTACTTCTTTTAGACATCAAGTTCCACAATATAAACTTTCGGATCGTACTTAATTGTTTAAGAAAATTGCCACGTCGGGACCTTTAATACCAGTAAATAAATAACGTTATTTGATTTGCAATAAAATGTATTGTGCATCGGAAGTAGTGCTAGTGCATTTTTCTCCATCTACGCTTCATAACTTGTACATAAGTTTCCGTGAAGAATGTAGAAACGTGCAAGTTGCAATTGGGTTACTGGCTGCAGCAAATTTAAACGGCATTCTTATGAAAAATATACAGGAATAAATTATTACCTCATTTAGACCGAGCCATATACTTAAATGCTTATTAAATATTTAGTGCTAGCCTTAGAAATAAATCTACTTAAGTTAAGTATTATAAAATCGATCAAGGATTCACAATGGTGCTTAGCTTGACATTTTAATACGACTTTTTATTTAATTTTATTCGCTTTAATTTGAGCGACGTTTTAATCTGAAACGTGCGAAGCAATCTCACTAAAAATATATGAGAAGAGAAAATATTGTTCGTTTCTGTCGCCACAACGCTAATAAAACTTCGAGGCACGTAATGCCAACAATGAATACAAATACAAAGTATTATTGATTCATAAATTATACAAATGAAATTAAAGATAAAATGTGGTTATGTCACGATGTTTATAGTTTCCGATTTGTTTATTGTTGCAATGCAAAATACAAAATAACGATTATTGGCCGTAAATCATGTACATACTGTACTGCCAATCATTTTACTTACAGCAACCCCTTGAAATTAAATCAAATATCTATAAAATTATGATAATCAAAAATTTCAAAATATACAAGAAGTAATGTACCTACATAAGCAGTGGCAGTAAAAGTTATTCACGAAAGGTCATAAACTCGTCGACATGTATACATGTTTACGTGGAATCATAACGTTAACATTCTCCAAAACAAAGACGCCGCCGGAGCCGGTCCATTTTCCTTTTATGCCTTATTCAAATGAAAGCTCTACCTTCCGTCTTACGTCAGTCATAAAAAGTATCTACGTAAATAAAGTAGTACGATACCAAGAACGAACACATAAACTGACAATGCCGATCTATTTAGAATTCCACGCGGAACGTTCGCAACGCAACCACAGCAACAAACTTTTTGCATTAAGCAGCGTGATCTATAGTGATACACGCCTTTAATACCAGTAAAGCCTAGTGCCAGTTTAGCCTAGTTGGTAGTGACCCTACGAAGCAAGAGGTCCTGGGTTCGAATCCCTGTAAGGGCATTTATTTGTGTGATGAGCCTGAATATTTGTTCCCGAGTTATGGATGTTTTCTATGTATTTAAGTATTTATTTATCTATACATATAAGTATGTTTATCGTCGTCTAGTACCCATAGTACAAGCTTTGCTTAGTTTGGGATTAGGTCGATTTGTGTAAGATTGTCCCCTAATATTTATTTATTTATTCATTTATTTATACATGTCTTTAAAAGATTGGCGTATTCGATATGTTAACAGTTGATTATTCTTCGGCGGTACTTCCGTATGTTTTGCTGCCAACAAAAGGCTGGCGAATGGAGTGTATAAAACTGTTGCTCGCATCTAACCTTCATGACAAAATGTAGCAAGATTTGTACAGAAGATGGGTTTTGAAAAATTTAAGATTCGACAGTCTTAAACTTATTAACATCGCTTGACTGATAATGTACAGGGTGACATCTAAGACGTAATCCAAAATTATATTTTCTGGATCCACTCATGATTACGATCAACTCTTAATATGGGACCAACTTCGAAAACGTAAACACAAAATCGACGTCTCCATACAAATTGCGAAACCAGTTGATTGCTTTTAGTATGGGAGGCTCAATTTTTTTCTACCGATTTCGATATTACTTCGCGAAAAAGACACAAGCGATCATGTTTGGCAGTCCATATTTCATTTCTCAGATTTCTGATATGGTAGTTCCTAACCTATATTTTGATGGTACCGTTATTCCTTTTTCGCCTACCGTCAGAAATCTGGGAATTATCATGGACCAGACATTTTCCTGGTCAGCTCAGGTTGCTGAGGTCAGTCGGAAACTTTTTGCCTCACTTCACTCGCTTAGACGCTTGCAAAATTTCCTGCCTCTCCAAACCAAAATTACCCTAGCTCAGTCTCTTTTACTTCCTTTGCTCGACTATGGTGATGTTGGTTATTTGGACCTTGCTGAGGGGTTGCTTGACAAGCTTGACCGCCTTCAAAACGTGTGTATCCGGTATATCTTTGGTCTCCGTAAATACGACCACGTTTCTCACTTTCGCGCGCAGCTGAGGTGGTTGCCCATCAGGGAGCGTGGGAACATCCACGTTCTGTCATTGCTTTTCAACACTCTTTTTAATCCTTCCGCCCCTTTATACCTTTCCGAGCGTTTCAGCTACTTGGCTGAAGGAAGCCAGCATCGTTTGCGGTCGAGTACCAATCTTCTTTTGGCCTGTCCTTCTACTTCTTCCAAAATTTACTCAAAATCATTTACTGTGCAATATGCTAGACTGTGGAATCGATTACCCACCTCCATTAGGCAATCTCCCTCCGTGGTGTCGTTCAGGGAAGCTTTGAAGAAGATGTGGCTCACACCATCACTTTAATATATTGAGAACACTGCTTATTTATTATATGTATTTTGCATATATATGTTGTATATGGTAGTATATTTTTATTAGGTTTCTTTATATTATGAGTTTATGTATTGTATTTACTAAAAGTTGTATTGTAGCCTTTGCTTTGTCCGACTGTATTATTTTGACTTACTCTTTGTCGGTCCCTTACTAAATGCTCCTTTCATCCACTCAAGGGTTGACTGGTAGAGATCCCTTAAAGGGATAAGTTCGCCTTTGTACATGCATTTCAACGGTTGTCAATAATGTATTTCTTTTTTTCCTTATTTTTGTACAATAAAGAGTTTACATACATACATACATACATTACTCCCATAGTAAAAGTTGATCATAATCATGAGTGGATCCAGAAAATATAATTTTGGATTACGTCTTAGATGTCAACCTGTATCACGAAATTAACAAATTGCATGAAAAGAGATATAGAAAGGCAAATTATCTCTTCAAGGTAACCTTCCAATTAACGTTTACTTTGAACGGTTAACAGGAATAAAAGAAACAAAACACACTATGAAAAATAATATCCATAAATACTCTATTCTATGACTAATTGGTAGAGATTATTTAGAGGGATAGTTTCGCCTTTCTTCATTTTTAAATAGCAACAAATGCTAAATTAAAACGAATATTACCTTTATTGTCGCATTTAGAATGCGAAGTTAATCAGAGCTGGGGTTAATATTGTTTATTTCAATCTTTGCTCAGATTTAGTGCTGCGGTGCGCAACGATCGTGTCGCCCTCTGGCCGGGGAGAGCAGACACCGTGACCTCCAATGAGGCTACTATGCTATGTGTCTCGAGTAATACGCATTCATTTAATTTTTATGTTCTTCGTTATTTATACTGCCATTTTACCGTTAGGTAACCAGCAAAAAGGAAGACGAAGCTTGTACAAACGTTTTTCTATCAAGATATTTCACCCAGAATAAATTGGTGTAGGAAATAAACCTTACTAATATTAAAACCTCCTTAGCCCCGACTTTTCTAATTAATGTAGCGCTTAAGACCTAGATGAGAGTCATTAGTTTTGGAAATTCATAAGCATAATTTAGACAACCAGATGGCCTAGTGGTTAGAGAACCTGACTACGAAGCTTGAGGTCCCGGGTTCGATTCCCGTGTCGGGGCAGATATTTGTATGAAAAATACGAATGTTTGTTCTCGGGTCTTGGGTGTTTAATATGTATTTAAGTATGTATCTATCTATATAAATATGTTTATCCGTTGCTTAGTACCCATAACACAAGCTTTGCTAAGCTTACTTTGGGACTAAGTCAATTGGTGTGAATTGTCCCATGATATTTATTATTTATTTATTTATTTATAATTCAAAGTTGTTTATTCACTGAATAATGTGTAGGTACATTATATAGTAAATTCGGCGGTTATTCTTACAATTGATTTGTTCTTTAAGGAGTACACTACTACTCATGATCATGAGGATAAATACGAAAGTAGCTCGGTCTGTTCGTCTACCTTTCACGCATAGACCGCTTGTGTCTTGTCTGAGCGAACGTTGTGCTTTAAAGATGTTATCGTAACATTTTTTAGACCAAACTCTAACCGCGGATTAAGCTAGTATTCTATACAAACCACAATACTAAGCAATTAACATTGAATAATTCTAAGCTCGTGCATGCTATTAGGCTTCGATTAGGTACATCAGGTAGGAGAGGAATGCCTGTAGGTGTCCGTGGTCGTGCCTAACACGCCGCGGTAGGATTATGGTCAAGATGCTTCCATTAACTATGCTATGCACTGGCTTACAAACCTGAGTATGCGTGCAATGCACGTGTTCCTGGTCGGAACTTTAACACATGTGTTGGAGTTGTAAATGGAGATGAAGCATTGGAGTTGGTTATAATGCGGCTTAGTGTAGATTGGTACTTTTACCGTCTGTAGTATGTTGTCTGAGTCTGCAGAAGAATAAAATTGAATCAAAATCCGCTTCCCCTTAAGTCGGGTGTTTCCAATCTTTTTTATACTGCGACTCGACAAGTCATTTTTTTTTGCGATGTTCTTCTATAAGAAAATACCTGCGTGTAGCTCAAAATTCGTATGCAGGCGACTTAAGTATACCTTTTTTTTTTTTAATGAGTCGCCAGAGGGGCCAAAGACGCGAAGTCTTTGCTGTTATTTACATTAAGATAGGAAGGGTGACTTGTGCTCGGGAAAAATCCCTTCGGACGAACTGGGAATGGAGGGCCCAGACAGTGTCCGACTTGCACGGACTAAAAACCCGGTCACAAGTCCCCTTCTCTATTGATTATCAATACAAAAAAACGTGTGCTTTAAATTTAAAGTATACCGTTTCGCAAGGCCGCGACGCACAGTTTGGAAACCCCGCTCTAGGGAGTTGTTTCGAACTAAAAAGCAAAGCCTAGCAGCTAAGCACTAAAAATGGGCAAAACATCGTGAATAACCACTCAAAGCACAGTTTAACTGTTACGGTTTTTAAGTACACCATGCACTACATGTACAGTCGAACCAACTGAATCGTGACCCAGTGTGGGCCTTTTTCACAGAAAATGTCACAGTGACATCGCATTGCTTGACAAGGAAAATCATTATGACGCGTACGACTCTATAAATATTCTACGTTGGGTCAGAAATCAAATGGTTCAACTGTACACTGTAGAAACTATAAGATTCACGCTTACGTGTCACTTAGCAAAACAGTAACTGGGGTATCGTATATAAATTGCTTCCGAATACCACAACGTTAGATAGGCGATGATTACACTACCTCTACCATGAGTTTACACTAGTTTACGTGACCGTACTCGCTAGCGACGACGTAAATTATTTGTATGGAGAATTGTACAGCGCCTCTAGCGGTCACTTACGGAAGTACAATTCTCCATACAAATCATTTACGCCGTCGCTAGCGAGTACGGTCACTGTAAACTAGTGTAAACTCATGGTAGAGGTACAGTCCTATACCGATAACACATGTAACATGCGGCGTTGGTTTGCGGTGCGGATACCTACCAGACGGTAGTCCTGTAGTCTCAGAGAGATGTCTCTGACACCACATACCGCTAAGTCTAACCTGGATCTATCTAGAACTGGTTAAGACATCGGACTAAACACCTAAAGCCTCATTTTTATGGTGCGAGAATTATCGTACAGTCGACTGCAAAAAAATCGATACGGCCAAAGTCACAAAAATATGTCTATACGACCGTAACAAAGGCGTAAGTCAACAAAGGCGTGTAT
This sequence comes from Archips crataeganus, assembly GCA_947859365.1. Classification (NCBI taxonomy): domain Eukaryota; kingdom Metazoa; phylum Arthropoda; class Insecta; order Lepidoptera; family Tortricidae; genus Archips; species Archips crataeganus. Next base: position 11,014,797 of record OX402059.1, on the reverse strand, counting down.
ACATATTTTTGTAACTTTTTCTAGTCGACACTGTACAAATTGCGGTACATAGATGTTAATGATCGGTCACTTATAAATTCATTGCGACGTGGCCCCGCAATATGAGGAAACTTGTTCGATATGTTAATCGCCCTTTTTGCCGTCTCACATCCCTACTAAGAGGCAATTTTTCTTTGTTAAACACAATATTGCATCGTAAACATGATATTGCAATAATAATTAAAGTCAAACTAAAATTAAAGCTACTACGCAATTATCTCCAAAGTCGATACTCGAAGTCGATGATTTCTCGTTGAGACATGTAAATGCGAATGTGTAGATAATATGTATAAGAAAGTGTTTCGAAAGACACGAGTATTGTTAAAGAACATGAGCGTTGTGGTTACATAAACCGCACTCATAAGAGCTCATAAATTAAAATTAGCCCAGTGAATCGTGTATGCATAATTTCTAAACTAAAACTTAAACTAAACTACAGATTAAAATTAATTCAATGATATACGTAAGTTTTACCGTATGGCAGTAAAACAAAAATCTTACAAAAATACACAATTAATTAACAAAAAGGAAATGAAATAATTATTCATACGGCAACCCGTTCCTAGCAGAGAAACAAACTCATTCACATAATAAATTAAAAATGTAAGCTTTAAAATAAAGAAAGTTTTTTTGCACCGAATATTTTCGCCGTTACTGGGATAGGCTAATGGCACGCAAGCAAAGCTGAGCACTACATTCTGCCTACGGCATTAAAAGTATCCCGAAATGTTTGCTAATTCCCATAGAAAAGAACAATCGCGGCGCATGAGTGCTATGTGTTGTGCATTACGGTGAGAGGGGGCTCGTATGACGAGTGTTCGACGGAAAAGTTAAAAATAATTTAATGTAAAATGCTGACAAAATAATGGCTTAATATTAGTCTGAAAATATTGCCTTTGAAATTAACGTGGTGGTTATACAACCATATCGTCAAATATACGAACATATAAACACCAACCTTTTTAGGGTTCCGTAGTCAACTAGGAACCCTTATAGTTTCGCCATGTGTATGTGAATATATATATCAGTCACGCCGACAAAGTGATTACATAAAAAAAACTAAAACAATTTTTTTTAGGGTACCTCCCATAGGCGTAAAGTGGGGGTGATTTTTTTTTTCTCGACTAACCCTATAGTGTGGGGTATCATTGGATAGGTATTTGAAAATAAATAGGGGTTTTCTAAAACCATTTTTTGATAAAGTGAATATTTTAGGAGATATTCACTCCGAAAGTTCAAAATAATGTGTCCCCCCCCCTCTAACTTTTGAACCGCACGTCTAAAAAATATGAAAAAAATCACGTAAATTAAACTTAATAAAAACTTTCTAGGAAAATTACTTTCAACTTAATCAGTTGAGCAGTTTTTAAGTTTTTGTAAAAAAATATTTCTTAACTAAGATTGTAATTTAACCGCCATTGCAAGCATTTTTTTCTTTAAGTAGGTACCTATAAGATAACGCTAACAGTATCTTCTTTCAAATAAAAAAAAATATATTACATCTGAAAAACAATCAACATACGTACTAGTTCTTAGTTACCCAATCCGCCGATAGATGGCGCTGTAACGCCGACGTTGGGACCAAAACAACCACATTAATAAAGTATGCAAAGATTTTTTCGTACCTGCTACGGAACCCTATCTTGGGCGTCTCCGACACGCTCTTGGCCGGTTTTTGATTAATGGCATAAAGTTGTATATAGACATTTTTGACGCCTTGATAACTGATAATGATAACGTACATAAATTAATGAATGATGATTATTTATTTATTCAAAGGACCATGGGCAGAAATGTCCCCACCCACCAACAGAAACGAAACATGTCTCATTTAATAAATCTTGGCAACCTGATGTTTTTTTACTATGACGAGGATCGCCCTATGTATGGGGTTTTCTTGGAAAACCGTATTTTGTTTTTATATATGTTTTGCTCATTTCATTGAAAGTTACAGGAAGAAGGCAACAGAAACATTATGTTACTAGCAATAATAGGTAAACAACTAAGTTTCTTAAAAAAAAGGAAAACAAAAATTCGCTTATAGAGCTTATATATTTGATGATGAGTCTGATAAGGATAACGCAGAAACAGACGTCGTTCGGGTACGATCTAGAATAATGTCTATTTCACGTACCTTAGAAGTGAGATTTGATTCCAAATTCAAATGCATTACGCAAATAGCCCACTGGCTAGATAATGGATATAAGTATTGCATGTTGGCTTTTATAGATAGGTAGGTACTATTATTAATATTTTTAGCCAAAACTGTTGAAGAAAATCGAAGATTTATGTCCTTAATATATGTATGTAAAGTATTATTGTTATTAGCATAATATTTCTACAACCTTCTTCCTGTAACTTTGTAACTTTCAATGAAATGAGCAAAAAATATATAAAAACAAAATAAGATTTTCCAAGAAAACCCCACACATAGGGCGATCCTCGTCATAGTAAAAAATCATCAGGTTGCCCAGATCTATTAAATGAGACATGTTTCGTTTCTTTTGGTGGGTGGGGACAGTGCCCATACAAATTTTCCCATTATCCTTTATTTTAAAATGCCAACATCACAACAATATTACATTGTTTAGCTTAAGTCTAAGAAAAGTAGGGACAATAAGTTTATTCTTGAGGTGATTCCAAACGAGGATTTCACTCAGCATTTGTCGATACCATGAAATACCACGACGCTATTTTTCAGTGAATCCGTTCAGACAATTACAAAACATAAAGGCATCTAAGGTAAAGCATTGCAAAGCAAGCAGCAATCAAGCTAAATGACAGGTTATGATCTTGACTGTACTTACCTATAATTATTGTAAGTTAAATATAAAGGTTTTTAAATCTACATTTCAAGATTTACGATACTTTATGCTAACTTGTACTATTGCTATCTAATCTGCATTCACATGCTAAATTAAAATCAATCGGAAAATTTGCACTGGAAGTGGGTGGAAAATGACTTGCGGGATTTGAATTTAACATGTGTACAAAATCTTGTTAAAACTAATCTCAATAGATTTGGCCTGATATGATGACGGGAAGTAGAGAGCTTGCTTGTAATAATTCACTTACTCGTTGTATAGTCGAGAATCAACCTAATGGAACATCCTACTAATATTATAAACGCGAAAGTTTGTAAGTATGGATGGATGTTTGTTACTCTTTCATGCTAAAACGGTTTGACTGACTCTAATGAAATTTGGCACACAGATAGTTTATAATCCGGATTAACATATAGAATACTTTTTATCCCGGAAAATTGCATAGTTCCCGCGGGATAGCGATAAACGATTTCTTCGCAGACGGAGTCGCGGGCAGCAGCTAGTTAATCATAAAGATGTTCTCCACGGACACAGAGCACATTGAATTCTGGTTTGAATTGACAGATTTATTTTACTGTTAAAACGCTATATCTTCTTCCTCACACCGCAATCATTGAGAGAGCAGTTAGTAATCCAACATGAGCCGAGCTTTCCACCTCGGCTTTGTACATTAACTTCCTTTATTAACCTGCATCTAAAGACAACGTATTGTTTTATTTCAATTCGTTCTTAGCGTGCATCGCGAAGCTCGCGTTTAAGCCACGTATTTACTAATAGCTGCTACGACTTCGTCCTGGTGGTTTTAAAATTAAGATTATTACAAGTTTTTGTTGAACTTATTATATTCGTATGGATGTAGGTATGTAAGATTATTATATGTTTAGAGTGTCCTAAACTTTAATCGTAACTACAATGTGGTTTAAACGTCAAGGTAATTTCAGCAATAAAATGTCGTGTTTATGCCCAGGATGTAATAAGCAGTAACTACATAATAATTAATGTATGTAACTGGTCTTCAAATCTCGCAAATTGAATTTCATCGACGGAAGTAAAAAACTCACACACACACTCGCACGCACGCACGCTCACACGCACGCACGCACGTACGTACGCGCACACACATACGGTCAGCAAAAAGGTTTGAATTAAAAAAAAAATTTTAAAAGTTGTCAAATTTTGAGGTAATAACATTAATCAGATAATATCCAACAGTTGGCTGGAATCGACTGGATGCGACAGGCACAGGACTAGGCAAAGAGGCGCGGTAATAAGAAATATACTTTTAAAAAAGCAAAAAGTAGATGAAAGTTATTTATTTGGGTGAAATGTTTCTTTTATCAATCATTAAAGTTCATTGGTAGCTCTGATTTATACTCTCTTATATTCATTTTTTATTTTGAAGATGAACCCAGGCGGTTAAATATTTATCAAAAGAAGTAAAGTTTATGCTTAAATGTTTATTTGAAAAATATAAACGTACGAATCTTTCCTACAAAAAAGTACTTATACTGTTGTTACTCATATAACAACAGTATAAGTTAATTCCCGTTTATAGTCCTTTTGCAGCAATTAATAACACGCCGATGCACGCAGAATGGAGTTTGAAAAGTTTCACGTTGTTGCCGGCTCCAGCATAAGTAACATAACGCAGCTTAATGCATTTGTGGGGAATTTATCAAAACTATGGCAGGCAGGCAGGCATAGTTTCCGTCTTTAAGATATAAAGCATTTTAGAAAATAGCTAAATTTATGATTATAGTACCTACTACAACTTGAAAACTACTCATTTGCTGTTAGTTACATTTGGAAGTTTCAAGTCAATTACTTGAAATTGAAGCTAATTACAATATTCTACCATCTGCATTATATTATTTATGGTTTTGGCTTTTACATTAGTCAAAGTACCGCTTTAGCCTAGTTGGTAGTGACCCTGCCTACGAAGCAAGAGGTCCTGGGTTCAAATCCCGGTAAGGGCATTTATTCGTGTGATGAGCACGAATATTTGTTCCTGAGTTATGGATGTTTTCTATGTATTTAAGTATTTATTTATCTACTAGCTTTTGCCCGTGACTCCGTCCGCGTGGAATTAGTAATTTGGGCAGCTTATTTTTTTATCCAATTTGCTTTTTCATCAATTATGGCTCCTTAGATCCTTCCGGAAGAAGTGAAACTTCATAATAAACCAACCCGCTCCCAATCCGCCCCCAACCCACTCCCAACCCGCCCTCAACCCGCCCCCAACTCGCTCTCAACCCGCCCCCAACCCGCTCCCAACCCGCCCCCAACCCGCTCCCAACTCGCCCCCCCCCCCACCCGCTCTCAACCCACCCCCAACCCGCTCTGAAGCCGCCCCCAAGCCGCTCTCAAAACGCCCCCCCACCCGCTCCCAACCCGCCCTATCTAACTGGGCTATCTAACACTGAACGAATTTTTCAAATCGGAGCAGTAGTTCCCGAGATATAGAAGTTTTACTTCAAAAACCCCCGATTTTGAAACATTCTTCCGCTCCGCTCCGCTCCTATTGGTGTTAGCGTGATGTTATATAGCCTATAGCCTTCCTCGATAAATGGGCTAACTAACACTGAAAGAATTTTTCAAATCGGAACAGTAGTTTCTGAAATTAGCGCGTTCAAACAAACAAACAAACAAACTCTTCAGCTTTATATATTACTATAGATATAAGTGTGTTTATCGTCATCTAGTACCCATAGTACAAGCTTTGCTTAGTTTGGGACTAGGTCGATTTTGTGTAAGATTGTCCCCTAATAAAAAAAAAAGTGAACAAAACTTGACAGTTAAATATCGCTCTGTTTCGAGAAACGTTATTAAAAACCTAGGCGATAGATTTAAACAACTGAATTTCAGCTACTAAAACTATTCTCAAACTCCTACGATAGTTGTTAAGTCATCACAATACTATAATATTCTGTATTTAGGCCCTCTCCAACTTAATAACATTTCACATAACAATGCTCACCGGACATTACTCTCGTTTCCATGTGCCGGCGTCTGATGACTGGTGCTATCAGCCCCTGTGCCTCAGCCCCCCCCCTTAAGCCCCTATCTCCACCATCTGATGGGCCGTCATCGTCCAATGTTTACAGTGGGAGATAAGCGTGGTCAATCTCTGGATGCCCCTACGCAGGAAGTGGCAGGGGATGGTAAACGTAAGAGATGACTTTATGGAAATGGATTGGTCGTAAAATAAATATGATATATCTTTATTTCAGGCCAGGGGCGATCTATAGTTTGTTAACTTACCAAAAAAAGACCTATGAAACTTTATTAGTAAAAATACATAATATTAATTATGTTACTAATATGTTACTGAACGAGATCCCTTATTAAAAAATATAATGATGATTTTTAAACGCTGCAATTAATTATAATTTAATCTGCATCAAACAACAAAAATTAAAATTAATAAAAAAATTACGAATATGAGGTTGGTGAAAAGGAATTTAGCATTTTGATTGGTTAATGCACTATTGTTTTTTAATGACCTGTTTCAATAAGTTGTGATCTTGTTACAATTTAGTTAATCACACAAAATACTTTTATCAAGGTCTACTATCAGTAAGTATTAAATCCACGTAATACTTTAATCTCTCCAATTAAGTAAACCGATTTAAAATCGTTCATAAGTACAATCAGATTTTAACGTACGTATGTCTGATTGTGATGCGCAATTTGATACGCTTTCATTATTTACACTGATTGCAGTCCGGACACCGCTTTGATAATTAAAAAATATATAACATAAAAACAATCAAGAATATCCAAACACACGAAAATATTTTTGCTACTTTTTACTAATACCGATAAGAAAAACATCAAATAAATAAACCTCTTTTATCTCTAACCTTAGCCATGACCGTGGGCCTTAATTATAAGAAACACAACACAGTGTTTCAGTTGAAATAAATGTATAACCTTTAAGTATATGAACGCAATTCATTTACAGGCTGATGCTAAATACGTGATTCCGATAAAACCTATACAACTCAGTAATTGTACGGTTGGCCTCAGAAGTCGCTGAACACTTTAGTACTTTGTCACTTTCACTAACGTGAGATATTTCAAACTTCACATTATAACTGGTTATTGCTACAAAGCGTTACAGATTATTCCACACGACGAAAAACAAAAGAATACAAATCTTACTAATTACTACGAAATGCTATTAACTATCCGAATTGCTTAGATATGGTCCTGTTATGGCTCCAGAATCGACCAGTGTAAACGAAATCCAAATAGCCAGGGCTTATACTACGAAATTCGATTTTCAAACTTTCCGTTCACGCTATTATTCATAAGCAGAAGACTGAAAGGGACGGCACGATACGTACTTAAAATTTCGTAGCAGCCGGCTTCAAAATCGAAACGAAAAGCCACCTCCGCCCTCCAATGCTCCGTGGCACGACACGGAAACGGCTCTCCGGGCAGTAATGCGTTGACCTAGGTCGGCTTCTTGCTGCACCCATTACTCTTCGAAATTATACAGCCTAAGTGGCGTTTCGGGTTCGACTAGCCATGCGTTGCTGCCGATACGAGATTTACGTGTACCTACCGTTGCGTTTTCCTCCAAGATTTATTGTTGAAATTTGAAATTGGAATTATGGATTTTTTGGGCACGTACGCGCGTGGGCGCGTTTGTGATTTGATTAACTGGTTTATGCATGGCTTGGGGTAGGAGGTTATTCGATCTCGCTTAGATTGATTTCGGGAAATATTATACGTACAATCGAAAGCATAAATATGTGTACTCGTACAGTCATCGCCTCAAAATATGTAAACATCAACCTTATGGTTAATACATTTCGTACTAAATACAAACTGAAATATAGATGCACAGAAAAAACCCCAGAAAAAAGGACCAATGCTGGGAATCGAACCCAGGTCCTCAGCATTCCGTGCCGCGTGCCATACCCCTACACCACCACTGGTCTAGAGATTAGACACGAATCTTTCCCATACATCATACATTTCAATCTGCTAAATCATCACCTTATGCAGTGACAAACGCACATCTATGTTACACCCTCATCGAGAGATTTTAACACTCCTTCGGAACTAACCGCTCACCTGGACAAGAGATGGCGCTACTGTGCAACTTTAAACAAGTTAGCTATGAAGTATCTTTTTTTTTTTTTGTACTTATTTTTTCAACTTCATTTTTTTTATTACTTTTACGGTCATCCCGTGAAATCATACATTTCGTACTAAATACAAACTGAAATATAGATGCACAGAAAAAACCCCATCTCTTGTCCAGGTGAGCGGTTAGTTCCGAAGGAGTGTTAAAATCTCTCGATGAGGGTGTAACATAGATGTGCGTTTGTCACTGCATAAGGTGATGATTTAGCAGATTGAAATGTATGATGTATGGGAAAGATTCGTGTCTAATCTCTAGACCAGTGGTGGTGTAGGGGTATGGCACGCGGCACGGAATGCTGAGGACCTGGGTTCGATTCCCAGCATTGGTCCTTTTTTCTGGGTTTTTTCTGTGCATCTATATTTCAGTTTGTATTTAGTACGAAATGTATGATTTCACGGGATGACCGTAAAAGTAATAAAAAAAAATGAAGATGAAAAAATAAGTACAAAAAAAAAAGATACTTCATAGCTAACTTGCTTATGGTTAATGACTGAGTTGTATAGATATTTTTGACACCTTGTTTACGTATATAATGTAGGTGTTCATAATACCTTTATAAAAATTCGTGGTGGCCTAGTGGTTTGAAGTATGGCCTCTCAAGCAGGAGTCGTGGGTTCGAGCTAAGGTTGCATCTCTAATTTTTCGAAATTTATATGCGAAATATACATGTGAAATTTACCATCAGCTTTAAGCAAAACATCGGTAGGGAACTTGCACTAACTTGCGAAGTACTTCAATGACGCGTGTGTAGTTCCCAATCCACACTCAGCTCTCGTGAGAACTAGGGACGAAGCCCTCTCATTCTGAGAGGAGGCACAGGCCCTCCAATGGAACGTATATACCACAACGTAAATTTTACCCATGAAATTACCGTGTGAATATAAGAAATGTATTTTTTTTTTCAAAAAGCTTGGTATCATTAAGTTTATCCCATAATCATAAGCGTTCTACGCTGACAGACGCTAACTGATGGCGCGGACACAAGAAACTATGTAATACTACCTCGTTTGTTATTACTCGTATAACTACGGCCAATAAAACACCCGATTATTTAGCAAACGTGGCGTAATAAAACGTAAACTTGAGTGAGTTGTTTGCTTCTACTAGCGTTTCAACTGCTATCAATATGATAATGAGCCACATCGATTGGAAGGTTTCTTTTAAAAAACGATGTGCTTGCGGTACAATTTCAACTTAATAATATTTCATGGTAATTGTAGCTCATTTCTGCATTATATGCGACAGGAAACTGAAAGCGGTTAACGTGCTAGTAGGATTCTACCGAATAATTTTCAGCTTGAATGGTTTATATTAATATTTTGAGACAAGTTTGAATGGTTTATTATACTTGAAAGTAGGTACCTCCTCTTGCAATTTGAATTTTATCTAATAAAATATAAATTTCCTACTGTTGAGAACTAGGACACCTTCTTATTACTTTATTACCAAGTGACCGAGTCCTACGTAAAATTCAAAGATATAAATGACAGGATTGCTATTGCTTCAAAATCTCACATTACTTAATTTAGTTAGCGTACATCATCATTATTCCAACCTAATTACGGGCCTTTAGAGATGCCACTTTTATCATTGATAAAAGTATGCTTTTACAATTTTATTGTAAAACTGTGTTGTCCGTTACTGTATAGGTACCTACGTACATAGCTGAGGCATTTTACGCTAATCGACGATAGGTGCGCATTTATGTTTGCTCTAAACTTGCCTTCAAAATATACCAACTAGCGATCGTCCCTTCAACATCCATGCACCGAACTACTAATACTGACAGTACTATTTATCATCATTCATTACCCCTCTGAAGTACGCATGTGCGGTCTCTTGCGGCCAGATTAGCGAAGGGTTAAGTCTAAGGGAAGGGACCGGGGCAGCGTCGATACCGCTATCAGCAGTAAAAGTGTTTTGATGAACATCACACTTAAACTCGGCTTAGGGTGTATTGTGGGTTGACATAATTAATACCTTGTATGTTGATGATGTTATTCGTCAAGTATAAAACCAACTAGGTTCAACATAAGAAATTGATCAAACTTTTGAAGACATTACCTATTAACTATCTTTTATACGCTTCGAAAGTCAATGAAACGGCAGACGTTGATAATACCTAAAGCTTGTTATCAATCTTAAGCTAGTTGACAGAGAAATAGTGGCATAAAACCATAGGTTGGGAGCCACATTCTCCGACACGAACAGAATCGCCTCCTGCAAACCATCATGATGAGTAAAATAGCCAGAAGACGAAAGGTTGGGTGACGCAAAATATTATGGCAGTAAAACAGCTATTTAAAGTTGACTACGGGCAGGACGAGATTTAAGAAGCTAACTGCCAACCTTCAATAATTAAGTGGCTCTAAAAGAGAAAGAGAACTGGGTAATGACATTATGACACCCACTGCGAGGACGGAGGAAAGTAGGTATAGTCGGGGTAAGAAAAGGTTCGTCACTTTTCGACTCTATGTCAACGAGTTAAGGTCGAAAAGTGACGAAAATTTTCTTACCCCGACTATACAACCTATATTATTATCTCTAATTATCTTTGAAAATAGATGTTGTACTCACATGTCAAAGTATTTTCATTGACGAATATAAGCAAATAATGTCTAACTATGTAAATTTTCACGCTATTTTAAGCAACTATGCATATTGCAGCATCGTTTAGCAACTATTTAATCGCGGTTCCCACATAAATTATAAAGAAACTAATGAAAACGGACTAAAAATTTCCATAAGAAATTGTTGCATACGTCAAACAATGTGTCCTCGTTTAATTTCCACTCTTTAAATGGGAATCTAAATAAAAGAGTCTTACGAACTAGGTTATCCTAGAATTGACTTTCTGTCAGAAGTCCGACACGAGAAAACGTTCTAATAAATTAATTTCTACCCTTTACTCTCGCACTCTAATTTACGCTCTACGTCCAATCCTTAAGTTAACTGAAGTTTGGTAATGGCTCGGACACCACGGAAGACGCGGCACGCCATATTTAGGGATCTCTCGGGAATGTTGATCTATTGAATCTATGAACGGATGTGTGGGTTCCCTGCTAATGGTAGTAAATAGTTGGGTCTAAGCTCTCTGACTGGAAGGCATTCGTCTTGATAAAACTACTGATTCGCAGCCTTGAAATCGTTTAGTTTTCCTGATTAGTAAAATTATCTTCTGTGTACTATTAGAGATGTAGTAGGTATTCGTTTGATCTTAATTCGAAAGAGTCAACAGTATCACCATTTAGAGTGATTATCATACCAGCCTTAAACTTGCCCTCATTTTTATTAATGCACAATGTCGACAAAGAAACGCTATCTAAATTCATGGATACACAACTAACATCATAGCTATCGATCAACTTCGCTTAATTCAATCATTCAGGTGCTAACACATCGCAGTACAGTCTCGTCCCGTGCTAGCAAATTGTTTATGGCGACCCAGTTCTGAAGGGGAACTGTTTAATTCAGTTGCCGTGGTGCAGGAAGTCGGAACTAAGTTGCCGGGACAAGTGGCGCCGACCGTCCCGGCTCTAATAGCCCGGCCATGACTTTGCGCGACCGGCGGCGCGGCGAGCGTTCTCTCTATACATTGAGGGTGCCGCCAGGTAACCAATGTGTAGTAAGCCTCTCGGTCGCGCAATGAACAGAGAAAATTCTCGTCGCGCCGCCGCTGGTCGCGCGAAGTCGAAGCCGGACCGTAAGTGTCCCGACGCTCAGGACACAATTCAAATGCTTAATTGTTGCTCGAAAAATTTACAGCTGGCGAAATTAAACGGTGATAATTATCGAAGTCGAACACAATTAAACTGGATATTTTATTTTTCAAAAATAATCTTTTTTTTTATATAAGTCGTAAATTTCACTTTTTTTTTTACATAAAACCGACCCGTGATTGACCACTATCTCACCTGATGAAAAGTGTAGATGAGGCCAAAGGTGGTTCAGTAACAGCCTATTCACTCTAGCCTTGAAGAGACCTAGGTTGTATTTATCAGGAAATACAGACGACGAATTGTTTGAATAAGTCAGCTTTTTTAGGATGTATTTAAGCACTCTAGATGGCATTAAACTGATCGAATAACTTGTAATTTTATAGATAGAAAGTCTGCTACCTTGTGCTAAGGTATCATGTTAGATAACGAATATTTCATCTTCGGGTAAGAAACATTAAAAATTTAATGTCACGTTTGTTAGTATAATGGGTCCATGCTAAGTGACGATTAGATTGAACTATTTTTCACTGATGCTAATATGAAAATACCTATCTGCTTTACACTCCCTAAATTCAAAGCATTTTCTTTTCTATCTAACAAAACCTTTGAACCCAATTATATTCAGATGTCCTGTAATTTATGATGTTCTATTTCATTTCAATTGCCATCCGAATGAGACAAGGTAACTCTTCGAGACGCGAATTTGGTTTTAAAAAGGGGCGCGGATGCTGCTTTTCAAATTTGTTCGCAATGAAAAAGTTAACTCGTCCTAAGCGAAGTTTAAAAAGCTTTCCGTTACCTACCTTTATCTAATGGAAAAGAGCTGTTTAAACAAGTCGTGAACAGTAGGTATACACTGTCAAAGGCTTAGAATTGTTTTCAGTTTTGTAGTGCTACGAGAACGTAAAACAAATAAGGTTTATGTAAAGTACTGACCAGAGTGTTAATTAAGCGAAAAAATACGTCAGGTAGATAAAGTTTGTTCAATCTATTAATTAAACAGTACTTTGAGTACTGTAAGAAATAAAATTTATATCGAGATCAAAATGTTCTTGTTGACAGCATTATATTTATAACATTGATAGCACTCCAATTAGATATGGGCTTTTTATAGTCTAAATTGAGTTAAGATTTGATTGAAGACTTTAAATCACATATTCAACAGATAAGAAGAGTTTTTTTTGAGATTAAACGGCATCTGATTTAAGTGTATTTAAATTTCTTGTGACATAAAGCCAAATTTGTAAACGCAATTGTTAATGAGCGCTTTACTGGAAACAATGTCACTCTACCAGTTTGCCGAAATCGTTACAATCAGCATCGTTGCCTCGACATAGGTACGTGACAAATAACGGATATTTAACCAATGAAGGTGATTCCGGTGAATTAATGTGCATATTGATTGGTTCAATACATCCAACATTAAACTTTTTAAAGCTTGTTTTAAATAAATAAAGCGACAACCAATAGTCAAACACTCAAAAGGAATGTAGAACGAGGTTTAATGCGTATTGATTAAGACTTAATCAAGAATATGGAAATAAAACCGTTTCAGAATTCTATATTAAGTTTTATTGCGAACTATTTTCATTAATCGGTCGATAACTTTCTCGGTTATTTATAAAACTAAGTGCATTAGGATCGAAAAATATCTACTTAGCATAAACGTTAATGTACGTTCGACTTAAAAAGGTAAATAAATCCATTGCACAGGACGGATCGCAGTCGCGTCACGAGCTGGCACTACGCGACACGCCCGTTAATAAATCGCAGCAAACCGGACACGATCAAAAAGCGTTGTCCGTAAAGTGTTTGGGGGTTTGATTGATGTTTTAAACTGTCGCGTGATGCAGCTAAATCCGGATGAAAACTTTAAAACGCTATATTCACATCCAGGCCCAACCGGCCGCGCGTAATTGCAGTAACAAGGGTGCTCTAACGTTATTTAGTCCGGTGGCATTAGCGTCCCGCCGCTGTCACGTTCGCAACACTCCTTGCATTTAATTATATTTATTTTTCAATCTGCGCTTTTGTTCTATTTTTGGAATACCCATTTGTTTTTAACTCAATCAGCGGACCTTTTGGATGCGTTAATTTGTCACGTATTCAAATTTTTGGGTTGTGATTTATTTGGGTAAACGAAACAAGGGGTTGTAATTAGAACAGAGCGCGGTGTTTTGTGCCGATGTGTTTTGTGCCCATTATTAGCGAGTCAGATAACATGTATGGTTACATCAGATGCCGGCAAAGTCTCAAACGCTATTAGAATACGATCGCCTAATTTTTAATTGAGTAAGTACTTAATGGTTTTCCTGAACAAAATGTCTTTTAAATGAATGAAAACAAAATGTTAAAGCAAACATGTAACCAACTAAAAAAAAATGCTAGTACACACATCTTAATGTTCTGATAAATACGAGGGGCGTTCAATATAAAGTGAGAATGAGATGCAAACTCTTTCAATATTAGGAAATTAAATACTGGCCGGTAAAGCTAATCTATCTAGCTGATTGCTATGAAAAAAAAAACTAACTGTCTTTTGTTTAAAAAAAATACGGTAATTTCTTTGCAATGCTATTGAGTACGTTAGCGAAAATGAAGAAAATTGAACTGCGCGCCGTTATCAAATACTTGTGTTTGAAAAATTTTTCTACGGACCAAGTCAATTTGGATTTGCGGGACACTTTAGGGTCTAATGCTCCTCCGTATTCGACAGTCGCACGTTGGTGCGCCGAATTTAGACGTGGAAGAACATCGACAATGGATGACCCCCGCTCCGGACGCCCTACTACAGCAGTAACTGAAGAAATTGTGAAAAAAGTCGAAAACTCAGTTTTGGCGGATCGTCGTGTCACGGTTCGTTTTATTGCTGAAAATGTAAAGATTTCAACGGGGAGCGTGCGTAATATTTTACATGAACGCTTGGGTATGAAAAAGGTATCTGCGCGTTGGGTACCAAGAATGCTTACTGGCACGCAAAAACAAACTAGACTAGAGATTTGTCAAGAAGCTTTGAACCTAATGGAGCAAGACCGGGAACTTTTTTTGGCGCGATTTATAACAATGAACGAAACATGGCTCCATCATTACGACCCAGAAACGAAACTGCAGTCTATGACATGGAAAAGGCCATCATCTCCAACTCCAAAGAAATTCAAGGTGAGCCCATCTGCCGGTAAGGTCATGGGCTCTGTTTTTTGGGATGGTAAAGGGGTATTAATGATTGAGGATCTCGAGCATGGAGCCACTATTACGGGCACATTATACGCCAAACAAATAGCAACATTGCGCAATGAGATCCGCGAAAAACGGCGAGGTAAACTCTCGAAAGTTGTGCTGTTCCACCAGGACAATGCCCCGGCACACAAGTCCGCCGTTGCAATGGCTGCAATTCGTGATGCTGGGTTCGATATCCTTAAGCATCCTCCGTATTCACCAGATCTCACTCCCAGTGATTTTTACCTATTTCCGAGATTGAAACAATACCTGAGAGGCCAGAAATTTGAAGACGACGACGCGGTAGTCGCTGCAGTACAAGATTTTTTAAGTACTCAAGATAAGACCTTTTTTAAAAATGGAATTTTAAGTTTAGAAAAAAGATATACTAAGTGTACCTAGGCTGCCACGAAAGTTTTTAGCTGTATGAAAACTATAAATATTTTATTCCTAAATTGCATGATAAATTAAAGATAATTTATCTATTAACCTCTTTGTATAGTGACATTGCAAACTGGCCAGTAACATTTTCTTTTTTTAATTTTTTTGTTGACAATGTCAGTCCAGTTTTGTTTTTGCAATGGAGCTCTCGCGAGAAGCATTTCGTGCTATGATATTCTATGACTATAAAAGAAACTTAACATTCAAGGAATCTCACAAAAATTTAAACGTTGCATTTGTGACGTCCGCTCCATCGTTAGCCACAGTTTCGTATTGGTACCGCGGGTTTAAACGGGGACGAGAGTGCATCAAAGATGAGCCGAGACCAGGACGGCCGTCAAGTGCAGTAACGCCAGAAAACGTGATCAGAGCCGAGTGGTTGATTAAGGAACGAAGGAATATTACGCTTCGGGAAATCGAACATGAACTAGGCATTGGATCACCCGCAGTTTTAAGCATTTTACAGTGTAGATTGGTGTCAGTTTATGCTCAGCAAATTTGACGGAGGCCATTCCCAGCAGGTTTCTAACATCCTTACTACTGATGAGTCTTGGATATACTGCTATGACCCCCTGACAAAGCAGCAATCTATGCAGTGGGTGTTTGAAGAAGACGGACCCGCCTTTAAAAATTGCTCGAGGCAGAAGTGTCAACAAAAAAATGATCGCCGTTTTCTTCCGTCGCAGTGGATCAGTGGCTGTAATTCCACTTGAAGATCAAAGAACAGTTACTAGCCAGTGGTACACCGAAGTTTGTCTACCCCAAGCGTTCGAAAAACTGGGTGAGGAACGCCCAAAGAGCGGCATTCGGGGATTTTTTTTCCACCAAGATAATGCACCAGCACACACTGCAGCAAAAACAATGGACTTTTTGAACAGCACAGGTGTTCAGATGGTGTCGCATCCACCCTACAACCCTGACCTGGCCCCGTGTGACTTTTTCTTATTCACCACTGTAAAGAAAATGATGCGTGGCCGGACTTTCATGAATTCGGACGAGGCAGTACAAGAATTTGAGCGGCTTTTCTTCGACCTACCGCAGAACGCGTTTTTTAAGTGTTTTGAGGATTGGTTTTTTAGAATGAGGCGATGTGTAGACCTTGGAGGGGTATATTTTGAAAAATATTAAAGTAATTTACAAAATAAAAAGAATGGTTTTGATACAGCTAAAAACTTTCGTAGCAACCCTCGTATTATGCTAAAAGGTGACGACTATGTCGAAAAATAAAATGACATTTAGTAAAAGTTGTTTATAACATACTCATTCTCACTTTTTATTGAACGCCCCTAGTATTTCGATTGATTGGGTCGTAATTTTAATCAACTACGTACGTAAACCTAATTACTTACCTTTAAACGAGCAATCCTTTCGTTACTAGGTAATATTATAAATGCGAAATTAACTCTGTCTGTCGTTACCTCGTCACGGTTAAACTGCTGAATCAATTTAGATTACATTTAATACGATAGTTTGAGAACCTGGGAAGGATATAAGACAAATTTTATCCCAGAAAATTGCATGAATTATTCGCAGATTGAGTCGCTCGGCTTGACACGCATATTTCATTGAGAGATTGCGTCAAATGAGTAGGTACTCGTTGACATATTGTTTCAATGAAATGGACCACGTCGCTTTGCGATGTGAATTGACTCTCAAATAATCCTTAGCTAGTTTGAATGTTTCGACTGTACATTGGCTAAAACTGATTGCA
This sequence comes from Archips crataeganus, assembly GCA_947859365.1. Lineage (NCBI taxonomy): Eukaryota > Metazoa > Arthropoda > Insecta > Lepidoptera > Tortricidae > Archips > Archips crataeganus. The sequence continues at coordinate 10,997,688 of OX402059.1, read as the reverse complement.
TTAAGGTACCATTGGGCAGGGAACTACGAAGCAAGCGTGTTGACAAATAGCGCGCCTGACGCGGGAGGCGTAATGTATCAGACAATCAATTATCTGCCTGCGGAACTGATTGCGGTTAAAACCGTGTACTTATCTACAAATATAGTATTCTCAAATTAAATTCAGATATGTCCATGTGAATAACTCAAAATGTTTCTATACTCCTACTTATACAAGTTGAGTTTGACAAAATGCCCGATACATGAGGCTTGTTAGGGTTCTGTAGTCAACTAGGAACCCTTATAGTTTCGCCATGTCTGTCCGTCTGTCTGTCTGTCCGCGGCTATGCTCAGAGACTGTTAGTACTAGAAGGCTGTAATTTGGCATGAATATATATATCAGTCACGCCGACAAAGTGGTTAAATAAAAAAAACTAAAAAAATTTTTTTTAGGGTACCTCCCATAGACGTAAAGTGGGGGTGATTTTTTTTTCTCGACTAACCCTATAGTGTGGGGTATTATTGGACAGGTATTTGAAAATAAGTAGGGGTCTGCAAAAACCATTTTTTGATAAAGTGATTCACTTTGATAAAGTATTCACTCCGAAAGTTCAAAATAATGTGTCCCCCCCCTCTAACTTTTGAACCGCACGTCTAAAAAATATGAAAAAAATCACGTAAGTTAAACTTAATAAAAACTTTCTAGGAAAATTATTTTCAACTTAATCAGTTGAGCAGTTTTTAAGTTTTTGTAAAAAAATATTTCTAAACTAAGATTGTAATTTAACCTTCATTTCAAGCATTTTTTTTCTTTAAGTACCTATAAGATCACGCTAACAGTATCTTCTTTCAAATAAAAAAAATATATTACATCTGAAAAACAATCAATATACATACTAGTTCTAGTAGACTGCAGTAGATTAGTTACCCAATTCGCCGATAGATGGCGCTGTACCGCCGACGTTGGGACCAACACAACCACATTAATAAAGTATGCAAAGATTTTTTCGTACTTGCTACGGAACCCTATCTTGGGCGTGTCCGACACGTTCTTGGCCGGTTTTTTTTCAAGCTAGGATAGCGAGCTATTGTATGTATGTAGTATTAATAAGCTGGAAAGCTATCAACTAACTCTGTATCTAGACGAAGACAGAGTTGCTCTAGCTTGTTATTATAGCTTGAAAAAGTAGCCTCGTATCATCGTCATCCCAGCAGTATATATTCAGGGCACAGGCCTCCTCTCAGAATGAGAGGGTTTGGGGCGCAGTTCCCACGCGGGCCCAGTGCTGTTCAGGAACTTCACATAAATCATTGAAATTCATCCCAGGTGTGTGCAGGTATTATCGCGATGTTTTCCTTCACGGTAAAGCTCATGGTAAAATTGCACATAAATTCCGAAAAACTCAGAGGGGCGAGCCCGGGCTCAAATCCACGACCCTCTGCTTGAGCATCTACTTTTGTAACGTTACAAGTAATGTCAGGACTTTTAGTGTGTTGTCAGGACAGGCTGTTTTTGCATTATGACAACCATACATGTCCGGAACTACACAGGCCGGAAATAATGAGTGGCTTTTGTATAAAATTATTAATTTCAGTTCGAAATAAATTTATTGAAACTGAAAGTCGGTATCAGGGTGCTGCCATTGGCCAGCGTATCAAAGTGTGAGCGTGTTCACTAATAGTGCGTCTGATTCAGTTGACGTAATGTACTTATCAGTTCCATTCATCGGATTTAACGGATAATGTGGTAAATTCAAAGATAAGTAGTAACGATTTTGAAACAGATTTTTAGCGACCAAGATGAAACTGATTTGATTAAGACGACATTAGGTAGGATACTAACAGGGACGGCTAAAGAAAATTACTTATAAACCTACGTATAAGAGACAACCACGATTAAACTACAGCTGCGTTTCGGTAGTCTATTTTGATTGCATATAATAAATGTAATTTTTGTGAATTTCCATCGTGAAATCCCGAAATTTTCATTCATATGTCAGGCCATGTCTCACACAAGCGGAGCGGCAGGTTAATGTAGATATCATTTAAGTAATTTATTGAATCAGGCGTTACTTTGCGGAGGTCCATATTAATCATTTAAGTGTTGAATCTACACACGATTATCCGAAAATGTAAATCCAAAATCAATCTAATAAGCCTTACCAGTTCGCATCAATATCAGCACAGAACACCCCGTCTGCCAATCACGCGAGATCGATGGCAACGTGTAAACTACAGTAAGCCGGCGAGCCGCGGTAATCTTTGCCGCGACAACACAGGCACGCACGCACACAAGCAACAAAATTAATTTAAATGTTAATTGCTGATATTAACTACCACTCCGAACGATCCTAAGTCCATAAGTCGATTTGCGTTCTACCAACCCTTCACTCGCCATTCGACCTGCCTAAATTAATTAACCCTGTACGTGCAAAAGATAAAGCCACCACACATTTACGTGAACCACTCGTAATGTAAATTACACCGCAAATTGTATCTACATGAAAAAGTACGGAAATTTTAACGGCTTTAACAATCAAGTCACGAACGATTATCAACTACTTAGTCAAAGTTACCGACTTCGTCAGGGACTATTTAGTCGGAGTGCTTCAGTGTTGCAGACAGGTCGTGTAATAAGGGAGGTGAAAGAATTTAACGTCCTAATGGACATCCTTTTAACACATTAATAGGTTTTAAAATTCGTCTAAAACGTCGGTGAGGGAGCGGACGGCGTTAATGTAAAATGTGGCTTAGTGTCTGTCCGACCGTCCGTCCGCGCAACGCTGGCAGCGGGGTGAGGAGGAACCACTAATCCTACTTTTTTGTTGTTTTACTCCAATTGTTTTAAAACATATCTTTTCATAGTACACTACCTATCTAATTCGTATTGATATGGGTACAAGTATGCAGTAAAATATATCGTAAGCCAACTGCGATAAATTAAATATGGTATCCTAGAGTCACTGAATCGATGAATGACGTGCTAAAGAGCGATTGCGATTCAATAGCATGTATGTATTTGTTAATAGGACTGACTTTTAATTGTTTTGACATGTTTTTCAAGGACAAGGAATTCAGGTTAAAACCACGTCAGGGTTTCAACTCGCAAAAGCCACTTGAAGCCATCACACGACTGCGCTAGCAAGATAAACACAGAATTGATATTGGACACAGCCGCATAGAGCCGGACGTAGGGAACGATCAAATAGCCAGCTCCATCGTACAAGCATCTCTCAATCTAAGCTGGTCGTGTACAAATCTGTCCAAAATGCGACTGCATCAACCATGTTGCATCGCACACGGCCATGCCTCTGTTACGACCCCTTGACATCCCGATATCGCTCTTAGCTGAGATCTCGAGGATCGACATCGGGTATCGAGTGATCGAGAACAAGTATCGAGTTAGATTCGAGAGCGCTGGTAATGCGAACTAACGCATACTTGATCGGTCCGCCCGACTAGTACCGAAATTCGATTAATGTTTGAGCTCACAGCACTCGCATCGAGTCGAGTTGACTGCGACTAATCGAAGTCTGCATCGACATACGTCTCTTGCCGATTGCAAATCCTTTAATAATATATTTACAGTTCAGAAAAGACTCTTATAAATTAAATTGTCAGCAAAAAGTACGTACTTTACGAAACCAAATTTAGACTCCAAACATATGTACCTACTTTCGAAAGTCATAAAGAACTATTTCATTTGAAAATTACTTAAGATTCAGCTTAAATCAATTAATCGATTTGGCAAGTGCACAACACAGCATACACAACCATTAAATTCACATGCCGGATCTAAAACGAAAAATAATATGAATTTATTCAAAAAGCAATGCTTTTTAATAAAACGCTCGAGAAGGCATTGGTCCGGGCGGGCACACAGCACGGCCCGACGCCGCCACACAGCGGGCCCAATTAGAAGCCACGCTGCCGATGGCGGCCACACTACACCTAACTCCATAAATGTTCACCTAACCATAGGGCTTGGAACAGTATTGCAGGGACAACTTTCAATATTGAAAAACGTGTATTCCCTGTAATGAAGAGTTTTAATCGCGTCACTGAGCGTCAAAAAAATTGGATGTGTGCTGTTGGGTCTTTCACATGCAGGTTACCTTTTAATTAACTAAAATGTATATTGTTTTAAACTCTCGCCATTTTCACACATATTTATTATTAGAACTCGAGACTCAAATGCGATGATTTATTGGTAAAATTACCTCGACCTTTCAACCACATTGAAGCGGCCATGGTCGAGTGTAGCGTTTAAGTTCCAAATTGCACCTAATAATACCCACCTTTTTTTTTTGTAAACTAACAAAGAATTTGTAATGTATTTTGATATTTCCTTGGTAAATACACTTTGGATTTTTCGCTGCTAAGATACCGTACTCAGTATACAACATGCATTATTTTGAAAGCTCTTGAAATATGATAATAGTAAACTCACTATTTTACTCCCATAGGGGATTGTCTGAGGTACGCCGAATGTTAATATTCGTGGTAAACGGATTATCATACGATATGCGAACCACCTACCCTTTAGGGAATTAAATTATTTACATACGTAAAGAATTATGCTAAGTGCAGGTTTTACAAAATGTATCTTTAGGTAGACCACACATGCCTACACGAACCCTTTTAAAAGTATTTAAGCCACTTATTCAAATTATTCGACCTTTTTAAGGTCCCGTAGTCTACAAGGAACTCTTACAGTTTCACCAGATCCATCCGTCTGTCTGTCTGTCCGTGGCTTAGGTGGATTATTATTATATATTAACCACGAGGGCAAAAAAGTTAAATAAAATCTTTAAAAAAAAATTAAAATACCTCCCCTGCACATAAGGTGTAGATGATTTTATTCTCGTCTAAGCCCATAGTGTGGGGTATTGTAGGATAGGTCTTTCAAAATCATTAAATAAATAAATAAATAAATAAATATCATTGGACAATTCACACCAATTGACCTAGTCCCAAAGTAAGCTTAGCAAAGCTTGTGTTATGGGTACTAAGCAACGGATAAACATACTTATATAGATACATAATAAACACCCAAGACCCGAGAACAAACATTCGTATTTTTCATACAAATATCTGCCCCGACACGGGAATCGAACCCGGGACCTCAAGCTTCGTAGTCAGGTTCTCTAACCACTAGGCCATCTGGTCGTCATTATGGGTATGCTACGATCATTTTTCGATTTAAGGATCCGTTTGCAAAATATTATGCTTTAAAGTGATGATTTTTGTTACAGTCAAATGTTCCCGTCTTCAATCCTCACCATTAGTATGAAAATTCTAAAAAAATATATTAGAGTAGTAATAAACGAATTGGAAGGAAAAACTATCACAAATTAGTCAATCAAAACTTAATACGTTAGTACGGAGGGTTTCGTACTAACATACGAAAAAATATTCAATCAATTCGCGCAGTGTCGGGAAACTACGCGAGGCCCGACTCGCAATTGGCTGGTTTTATGTTTCGAGTATCTGGCCAGATAAAATGGAAGATGCCAATATATAGGGCCGGAAACTCCATCGGAAAGACATCTGTTTTTTTGCAATAGAAATGAGACAAATCTTGCACCGTCTTTTTATTAAAAACGCTTTATGAAACAATCACTGATACATGTGAAACAATAACAAAATTAATGACTAAATGTTACATCACAATTTAATTGTTACTTTCTGATAAGTAGGTACCTACTCGTATCTTATAACATAATGTTTCAGTAAAAATACAGGTCATGATTATTTACCTTATCTCCATTGCTAAAAAAACAAGGTAGCTGCTTTCCTTGCCAAAAAAACTGTTTTTATTATTGTTAGCTTTAGTGATATCAAAATATTTTCCGAAGCAGTTCTGTGCTTTCATCTCTCCTCACCGTTTTGGTCTAGTGGAGAGCCAAGGAGAGTTGTTATCGAATAAATTAGTCATAACGCGGGTAAATTTAATTAGAGCGATAATAACCGCGGGCCTGGTATCGCTAATGCCAGGCCGCATGAAAAACCCTTGTTTTTCAAGGAAACCCTTTGCTCAATTATCACGCGAGCTAACTAAACGTTAGTAAAAGATTGGTAAGCTTATTGCTGACAACCATGATAAATTAGCTGTTTGTTTTGTGAAGGTCTCTTTCTTCACATAGGACCGACAACATGAAGCTTGGCTTGACTTAAAAAAAATACGATAATATTCGTACAAACGTGGCAAAGTCCGCAGAGGCATGATTTCTCATTATTATCTACTAGCTTTTGCCCGCGACTCCGTCTGTGAAGAATTCGTTTATCGGTATCCCGCGGGAACTACGTAGTTTTCCGGGATAAAAACTATCCTTTGTCCCTTGCCAGGGTCCCGAACTATCTCCATACCAAATTTCATCTAAATTGGTTCAGCGGTTTGAGCGTGAAGAGGTAACAGACAGACAGATAGATAGACAGACAGACAGACACACTTTCGCATTTATAATATTAGTATGGATGTATACGTAGAAAATAAGAAAAATGAAAGAAAAGACGTAGAATTTTTTTTTTTTAAATGTAACGTAAAGCGATACAAAGACGAGTTTTTAGAAATTGGTTTTTCCAAAGTATCCAATTAGGGGACGTCCATTAATTACGTGAGGTATTCAGGGGGGGAGGGGGTCAAGGCAAATCTCACCAAATTTTACTTAGGGGAGAGAGGGGGTCTCAGCAAATATCACGTAATTTTTTCTGACAAAGAATAGTGCCAAAAATTAGGTTAAATTTAAAACTTTGGAAATCTAATTGTGCACGTCTCTGAATAATCTCAAATACTAGTCCATTAAATATATACTAGTCTTAGTAAAAGTAAAAATTGGGTATTTTTAATAAAATCAACGCATTAATACTCAATATAAAACTTTTCAAAAATCTGACGTGAGATTAGGAGGTCGAGTTATGGGGTCGAGGCGAATCTCACGATATCTCACCAGGGGGGAGGGGGAGGGTGAAAAAATCCTCAAAAACGCCTCACGTAATTAATGGGCACCCCCTTAGCTACAGCCATTTCTCGCTAATTCATCTTAATATTATTACAATAATAATCGTGTATAGCCTTTTCGGCGAATTATTTTTCGCAAACTGATTAATTTGGCAAATTTTATTTTTTTCTGAATCTGTAAACTATTCAGGATATATTTCAGGACTATCCTGTAGGTTAGGTTAGGTTAGGTTAGGTTTGTTTTATAACGGGGCGCGAAGTCGGAAACCTCCTCGAGTGCCCGGGCGTTACCACTCCTTTCTATCCGAGGCGTAGGCCTCATGGGGTGGGGAAAGGTAACGCCTGGGACGGTGCACCCTGGGCAACAACGGTTAATTAATTCCTTCGGGGATTTAGTTAACCGTTGGCTAATATCCGACTGGGGGGGGTGGGGTCAGCAATCTCCACATGTGCCTGGGTCGATACGGGAATACACGACCTGGGCTGCACGACCGTTACGGTTCTCCTCTGTTAACCCTGGTGGTTAAAGGGGAGAAGAGTAGCGGATGGGTCCATGACCTGTGGCAATTGACTGACATACTGGGGGGTAGGGGTGGTGAGGTGAACCCGCAACTAGTTGCGGGGGATCCGAACCAGCGGGCCCATTCGTGGGTCCGCAGAGAGGACGGCGTCTCGCCCTTGGGCGGATGCCTTTGACGGAGGCGAACCCGAACTAAGTACCTGCTCTGCCACGGCGGACAGGGAAAGGCGAGGGGGAGCCTAGTGGGCGGAAGCGACCGTGCCCTCGGTACCGCTCTGATTCAAGAGCAGGGCATGAGGGCGCGGGAGCTAACGTGAGGGCACGTAACCCCGGCTTGCCGGGAACGTGGGCATCTGCGGAAGCCACGAGGAGTAAACCTCTTTAAACAATCCTTCACCAGCGGGGGAGGCCGGGGAGTGCCGAGCCCGCATTGCACGGTGTCGACAGAGGAGCCCCATCCCGGGGCGGCCAGTGGGCGTTGCGGTGACTACTAGTGCTCCCGTGGCGTTCACAATGGCAACGAGGGAATCCGTGTGGTTTTTAGTGGGTAGGCCCCTTGGGGAGCCCCACATACCCTCTGTTTCCCCGAACGGAGACGATGCATAAGGCGCATTTTCCACACCAAAAAAAAAAAAAGGTTTGTTTTATAACAATCCTGAAAGTTTACAGTTTCAGAAAAAATAAACATTTGGGAAATGAAACATTTGCCAAATGAATCTTTTTGCGAAAAGTTTTTCGTCGAAACATTAGTAAACCAATAATAATACCTACAACATAAAATAACATTATGCCTGAAATCGAACGATACTAGACTTCGAACTAAAACCTAACAAGCTGTATAATTGATCACTTTGAATTCGCAAGGTAATTATGTATCCACTTGATCGTAGACTTCAAACGTTTTAAGCCCTGCAACATATCAATGTCAAAATTCGAATAAACGTTGTTCCCATTTAATTAGGATCGCGGCGTGGGTCGGGAGACGTGCGAGGAGCCTACACTCGCGCCGTGAACTTGCCTGTCGGCTACGCTACGGCACTACTTGATACTTGACGTCATGCTCCATACTTTGTTTTTAAAAGTATAGTAAGATGACCTGCAGGGTAATTGTGTAACTTTTTTGACACTTGGCATCGGATTGAAATTATAGTTTTTGTATGGCTGTGACAGCTGGCTGATTCCGATACCAATTTATTGTCAGCCCATACAAGAACTATCAAAATGAGCGCGATGGCGATTGCGAGGGAGTTAGACAATTAGCCTGCTGCACACACTTCCAAAGCTATTCATTGGTGTGTATGAAGTTCCCAATCTGCGCTGGGCCCGCGTGAGAACTACGGAGGAGGCCTGTGCAGTGGGACGTATATAGGCTGGGTTCATGATGATGATGACGTATGCTGCCCAATCGAAGAAACTAAAGTCCAGTACCTAAGTGGTACCTTTTCACGATCAATGGAACAATACAACAATGGAACGTCAACATGGCATTTGTGAAAAGGCTCCACCTTGGTACGCGGCGCGGTTCAGTTTCTTCGACTGTACTAACCTACGCTGGTAGTAACCGCTTTAGAACATCCGAAATAGCGAGTGCGACGTGTTGAAAATGTTAAGAGCATTAATATAATGCTACACACTTATTTTAAAATATAAATTAACGCCTTAGGAACTAGTATCGTTCGCGAAAAATCGAATTTGCCTTTACTTTTTATATGATAAAAGCACAACAGGTTTGTTGCTGTTAGGATAGTCGCTGTGTCAACCTGCTAAGGTAAACGTACCAAAGCTCGACACCTCAACGCCCAGTAGATGACACCCACCTCTCACCTCTCCTACTATGACATAAGATTGAAGGTGTCATGTATTGGGTCAGTGTCGAGAACAGGGACGTTCACCTTACACCGCAAAATTCCCAAGCGACTACCATTCACCTACGGAACGGAACAAAGACAATGTTCAAGAAAGAATAAAGGACATACACGTTTTTTTGTTTTTGTCTCTCCTGTGAACATGGCAAAAGTTAAGGGTATATTCTATAGCCAATATCTTTTAGTCAAGTCTACATTGGCGTGTGGGACGCCTGGCCAACTTTCGGTCCATTTCAATCAAGACACAACTTTTGTTTCTTGCGCTGTGTATGACCCTTATAAAATATTATTAGCTGATGTCTGAGCTGATGTCTGAGGCTTCTCCCTCGCTGGAGTTTTTTTTTCAATTAAAGAAATGTTAAGAAAACAGACAATCTCCATGTAGTTATGAATGGTACGTCCATGGAAATAGTCGAGACTCGAGGCTAAAGTTGATTCAGGAGCTAGACGCTATTGAGAACTCGGTCAACTCAGCGTGCTATGCTTTGAGAAGTCTTAGGGACGAAATTGGTTTGGAACAATTAAAAATTGTATATTTTGCCTTGATTGAGTCCAAACTTCTTTATAGCATTATTTTTGGGGTAACAGCTTTAAGTATAATATTAACAGAGCTCTTATCGCACAAAAGAGAGCCATAAGAATAATGCTTCGAATCCCGCAATGGGTGTCTTGCAGAGAATACTTTAGGACCTTAGGGATTCTGACGGTGCCAAGTTTATATGTTCTCATACTGCTCACTGAATTTTTAAACATAAAATAAGGTTAGAAACATATGAAGAACAACAGATTCGTGTTCTCGCGCGCACCAGAAATATGAGGATCCGTTTTCGCCCGATTTCTAAAATGGAGAAACAATGTACTAGAAACCAGGCTGTTAAGTTGTTCAATAGACTTCCTGTAGAACTAAAAGGTATCGTACAATATAATATTTTCAAAGTTAAATTAAAACAATTTTTATTAAGAGACTGCTTTTATATGTATGTAGTGTTGACGAAATATTTGATGGATGTGGAATCTAATTATTGTATGGGTTTTTGTATTGTTAGCTGTAAGGAATTCAAACACAATCTTGTATTGTTTATTGAATAAATATGTCTATGTCTATGTTCTGACAATTACGAACACAACAAAAAAAATCTAATTTGATGCAGTGGTTCTCGAGTTTAGCGCTTAGCAACACATTTATCGATTAAAAATTTATCGACTCTCTTTATATGGGTAGATCACATAAAATAAACCAAACAATTAACACACACATAATATTTTTTTTATCTACATCCATATCGTAAGTTACGATATGGATGTAGATAAAGAATGTTACGATTCGTAACTTCTCTAATATGTGCAGAAGCGATAAGCAAATGGCCTATGTGAAGAAACCTGTATCTGTGAATTTCGGAGTAGCCCCCCTGGCCTTATGCTACGGAATTCGATTATCAAACTTCGTATGCTGCCGTTTTGTTCACGCTGAACAAAAGAGTGAAAGGGATGGCACGATAGGAACTTCGAATTTTATAGTACCTACCCCCTGTTTCTGTGAAAGCATCTCGTCATGTCGAGCCACGTTTTCAAAAACGTATCACCGTTAACTCTATAATACGGGAAGTTTATTAAACGTCAGAAGCACGCGGCGCGACTGAGATGAAACAATATGCAGCCCGCGAGTGCGACTGAAAGAGCCGCCTAATATCGCACTTATTAAATGGTCCGTATTTTTGAAACTTGAAAAAATCGAATCTTAATAACGTGTGATAGGTGCTTGGTTCAATTTCCTCGGGCCCGTGTGTCTTTTCCTTTATTAGTTAAGTTTCGCCGTGTCAACATAATTATGTGTTGATCGAAATACCTATAGGTACTGTAGGTATGCTGCCTATTTTTATACTGGAATTTGCTTATTTTTGTTGGAGAAACGTTAATAAATTTTCATACTAAATACAAACTGAAACATGGATACACAGAAAAAAAACCAGAAAAAGAGACCAGCGCTGGGAATCGCACCCAGTGCCTCAGCATTCCGTGCTGCATGCCAAACCCCTACACCACCACTGGTCACTGGTCACTGGTGATGGTGTAGGGGTTTGGCACGCAGCACGGAATGCTAAGGACCTGGGTTCGATTCCCAGCGCTGGTCTCTTTTTCGGGGTTTTTTCTGTGTATCCATGTTTCAATTTGTATTTAGTATGGAAATATATGGATTTCACGGAATGATCGTAAAAGTAAAAAAATTTGGAGTTGAAAAATAAAAATACAAAAAAAGACTCCAAACAACCAATCTTGAAACCTTAATAAGCTTATTAGTTTGTATCTAATATAGATTTTTTTAAATACTCACACTTATTCAAAATTCCTATAAAACAAACGTATATTAAAAATTCATAACGTACCTACTACTAACTAACCTACCTACCTAACATACCTACTAATTGATCCGTACCTAAGTGGTACTTGAACAACTTCGGAAAAGAATACTATCCTAACTGCTTCTAATCTCGTTCTTTGTATGTATGTATATATGTAAAACTCTTTATTGTACATAAAAAAAGAACTTTGTTTATGATAAATAAATTATTATATAATAGGGTGTATGAAATTTTAAAATAAAGAATGTAACATTTTAATATTCCAAGGTCAAACTTTGTATTCGGAAAAAGTACGAGGATTAAATTAATACTTAGCTAATCTAATAATGCAATGAACTTAACTAAAGTCACTTAAGCGAGAAATAAACACGGATAAATGCCGTTTTTGATCCTAATCCTGCTAATCTTCTAATTTAAAAAGTTTCAAATTGTATCTTGTTCAAAAGTCGTTTAATAATGCACCTGCTTTTCCGTAGCTCCGTTGCCGTGCTACTAATTTTCAGTTTTTTGACACAAAGCTTCTTTGGCTTGTATTTATCTCATAAATTTCTTTGTCAGATGCTATAATTTCTTGTTGCCTCGCCCCAACAAGAGCTCTTTACGCCGATAAATTTCATTTCACTATGTAAGGCAACTAGGTGAGAAAATTAAAATAATTAATTCTTATAGTAATTAGATGCACAGCGGGTAAAAATATTGCAATCTTAATTCGGATACATAAAAGTTTAAAAAATAAGCTTCTTAAGCACAAGATCCATACTTAAGACTCGATCATTATGTGTCCCTGTTTATGAATCTTCAAATAAAAAAATAGTAAGCCGCTTTGGAAGGTCGTGAGTACCTCGTATCGTGTTGGAGTATGAAGATATATCGACGGCCAACGCAACCTGTTTAAAAAATCATCGGTACATGAGATTGCACTCGCCTCTTGCGATGGCTGCGGTCTTGCTTTAAAAAAAGTTCTGATGCTCTATGAGCCCGACAGTTGGAACTGAATATCGGTGAAACTTAATAATTGATTCATATGTTTTCTTTTATTTTATTTTCCGTTTCTTCGAATGTGTCGAAAGTCAGCCGAAATCCATATTCATACTATATGTATAATGCGAAAGTGTGTCTCTCTGTTACACGCTTAAACCGCTGAACCGATTTAGATGAAATTGAGTATGGAGATAGTTTGAGACCCTGGGAAGGACATAGGATAGTTTTTATCCGGGAAAAATGCATAGTTCCCGCGGGATAGCGATAAACGAATTCTTTGCAGACGGAGTTGCGGGCACCAGCTAGTTTAGAATAAAATACATTTTCATCTACCTTTAATACAAAAAGTGACACTTTCAAAAGATAATTATAAAATAACGTTAGTTGATTAAGGATTGTTAACGTACGTACAGTCATCCAATTTTATTCCTAGGCCACCGTGGAATGTTATCAGAGAATGTCGTCATTATTATAATTTTGTTTTGTTTTGTTGTTTGTTTGTTATGAATTATTTATAATTTTGTTTGTTTAAAATAATTCTTATCGAATAACGTATGTCAATGACGAATGGTTCTATGGTGGCTTAGGAATCAAATTAGTTGACTGTACCTAACGTTGCCTTCCAGCAAGCCTATACTAGCATTTCCGAACAATTCAATACCACTGCATTTAGTTGGTATATGAAGGAACAACGCACGGTTGAAGCCGCTGTATATTTCGGGCGGGCTATGTTTGGCCACAGCGCGCTTTAGGCTCCGGTAACAAGCAGGCCGAGACAGTCCGAACCGTGCTTGTACTGCCAGGAGACAGCCAATCAAATCTCTTTGTTTCCGACCAATTCACGTCTGCGAGGCACTGTTAATTATTCACGATGCGGTCAACACGCGACTGAAAAAGGAACATTGAAGTCGTTTGAAATTTTTACAGGAAAAATCGTTCATTTCGTATTTGAAAGCGTAAGTTTGTTTTTAGCAGGTATACTACCGCTACGCAAACTACTTAATTATAATTAAACGTGCTTTATTTTCGGGACAAAATCTAGATACTACTTATGTCTAAGTAGTAAGCTGTTGCCTGTCACTTCTTCTGCGTCCCGCGGAATCTTTATACTTTTCCTGTTTAAAAGTTAGCCTATTTTTTACGGAGGATGTAACTTTATAATAATGATGAAGTTATTTTTAAAATTATATCCAGAAATACTTAACCTCTACCTACATAAAAACTATGTTTGCCGATTCCACCGTAGTGTAAGTGATCGATTTATAAATGTATTCTTAAATGTAATTTTGTAGACCCTTTCTTTATTTGTGGAACTGGCAACGACTGGACCCAAAAGTGAGAGATAAACTAACACACCGTAGAGCAACCGAATTGAATCTGAATACATTGTCGGCATAACTAAAGAGCTTGTCGGGGTTTGCCGTGCAGGCCGTAGGCATAGAGGCCAATTTAACCTGACCTTCCTTACCCCGCTTACGCCGCTGAATAAAGGACTATTAAAGGGTTAGAACAACGTTTGAATGGACCTGCGGAAAATGGACATCTAATAGCATTGGGTTGTTCCAGGCGAGTGGTTGACTGACAGTCCCCTGTGTGGATGTCAGATGATACATTAGAGAAACATCCTGGAACGAACAAATATAAAAGCGATGGTCACAATAGCTAAAGCAATAGGAATACAAATTCTAATCTCACTGTCATATAAGTTTAGTGCTCAAAACAACCTTAAGTTAAATCCAGCAAACAAACAAGTCCACCAATATCGTAAGAGGCAACTGAATATAAATAGTGGCAATTGAAATCTGATTGTAATATTTAGATGTTACAATTAGTGCTAAGCCTAGTGTAATCTAATCATATTGTTTTTCAAACAGCGGAAAACCCATCGGACATAGATTGATTATCGTTATCTATAAACTACCTTAATCCTAATTAAAAATCTGAAAGATAACTCGAATTTTCCAAGAGCCCCATATAAAATTGAAATAAACCCAAACTAATCAAAACGTCATGTAGTTATCATTAATAATTCGGGATATATATTAGACAACGCACGTTTCGAAGTAGATTTGCATTCGGACCTGGCACCATGAAGCTGGTACTGATCACTTTGCTGTTGGCAGTTACCGCGTACGCGGAAGAGATTGAAAACCCTGCGTTTGGGTACTTGGAGAAATACGGAATTCCTCAAGCCGAGAGGATACGCGTAGCCGAGGAAGCGTACCATAGCAGCCCTGAGTCCAGGATCGTTGGAGGCGTACCTGCCGCACTTGGACAATACCCGTACCAAGTTCGTACAAAATATATTAAAATTAGGTTAAGTCCACGACTTTCCGTTTATTGCAAAATTTCGTAACCGTGGGATTATGTACACCATAATTTTTTATTTTTTATTTCTCAATAGAAGTCATGGCAGCCTAGTGGTTTGACCTAAGGCCTCCTAAGTAGAGGGTCGTGAGTTTGAGCTTGGACTCGCATCTCTGAGTTCTTCGAATTTTATGTGCAAAATTTCATTTACCATGAAATTTACCATGAGCTTTACGGTGAAGGCAATCATCGTGAGGAAACTTGTATAAACCTGTGAAGAAATTCAATGGTGTGTGTGAGGTTTCTACGCCGTATTGGGCCCGCGTGGAAACTACGGTCCAAGCCCTCTCATTGTAAGAGGGGCCTGTGCCCTGCAGTGTGACGTATATAGGCTGGGACGATAATGATGATAATATCCCAAAAACCAGTTACGTATAATACGTTGATTCCGTGTTTTAGGCAAATCTAAGTTGGATCCTACCTATTACAGTTAAATTAATTTGTTTCAGGCTGGACTTCTTATTGACCTCGTCGGATTCGTGAACCAAGCGGTCTGCGGTGCCGTTCTCGTGAGCAACCAAAGGCTGTTAACAGCCGCCCACTGCTGGTTTGACGGCCAGCACCAAGCCTGGAGGTTCACTGTCGTACTTGGTTCAGTGCAGCTGTTCTTCGGTGGAACCAGACAACAGACCAGCGTTGTCGTTCCCCACAACAACTGGTTGCCTGCCCTTATCCGTAACGACATTGCTGTTATCTACCTGGCCAGTCCTGTTGCCATTTCATGTGAGTTGCAAATATAATGATTATAGTTCCACGTAATTTGATATAGAGTGTTAATGCTTGTGTCTTAGCAACCGAATAAGGTATTTATTCTTGCCTATTATGAAATTAATGATTAAGTATATCATGGACAGGGATGATTGGAAATAATTTCGATCTGCATTGGCAACCCCTAGCCTCAAACGGCGTATCTACTATGTTAAAAAATTTAGTTGTATTAGTTGTTTAGTTAATAACATTGTAGATCTGTTTGAAAACCATTTAACTTGTTGAGTTTCTTATCGGATTCTTCTCAAAAGGGTTTTTCCGAACCGGTGGTAATTCTTTGACTTTTATAAGTGCTTTTTCTAATAAATAATAAGTATGTAAAATTCGGCTTTGACTTTGACTTATTAAAGTATTTATTCTTAAACTAATTTTATTTGTTTTAGCTACTATTGCACCCATCGCTCTTCCATCGGGATCTCAGCTCAACGAGGACTTTGTTGGTGAATCCGCTATTGCTACTGGATTCGGTTTAACCAGTGATGGTAAGTTTACTACTCTTGAAATCATTCTCTGCTCATAACAACGTTAAGATATTTAATACGCATTTGTCGGTTTCTAGGCGGTTCCATCTCCACCAACCAGTTCTTGAGCCACGTGAGCTTACAAGTGATTGCGAACTGGTCTTGTTCCATCGGCTTCCCCTTCGCGATCCAGGAGTCCAACGTTTGCACCCGAGGCTTCAGCGGTCTTGGCACGTGCAGTGGAGACTCCGGTGGCCCTCTTGCTGTTACCAGGAATGGACAGCCGCTTTTGGTAAGAATTTTTGATAAAATCTGCAAAAAATTTACCCTCGTAAGTACCTAATATTTAAATATAGTATACCTAAATCATTCCCTTCTTAGGGTTCCGTACCCACCAAAAGGTACAAACGGGACCCTATTACTGAGACTTCGCTGTCCGTCCGTCCATCTATCTGTCTGTCTGTCCGTCTGTCACCAGGCTGTATCTCATGAACCGTGATAACTAGACAGTTAAAATTTTCACAGATGATGTATTTCGGTTGCCGCTATAACAACAATTATACTAAAAAACAGAATAAAATAAATACTTATTTAAGGGGACTCCCATACAACAAACGTGATTTTTTTTGCTCGTTTTTGCTCGATTTTGATAACGGCAACTGCTTGTATAAATAAATGCTTGAAATATTCACAGAATAATTATTAGTTATATATATATATTCACTTTAAAAATAAATAGTTAAATTAAAATTAAACAAATATTTAAGGGGGGCTCCCATACAACAAACGTAATTATTTTGCTGTTTTTTAGGGTTCCGTAGTCAACTAGGAACCCTTATAGTTTCGCCATGTCTGTCCGTCTGTCCGTCCGCGGCTAAGCTCAGAGACTGATAGTACTAGAAAGCTGCAATTTGGCATGAATATATATATCAATCACGCCGACAAAGTGATTAAATAAAAAAACTAAAAAAAACTTTCTTAGGGTACCCCATAGATGTAAAGTGGGGGTGATTTTTTTTTCTCGACTAACCCTATAGTGTGGGGTATCATTGGATTGGATAGGTATTTGAAAATAAATAGGGGTTTTCTAGAACCATTTTTTGATAAAGTGAATATTTTCGGAGATATTCACTCCGAAAGATCAAAATAATGTGTCCCCCTCTAACTTTTGAACCGCACGTCTAAATAATATGAAAAAAATCACGTACCTAAGTTAAACTTAATAAATGCTTTCTAGGAAAATTATTTTCAACTTAATCAGTTGAGCAGTTTTTAAGTTTTTGTAAAAAATATTTCTAAACTAAGATTTGTAATTTAACCGCCATTGCAAGCATTCTTTTCTTTAAGTACCTATAAGATCACGCTAACAGTATCTTCTTTCAAATAAAATAAATATATTACATCTGAAAAACAATCAACATACATACATACTAGTTCTAGTAGACTGCAGTTAGATTAGTTACCAATACCCAATTCGCCGATAGATGGCGCTGTACCGCCGACGTTGGGACCAAAACAACCACATTAATAAAGTATTCAAAGATTTTTTCGTACCTGCTACGGAACCCTATCTTGGGCGTGTCCGACACGCTCTTGGCCGGTTTTTATAGATAATGGTACGGAACCCTTCGTGCGCGAGTCTGACTTTTTGTAACTTAACCTCGGACATAATCATGCACTATCTTATCCTGTACTGCCCTGTCTTCGTATGGTGATAGCTGCTTTACAGTCGTGCGTGTACCTATACGCAAATAATGTTAATTGTTATAGTGTGCAATGATTTAGCTATCTATTAACAACTTTCTTTTGTTTGACAGATTGGTATCACCTCCTTTGGCTCGGCTTTTGGTTGCCAGCTCATCTTCCCATCGGCCTTCGCCAGAGTGACTTCTTTCACGGACTTTATCAACCAACACGTTTAATCTCAATTTAAATGCATACATATAAAAAACACAAGCTGGTTACCAGGTTAAAAGTGAATCAAATAGACTCTGGAGTGAGTGAGTGAGTGAGTTTAAGCATAATAAAATATTATCAATAGTAATTCAGTTGCCCCTACTGTAGTCTTTACGATTGATTACACAGTAATTATCGATTTCGCAGTTTTATCGCATTAACTGCGTACAGCAAATATCGCACGGTATCTTCAAGTGTAGATTAAATAATGATTAAGTGATTAATAATATTAACAGTGAAGTATCACTGTTATTATCTAGGCGACAGTTAAAATTTCAATGTCCACTACAATCGTAACATGCTGGTGCTCTTATGTATCTATGTCTGGATAATGACTCAATTAATAAATTGTTGTCCTCCAATGATGTCCTGAAAAACACCTTATTACATTTATTCATAGAATGCAAATATTAAGAAACGATAACAATAATTAAAATTTAACTATAATCTATTTAGTTATGATATTTAGGTATTTAAATATTTATCTAACTTAAAAACTAGGTACTAGATTAAGTCTAAAAAAGGACCCCGTGGCATCGTACCCAAAAGGCTGGCAGCATTCCCTCGTTGAATGGCGATGGCGATACGTTGAGAGAGATAGCCGCCAGCCCTTTGGTCTCCAGTGGTGTCGACCAGACGCTTTTGCAGATCTCTAATTAAGTTGTGTATGCCGGGACCCCAAGGACCCAGGGTCTCAAAACCGACAGCAACAAAATTGTAAGCTGAACCGAGACCCTGGTGTTTTAATACTTTCGTACTCTCGGCCGCTTCAGCCGCTGCGCCAGCTTTTATTACCTATTGTACCCATGTTCATGAAAATAAACATTATTATTATTGTCATGTTCTGAAAATAAACATTATTTACATCAATCTGAATTATTGTTTTTATTAAATTTAAACCCTAAATAATTATCAAGCGTTATTTCTACTATAGACTTGATTCTACTTATAGCCCATTAAGTAATTTCAAGACCAAGTAATAATTACGAGTATGTCTATTGATTCTCCATTTACTCTCTTCTTAACATTTCCGGCGAATAATATTTTATCTTATTGATTCAATGAAATGACTGATGAATGATTTTGGAGAAACCCAAATTAATAATATTCTTTAATTAAAACGTTATCTTGACGTTATCGCTAAAGGCTTGTATAAAAGGATAATGCATTTAATTCAAAGTAGAGTTTCTCTGCAATTTCGCCATCATAAAAAATGTTACTGATCACCCTGCTACTCGCGGTTTCCGCGTATGCGGAGGTAATCGAGAACCCTGCATACGGTTACTTGGTGAAATACGGGATTCCTCAGGCCGAGAGGATCCGGGAGGCTGAAGAGGCTTACCACAAAAACCCTGAAAGCAGGATCGTAGGTGGGGTGCCTGCAGCGCTCGGACAGTATCCCTACCAGGTACGACTAATCAAAAGTTTATTAACAACATCATCAAGTTGCAATGCAACGATTCTGTGAACGATAATGTTGCTCCATCCAAGACAGTAAAATATAATATCAAAAACTTATGGTTAATTCGGAACTGATTTGTTCCAGGCTGGTCTTCTCATTGACCTCGTCGGCTTCACAAACCAGGGAGTTTGTGGTGCAGTTCTTGTCAGCAGTCAGAGGCTTCTGACCGCAGCCCACTGCTGGCACGATGGCTTGCATCAAGCATGGAGGTTCACAGTGATACTCGATACCGTCCAACTGTTCTTCGGCGGCACGAGAATCCAAACTAGCGTAGTCGTCCCGCACAACAACTGGCTTCCTGCTCTTATCCGTAATGACATCGCTGTAATCTACTTGCCTTCCCCTGTTTCAATTTCACGTAAGTAAAAAAATCTCCGTTTTTTTATTGATAAAGATGGAAAGACTTCCTTGACTTCAAATTTTTGCATTTTCAGCAACTGTTGCTCCGATCGCTCTTCCATCTGGTTCTCAACTTAATGAAGACTTCGTGGGCGATACCGCTATTGCCTCTGGATTTGGGCTGACTAACGATGGTACTGTTTTACTAATTAATTTCTAAAATAAAATCTTTGAAATTTGAAATTAAAATCTTCCACAGTTTCAATATACCTTACAAGTACAAGAGATCTAATTACAATTATGTCTTTTCAGGTGGCTCTATCACTACCAACCAATTTCTGAGCCACGTTAGTCTGAATGTCATCTCGAACAGCGCTTGCTCCATCGGCTTTCCCTTCGTAATCCAGCCTTCAAACATCTGCACTCGTGGCTTAGGCGGAATGGGCACCTGCAGTGGAGACTCCGGTGGCCCCTTGGCCGTCACCAGGAACGGACAACGCCTTTTGGTAACATTTTTTTTTATCTACTTACCTTTCATGCTTACAACATGAATCTTCTTTTTCTTGCCTTTCACTGCTTATATTTTATAGGTATTCATTATGTATACATATGTTATATGTAAATAATTTTGTTACTTTACAGATTGGTATCACGTCCTTCGGTTCGGCTTTTGGCTGCCAGCTCATATTCCCGTCGGCTTTCGCCAGGGTGACGTCTTTCATGGACTTTATCAACCAACACGTTTAAAAAATATGTACTTATAACTCTACAGTTAAGTTTAAGTTTCATTAATGCCAACAAAATAGCTGTCGCAAAATATTCTAAGATACATTGAAAAAATTTTGTACATTTTTTAATGAATACGCGTACACAATTATTAGACTTTTGTTGAATTTAATCTCTGAGTAATCCCTTTATAGGCGTGGGGCCTAGTGGTTTGACCTATGGCCTCTCAAGCAAGGGTCATGGGTTCGGACCCGGGCTCGCACTTCTGAGTTTTTCAGAATTGATGTGCGAAATTACGTTTGAAATTTACCATGAACTTTATGGTGAAGGAAAACATCGTGAGGAAGCCTGCACACACCTGAGTAAAATTTCAATGTGAAGTTCCCACTCTGCACTGGGCCGGTGTGGAAACTACGGCCCAGGAGGCCTGTGCCCTGCATCGGGGCGTAGGTATATAGGCTGTGATGATGATGATGATGATGAATCCATTTATGACTGTTATTAAAAAGGAGTCTCTTACGCGAAGATCAAAGATGAATAAAATCAAGTGAAATGCCTATTTGTTTTTGATTCTGTGTCAGAATGGTTAGAGGGGGGGTAAAATAAAGAGCCCAAATAAGAATAAACATTATTAGGTTTTTTTTAACTGAATTGTAAAGTACTTACTGTTGTGTAGAATCATATTGATCAGAGGTTCAAAGATTGTTTAAAAATAATAAATGAGAAGAATAACGAATGTGATCGATCAATTGCGTTTGTCTGGAACGCGTATTCGCGAATAGGAAGAAAGATGATAGTGTCAAACTCTGACAAAACTCTGAAGAATAACGAATGTCGTCTATTATGGCTGTGAAGAATCCATATTGTGCAAAATCGCGAATAAAAAATAATAATAATGGCATAAACGTAGAATAATTCTTTATTAAGACTTACTACAGATAGTTACCATATCAGGTATTTAATACAATTTCACTCAATAAACCCTAAAATAGATACAATACGTTTACTTTTAGTTTACCACTGACAGATTGCTTGCCTTCATTTAATTTCCAACTTTAACACCATACAAATAAAGTAGTTATTACAAAATCTGCAAACGTGGGTAACAGTATTCTAAAATTGGCTTTATTTGTAGGTCGTTAATGTTGAATATGAAATGAAGGCAAACCATCTGTCAGTGGTAAACTTTATGTAATTTTACTGTAACTGGAATTGATTGTCATTCATTCAATTGAATATTATTTTTATTTGCTATTTTTTTAACAGTAAATAGTAATGAATGCCCAAGTTACATTTACGAGTACTTACTTCAATCACGTTACGAGTAAGTAATACTCGTAACAGATGTCGAAACTAACACTATATCTTAAGTGGCTGAGTATTAATTTACTTATCCTTGATTCATATTTGATTAATTAATCAAATCAAATCTAGACGTAATCTCGCTATTATCAATGATGGCGGGCGTATATAAACAATCGGTGTAAACGGGAGCTTTGCTCTGTGAGATCCTGACATCATGAAACTCCTACTGATTACGTTGCTGCTCGCTGCTACCGCTTATGCGGATAGCACCACTACCGCCTTCGGATACCTGACAAGGTATGGAGTGCCTAGAGCGGAACAAATCCGCAAGGCTGAGGAGGCGTACAACAGCAACCCTGAAAGCAGGATCGTGGGCGGCGTGGCCGCTTCCCAGGAACAGTTCCCCTACCAGGTATATACCATAATTATCAACGATTGCTTAAAATTAACAATGATTCTACTTTGAATAGCATTTAAATTAAATTTTCTGAGATGAATCATTATTCCAGCGTTTGTTTCAAATCACACTTTTATAGAAATAGCAGGTCAGACGACTCTGATACACTTTCCAGTTATCTGATAGAAGTAGGACCTCTAACAAATTACCGAATTCGATCAAAATCTATAGCTCATTCGGAAAAATCTCTCTACGAAAGTAAGGCGGTTGAAACGCTCGAATAATGACCCAGATTAGACCCATCTCTAGCCTGTTTGGCTCTAGCAACTTGAATTAAGAATATTCTCTGTCATATTATGATATTTAACCCGTCGCACGATCTGCGACTTTTTTGGGTAATTTTTTATAAGTAGGTACCCTATGTTAAAAGGTGATCGAAACTAGAAACAAAAATTAGCAAATTATAGTTTAGACGCACACGTCTACAAGTATTACAGTTGGAAAGCTTTGTCTAAAAAGGCATTTTTATTTTAAAGTATATTAAGTTTATTAAGTTTTGGTGTTTTCTGTTTCAAAATAACGAGTCCTATTAATAATCATTAAAAAAAAGAGTAAAGTTTTATGAGTCAGTTTTGTGACTTCTTCAAATTCAGATTTATTTATTGCCAGATTGTCGATAATTATACAGATGTTACATAATTCAGTAGTGCGTCACAATCAACCGATTTACGGTAGGTATACAATGTTTTAGATACCTAAAGTCAACATGCTTAAAAATTATTAATCTACAATTTTATCCAATAATTTTTACAGTTTATATGGCTAGTCACAAAATTAACAAAAAAAATAGTAAGTATGGAAAATTAGGGTCATGTTTTTTAGTCATCCAAATCAATAGCGCTTGATTCTGAGTGAGAAGTTTCCATATTTTAAAAAATAGGTGCAATTTAAAATTAATAAACTATTTATAAACTATCATTTTCTTTCTAGGCTGGCCTTCTGATTGATCTCGTTGGATTTTCCGGCCAAGCTGTCTGCGGTGCTGTGCTCGTGACACCTCAGCGCTTGTTGACCGCAGCTCATTGCTGGAATGATGGCCAGAACCAAGCTTGGAGGTTTACAGTTATTTTAGGAACCATTCAGCTGTTCACTGGTGGCACCAGGATTCAGACCAGCGTTGTCGTCCCTCACAGCAGCTGGTTCCCAGCTCTCATTCGCAACGACATCGCAGTCATCTATTTGCCCAACGCTGTTCCCCTTTCTTGTAAGTTTCTCTTCACTTCATTACGCATTGTAGTGACGGAATATTTTCATGTTGCAGAAGTGCCTAATAAAGTTTTATTTTCCAGCTGCTATTACTCCTATCGCTCTCCCGACTCCAGCCCAGGCCAACTTGGACTTCGCTGGCGAAAGCGCTGTTGCCTCAGGATTTGGTCTGACTGCTGATGGTAAGTAAAGTTTGGTAAAGCGTAACCACAATTTTTATTTGCTAAGCAAATTTGCAAAAATAATTTTCTTTTACTGATCTCATCTCAAAACGCAGTTCTTTAACTTCGATTTTAAATGACCAAATGACCTACATAGGTACCCCAAAGATCCATTAGGTATATTCTATAATCTATCTAAGTATCTGTAAAATTAATGATTAGGTACAGGACAGAGCTGTTTGAAAATAATTCCGATCCGCATTAGCGTTCCCTAGTCTCAATAGCATATCTACTGTGTTAAAAATTGAGTTGTGTTAAATTACTTTGTACGTGAAATAGGTACTTAGTAACATTATGGAACTGTTTGAAAAAAATACATTTTCAGTTTCTTGCCGGATTCTTGTCTTGTCAGTTTTTCCGAACCAGTGGTAGATTAATTCTGAAAATTTGAATTGACGTCTTCGTATATTTGTCAATTAATTCTATTCGATTTGCAAAAGAAAAATGTCTAAATTTTACTTACTCAGTAAATTCTCTTTTACCCAGGCGGTTCTCTCACTACGAGCCAATTCCTGAGTCACGTGACTCTCAACATCATCACGAACAGCGTATGCTCCCTCGGCTTTCCGTTCGTCATCCAGCCGTCCAACATCTGCACCAGCGGCCTCGGCGGCGTCGGCACCTGCAGCGGAGACTCTGGCGGCCCCCTGGCTGTCCACAGAGACGGAGCCCCGCTCTTGGTAAGTATTGTATTATTGTGATTGCCAGTCTCCTTAAAATCCAACAGTAGGTACAAATTAAAGTGCTTCTTCAGTTACCACGAATCAAGACTCTTTATGAGTCGAGCGTTGTTCCGAATCCCTTGTGTCAGTTTTGTTGAAATGGTAGAAGATTCTGATACATATTCCAGTTGTCTAGTAAAAGTTTAGAACTTCTAAGAAATAACCGAAAATGACATCAAACAAGCGCTAATTTTTTAAAATTATGACCTTTAAAATGTAGCGGTTGAAACGCTCGAATATGACCCTTATGCTTTTATTTGATCTGTGTAAGCATGAGTAAGTGGTACATTGTACATTACGTTAAATATTAAATAACGGGTCTGAGTTTTTCGCAATTTATATGCGAAATTACAATTGAAATATATCATGATCCTTATGGTGAAGGAAAACATCGTAAGGAAACCTAGCAAATTCAAAAACCTAGAAAATTCAATGGTACATGTTTGTGAAGTTCTCAATCTACACTGGGTCGCGTGGAAACTACGGCACGAGCCCTCTTATTCTGAGAGGAGGCCTATGCCCTGCAGTGGGACGTATATGTATAGGGTGGGTGGGACTGATGGTGAAATTACGGGTGCGCAATAATTCACGAAGATGGCTTGTTATTGTTATACATACCTAGCCTACCTAGTGTCAACTCGTGGCCACGGCCACTGCAATGTGATCGAAACGTTGAGGTAATTTTAGCTATAAATAGTGATTAAGTCCCGAGAAATATTAGTTATGAGTGTGAATCGTGAAAGCTTAAAACATTATAATTGGTTGTATTCAAGCCCGTAAACTAGGTACATTCCTAAATAAGTATTGCCGTTCTTACTTGTGTTTACTTCCCAGGTTGGTATCACTTCTTTCGGCTCGGCTCTGGGCTGTGAACTCGCGTTCCCCGCCGCCTTCGCCAGAGTCACGTCTTTCCTTGACTTCATCAACCAACATCTGTGAATACCTATATGAAAATACATTTTTTTTCTAAATCATTGTTTTATTGTGTTTAAATCTGCGTGGCAGTCTACATTTACGAGATGGTTCGCTCAAAAAGCTTTTGCGGCAAGACGGCAATTTATTATTGTATTGCGATTGGAACCAAATTTAAAAACACAGACAGACAGAACAGAAATTCATTTGTAAAATTTTATCCAAATATCCGGTATTAAGTTAAAAATAAATGTTTGTAAAGTGACAATATACAAAATACGTATCATGAAATCCAGTTAAAATTCTAAATTGTTGGAATATAATTTTACCAGATTATCTTATCTTACCTTAGCTTGCCCCTACTTTACCTTAACCTTGTCTTCAGTCTTCAACGTAACAAGGAGTTTGATCTTTGATATTCTTTGACGTTCATTGCCAATAATTGAAAGTGCGAGTTCGATAAAACTCAATTAAAAACAATCGTTTATACGATTATTTTCTTAGAAAGCTCTGTAGGTATTTATTCGCCTGAAGAACATTCGCATTGGTTTAATTGAATTCAAGTACCTATTTAACTTAAGATAATTGGTGAGAAAAAACGAAAGCTTATAGCAATATATTAATTAGGAAACCATAAGTGGATGCTGATAATGAGAAGCAATGTCAACCCACAAAAATTGGAAAATTGATATAACAATAAGAAATTGTCCCTTGTCGTTACCCCTACATTTTGTAATAACAAGTTAACTATGTGACTTAAGGGTCATACACATTTGTCTGCTCGCGTCTCTCCTGTAGACTTGGCAAAAGTTAAGGGTCTATAGACAGCATTTTTTAGTTACATATTCGCGTGGGACGCCTGGCTTACTTTTAGCCGATATCAAAATGAATTGAATGTAGGAAGCAAGAAATACTATGTATTAAACGTTTATATTAAATAATCCAAGTTTACAAAAAAATAGTTTAAAAAACTCAAACCCGACTACGGAAAAAAACTCGCTCTATAAAAGTATAAAATAAGAAAATGTTCAAGAACTAAGTATAATATACAATTAATTTACTCCACCGCGACCACAAATATGAACCTCCGCAAATTAATGCCTGATTCAATCAAACAAAAAAATATTCTTGTCCGCAATTCCTATACACAGACTTCAGAGGAGAGCCTGGTTGCATGCCACCTTGCCTTAAGGGTTGTTTACTTAACAATTCATTTTATAGTGACATGCGACCACGGCTCTCATCTGAAGTCTATTCCGCGTTGTTTGGCGCTTAAAAAAAATTTAAACTGTTGAATTTCTTTCATAAATATACAAATTAATTATTATTATTATTAGCGCCTGGACACAACTCTAACCTAACCTAAACCTATTTTTTTTAAATTGACCTAACCTACACCTAACGTAACGTAATTATGCAAAATTAGAGTTTTTTTCTATTTACCATTACAGTAATCAAGAAATAGTGCTATTGTTGTCTCGGACATAAATTCGGACGGGATGTCGGGCTATCAAAATTCTGCTTAATTATTACAGATATACTAAACAACATTATGCATACCTAATGATTAATGAAGTTCTGCCATATCAATATTATGCTAACATACTATTCGGATAAACAAATTTTATTTTTTATTATTATTTTATTTGTTCTGAAGTTTTTGCGAAGAATATGTCTGTTGGACAAAGCCAATGAGCAAAGCCGAAGACCGATGACGGTGCCATCTATTTGACATATTTTTTTAAGTCCGAAACGTATTAGTCATAATCATAACAAGTTTCGCATATTTTATTTACACCGAATCTTAGACTTGCCGAAATTTTATTTGGCACAAGTCTATATTAAGTATTGAATTTGCGTACATCGCGCCTCAGAGTCTTCGAGATCTGTCTGTTGAGCTTCCGATGGCGATCGTCAACATTAGGTTTATCTCATTCCTCGTTACACCGTCAGGGCTCATCCAAGTCCTCTTCTTGTGCTCTTGCTTATGGAAGAAGGATTTCATTATATAGATTCCCTCCTTTTCCACGAAGCCGGCCACTAGTGTAGGTATACCGGTCTAAAAATATAGTCGAAAAGTGACGAACCTTTTTATTCCGCGACTGTACCTATAAAATATAAATAAAAATATTCAAAGAGATTACTGTATTATTAAATCTATTTTTTTTTAAACTGTCATTATTACTAGCAAATAAACTTAATCAGAAAACAACACGAAACTTTCACGTGGATTAAGTAGGAGTGCCGAACTTAACAATTACAATCAAGCGAAATTAATCAAACCACTATCGTATTAATTATCTGTGTATGTACATTCCAGAACGATAAAAAGAACAAAAACTGCACTTAATTGACTTGCCAGCCGCTTACATACCTAAGTCATCATGAAGTCATTGCTTGTGGTTTTTGTGCTTGCGCTTGCAACCGCTGCTTGGGCGGAGAATGTTCATACTGCCTACGGTTATTTAATGAAATATGGAGTTCCTCAAGCAGAGAAGCTTCGTGTTGCTGAAGAGGAATACGCAAAGAGCCAGGAAAGCAGGATAGTAGGCGGTGTGCCGGCAGCGCTTGGGCAATATCCTTATCAGGTAAAGATATTCAGTAAAGGTTATGGACAGAGTCTAAACATTATCGAGCTAAACTTATATAAGTATTGTGAAAGAGTCAACAACTTTACATAATAACTTACATCGATCTGTTACAGTCCAAGCCAGAACTAATATCTTCATCATCATAAAGTCAGTCCTCAAGAGCTCCATTTCCAATGCTGTTGCATCCAAAATTATTCTTGTTCTTTTTTGCACGTACGAGTAGCTTAACTTCTTCAATCTCAAAATTCGGGATATTCCCAGTTACAATTTAATTTAGGTTCAGTTTTTTTCTGAAACAAAATAAATGTTTTCAAGAGAGCTTCCTTCAGCTTTCTAAAATACATTTCACCACGATGCAGCAACTAAAAAATTACGTCGACATGTTTTCAGGGAGGTCTCATCATCGACTTAGTAGAAATCACTAACCAGGCTGTATGCGGTGCAGTTCTGGTCAGCAACCAGCGTATGTTAACAGCCGCGCATTGCTGGGCTGACGGCCAGGTCCAAGCCTGGCGGTACACCGTGGTGTTGGGCTCAGTGACCCTGTTTACTGGTGGCACCAGGATCCAGACGAGTTCCGTCATCACCCACTCGGCTTGGTTCCCTCTGCTGGCGCGTAACGATATTGCTGTTATTTATCTTCCTGAGCCTGTTGGTATAACAGGTATTTACAACTGCTGTTTTATATTAAGTTGTACTCGAAGTTTAAAAAAACAAGAGTACCTACTTAGCTGAGCAACCCGTCTGGCAGCTCCTTCCCACCTGCTATGCTATAATGCGTTCTGAAACTAAACGCTTATCCTATCCACAAAAATCCATCCCCAAGTTCGTGATTATTTTTACCATTTTCACTAATAAATATTATTTTTGAACAGATTATATTGCGCCGGTGGCTTTGCCAAGTGGTTCGGAACTAAGCGAAGACTTCAATAACGAAAGGGCAATCGCATCTGGTTTCGGCTGGACCAGTGATGGTAAGGAATAACAAGTATCAAAGAAGTCAAAAACAAGTTTCTGATCCATTGAGAAACGAAATACTTAGATAAGTATTTACTATTTCTAAGGTCTTTTTAAAATGAGAGCCTATAGGTTATCCGATCTAAATATTTCTTTAAAAAATTGCCAGTTAGATTCAATGATACCGTGTGCTAATTCATTTGCATAATAGAAACTTCCTTTTCTTACCACGAAAAATTAAATAGACTTACACTACTTATTTACAGGCTCATCTACCGGTGTCGCATTTTCCTCATTAGGTACATACAACCTGGAGGTTCTCTTAGCCCCTGCACAATGCACGTACCTACTGAAAAGTCAATCACGTTAAATAAACCCTCCTGTAACTGCCGCTTCTTTATATTTTTCAAGATGGCGCCATTACGACCGGCCAGTTCTTAAGCCACGTCAACCTGCAAGTGATATCGAACACGGTCTGCTCGTTCAGTTTCCCGCTCGTCATCCAACCGAGCCACATCTGCACCAGCGGCATCGGGGGAGGCAGCACCTGCCGCGGTGACTCGGGCGGACCCCTGGTAGTTGTCAGGAATAACAGATCCGTTCTGGTACGTTGATGAGTTATGAGTTTTTTAGAATTATTTAAGGTATACAGGGTGTCCCAGAAGTCGACGTCAAGCCGGAATCAGATGATAGGCCAACTTATATTAGCTCTCAGATAAATATTAAAAAAAATCTAAGTAACTTATTTAAAAAAATTATAGGCAATTTAAAAAATCGAGAAAATCTTCACCCTGTGACAGTTTTTTCGCGCCTGTTGCTACAAACCTTTACTTTTTATTTACATATTTTTGGTATGTATAATCCTGAATAATGCTTCTATGAATCGTTGTTTCAAATTAAGATCCAACTCCTTTAGATTGTAAGAAAATGTCACTTTTTACCCAACCAAGTACTGAAAATTAATCTTTTATCAAATTTTGACTGACTGTACCTACTGAAAAAAATATAGGTACCACGTGAGTTTGGCAAGTAACTTTAAAAATTTGTTGCATTTAATGAGGATTCCAAAATGGTATAATACTTGCTAGACTATTTCTTAAATTGTGGGTCAATTTTTTTTTGTTGTAATGAATCCCAGTTTTGAACGAGTTTTTCTTACTTACTTTTAAATGATTCTATTGTCTACCCAAGGCTTTCCCGAAGGCCCTTCCTTTAAGGTTCTTAAACACTTTAGTACTTTGTTGCAATAACCAGTTATATTATGAAGTTTGAAATATGCCACGTTAGTGACAAAGTACTAAAGTGTTTAGCTACTTCTTCGTACCTAATGCATCACAATTAAGGTCCGAATACTTTAACATTACATTAAAGTTCGGGAACTTAATAAAGTAATTTTGGAATCTTATTAACATTACCTATCTCATTGTGTACAGTCAGCAACAGGAAGTGGATGAGCGGTTCTGGTGCTCAGAATGATCTACACACGACTTTATCTAATCTAATACCTTTAAACGGGCAATTATTGTATACTTAATCAGAATCTCAGAAACGGCTCCAACGATTTCGATGAAATTTGGTATGTGGGGGTTTTCGGGATGAAAAATTGATCTAGCTTGGTCTTATCTCTGGGAAAACGCTTGGTACCGAGTTTCAGCGCGAGCGGAGCTCGGCCGCCCAGGTACCTACTTTCTAAGTTGATAAGACATTGTGTAGATCATTTTGAGCACTACAACCGATCATCCACTTCTACTGCTGACTGTACAAATTTAAGAAATGACAAACTAGAAACTTCTAAATTTCGTGCAGCTTTCCTTACGTGTCTAAAGATATAATTGTTTATACAATAAGCACTTATGATCGTGAACACAAATTTTCACGTTGATGATTGTTTTGGAATTAACAATTCGATCAAATTATATTTGTTATATTTGTTTCTCAATTTCAGATTGGTATCACTTCCTTCGTGCATACACTTGGTTGTCAGTCTGGCATGTCAGCAGGCTATACAAGAGTCACATCTTTCATGGACTTCATCAATCTGCATATCTAATTTTTATGTCGTTCTGTTGATGAAATAAATTTGGCTAAGGCAGTTGTTGGTTATTGAGATGAGTTTTATTTAAGAAACATGAAAAACAACTAACTATTCAAATCAAAACTAATCCGTTATGCGAATGTGAATTCATTATACAGAATGTGCTGTTAGTAGAGGAGACGTGGAAGACTGACCTTCACCGATCTGTTAACTCGATGAGACATATTTTTTATCAAATATAATTTATAAACAAATATGCCTATGATAACTGGCCTATCGAAGTGTTCATAGTTTTTTTTTTTGTTTTTTTTTTGTGGAGTCCCTTTAGCCATCTTCCAGCTCCATCATCAGACCCTGGTTACCATCTGTGATCAAAGTACTCGTCAAGACGAATCAAACGAGTCCAAACTCGATGGGGTAATTCGTAATTTCATTAATTGAGTATGGCCAAAGGCACTCCACAATAAAACGACACAACCCCATCGAGTTTGGACTCGTTTGATTCGTCTTGACGAGTACTTTGATCCCAGATGGTAACCAGGGTCTGATGATGGAGCTGGAAGATGGCTAAAGGCACTCAACAATAAAACAAAAAAAAATAGCTATGAACAGTTTTCGATAGGCAAGTTATCATAGGCATATTTGTTTATAAATTATATTTGATAAAAAATAATATGTCTCATCGAGTTAACAGATCGGTGAAGGTCGATCTTCAACGGCTCTTAGACCATGTATGTTGTACGTCAAACTTAAGGGGCAAGTAATGTGGCAGAGTTACCTACCACACAACCTAAATAATTTTGTTGTAACAATGTCACCGGTTACGAGATATTTAGATTTTCTGAACTTTTGAAAAATGTGTACCTGCACTAAGTTTTTCAGTTGTGGTATTCGAAATATAAGTACATAATATAACTTTTTACATTTGTTTTTAATGCAAAACCATTGCGGGTTTAGGTCATTACATTACTAGGTAGTAGTTAGTTACCTAATATTAAATGAAAGCGGTCCTTTTGCTTTTAGACCCACGGATGAGCAAATTAGATCTTGTTAAAAACAAGACTACTTACCTACAAAACTACTCAGTTCTACTTAATTTGGGAAAGTAGGTATGCTAGGTATCTACTCTCACGAGAACAACATAGTTATAGTTTGTGTAAACACTTTTAAAATTTTTCGTAACAACGTTAGTCTACGCGTTAGAGTAATGCATGATGAACTGCGAAAAAGCTAATTCTTGGTTAATGACTGAGTTAATTGGGAATGTGAAATCCGTCTAAAACAGCGTTAATTATTGCGCCTGCTAAAAAGTGATAGCACAACATTGTGTCTTACGAAAAAAAAGCGCAAGGCGTAATAATTAACACTTCTTTGAAGGACTATTCCTAGGTACTAAACGTACCTACCAATAAATCACGTCAATTTTTATACGGTGCGTATAGCTTCTTTGTGTAGGTACAACCTATAGTATTATATTATCCTTGAAACGGTCATCCTTGCTCGTGATAGTTTACATAATCGAGTGAATCTTGCATGACACATGTTTCGAGCTCTAATATTTAATAAATGCACCTACCACGTTATGCAGGCAGACCGGCTAAATCCCATGCACAATGCACATTAGTGATTTGCATTAAATCAGCTGGCATTCCAACCATAGTTTATTCAATCCATTGTTGCCTCTGGGAATAAGTGTTGGCCGGCTTTTATTAGGGTTCCGTACCTAAAGGGTAAAAACGGGACCCTACTACTGAGACTTCGCTGTCCATCTGTTTGTCTGTCTGTCTGTCCGTCTGTCACCAGGCTGTATCTCATGAACCGTGATATCTAGACAGTTGAAATTTTCACAGATGATGTATTTCGGTTGCCGCTATAAAAAAAACCGGCCAAGTGCGAGTCGGACTCGCGCACGAAGGATTCCGTATTATCTATAAAAACGATAAAAAAAATCACGTTTGTTGTATGGGAGCCCCCCTTAAATATGTGTTTTATTTAATTATTTATTTTTAAAGTGAATACCTACATAATTAAAATATTCTGCGAATATTTCAAGCGTCTAACAGTTGCCGTTATTAATATCGAGCAAAAACGAGCAAACGATAATTTAAACAGAAAAAGTAAAAAAACGGATGAAAAGGTACTTATTAGAATTGTTTCACTTAAAATATTGCTTCATGGTGTTACAAAGAAAGTGGCGCCCTCATTCATTACATTTCTGATGTTTAGGCACTGGACCCACCGCCGGCGAGTAAGCGATGCGATGACCTAACGGCGATTTTCTCGCCCAAGAACGAACAATAAATATTTGTGAAAAAAAATTTTGTTTTCCCTTTCGTCCCTTTTCTTTTCTATTCTATATTTATTAATTTTCCCAAAGGAAAACCTACTGCGTAAAACGGAGTTCGCCGTGACAATGCGTTTGTTTGACGTTTGTTGATTTGACAAGCAAGAGAAACTCATACTCACGAATACGATCCGTGCTGGCAGCGTATTTGTAGTTGCATCTTTTCTCATAAATAGTTATCTAAAAGAATAAAACATGGAAGAAATCGGCATCGTACTGCCTGAGAAGGTAATTCAAGTTCGAAGGTTCGGTTATCAGTCTATCTCGGTTATTAATTTACTTACGTGTTTGTCTTTGTAGGACGATCAAGCTATCGATACCAAGGGATTGTTACCAGGACCACAAACGTTTGATGAACTAGAATCTGAGGATCTGTATACAAAATATAAGGTAAATTAAATTTCTCTTTAACAGCTTAGCGTAAATTTCGGTACGTCTTTATAAATAAAGGTTAAGTTGGTAATTGCAATCTTGGACATCTTATTATGATATGCTGTTACCCGAAGATTAAATCGTTTTTCTGCGATAATTAATTCCTAAAAGTTCTCTTTTTAAAATGTCTTACCTTCCATAACCTTTATACACCGTGAAATTTTAGTGGTTGTTTTCCCGAAACGAGGTGATTTAGTATCGATTGTACAATCGATGTATAATTACTATTTTGACTAGAGTCAAAAATCCAATTGTGAAAAACGAAAGTCGAAAATGACCGCAAACCAATAGTAACGCTTTGTTAGTACCTAACCTATCATACGATCGTACGCTACTTGTACCAACGAAGCATTACTATTGGTTTGCGGTCATTTTCGACTTTCGTTTTTCACAATTGGATTTTTAACTCTAGTCAAAATAGTAATTATAAATCAATTGTACAATCGATATTAAATCACCTCGTTTCGGGAAAACAACCACTAAAATTTCACGGTGTATAAACAGTGAACTGAACAATTGTAGAAATAGGTTTCTTTGTTTAACTCAAGTATGTAACAAACGTAAAATTGAAACAAATGCGCCATTCTTATTACAGAAACTACAACGTATGCTCGAGTTCCTGGAGGTTCAAGAGGAATATATTAAAGATGAACAAAGGAATCTTAAGAAAGAATATTTGCATGCACAAGAAGAAGTCAAACGGATTCAGTCTGTGCCGCTGGTCATTGGACAGTTCTTGGAGGCAGTAGATCAGAACACAGGCATAGGTAAATATGAATGATAGACTAATATAGAAAAAAATATGTAGAAGTAGCATGCAGGTCATGGACTTGGCTAGGAAATCACAAGACAGAAAATGGGAGAAGAGGTTAGGAGAGGCCTTTGCCTTAAAACACCACAGGATGAACTGAACTCACTGTCTCAAACTAGCATATACACCTTAACCTCATAAGGCCCAGTGCACTACATTTCGGACATGTTTGACATAAGTCCGATGGGGCAAAGTACAAGCAACCCCAGATGCCACTTTCAGGCCAACAATATAATTCAAATTCAAATTCAAAACAATTAAACAAGTAAACAATGATAATGCACACATCAGCTATTTATAAGCCCCCTGTGCATTATAAATTATTCCAATAAAACAATTAATTTTTATAACCAAAATATAATCTACATAATTTATCTATCTAAATATCCTCCTGTGGCTCATGTCAAATTCAGTTTCAATAAACTTTAAACTTTATGTCACTTATGACTATGAGTGAGTTTGATGTCACATTAGAATTGGTTCTAATAATAGGACTTAATTCTAATGTAACATCAAACTCTCTCTTAGGTGACATAAAGTTTAAAGTTCTTTGAAACAAAATTGTCCTGGGCCGTAGGAGGATATAGTAATTAGAGTAGAAGACAACATACTAATATACAAACATTAACACTGGAAAACTGTAATACATACAAAACAATGACTCATTATTGTACATCACATAGAAAACAATACAGAAAAAAATGTACAATAAAAAAAACATAAGGTAAGCAACAGATGGCCTTATCTCTTTGAAGCAACCATACTTGTACATACATGGCACAAGGGCACTATTTATTCTTGGATCAACTGGTTCTGAACAATTTATCCTTCAACAATCCTACATAAGTTAGTCCTAATCAAACAAATCTTTTTTATTTCAGTTGGCAGTACCACAGGCTCCAACTACTATGTGCGAATCCTGTCCACTATCGACCGTGAGCTCCTGAAGCCATCAGCTTCTGTGGCTTTGCACAAACACTCAAATGCCTTGGTGGATGTCCTGCCTCCAGAAGCTGACAGCTCTATTTCTATGTTGCAAGCTGGTAAGAAATGTCATTATTTTACTTTGTCATAGCCACTTTGTTCAAATCCCTCAACTGTAATGTTTTAACACATTACTGAGCAAATAGTGTGAAGATGTAGTCTTTGATCCGGAGTGAAATTGCTAATGCTTAATTTAATAGATTAAATAATAGCACTTATACAACATCCTACATTTCTTAAAGTACCCATATCATCATCATATTATGTCCCACCAGTGGAAAAAAAGCCTAGTGGTTTGACCTATCAAACTGCGTCTCTTGAGCTTTTTGGACTTATGTGAAATTACATTTGAAATTTTAGTTAGGTTTTTTTTGGTGAAGGCAAATGAAGGGTCCACGGAAAGAACATGTCTAGTCACTTTTTGAAAATTGATATTTTAATCTCTAAATGTAGAGCTTGCAAAGCACTGTAACATATCATTATATTAAATAGGGATATCTGAAAATAATATATATTTTTTTCACTTTTAAAGAAATGGTTACCATAATAATTGTTTGTAATGACTAACTTTCAAACCGCTATAACTCAAAAAAGTTCTTTAGGTGACTAGACATGTTCTTTCCGTGGGCCCTTCAAATATTGTGAGTTTGGATACATTTCCAAAGCAATTCTATGGTGTGTGGGAAGTTTCGAATCTGCACTAGGACTGTGTTGAAACTACAGCTTAAGCTCTCTCATTCTGAGAGAAAACCTGTGCCCAGGAGAGGGTTCTTTGTAGGCTGGAGATTTCTTAAATTGCTTATTCAATTCCAGATGAAAAACCTGATGTGCAGTACTCAGACATTGGTGGCATGGACACCCAGAAGCAGGAGATCAGAGAGGCAGTAGAGCTGCCCCTGACTCACGTGGAGTTGTACCGCCAGATCGGTATCGAGCCGCCGCGTGGTGTCCTCATGTATGGACCTCCTGGCTGCGGCAAGACTATGCTGGCTAAGGCTGTTGCGCATCACACCACAGGTAAATGAAGATATCCTACTGCTTAGCAAAATTTAGTTGTCACTGCCTCGATTGCCCAACATCTTATGAAAAAAAAGTCGGCTTACGGACGATAGTTTAACGTGACAACGTCATAACAAAACATTGAAAAAACAAAAATGAAACCAGGCGGTCACCCATCCAAGTACTGACCGCGCCTGACGTTGCTTAACCTCGGTGATCGGACGAGAACCGGTGTTTTGGCTAATATCTTGAAAACTGTGCATCCTACGGCAAAATCAATGAAATTTTCATCCCCCTTTAAAGGCCCCCACCCCGCACCCCCCCATTAAATACATGCTGGTGTTCGCTGCTCTCTTGTACATACTGGCGTCCGCTGCTCTCTTGTACATACTGGCGTTCGCTGCTCTCTTGTACATACTGGCCTTCGCCGCTCTGTAAGTACATGTAACGTTACATTGCGTCATCCTTTTTCGTGTATGCAGCCGGCGTTCATCGATTTATTAGACATTATCACGTCAAAAAAATCTCGACAATAATGTGGTGTTGCAGCGGCGTTTATCCGCGTGGTGGGGTCCGAGTTCGTGCAGAAGTACCTGGGCGAGGGCCCGCGCATGGTGCGCGACGTGTTCCGTCTCGCCAAGGAGAACAGTCCCGCCATCATCTTCATCGATGAAATAGACGCCATCGCTACCAAAAGGTAATCGGAAAAGGAGGTCTATGATTTGGCTGCGTATATTTTAGTGATTCATTTTTTGCCCGTTGCCCGCGACTCCGTCTGGAAAGTATCCCGCGGGAACTATGCTATTTTCTGGAATAAACTATCCTATGTCCTTCCCGGGGTCTCAAATATCTCCATACCAAATTAAATCTAAATCGGTTCTGCGGTTTAAGCGTGAGGAGGTAACAGAGTTACTTTCGCATTTATATTAGTAAGGATTGCAAGGAAATACAAATATTTCAAAGGGATCGTATTTTAGTTGTAACTACGTAACGTAATACTATACTAACATGCATATTACGTATTTATTTTAGGTTTGACGCTCAGACTGGTGCCGATCGCGAAGTACAGAGAATTCTTCTCGAGCTACTCAACCAGATGGATGGTTTTGATCAAACCACTAATGTCAAGGTCAGTTTCACGAACCAATTTCCGCAATGCGATACTTCAGTAGCCTGGTACAGTCAAGTGGAAAAATAGGGGAAATATTTCCCATAGCTCTTATGTCGTCGAATTGAGGTATCTAAATCTGTACATGATTATGTGAGGATTAAATCGATTATTTTTGCACTTGACAGTATAGACCGAGTGATCTGCTTCGCGAGGTAGTTGCACGAGACATTAGAGATGTTGACACCATTAAAAAAGAATTTGAAGACACGACTCCAGTAAAAAAACGCTTTATTTCAGCCCTGAAAGTCAGATTAATTTTCGATTAAATGCAAAATTAGATTTTTTGTTGCTTTAAAACAAATAAATAGTTAGTTGATTGAGCATTGCGAACAATGACGTCATATGTCGCTATTGTCATTCAAATTCTATGGGAGATTGTGTTTTGACAGCTCATAAAAAGAATGTCAGTTAATCAACAATCAATCGGTGGTGTCAACATCCCCTTTCTCGATCTCTCGCTCATCAGCATACATCGTTATCGCGGGAGCTAGAACAAATATCAGAATGTCTGTTTACTATATACGGATATATTCTGCATACAAGTTCTAAGCTTCTAAGAAGTTTTAGTAGCATGAAGTTTTCGCTGGAAAAGGTCAATGATATTTGTTTTATACTTACTGTTTAGACGTTTACCTACCTAGAATAATTGTGTCTACTTGAATAATAACCCAGCAATGTGTGTATTTTTTAGTAACGTATATTTACTTGGATTATTTATTTGGATTTCGTAATAGATAATAAATAATTATGTTGTGAACACAATTATTATTACGAATAATTAATAAATGACAATGAATGCCAAACAAGAAGAATGGCTGAAAAGTTTGACGTTGTGATTGCGTAGTCAATTTTTTTAAATATGTATTAGTTATGAAGTCAAGTATAAAGGTCTGATATTAGAAATAAAGTTGATAAATTTCGAAGTCGTAGGCATAATTGTAACTTGATATCAGTGTCACTTCTGTTATTGCTTGTCATAATCTTTCAGTACTGTCATATCGTTTTTGCTCCCGCGATAACGATGTATGCTCATCAGGCGCGACAAAATTGGTTATCTCACGAGGCGGCTCAGTTAGTCAGTACCCGGCGATTATTTAGCCTGGTTATTGTACAAATGCTCATTATTTTTGGTGAAACACATAGAATAACCATTTTGGATTATCTAAGAATTGTTTGAAGCTGATAAATCTTGTAATGAATCCTAATATTGCAGGTGATAATGGCGACTAACAGAGCTGATACTCTGGACCCCGCCCTGCTCAGACCCGGTCGTCTGGACAGGAAAATTGAATTCCCGCTGCCTGATAGGTAAGACCACCCACTATTTTAGTAAATAATCTTTCAGTCAGAAACTAAATATACTGAAGTATGGTTTTTTCAATAAAAATCAAACCGAACTTTCACGCTTACGCCTTATGTTCTGAACATTCGAAGAACCCTCTCCTTTCTTTTACCACATGAATTGTTTGTGTTAAACGTTTGTCGGTCAAATGACTGGATCCCAAACCTGATGATTTTTATACGCAGGCGTCAGAAGCGTCTGATCTTCTCGACAATCACGGCCAAGATGAATCTGTCGGACGAAGTGGACCTGGAGGAGTTCGTGGCGCGCCCCGACCGCGTCTCCGGGGCTGACATCAACGCCATCTGTCAGGAGGCCGGCATGCACGCTGTGCGCGAAAACAGGTAAACTAGGGACTGCAGTGTCTACCATTTAGTTTGTTCCCACTAGTCCATCACTAACCAGTTCCATTTACCCAATCAGTGTCTTTAACATACTATTTAACATAATGTACAGTCACGAGCTTTAATTTGGGACCCACTTAAGGTTGACAGTCCTATCATAATTGTATAGGAATTCAAAGGATATTTTTTCGAAATGGATCCCAAATTAAAGCACGCGACCGTACTATGAGTTTCAAATGACATTAGGATGATATATGCTCGGTGCGGTTAGTGTACGATCCTGTATTTATCGAGACTATGAACGACAATACCTAATAGACGACCTAATAATTCGAACCCTTATGGCAATTACATGAGGGTTTGAATTATCAGGACGTGCATTATTGTCGTTCATTCAAGGTCGACAAAAAAAGGATTTTATTTTTTCCCTTAATGGCGGGCTTAGGCTACGTTTTCACCAGAGATGTGCGAGGGATGTGCGTGTCATGAACCAATAGAAACACTTCATTCGCTTAGGACCTTTTAAATGAAGTGTTTCTATTGGTTCATGACACACACATCCCTCGCAACGCATCCTCGCACATCTCTGGTGGAAACGCAGCCTTAAAAAGGATTTTAACCGCATCCAGATTTGCTGACAGCTTCACTCGCTGCGCTGCCAGTGTCAAATACTAATGTTGCCAGTTTTTTAATATTTTGTAGATTTATGCGAGTCGTTTTCAAAAAAGTTGTACATACAATAAACGCTTAACGAAAACAAAATCACGACCGCGTCCCTTGTGTCACGAAAGTTAGTCATTCAAACTACATACATGGATATAATGGATAACTTCGTTACACAAAGGAATCAATCTAGTTTTGTCGTAATTAAACCCTTTGTTTTTTTTAAAACTACTTATGAATTAAAGTTATTTGTAACTTAAACATTACGGCAGATACGAGGCGACGACTCAACCTAGTGTATCTCTTTGACTGTCCGTCTAACTGTACTTTACTTTCGCACTAACTTTTTAATTTTAATATACTTTGTCTTTCAGGTATATTGTTCTGCCGAAAGATTTCGAAAAAGGATACAAAAATAATATCAAGAAGGATGAAAGCGAATATGAATTCTACAAATAATTGTATATCTTTAGTTAATGTCTGATTATAGTATATACAAATAAAATAAAATAATTACACTACTATATCTGGTATTTCTTTTGTGTCCCTAAACACCATTGAAACGAGGCCCGAGGGCAGAAAATAAAAATAAAAGTTTTCTCAAAATCTATATTTC
The DNA here is from genome assembly GCA_947859365.1 of Archips crataeganus. Classification (NCBI taxonomy): domain Eukaryota; kingdom Metazoa; phylum Arthropoda; class Insecta; order Lepidoptera; family Tortricidae; genus Archips; species Archips crataeganus. Next base: position 10,956,832 of record OX402059.1, on the reverse strand, counting down.
ATAACAATCTTATAACAATGCGATATCATAATTTTACAAAATATTTGGCATATACCTTACATACAACTGAAATTGATACAATAAATTACATTTTGATAATGACATCACGTCAGGGCAGGATAACGCAACGTTTTGTGATGAGGAAGTCTTCATTTTAACGTCTTACTGTAAAATATGAGTACCTAACAACAATCAGGTGCAACGTGCTTACAACTATCTAGTCTAGGCTGTGTTAAGGCACTAAGTCTACGTAAGGCTCTAATTTTATCTGTAAATTCTAGCTGCCTAATTTTTTGTAATTTTTAATATTTCATCGGTTTTTCACAACTCTAGCTGTCTAATTCATACGCAATGTTATTGTGAGTAATTTTACTAAAATACCTACTGGCTTAAGATTGGCCAAATTAGTATATGGTATGTATTTTGTACCTGTTTGTACTTGAGGATACAAGACCAAATTAGTTCTGGCAAGGTCACAACATCATAAGTACATTTAATTTTATTAAATATCAGGTAGGTATGCGTTACGATACAATATCAAAATCAGGTTCAACGACATCACAGTTTAAAGCCCAAATTGATTATTAAGCTACCTTAGAAACAATACATATTTAGGGAATGGAAATAAATTTTCTTTGTGACAGTAGTTTTTTAATCAGCGACTATAAAGTTACTTCATAAGAAGTAACTGGAATTCTTCAAAATACTCTTAAGGATAAGTAGTTATTTAATTAAGATTATTTTAGTCCTTTTGGAAGAATTAATTTTGTTTGTTTAGATTTTAGTAAATGAGTTTGATTTTTACACAAATCTAACTTTGTGAAGCGGCTATCCGTAATTATACTTTATAATATAATCGAATCGTTGGAACGTTACTTAATTTCAAATTTCATTTATAAATTAAATACAAAAGTATAAAAATAAGAAAATAGAATCTGAAATACTCATTCCGGAATGTAGAATTAAAATAAGTCGATGATTTTAATAACTTACAACTACGAGTATCAACTAATATCGATTTATAATTTAGTAAGTACACGGGCGAACTACATTGCTGTTCAATAATACTGATTAAGGCTTGTTTTGAAATTCTTAGAAGCAGACTTGCCCTTGGGGGCATCTCTAGCTTTTAACAATTAATTTGTAAAAAATCACTGTCATGAAGAAGACATAACAATAAACTTCTTTAGCATCATTAGTTAAAATTAATGTGAATATATTACATATAATATAATAGTGCACAAAAATAAATAGCCGCGTTTTGGACGGGTGAAAATGAAATGACAGTAAATGTGGTCACACTTAAATCATAAGGCTCTAACCTACAACAAACGTGATTAATCACCAAATATATGGCATAAAAAAAGATAAATATATTTTCAACGATATATCGATTATAATCTTAACAAAAATGAAATCGATTATGTTAGTAAACAAAAATAGGGAATGTGTATATTACAAGTTGATAAATGATTAACTAAGCTGTAAAAAGGAATGATTTCACTGGCTCAAAAATAAGGCGGAAATTACGCTATAAATCCTCTAATCCGGAGCGTCCGAGTGATACTGCAAGGGTGATTTAAATATCAGTTACGCATAAATAATATGAGTGCGACACACTACGCGTTTGACGTGCCTCGCTCGACCCTATCGCTTAGCCTATCACTTGGACGGACACGAATAGACATTCTGCAAGTATCACATCCTCAAAATTATTTAACAATAACCATGGTTTAATTCATTTTAGTCTCGATTGCATAACTCATCGTTTCTCTGATTTTTATAGAAAAAAATAATAAAAAACATAATTGACACTCTTATTCTAAAACAACAACAGACTTCGACCCTTTACGTAATTCCCGCTTACAATAGTTTAGGTTCGTGATGTAACGATATTTTTTGTACAAAAAAACTTAATTTATTTTTACACTTCAATAAAGTGCACTCAACGACATTTAGATGGTCGTTTACTTTGGACGAAATTAAACGTCATTTTTATATGAAACTGGTGGGCTTCTGGTTGACGAGTCAGCGCTACTGTTGTTACCTGGAAAAAATATTTATCGGTCAGTGACAATGGCGAGACAACGATATTCCTTTGGGTCGTAAAAGAACCAAATTCCCCAGTTCTCGTCACTTAATGTATTTCGAAATGTGCGGCGCAAGAAGGCGTATTGCAGCAGGCGCGCTATACAGGGTGTTAGGTAATGAGTGGATAATCCTTGAACTACGGATATAGGGCACTTAGGACGTTATAATAAAGCTATAATAGGTTTAGTAAAAGTAGTACGGTTTCCGAGATATTATTAATAATAATAAAAGTTCAGTTTATGAGATATTGAAATGGTAGGTGTCCGTTATCTCACTCCATAGCCCGGTAATCCTGTCCACAACATCCCAACCCCATAGCCAATTCCATGTCGATTCCTACCTGGCAATAGATTCGCAACTGTGGAGGACTGTCCGCTAGCACATCCTCATGGTGTTATTAGGGGATAGACCTCCATAGTTGCGCCCATCTCATTTATATTATATGGTACCAAAGGCCTCTTCATGTTGGCTTTGGCCCCATGAATGCCTTTCAAATGACCGGGTCCCCATGGGCCCGTGATCGGAAATCCGTACCAACATAATAATAATTTATTTTTTATTTTTGCTTAATCTTCTCGAGTACTTGTGTTATCAGATAGACATCGCCATTTTTGTGAGACTACATTGGATTTTTAATAAAAAAAAAACGCAAACTTAATTTTACGTTTTCAATCGGACAATAATCGAACTTTCAGCTCTCATAGTGAAAAAAATACACTACAGTCTAGTTGCTAATAAGCTTAAAAACATGCCAATTTCTTGACAGTTTAATGACTATTTAGTAATTACCTTTTGAATTTAAAATTAAAGTGTCAAAATAATAAAAAAAAAACACGCTCACCCACATTTTGCCCAGTGTACTTTTTGTATCCCGGGCGTAGAATCCTAATTTTTTTTGTTGCTAAAATATCATTACGGGCCACTAATTTAAATGCCATTTACTCCAAATTTAAAAAAAATATGCGGACTGCTTTTTGTTTTTTTTTTTAATTCGATTTTGAATTTCGCTATTATTGCGTAATGAATGGTGAATTGTGTGTTTAGATGTGTTTAGGTTGTTGTGACGACTTTTTTAATTTCATAATAATGTTTCGAACGCAATACACGCCGATAGAATATGCTCAAATGCATTAAAGTTATGATGAGTGCCAAGGCAACGCTAGTGCTGCTGAAATTTTTCTTTTCTCGGAAACCGTGCAACTTTTACTAAACCTATTATAGCTTTACTAGCTGTTGCCCGCGACTCAGTCTGCGAAGAATAGTGGTAGGTATAAAAAATAGCTTACGACCTTATTCTCAGACCTACCGAGTATGGAGAAAAAAGTTTCATAAAGATCAGTCAAGCCGTTTCGGAAGAGTTCCATGACAAACACCGTGACACGATATTTTTATATATTAGATTATTACGTCCTAAGTGCCCTCTATCCGTGGTTCAAGGATTATAAACCCGTTGCCGAACAACCTGTATAACAGTGTACTGACTGGGGCTGCTGCGGCATGAGCGGCACGAGCAGCGCGGGCGGGCCGGCGCGGCGCAGGAAGGCGTGGTGCAGCAGGCGCGCGGCGGGCTGCCGCTGCGCGGGGTCGCGCACCAGCGCCTGCTCCACAAACTGCAGCAGGTCGGCGGGGCAGCGCGCGGCGCCGCGCGGTCGCGGCGGCGGCATGTCGCGGATGCGCCGCATCGCCTGGAAACACAAGCGATCTTACTACACTCATGTCTAACAGTCGCCGCCCTAGATGCCGTAAGGCCTTGGTCGTTCTGACCCGCCACCCGCGACGGGCCGTCGCACGCGGCGGGCGAGAACGACCACTCCCGAACATTGACGAACACAGCATATAGACGCGGCGGCCGATGGGCCGCTGCCCGCCGCGGGTGGCGGGTCAGAACGACCGAGGCCTAAAGCATCGGTGCGCTTGAAACAGACTTGTGAGAAGTCTCTCATTACGACCATTGGTATAACTATATCGCAAAAAATGTTACTTTTGCAGCTTTTCACTTCTGAATAGATGAACATTATAAAACTGTAATTTCAACCTAATACATAAAGTCCAACATACCTGTAACGGCGGTTCGTTGAAGAAAGGCGGTTCCCCGTCCACCATCTCCACCATCATTATACCCAGCGACCACACGTCGACCTCGGGTCCGTATGGCAGTCGCGATATCACCTCCGGGGACATCCAATATGGCGTCCCCACCAGAGATTTACGTTTAGGGAGCTCCTGAAAAATATCATATAATTTTTTTAACATTAATGCCATGTGCTCTAGGAGGACCTAATAAATCCAGTATAACACAGCACTTACAGGACTTAATATTTATTTACCTGAGAAACTTGAGCGCAGAATCCAAAATCTGACAACTTGACTCTGCCATCAGCAGTGAGCAGTATTGAGTCTGACTTGATATCTCGATGTATAACACCCTGGCCGTGAAGGAAAGCCAGCGCCTATAAAAATTACTACAATATAGCATTTACATTTTTAGGGTTCCGGAGCCAAAATGGCAAAACGGAACCCTTATAGTTTCGTCATGTCTGTCTCTGTCTGTCCGTCCGCGGCTTAGCGCAGTGGCTATTAGTGCTAGAAAGCTGTAATTTTGCATGGCTAGCAATTACCCCGACAAACTAATAAAAAAAAATTAAAAAATAATTGTTTTTTTTTAGGGTACCGGCCAAGTCGTAATGTGGGGGTGATTTTTTTTCTTGTCTAACTTTATAGTATGGGGCATCGTTGGATAGGTCTTTTAAAATCATTACTGGGTTGTCAGACGATTTTTCGATATGGTGATTCGTTTGCGAAATATTCAACTTTAAAGTGAATTTCTATTCTATTTTAAAGTGAAGTTTTATTCTGTGTGGAATAAATAGCATTATTTATTTAGAATTCGTCACAATTTACGGAGTTTGATTTGGACCCACAGTCTGACATCTAGGACTTTGACAGCGTCGGTAAAGTGACACTAATGAAAGTTTACCACTTCACCACAGGTAAAAATAGTTAAAGGGGGCACTCGAATTACGCATTTAGATGAAATATGTAGCTGTGTGGGAGCCGCTTATTTAAACCTGACGTCATGAACCAAAATAGTTTCAACAATAAATTTTGAAAAAAAATAGTTAACTAAATGAAAAAATATTGAAATTGGTTTTTGACTTCTCTATACAAAAAAAAAATATAAACCATTGGTATTTCCTTTTAGACACATCCAATTGTGTAAGCTAGCCACTACTCACCTTGAGGCACTGTTTGGTGACAGTTGCGATCTGTTCGGGGTCCATGCGCGCGCGCGTGACCACGTCCGTGAGCGCGCCGCCCGCCATATACTCCATCACGACCCACAGCTCATCCCCTACCAGATAGGATGCGTGCATCTCCACTATGTTCGGGTGGGGGTAGTCGCGCATTATCACCTAAACAAAAACTATTATTAGCATGGTATTATAAACAATAAACAAGGCAAAATCATCATCAACATTTCAGCCGCTAGACATTCACTGTTAGACATAGGCCTCCCTAAGGTTCGCCAAACAAACCGGTCGTGCGCCATCCCTATCCAACGCGTTCTCCCAACCTTAACCAGGTCGTCGCTCTATCTTGATGGAGGTCTACCAACACTGCGTCTTCCAGTATGTGGAGTGGACGCCACTCGAGAACCTTTAGATCCCGTCGGCCATCAGTTCTATAAGCGACTTGCCATAGACATGCCACTTGAGTCTGGCAATAGTATCACAAAATTAATCCGTAATATTTCACCCAATGTTGTTTAAAATTTAAGGTGGTTGTCACGCTGCCGCTGAAAATCCTACATTACCTATTTATACATTTAACATTCCTATTGTAGCAAAAGTCCAAATTAAGACATTCCACCAAAAAAAATCGTGCGTGCAGTTCCTCCGCGCGGAAGAAGTGAAAGTTCGTAATGTGGAAATGAAAAAGGCACTTATACATCAATATGAACCTTATTGCAATAACTTAAAGAACTAAATTTACTTATGCATCTATGTGTTTAAATTACTCACTAGATGGCGCTTTTATCAAGTCTCATACATTTGCACAGACGACAGTATGAGTTCTGCATCGCACTATCGAAGTTTTTAACATCCGTTAGTACATATACAATGCGAGATTACTTGCTTCGGCAGTACATATACTAATGCTTTCATACCCCCTCCATGGTAGCGTTAAACGTTTAACGCAACCTTGTTGGAAGTCGCATTAGAAGTTTAACTTCAAAAATCACTTCCTTGAGTAATCTTTGATTTTGTAATGTTGGTGCGACGAGAATCTGGTAGGCTAGAAATGCGTTAAATAGGTAATGTAGTACATATTCTGAAAAATTTAGTATTTTTGGCACGTGGTATTTTGGCAACGCACGAGCAAAATGTACGTACAACTTCGTTGAACAGCAACTCGCGCCGCTGTTGCTTGCGCAGATTCATCATTTTGACGGCGACGCGGCGACGCGTGCGCGCGTCCGTGGCCGCGCACACTACGCCCGTGCTGCCCTCGCCGATCTTACTGAAGCCCGAGAGCGACGCGCGCGGGTCGCCCGGGCTCACCACTAGGCGTAAGGCTGCGCGGAACTGGAACAAGGGTCAAACAAATTTTGTGCTGAACACTCTGTTACTATTTGTATGGAGCTACCGCACTGTTACCATGCATTATATTATAACAAACCAGCTGATGCCCGCGGCTTCGCCCCCGTTCTATTATTTCTAAAATTTATTTCATAAAAACCTTCTCTTGACAATAACAAACGCAACAAAAAAAGAATTATCCAATTTGGTGTTGTCAATAGGAAGTTATGCGCGTACAAACATTTCGGTGATTCATTTTTATTTATATGGATATTACATAATACTAAAGGAAAGGTGGCATCAGACGGGTCATTTTTCTTTCATTTTCTTGTTTCATTTTGCATCTTTCACTCAAAGTAACACGTCTGAACGCAAAGTGAAACAAAAGTGCCGAATGAATTCAATAGTGAACCGATCCAACGCTGTTGGATATTTCCATTCAGCATCATTCATTCCACTAAGAATGAACGAAAAATTAACAGTCTGTACACAGAGAGAACATTCACTCGGATTTGGCCATTTAATCTTATTTGACTTATTTCAAGACTCACAATTTAATTGGATCTATATTGAAAGAAACTACGGATGAATGTTCATTCCTGCGTCATTCCAGCTAAGCCGTGCGAACATGGAATGAAAGAAAAATGAAGCATGCACTCGAGTGAATATTTATTCAAGTGAACCATCTGATATCACCTTAGCATCTTTTTCGATTTCGATGGTCAATAATTATCTGTCATAAATACCATGTAAACTTCCACCGAAAATTGGTTTGAACGAGATCTAGTAAGTAGTTTTTTTTTTAATACGTCATAAATCGTAAACCGCAATTTTTTATAGAATGGTACGGAACCCTTCGTGCGACCGACTCGCACTTGGCCGGTTTTATTTAATAGTTTGTAGCTTTTTACTACTCGTGTTGTGCCTCTTTAGCTAGCTCATTAATAGCTGCAAAAGCTTAAAAACACTAATAACATCCAAACGACGATGACCCATTCGGCATGCTCCATGTTTTGAAATCAACTTCAAACCACACATTGCTTAATACCTATTACCATTCATTACCTACCCATAAATTTATACTACCAGTGGAAGTTGTACAACATCCTGCATATACGAGTAAACCCTATTAAATTTAAACACCTTGCGAACCTGTTTTAAGAAAGAAATGTACAATATAATCATGTACAGTCCAAAGTTTCTATGCAGTGGCGGTCACGTTTCTCTGCAGCTGACTGTACATGTATAGGTAAACCTTTTATGATTCAAAGGCTATAAAATGGTCAGTAATAAGTACCTACCGGGTGCGGTTAACACACGACTGTATACAACGTGTCTCTACTCTCTGGTCAAAGACGAAATCCTGAGTAGAGTTCTTTCTCAGGAATGTTGTACTTTTGTAAAATTCTTAGATTACATCTAAATTTCTTTTTTTTTTCTAAATACAATTAATACCCACAAATAAATCAACAATAAGTAGGAACTCGAGTGTTCGTAATGTCTTCGTTAATACGGTGGAGTTTGGTGCGAGGCTTTGTACATGGCTTAGAAATACTCTGATCAACACCTTCCTATTCGTCTATGTCCTGAGGGTAGAGACACGTTGTATGCCGACCCGGAATGTACGATAACATAATAATACACGACCTGACAAATCATACTCTTATGGCAAATTAAGCAGGTGAGAGCACATCAGGTGGTGCTTGATTGGCGTAAACAATAACTGTGCGCACTAGTGGCGGAGGGTACTAACAACCCGATTCCCCCCGTGTTGACTAAACTTTCGAGAATACCAAACGCTTCTCTTCCATTACTGAACTTTCGAGGACAAATGGGGTCTGTAGGATTTTTTGCTCCGGCTTTACTTGCAAAAATTTCACGCCCCGCCACTGGTGCGCACCTAACCTAACATAACGTCGACATAGGCAAAATACGCCTTCCTAAGACAGGTAAGGTCAAAGCCAAAGAAAAAAAGTTGGAGCAGCCGCATATTAATGTAGGTACTGTCAACAGTTACCGTATAGCATTTGAAATGAAAGTTTTCTGCCATAAAGGCCAGCTTTATATTGATTCAGTTGGGGATTTTATGCCATGATATCTTCAACATAAAAGTATAGTTATACCATTTTTCTTCTTATTTAAAACTGACCAACGTCTGTCAAGTGCGAGTCGGATTCGTACATGAAGGGTTCCGTACCTCAGTACAATGTTATAAAAACAGTCCAGTAAAAAATTGCCGAATTGTAATCACTAAAATCGCAAACTTATAGGTAGGTAAACATCTGAATAGTATAGGGTCACTCGCGTTGCCTAGCAACTGCCGGCTGACGCTTAGTAACCTTCGCCGTTAAAAACGCTGAAATAAACACGTTTCTTGTATGACGACCCCCTTTAATTACATCTAAAGTACTTACTTTAGATGTAATTAAAGGGGGTAAACTTAAGGGGGGTTTAAACTTTATTTTATTTTTAGTATTTTTTGTTGTTAGCGGTCACATATTTATGAAAATTTCAAGTGTCTCTAGCTATTACGGTTCAAGAGTTAGGGCCCTGTGACAGACACACAGACAGCAGAGTCTCAGTAATAGGATCCCGTTGGCACCCATTGGATGGGGAATCCTAATAAGTAAAAGAACAAAAATGTTACCTGTTCATGAGTGAGTCTCAGCTCGTGTTTGGAGGCGGCGAGGGGCAGCTGCGGAGCGCCGCCGGGCGCCGGCGCGGGCGCCGCGTGCTGGTGCCGCGCCATGGGGTAACCCTCACCTGCTACACGAAACATAACTATGTAATAAACTTTCGCGATTTACTCTCAGTTTATACCGCATCCGGTATGTTATAGGTAACGCCATCAGAGTTGAGGTCACGCACACAACAACACTTCATGTAATGACATCGGGATTTTGTCATTTATTCGTACCGATAGCAAGTTCAACAGACTCAACATAGAATTACAAGATTGACTAAAAATTTCTTCAACCTATTACATTAAGAATAATTTAGGAAAATACATCTAGTTCAAACAAAACAGAAAATAAAATATTTTGATCTATTTTATATAAATCAGATAAGCATAGTTTTCGCTATTTATAAAATACCGATTTTTTTCTTGCGAGTATTTCTTATCAGTTTCAAATTGTTTTATTTCAAAAATACATTATATGAAAAAAGAAAAATTATAATATGCAGTATTCCATCATAAGATCATATAACTCACATTTTCATTCACTCAGTCATTTCACTATCTTTTTTGCAATCAGTACTTTATGTACTTAGCTGTGTGTGTAATCATTCGCCTCAACTCTAGTGGCGTTAACTATACATTGCTGTAAGTAATAGGGTGTTGGTCCATCCGTGATGTGCTAAGCAGCTATGCTGTGAAGATGTGGAAGCTACCCTGTGATGTGAAACTATGTGAGCATTTCTACTAATGGTGAGCTATGTAACCGTTCAAGGTAAATCCAGAGTATATGCATCTTTCCATATAAAATTCATAGCTTAGTTGAACTAGTTTTCACCGGTGCTATGCTATGTGGACCAATGATTAATAATAATAATAATTGGCCTTTACATCTGTGACAGATGATTTAAGTAGCACCCTGGCGACATTTGCGCTTGTGGCTAAAAAGACCGGTACGGGATAGGATCCCTCGGCCGCACTCGCGACGAGTGTACGCAGCCCCAGATGGTCGAGGGTTGGTGGCCCGGTTGTGGTGCTTTATGCGTTTTACCCTCAGTGACTCAAACCAGACATCGTCGTGCTTTGATTGGCCTTTGTGAACAAGGTGTCGCCACTTGCCACACTCCTACTCTGTTAAGTCTATAAGTTTGCACTGGTCTGGCTCTAGCTGTTAAGGTACCTTAACAAACTGTAATTTTAAATAAATAAATAAATTTTCGGCTAGCTCTTCCTATTGGTTGCTAGGGATATTAAAAGCAACCATGCCACGCCAACCACCAATGATTATGATTGGTGGATATCAAATGCATCCATAGCAATGTAGCATAGCACATCTCTGGTGGAAAAGCACCCTTAAAAGGGCACAATGATATATTGCTAAAATGACCTTGATGTTTAGACCACATTGAATTTGCAGGGGCCATGGTCACAAGTTTTTATGTTATCAATCTACTCATGACCACTGCCTTTGCCATGTGGTTGACTCGTTGGAGGTAATTTTAAAGTATATTTTCCTGATGTGGCATTAATTGTGGCATGAATGAAGTCCCTGGTGTGGCATTAATCACATAACAAATACTTCAAATTTATCTCGCTTTTGCTCGCGGCTTCGCTCGCGTGTACTATGAGTATTACAAAGAACCAAGATATCAAGCAAGCAAGCATACAGGCAAGCAAGCAAGCAGGTCCACAATTGACTACAAAACATTATTACATAAAAAAAAAAATAAAGTGGAATGCATAACCTCCTCCTTTTTTAGAAGTCGGTTAAAGAGCCCTTTGCGGCCTACTTAGGTACAGTATAAACTTATGAATTTTGAAATTTTAGCTTTCTACAACCAGTAAAACGCAAAATCCCGTTTTTTCCCGTTCCCGTAAGAATTTCGGGAAATGTTTTCTTAATGCTTCCCTCCCCTACACTCCCCAAGGAACCCACTTGCCAAATTTCAGCTTTCTATGACCAGTAAAACGAAAAATCCCGTTTTTCCCGTTCCCGTGGGAATTTTGGAAAGTCCTCTCTCAATGCTCCTCTACACTCCCCAAACAACCTACATGCCGAATTTCAGCTTTCTACGACCAGTAAAACGAAAAATCCCGTTTTTTCCCGTTCCCGTGGGAATTTGGAAAAGTCCTCTCTCAATGCTCCTCTACACTCTCTAAGCAACCTACATGCCGAATTTCAGCTTTCTATGACCAGCAAAACGAAAAATCCCGTTTTTCCCGTTCCCGAGGAATTTTGGAAAGTCCTCTCTCAATGCTCCTCTACACTCCCCAAACAACCTACATGCCGAATTTCAGCTTTCTACGACCAGTAAAACAAAAAATCCCGTTTTTTCCCGTTCCCGTGGGAATATGGGAAAGTCCTCTCTCAATGCTCCTCTACACTCCCCAAGCAACCTACATGCCGAATTTCAGCTTTCTACGACCCGTAAAACGAAAAATCCTGTTTTTTCCCGTTCCCTTGGGAATTTTGGAAAGTCCTCTCTCAATCCAGCTCTACACTCCTCAAGCAACCTACATGCCGAATTTCAGCTTTCTACGACCTGTAAAACGAAAAATCCCGTTTTTTCCTTATCCCGTGGGAATTTCCGAAAATCCTTAAAACTGTTTTATACTATTATAATTACCTACTTCTATGCCAAATTTGAAGAGTCTAGTAATTATATTTCATAGGATCCCGTTGAACTGAATATATAAATCCCGTTTTTTCCTTATCCCGTGGGAATTGTAAAAAATCCTGAAATTAATGTTTTAACTAATGTAATACCTACTTGGGTATCAAATTTAAAGAGTCTAGTTATTACAGTTACTGAGATAGGGTCACTCGGAATCTAATATATAAATCCCGTTTTTTCCCGTTCCCGTGGGAATTCCCAAAAATCCTTCCTTAATGGATGCCTACATTGTATAAGGTATCTTTGTGCAAAATTTCAAGTCTCTAGGTCCAGTGGTTTGGGCTGTGCGTTGATATATCAACAGTCATTTAGTTTATTTAGACGTTTCAACCCCTTCGCACCCCATCCAGGGAGATGGTATTTTACGTCTGCCACGTCGGATTTTAAAACCGTTGTTGTTTTCATAACCAGCGACCCGATAAACCATAGAAACAACACCCATGTTGATTTTCAGACTTTGTTACCCCTTTCCCCCCTTTTAGGGGTTGAATTCTCAAAAAACCTGAAACACGTGTTTACTCATTTATCATTAGGAGTACTTCTGTGAAGTTTCGAATAAAATAGTCGAACTAATCTTGTTTCCCCATACAAACTTTGGACCCCCGTTTCACCCCCTTTGGGAGTGAATTTTGAAAAATCCTTTCTTAGTGCACCCCTAGACCTTATAAGGAACCTACGTGCCAAATTTGGAATCTCTAGGCCCAGTGGTTTGGGCTGTGCGTTGATATGTCAGTCAGTCAGTCAGTCAGTCAGTCAGTCAGTTTCTTCTTTTATATATATAGATGAGGTATGATTTAGTTTGGCACATAATATAAAATTGTGAAAAACCTAATCAACACAAGGTAGCTCATTGGTTGAGTTGCCAATTGAACTGATAGAAAATTTTATCTATAGTAACAACATAATTTAGTGGAACTGAAATTCTTATCCGTCTGACATGTAACTTTTGTTTGTATCCTCTTGTATGCCAAAAGTAAAAAAAAACCTGCTTTCTAGTCTTGTTTATCTCAAATAGTACAGCTCGCGCGATAAGAGTTTGGCTTTGACCTTCGGGTGGAGGGGATTACTGCGCATACCCCGCACCCCTGTTGATACCCAATGCGCAATAACGGTCAAAGCCAAACTCTTATCGCGCGAGCTGTACCAATACTACAAATTAAAATACAAACAGATAGCCTTTGCAGATCCGTGTTACAGCATACAAAAGGTTAATGGTGGCATTACACTTAATTGATACACATATTCAGAAGAGCTTCAGTTTCCCATAAGTAGAAGGGATGGAATATCTCAGAAGAATAACACCAAGTGCAACAGTTAGGAATAGGAAGTTTTATAAACAGAATAATAGCAAAATATTAACACAAAAAGTGTTTTGTAAACAAACAGTATGTTGGGGATAGTGCAAATCCACTTATCTAGCATATGTAAATACCTACTGCATATCTGTATTGCGTGTAGTCTTACAGGGGATGGTTTTAACTATATGTTTTATTTTAACAAATTTGGAGTAAAAATTGGAAATTGGCTAAATTTTAAAAAATATGCAGTATCATCCAATTCCAATGCCAGTTAGTGGATTTTTTCTATCTCCCCTGATATATAGTTTTTTTTTTATATATAATAGGTGGCAAACAAGCAGACAGGTCACCTGATGGAGAGTGATTACCGTCGCCCATGGACACCTGCAACACGGGGGGCACCACAGGTGCGTTGCCAACCCTTTTGCTTGAAGACAAAATTCTAAAACTAATAGTAGAAAATATAAAACCCTTACCCATGTTACCATTATTTCCATTCAGCCCTCGATGCATACTGGCATGGGACATTTGTTTTGGTGGGTGGTTGTGTTGATAAGGCACATTAGCATTCTGTATGTTTTGGTATGTCATGGTTGCATGATGGTTGTCATTAAGTTCTGATAGAGGTCTCACAGTAGCCTCATGGGCATGTTGAGCCCATTCTGTTGGTGACTCTGCTATAGGATTATTTAGAGTATAATTGCTATGTTCACGTCGCAAACTGGGATACTGCTGAGGTGCTGGTGGCACAGGTGGGGACTCTTCTGGAACTGCTGGAGGAACATTTGGTTGGTTCCGGAAGTCCCTTCGTATTCGTGGAGGACTGCTGCTTCTTAAAGAGTTTGATCGTGCAACATTCGAAGTTTTAGGCAGTATGACACCATTTTGGACAGGTTGTACTGGTATATTTGGCAGCACTTGTGATGGTGTTGAGACAAGGGATGACACTGAGGCAGTCCGATGTTCTCCTCTTACTATTGTTTTTAAGTCTAGGATTTCAGTGGGTGTGATTTCTGAAGGATCAACTAATGGTAGTGGTCTGTTTGTTGATTTTAATATCTGTAAGAAATATAAATGTTATTATAGTGTATTCCTCTTTGACTAATCTCCCACTACAACTAACCAAAACAAACAAATTACAACCAAAACAATGTTACCTGATTGTTTCCAACAAGAGATGCCCACTGTAATGGTAGTCCTACAAATTTGCCTTCTCGTTTGTCAAAGCCAGTGTGGACTCTATGCTCAAAGTTACTGGGCGGAGAAATAAGAGGCTTCTTTTTCTTTTTCGAAAACATTCTGCAAATTTACCTTAGCCTTGTCTGCAACAAAAGCCACTCAATATGAACAGACACGTCGATAAAAGCTTACAATTTCACGTTTGCTTTTCATCATCATTAAGCGCCGGAAACACTTTATGTAACGAGAAAAAGAAAGCTGGAAAATAGCGTAGCGATATACTTTCTAGATCAAGTGCGTAAACAATCGATTACTTCTAATATTCCACGAGCCACATCACTCACAAGCGCAATGACTACAAGTTGTATCAATATACAAACCTTTAATATCGTGAATACTTGCACACTTGTTATTGAGCTTCGGAAACACAAACTGAATACCAAATAGCCTACTCCATGGAAACCATGACATTCTTAGCGGCCATGTCGTCGCGTATCAAATTTAATTAACGTGCTACTTGTGGTCTTGACACGACTCTTAATTAAGTATAGACTTGCATTGAATAGTTCTTATAAAAACATGATTTTGTGAAGATTAATAATAAGATTTACGTCTTATACTACCAGATCAAAACTGTCACAGAAAACCTCACTCACGAAAACGCATTCCATGGTAAGGTTGTCCATGCTTCATGCTATACTAATAAAAACCGGTTTTGGAGGATGTATTTCTCACCTGCTAGAGAGTGTCTGTCTATGGTTTTTAGAAACAACGACTCGTCGCTAATAGAAAAAAAAAATCTGACGTTGACAGATAGTTAGTGTCACTACTACACCTGCACCTGACTGACAGTTGAGTTCACTCACGCACGCACTTCACGTAGCAGCGTAGTTCACTTTGCATGCAATTATGTTATAACTTGCTTTTATATTCGATTTACTTCCTCTGCATTATTAATTGTTTCCAGTTGTTTAAACACGATGAAAGAAAAACGAAATAAAGACAAGCACAAGAAGAAAAGCAAACATAAAGATAAACGTGAACGTAAGCGATATAGTGTGAGTAACAACAGAACCGTTGTATGTAATAAATAAACATATACCTTTGCGTTTTAGTTCTAATATTCGTAACATTTACATTTTCAGTCATCAAGCTCCAATACTTCTGAAGATGAATGGGTGGAGAAGAAGCCAGCACCAGAACAAAGCAACTCAGAGCGTGAAGACTGGATGGCAATGACCGGTATGTTGAAGACCTATACAAAAGACGACATTAGAAAACCAAAAGTTGAGGAAAAAAAACACATTGATTCATATAACCCAGCAACTAACAGTCGAGAACTAAATCCTTACTGGAAAGACGGTGGGGGAGGCCTACCTCAAACACCAGAAAGTTTACGTAAGTCTAAACCATTTCTAAAGCCTGACAGTAATAATGATTTATATTCACGGTCTTCAAGTTCAAAAGAGTCCTATACTGCGAAGGATTACATAGGTAAAAGAACTCATAGCTATGGCTCATTTAGTCATGAATCTGGTGGCTGGAAAAAAAAAGATGACACTAAAAAAGATTCAAGAGATGACAGCAGAAATTATTCCAGAAATGAAAGTGGGGGAGGGACAAGAGATAGTAGAGGAAGAGACCTTGAAGACAATAAGAGAAAAGAACCAAAAGACCATAGGAGAAATCACTCAAGGGAGACATCACCTATACTTATCAATGCAGAATCAATACCAAATACTTCCCAGTCAGTTGAAGCAGTAAGGCAAGAGAAGAAAGATACACCATATTTGAGTGATGAGAAAATGAACAAATTAGCAGCAAAAATTGTCAAAGCTGAAATAATGGGCAACACAAAACTAGTTGATGAACTTAAAGTTAAATTGGAGGCTGCAAGAGAATACAGGAAGCAGAATCCTGAAGCGGGCAAAGAGGATGAAGATAAGGGTGTGATGCTTATGTCTACTAATAGCATGGGCAATAGTAGACCTTTAGCTAAAGGTTCCGGTGGAGACAAAAATAGTAAAGGAGGAAAAAGGAAAGCAGAAACTCATGCTTCTGGTGAAAGGACAAAGTACTTTGGCAATGATGACAAGTATAACTTGTCACAAATGGTATGTTTTTTAATATTTACTTTACAATTAGTGAATACATTTTGGGTATAGCTGCAGAATAATTAAACTCGAATATCAAGTATGTTAATTGTTATTTAAAGAGACTAATCATTATTTGTCGAACTTTGTAGTCCTTAAGTAAAATTATTGAAGTAAAAATTGCTCCCTTAACTTATTTTATAAATATTAACTTTTTATTACAGTTCCAAGAAGAAAAATATGGTGATAATTACAATGAAGACGCTGAACTCGCCAAAATCGCAAGCAAGCACAAAAATCCTAATGACGATCTGGAGGACATTTTCACTGATGAAATATCAAAGAACAGAAATGAAGCAAAGGACAGTGAACGAGAAAAACAAAAAGCAATTAATGCACACATTAAGATTGAGAGATCTCTTGAAGGCTGTGAGCATTGTGTCGACTCTAAGAATATGCTAAAGCATCTTATGGTCAGCTGTGGGACTAAAGTGTATATGGCAGTACCAGCGAGAAAGTCCTTAGTGAAAGGGCAGTGTGTTATCACTACTATTCAACACTCTACATGCGTTACTTCTCTAGATGAAGATGTTTGGGAGGAAATAATGGTAAAAAAATATATCATTGTAAAAATTACTATATAGAGATATATAGTATCCCACTTGGCGAGTCTGACTTGCGCATGAAGGGTTCCGTAACATTATCTATAAAAACGGCAAAAAATCATGTTTGTTCTATGGAAGCCCCTTAAATATTTGTTTTATTTTAATTTAATTATTTATTTTTAAAGTGATATATAACTAAATATTCTGTGAATACTTCAAGCGTCTACCTGTTCCCGTTATCAACATCGAGCAAAAAAATCATGTTTCCTATATGTTCCCTATAATATTTATTTTATTCTATTTTTAGTATTTGTTATAGTGGCAACCAAAATACATCATCTGTGAAAATTTCAACTATCTAGCTATCACGGTTTGTGAGATGCAGCCTGGTGATAGATGAGCAGACAGATGGACAACAAAGTCTCAGTAATAGGGTCCCGATTTTACCCTTTGGGTATGCAACCCTAAAAATGTGATTTATTTATGATTATGTTCATATTTTCAGAACTACAGGCGAGCTATCACCACCTTCTTCAATTCACAAGACAAAGATGTTGTTTTCTTCGAGACAGCAACAAGATTGCACAGATTCCCTCATCTTGTTATTCATTGTGTACCTTTACCAAGAGATGTTGGAGACATGGCAGCCATTTATTTCAAGAAAGCACTCCTAGAATGTGAGGCTGAATGGTCTATGAACAAAAAAGTTGTTGATCTCAAGGGAAAAAATATAAGAAAAGGTATCCCTAAGGGGTTACCTTATTTCTGGATTGATTTCGGAATGGACCCAGGCTTTGCTCATGTTATTGAGGATCAACATCTATTTCCAAGGAATTTTGCAGAGGTTTCTATTTATTTAAATAATTATAATGAGAAATATGTTTAGGAGTTGGAACTAATAAAAAATTATACTTATTTCCGAGTAATTTGCAACTTGAGTTTTTTTTGCAGGAAGTAATTGGTGGAATACTGGATCTTGATCATAACCTATGGAAAAACCCACAAAGGGAGTATGGTGACCTACAGAGAAAGAAAGTGCTGGAGTTCATAAAAGAATGGAAACCTTTTGATATTGCTACTAATAAAAAAGTTTAAGTTTTATAAGTATTGTTTTTATTTCAACTTATCCAAGTATTTTGAGTAAGTCATGGTATAGTAGCCCAATTTTGCCTGTATTGCAATATTTCAATATCAATGTTGTTACAATCCAGTGCAAAAATATGTAGGTACTTGTGCATGCTTCAAAAATATAAAAGTAGTTTGTTGAATAGACATATATCAAGTGACTGCACATTTTGAACTCAATAATATTTCATCCTTTTTGTCTCAATTTTATGGCTTTTTAGAAGTATCTGCCACACGTTTTGCAGAGGAGTATATATAACAATATTTCACAATGTTATTGAATGATTTCAAATTATGATGCAATGTTCAATGTATACATTTTTCTTGTTTTAAAAAGCTTAATTCATCAAGATTCTTCTTTCATCATTTCTTCTATCAACCTCTGCCTTTCAGCTGCTTGCCGCATTTTAGTTAACACAAGTGATTCATAGTCTCTGTCTGATACTAAGGAAGGACCGGGAGCATCCTTCTTTGTTGTCAGGATGGGTTTGTCGTGAAGCCACTTCAATGTGAGAGGGTTATCTGGTAGACCTGGAAAATAGGAAAGTTTAGTATTAAGTAAAATTAAACCAAAGGCCATATTGTCTCCCAGGTGCTTGAAAGAAATAGTGAATGTGATAGTAAGTGTCCGCACATTAGACAATATGGCCTCAGATGAACAAACTTAATCAACATGAAAGCAGGGCATAGTGAAGTAACTAACTATGCATAGTCAGTCTATAAAAATATTGTAGAATATTGTTTGTATGTATGTAAACTCTTTATTGTACAAAAATAACTAATAATTGTCATCGGAAACATCAATGAGTTGCTCATCAGTTCACTATTTGTGGCAGTAACCACAAACTGCAGGTGCTCAACACTTGCGAGTGCAATCAACAAATTGCATTTTTTGTAAGTCATTGTAGTTTTAATGGTACCTTACATAACCAAGAGGCGTACTACCCTGACAGTTTTGGCCATTACTTTTGACCAACAATATTAATTTCATTATAGTAATATTATTATAATATATATAGAAGAATGAAAATTCTAACCTTTCTCAAACTCTATTGCCATATCTGAAGCTTCCTTAGTAGAATACTCCACCAAAGCGGTTCCTTTTTTCTTAGATGATACAATTAATGCTACAATATCTCCATATTTCTTTAAAAACTGTTGTAGTTTGGGCTCATCATATCCACCATTGCTCTCATCTGTTTTATCAGCTTTCCACTTTATCTTAATTCTATTTAGGCTGGAATCCCAGACAGGTTCATTGAGACGACCAAGAGTTCTCTGGATTTCTTCTTTGACCCTCTTTTGTTCTTCTTGTAAAAGCCTACTGCCTTCTTTCTGTAATCTATGTATTTCAGCTGCTAACTTTTGTTCATCTGTGAGGTTTGTCCCAAGCCCTGCTTCTCTCTCTCTTCTTTCTAAGTCTTCCTTTAGTTTTTGTCTTTTACTGTCTAATTCTTTGTGTCTGAGTTTTGCTGCTGCCTTTGCCCTCAGTACTTTGTCATAAGCGGATCTTGCCGCAGCATCCGTAAGGATTTCCAGAGCTCTGGAAAGCTCATGGAATGCTTCTGCAGCCTTTGGATCATCAGGATTTTTATCTGGATGGCACTGTAGTGCCTTTTTTCGATACGCTTTTTTGATCTGAAAAAAATTCAAACAATCTTTGTCGTGAGATTAATAAAAATCACAATTTTGGCTACGCTCTGAGGGAACTTGCTTTTTCCGGGATAAGTTCAGTAATTTCCGAGGTTAGCCCTACTAAGGTTATCTAACTGTACATGATAATAATCATTAATGATAGTACGCCTTAGATATTAATGTTTTCCTGACGACAGATTACAATTTATAGGCGAACATAAGACAAGTTAATAACCCAAAAATTGCTTACCTCAGATTCTGTAGCGCCGATTGTAAGATCTAGAAGAGCGTACAAATCTACATCTTCTATCTTTGTTTTTGCCATGATGCACTTATTGTTAAATCCTTGAAATCAACAGTAATCTATATTATTATTAACTTATAAATTCATGTGAAAATCTTAGAATTTAATAAATATGCAATCATATAATAAAGCAACAACGACTTGTAGCTAGCTTCCGCTCAGTTGAATTGACATTGACATTTGGCAAATGATTTGACATTTGTTTTTTTTGTTATGAGAGCTCGATATCGAGGCTTTCCAGCCGGAAGTTCACAGCGCGATATGTTGTTTCCTTAATAAATACGAATTTTTCACATTTTATAGTTATAAAAAATAAAATCATAATTTCCTATGATATTCATTTTATTAAAATTTATTAGAAAATAAAGATTTAATTTATAAGAGACGAAAAATATTGATGCATATTAATGGCAACACTGCTCTCTTGAACTGTTCGAACCATGGGTAAAACCGCTGAATTTACTAGAGGCATGTTAAGTAAAAAAAAAAAAAAAACAAATTAAAAATAATCAATATTATGCGAGGCGATATGGTCCCGGACCTTAGCCTGTCCGAACAGACGAACCAGGAAAAAAAAAAGTCAAAATTATGTCAAAATATGGTCAAAATTGACAAACTGAAATTGGAGGTTATGAATACACATTACTATTTCAAACATAATAGAATTGATTTTTTCAACTGATTTGCCAATTAAGGACATAAGCTACCCTTCTTTCTATATTCAATCACATAATGTTGCCTCGAACTTTACGTAAGTTTTTCAATCCATTAACCACTACCATTAATCCAATCGTTAAGTATGGTGAAATTGATATATTTGGTTAACACTCTGAATATTGTTATTTTTATAGGACCCCTACGGGTTGGACTGTATTCCTTGAGAAATAATACTACAGTGGCACAGTCCGCACCTGCCTCGGAAGCCGTTCCTGAAGGTATGCTCTCTGTTCTTTATTCAATATCTTTTAAAAGTAAATTCCTAAGTCTGAATCTTCTTTTGTGGAAGACGCACAATCCTATACTCTGTATAGCTCTATCTTTCAGCTTTTCTAGATTTTATTTCTTACACATGATTTTTTTCATTTATGAACCATTTTTTATAATTATATTTTACCATACAGGTGAAACTAAATAAAGTACAAAATACATGCAATGTAGAAGATATATTTTGTAGCTGTGGATTATCAATAAATCATGATTATTATGTTATTTTAAGAATAAGGATGATATATTTAAGAATAATCTTATTCTTATCATGTTATTTTCAACATGTTTTCGTAATGTATGAAACTATTAGTGTTCAATTGGAAATTTAGCCAGGTATTAATAGTATCAAACTATGTTCTAAAACTCACTCTTATTTTCTTAAAGTAAATGATGTTAGTTTCTTCTAAACCATTGTATTCTACTTTGTGGACAGTCAATTCCAACTCATTCAGTAACTTAGTTTTGCCACAATTGCACCTCAAACATGAAAAATGTCTTTCCCAGGGGCCAGGGCCTGTCTCTTTACCAGTTTTTTATAATAAATCAGTAATTTTATATAGATTTGAACATGTTTTTTTTTTTATTTCCTTTAACTTAAACTAATGGTTTATATTACATTAATTAATAGAAACTAAGTACCTGACAGCCTAGTAATAATAATATTTTTTCTTTTTCATACATAACAAATGAATATTGAGTTCACAGTCATTGTATGTAAAAGGTCCTCCAGAGTAATAAGTTTTTGTTAAAAATTTCATTTTGGATGCAAGCTTTTTCGCTGTCTGTACTTTTTGTTGACTGTACTTGCATTGTCATCCAACCTACATAAGTATACCAAATTTCAAGGTAATCCGACTACTGGAAGTGGGTCAAATTCAACTTCCAATATTTGACCCAGACATACATATACCCGGGCGACCGAGCTCCGCTCGGGCTAAAACTCTGTACCAAGCGTTTTCCCAGAGATAAGACCAAGCTAGATCAATTTCTCATCCCCGAAAACCCCCACATACCAAATTTCATCAAAATCGTTGGAGCCATTTCGGAAACGGCTCCAACGATTTTGATATATATATATACAAGAATTGCTTGTTTAAAGGTATTAGATATACATGATGTATGGGGACGCCTTGCTGAGTCAGGCGGGCTGTCAATCGTTTTGCACAGTCATTAGATATACATACCTTGCAAGTTAAATAAAAGCTTTTAAAAAGTTAGTATTAAATTTAACTTGGATGGCACATTTCAGCTTAGTTGTATATAATGTACCACACATAATTAAATTTAATTCTTAGTTAGACTAAAATTTCACCTGTTGAATGTGCCCTTGAAGTTAACGGATATAAAAAAAAACAGCATATATTTTATAAAACCACTATAAATAATGATTTTATATGTTATAAAATATGGTGTCCTGCCGTTTGACCAAAAGTCATTTGGCAAAATTACACTTGACAAACAACGTTTTACAAAAAAATGTTTCGCCAATTGATCATTTTACTAGTAGTCATTTTACAAATGACTCACTTATTCAAATGATCAACAGTTAAATTTACATTTTATAAATAATTATTTGACAAAATGAACATTTAGCAACTGAGTTATCAGACAAAACTACTATTGGTCTAAAAACGTTTGGTACAATGTATTATTTGACAAGTGTTTTGTTTAATAATAAATCTAATAATAGATATTGTATGGGTCAAATCTCGTTTTATTACAGCGAGCGAGCGAAGCGAGCGAGCAAGACGGCTCGG
This sequence comes from Archips crataeganus, assembly GCA_947859365.1. Taxonomy (NCBI): domain Eukaryota; kingdom Metazoa; phylum Arthropoda; class Insecta; order Lepidoptera; family Tortricidae; genus Archips; species Archips crataeganus. Next base: position 10,933,826 of record OX402059.1, on the reverse strand, counting down.
AGCGGAAGCGACTCGGATAGGTTAGGTTCAAAGGCTAATGCGGGAGCGTAGCGTAGCGAAGCTCCCGCATTAGTAGCCTTTGGTGTTAGGTATTTTTTTTATGACCACCCAAAAAAGTCTTGCTATTTAAAAAGCAGCTGCAATTATTATTAACAGACTAAAAAATGTCTTTTTATGAAATAACATTTTGTTAAATGACATTTGGACAAATGCTTAATTTGCAAAACATATCATTTGGTGAAATGGAAAACGGTCAATTGACATTTTATTATTTAACACATTTACCAAGTGTTGTGTTTGCTAATTGTTGTTTGTTAAATGATCATTTGTCAATCATTTTTTGGTCAAACATTAGAAAACCATAAAATATATTTGTCCTGGATATTTTATATCTCCTGTTCTGGCATTTTGTAATTTTAAAAATATAATATTTATGACCCTTATTTGCATGCATTTGATCCAAAACTAATAAACAATGTTACTATGATCTTGTTTTGCACACATTGCCAAACTTATTGGTCACAACATCCCCACTGAGTGAGCCACTTTAGTATTTTTGCTAACCACTTAAACTTAAGTAAAAGGAATCATCATTTTTTGTTGTAGAAACCACTGCACCAAGGAAAAATCCCCTAGACTACCCAGATTACTTCCAAGTCCACAATCTATTCACTGTGAAGGATCTATTTGATGCCAGGGTGCATTTCGGTCACAAGGAAGGATCTCTAAATGATTACATGAGACCATACTTGTACGGGTCTCGCCTTGGCCACTTGATCTTTGACTTGGACACAACAGCAGAACATCTACGGAAAGCACTCAATTTCACAGCCCATGTTGCTTATAGAGGTGGAATAATCTGTTTCTTCAACCGAAATGCACTAAACGCTCATTTAGTTGAAAAAACTGCTAAAGAATGCGGCGAATACGCCCACACAAGGTTTTGGCGAGGCGGTATATTCACAAATGCCAACCATCAATTTGGTGCAGTCACAAGATTGCCAGATCTGTGCATATTTCTCAACACCCAGAACAATATCTTAAACCAACATACGGCCGTGCGGGACAGTGCGAAGATGCTTATTCCAACCATTGGAATTGTGGACACCAATTGCAACCCTAATTTGATCACATATCCGGTCCCAGGAAATGACGACACCCCAGCAGCTATTGAGCTTTATTGCAAACTATTCAAAGCGGCGATACAGAGAGGCAAAGAAGAAAGGATGACATTCTTACAAGAAACCGAGTAATGAGATGACAAACAACTGTCTTCAGTAACATTTATTTAATTTTTTTAGAGTAATAGGCAATAAATGATATAAACTTTATACAATTTCTTTAACAAAATATACAAAAATAACACATTTTATACAATTATGGATACAAAATACTTACACAAGAAAATTTAAAAACATTTGTCTTTGTTTATTGCAAAAACTTGTCATGAATTTTTTAAATATTTCATGCAAGTAAACAATCAAAACTTAACACACTCTTGATTTTAGAAAGATTTAAATCCGTGCCCGAAAAAGTCCGTTATAAATACTATCCCAAAAGAACCTTTCGCATCATATGCGGATGAGGGTTGCTGTCCACTTCCCGACTTTCCCAACTTCCGGTAATGCACTTAGAGCTGCACAGGTACTGCAGAAGTGGAATTCTGTACTTCCCGCAAAAGTCAACAAATTTAATATGTTCCACGCGATTGTCGAAGAAAACTCCTGAAATGACACAAAAAACAGCTATGGTTAAATTCAAATTATAAACTACCCACACGTGTGATTGCAAAATTTTCAGTGCAGTTGTCAAATTGGTATTTAAAAAACACCTGTCGTTTTTGTAAAATGCGTTGTAATTACTATGAATACCAGAGGCCTTGGCGTGCCCCAACTGAAGAAAATCATTTTCTCTACAATGGGACGCGAAAATGTGAGTAACTTATCAATTTTATTTTATCTACGAATATTTTTAAGACGTTTTATCTGTCTGTTATTGCGCTGAACTCAAAACAAGTGCGTTTATATTGCTTAGTCACTGTTGTGCAATGGCTAACGAACGGTAGGTATATAAGTTGCCACCCCGTCTCGATTAAATGTTTATTACGTAAAATATTTTCACTAGTGAATCGTTTTCATATCTCACCTTTGCACTTAGGATTCACGCAACATTGCGCAGCGCCCAAATAGTTAATAAGGTCCGTAGGCACTTCGCCAGGTAGAATTGGGATTTCATGTAGCTTGATGGTCCGGCCAGCAAGTTCTAACAGCGAAGGAGGCTGCAAAGTCATGTCCCGTACGAACCTCACAACTAGAGGATTATCTCGAAGACTTAGCTGGAAACAAAGCAAAATTCCGACATGAGGGTATTTTCATTTTATAGTGCGCAATTTACATTATTTTATGAGGCAATTTTGGAGCTTTCTTATTGAAAATCACTAGCACTAACAGTGGCGTAGCGTGGGTGTCAGGGTCGCCCCCATCGCCCCCCCTACGCTACGCTACTGAGCACTAAGGATTAACTTTTATAAAGAAAATAAAAGTGTCAGTATTTTTGAGTCAGTTTTGCGACTTTTTTTCATGTAGTTTGTATGGCTAGTCACGAAACGGACTCAAAACATTGTATGGAATGGAAAATCAAGGACTTTTATCATCAAATTCAATAACGTTCTTGATACTGACAATGAGTAGGTAAGTAAACAAAAATTTGTAAAATGCGCACTTCAAAATGAAACTACCCATGAAAAAGTGGCATGTATTGTTGACGTGCATAAAAAGATAACTCGGGTGCAATGTAATGCGCAATTTATTGTTTACTATTCATAGTACTACACATGCAATGGGAAGTATAGGTGTAAAAATAATGTACTGTTGTATTATTATGCCAGTGGAAAAAACCTTCGTAATATTCTATACCACTATAAAGAGTTACCGCTGGCACTGGTGCTGATTAATTAATACTAGTTAATACTAGTGTAGCGACTACTAGCGCCATCTAGTCGTCACATAAGGAACTAATTGCTACAATCCTACATCACGCTATCGAAGTTTCTCAACTCGGCTGCATAAATACAACTTCCAACTTTCATCCATAGGACTTCGGTCCCCAGGCATAACATCTGCCTGGAGAGAGATCTCTCTATTGTAACAACTCCCAAATTGGTGACCCACGACATTGGACAAAATCGCAACCTTCAGACACACAAGACGATGACGCAGTCTCACAGCAAGCCATACTCACCGCACTGTGCACCATTAGCATGTATCTATTATCTGCCTGGTGTCTACAGTTCGCAAATCCTCCTCCCACTACTTCCACTTACCAATCAATCAACCAACGCTCGCCAACAAGGCTCTGAGCAATCACGCAACAGGCATGCATCTACAAGTAGCAGAGGAACAACAATGCTCGCCGACGAGGCTTTGAGCCACTGGTCCTTGCAAGTGCCCACATGACGCACAGACTGCACTCCACTGCAATTCGTATCGACCTCCGGTCTAAAAGGGGGGCTGATGTAGCGACTACTAGCGCCACCTAGTCGTCACATAAGGAACTAATTGCTACAATCCTACATCACGCTACCGAAGTTTCTCAACTCGGCTGCATAAATACAACTTCCAACTTTCATCCATTGGACTTCGGTCCCCAGGCATAACATCTGCCTGGAGAGAGATCTCTCTATTGTAACCACCCCCAAACTAGATTTATAAGTTTTGTTATTTCTTACCTCAGTGAGGCATCTCAACTTAATGATTTGTGTAGGCAGAGTCTTTAGCTTGTTCCTGTGGATCAGCAGGGAGCGTAGTTGGTTTAGGTGGGCGATGCTGTTCGGAAGCTGTTCTATCAGATTGTCGCTGAGGACCAGGGCTTGGAGTGATGTCAGTCGACCCACTGCATCCGGCACATCCACTATTTGGTTTCCTCCTAGTGAGAGAATCTGTAAACTGTCATGAATCGTCTATTAGTTTATTCACTTAGGTACGATTAGAACAGTCAGCATAAAGAGTAGCTGGTCAATCTTCTTACTTAATCTTTAATGAGGAGCTAAGTACAAAATGATCTTAGATTTTAAAGTAATCAATCAAAATGTTCAACTAGTCTTGCCGCGAGCAAATGAAGCGTAAATTGGGTGATAATTGAAGTCTCTGGCCTAGCTCTGGCCGCTCGTGACGTCGAAGTAAAAGATAACCGTAGGTACGTTTTTCATAACAGGAGCAAAAAGGACACCTAATATGTGTGATGCTGGATGCCGCTGCTTTCGGATCATGTTTTTCGGTTGTTTGTGGGCATGTAACGTATCTTTACTAATAAAATTTTTGCCATGCCTTAAAAAGGTTTCATTGGTTGACATAAACATTGGCAGCTTTATAAATTTTGAAACTTTCACTTTAATTTAATTATTACTTGTCGTTTGAGATACCTTGCATTAAAATTACAGTAGAAAAGAATAGTATGCATTTTTAGTTCGGTGGTAGATATGCCCAGCAATATCTCGTTGACAGTGCGTTTATAGTTAAATTTATTAAATTAAACATCAATAATCGTTGTTGTGAAAATACCTACATCCTTATGTCTCGTCGGGTCGGGACGACACGATATCGTAATGCTGCACAAGCCTATCGTTGACGTGTAAGTATGTCTGTACAGATAACTCTCGAATTTATTTTATGTTGTTTATGGCGGCGTGATCCACTTTTGCAATTCATTGTCGGTTGTAGGTATAAACAACTGTCGTTTTCTTTGTATTTATCATGGAAATTTTCTAAGCCAGTCTACTTACTACGAATTGCAAAAAATAGATTATGAATTAGTACTTAATTGAACAAAAACGAATGCATGGCTTGGAACTTGCTTGGAATCATAATTTTAGTTATGTAAATTATAAAACAGCGTGACGTGCAATCGGTCAACTTGTTCAGTCAGACCCCGCCAGCCACGCCACGCAGACAGACCGGTACTCACGCAAATGAAAAGAGTCTAGCTACCAAAACTAACCTGCATTTACACAATCGCCCCGATCGACGAAATTTACGTGCACTAGTACCTTCGCGAGCATCCATTTATACATAAATACTAGAACACGAACATGAAGAATGTAAAAATAGTGGAGATTATCCATACTTATATCCATATTAATATAAATGCGAAAGTGTATCTGTCTGATACCTACCTCTTCACTTAAACCGCTGAACCGATTTAGATGAAAGGAGGGTGAGCAAATTGGCCTATTGGCTATGTGCGATGCGGGTGGTGGGGGTACAGAAAACGATCGCAGCGCACAACATGGCAAAAATTGGAAATAAATGGGGAGGAAATGTTGTCAACGCTAGGCGGCGCCACCGTCGTGCACGTAGCCAATATAACCACTATGACCAGTGAGGGTTTTCTATGAGAGGCTATTTGGCGCTAGTATCGTCAGGTCCGTTTGACAACTTTGACATTTGTTGTATGGGTGTAACGTCAATTAGACCTTACGATACTAACGCCATCTAGCGATATTCCACCTGTCAGAAAACCCTCATTAAGGACAAGCGATATGTCACTGGATAGCTTCGAGCGTTTTCACCAAGAATATTAAATACTAGCAGCCCGTCCCGGCTTCGCACGGGGTAGACAATTATTTATTTTTGGAAATTTGGATATAAAACACTTTTTTTCACAAATATTTTTATTTATTAAAAAATTATTATTTATTATTTATTAATTATTACAGACGTGCACGCCCCACTCCTGTATTTCAGTGCCCCCTCCACCCCGCCCGCCGCGATGCCCGGCGCGCTTTTCAGACTGCATCGCAAACAACGGCCACGGCGCTATGGCGGTTTTGTTTACTGTTTGAATTTTTTAATTCGTAATATCTTTTGAATGGAAAGTCCAATTTAAATAATTTAAAAACTATTTTATAGGTAGTTAAATGGTCTTTACCATTAAATAATTTATTTGGATAAGGATTAATATAAACACATAAATAGCATGGTTTGAATTTGGTTAGCATTTTCATTAATGTTTAAAATGAAAAAAGTTGTTGTAGTGACATAACTACAATAGTTGGACATATGCTACCGCGGAGTTTTTTGTAGACATTATGATGTTCTTCAATATTGTTGTACATTATTTTGTTCTATCGCTAATAGTTTCGGCAGCGCATTCGACGAAAGACATTTTAAGACTCATTTTTCTACACCTTCGGTTACATTGTTCAAATTTTACCAAGGATCCCTAATTTTTTTCAAAATGAAATGTAGCCTATGTCAAATTGGAAGAATGTAGCATTCTATTGGTGAAAGAATTTTTTAAATCGGCCCAGTACTTTTTGAGCCTATTCATTACAAACATACAAACATAGGTACAAATCTTTCCTCTTTATAATATTAGTGTAGAAAAAACTGGATGTTGCCTGCCGAACTATGAGTTGAAGCCAGGTTCATTCACCTTTGCTCCTATGTTCTATCTCTTTTCAACACTGTGATATATTGCCAGGTTATTTATAAAAAAAACTTGTTTTTTTTAGAAATACGCATTATCCGGCATCACCTAATTAATTTACTTTAAGCTAATTTCAACAGAAATTTATATTTTTCTTATAAAACTTTCTGCAATAAAATTTACTTAGTTTTCTTTGTATTATACAAAAAAAAGAACCCAGTCAAAATCCTCATTTCACCGGTATGCACCTCCTGCGTACTATGGCAACACTAAATGGCAGATATGTCAGAATCACGTCAGAATTGTCAGAAGTCATTCACCAATTTCAGAGGATTTTTACGTTAAATAAACGTTTTTCGTCGATTTACTTGGGTTATGCGCTATGTATTGCATAGTATAGTATTGTAGGAGAAATTGGAGGCCAAAATCCGACATAAAACTTCACAGGTGAGTACTTATTTTACGAAAATGTTCATAAATCTTTGTGGCAATCAATTTTCCTATATTTTGCTTCTAAGCTTTGTTAGTTTTTATTCAAAAACCCCACGAATAGATTTATAATGTTAAGTTAGAAGTATATTTTGTTTATTTGGAGTTAAACATGACCTTAAATGAAAAATTGAAGAATGTGTGGTTTTACAACTAGGGTGACCAATCCTTTTTCATGCATGGTATTTATTCGTATTGAATGGTGCTAAATCTATCAACTTGGTACGGTTTCTATCTTCATAATTCATATGACGCTATATAATAACATGTTTATTGTTTGTGTCTTTACAATTAACATGAATAATATTTTACATTGCAGTTTTCCAAAAGATGAAAGAAGGAGGCAAAATTGGCTGTCGATTGTACCGATAAAGGAAAAGGTGTAGAGCGTTTGACAATTTGCAGCTTGCATTTTAAGCCTGAAGATTATGACTATAACCCAGAAAGGCCGGGACGCCTACTCAGTACAAAACAATATTATTCTCACATGTGTAGAAAATAAAGAAACTGTTATAACGTCCTAGTATCTTATTATTTTTTTCCATTGACAAATACTTCCCTTATGTTTTTCAGTAAGTATTTGTAGCGTCCTCAGGTAAAAGGTAACCTTTTGCCGGATATCAGTAAGGCCGAGTAACTGCAGAGTGGACCAGAAATGGACCTTATATTGACGACTGACAAAAAAATTGGTACCTTTTACTTGAGTTTGTGAGGATGGATGCTCACTTTCATGATAAAACGGTTGAATAAAAATTTAATAACAAAACCGGCCAAGTGCGAGTCGGACTTGCGCACCGAGGGTTCCGTACAAATTTATATGTATCTATGAACATCCAGTCTTAGCAGACCCCTGTTCCTAAGCAAAATGTGCGCAGTGTGGGATCATTGTAGATTGGTTACTGATATAGACAGACAGACAAAAAAATTTATGCTTTTTGCTTGCAATTCATGCTTGTAATTTTTCCTTTATCTGTGCTATAAGACCTTGCTTCGTACCAAATTTCAAGATTCTAAGTTCACGGGAAGTATCCCTTGAGAGTGTCGAAAATTTGCGGCAAATGGCTGTAGGTATCTTTTGATTGCGTTGGGTTAGAAGTTTGATTTTTCAGAGCTCCAAGGGACAGTACAGTAGACTTGAGTATTTGATTTAAATTTCAGCTTGATACCTCCACGCGTTCCTGAGAAAAAGGGTCTTGACAGACGGACGAACGGACAACAAAGTGATCCTATAAGGGTTTGTTTTTTCTTTTTGAGGTACGGAACCCTAAAAATTGAATTGAATTGAAATTGGTTGAATTTAATAAATTACAAAATCAATCTGTTGTATAAAAGTATGTCAAATTCCGAGGGATATTCCTGATGTATGCTTAATTATGGACACCCTAAAGAAAGAGATGCAAGATCGGCGTGACGTAATTCAAGGTCATTTTTTCTGGCTTCAAAGGAATGTTCGGCATGCAATATCCAGTTTTTTATTTAATATTCTTGGTTTTCACATTATCCCATCCAATATACCTAGCACATAGGATAGTTTTACCCTGGAAAATCATTTGGTTTCCGCGGGATAGCGATAACCGAATTCTTCGCAGACGGAGTCGCGGGGAACAGTTAGTTAAGAATAAATTAACATACCTAACCGTCGCCGTGTATGATGGTGGATGATAGATAGCATGTCACCGCAATAGAACAATGTACTATTCGCGATAGAAAATACGTCGCAGGCCGCGCGTATACGTGGACGAGCCGTAGTCTTAAGTGCTAGTCTGACTTGCGCACCAAGGGTTCCGTAGAGATTTGGTATGCCCAAATTATATTAGCTATAGTCAGACAGTCGCACCTTTCAATAAAAATCCAGTGTTACCAGAGGCAGCAGAGCCCGGGTTTTAAGCAAATCTAATATATAAAAATCTCGTGTCACGGTGTTTGTTGGCTGGACCGATTTTTATTGTTTCTTTATATTCGATAGGTCTGAGAATATTTAGGCCGTAGGCTATAATTTATATGAATGATATGGCAAAACAACGTTTGCCGGATCAGCTAGTTATGTATAAATTTGGAATGGCGCGGGACCGATCTGTTTGGCGAGCCTTGGGGGAGGCTATTATGTTCAGCAGTGGACGTCTTTCGGTACATATATATTCCAAATACCTTAAGAATACCTACATGAAAAATATATTGATTCAAACTTCATTGAGGGGCGATAATTTTATCCCCAAAACATTTTTTTCAACGTACCTACTTAATTATTATGAACACCCAAACCACATTAAATAGTAATTACAGTTTTCTAGTAGGTACGTACTCTGAGCTAAGCCACGGACTTGCATGGCAAACTATAAGGATTCCGTTTTAGCCATTTGGATGCGTCTCTAAAAATCCGAAATACCAAAGAAGCATTTTTTTTACAGTACCTACCTACCTACTTATCTGTAAATGTGTTTCGCAGTCTCTTTTGATCTTTTTATATTGTACATTTAAATGGTTTATCTAGCTTATATGTAATCTGTACCAGACCTATCGCAAGCTGATAGCTGTTTGATACGCTGGCGGTTATCACCTGTCGCAATTTTGGGGATCCTTATACCTACAGTAGATGCAGATAAGAGTTGTCAAGTCACGTCCTCAGATCAAATAAAAAGTAAAGATATAGCGCTGCGAACAACGAAGTGAGGCCGGTCAAACTACACCAATCCGTGTGCTTACACAGTGGCACGCACACACTTGCAACCAAACTATACCAAATTTTGCTTAGAACCCAAAACGTCAATACTAGTGCTGCCATTATAATGTTGTAGTTACCCTATTATTGGGTAAATGCCGCCTATGTAATAAACCTTTTCTTTTTTCATTTTAAATTCTATTCTTTATTAGCACGGCTTAAAACGTGAGAACGTGACATGCAACGTAAAGTTATTTGTTTCTTGTAAAAGTTTATCAACGTTTTTTATTGTAGTAACGGTATCAACGTGACACGCAACGTAGTATCGGGGTAGTAAGAATTATTATGGCAACACCGGCCTACGCACACATGTTTATAAAACCAGCCTCACTCGGCTGTTCAGCGCGCTCTATCTTTACTTTTTATTTGATCTGAGGTCACGTCCAGGATTTTGCCAGACAATCGATAAATCCAGTTTAGATCTGCAAGAAAAATTTCTTGACCACTTCAAACTCGTTCACTTTACGACCCCAAACCCCATAATGCAATGCAACTTGCACGAATTAATTTACTTGCAAATCTAAATTGGGCTTTCAGATATTGTTGAAACTTTTAAACTTTTTTTTTTATTGTTGTCAATAATGTATTTCTTTTTTTTTGAAACTTTTAAACTTTTTTTTTTATTGTTGTTAATAATGTATTTCTTCTTTTTTTTCCTTATTTTTGTACAATAAAGAGTTTACATACATACATACATACATACTTTTATAGTCGGAAAAAGGTCGAATTTTTCGGCAACGGGTCGAAATCTTGTACTTATCTCTTTCTTTATGCAAGACTTTGGTTATGAGATGAGAACCGCAAAAAGCTACCGCGAAGTGACCTTAGAATCCGATATGCGTATTGTCACTTGTCACAATTGTTACCATTCTGTAAGTAGTTTACCTATATGTATACACCGTGAAATTTTAGTGGTTGTTTTCCCGAAACGAGGTGATTTAGTATCGATTGTACAATCGATTTATAATTACTATTTTGACTAGAGTCAAAAATCCAATTGTGAAAAACGAAAGTCGAAAATGACCGCAAACCAATAGTAACGCTTCGTTGGTACAAGTAGCGTACGATCGTACCATAGGTTAGGTACCAACGAAGCGTTACTATTGGTTTGCGGTCATTTTCGACTTTCGTTTTTCACAATTGGATTTTTGACTCTAGTGAAAATAGTAATTATAAATCGATTGTACAATCGATACTAAATCACCTCGTTTCGGGAAAACAACCACTAAAATTTCACGGTGTATACTGCTTAGTGGCTAGTCATAGTATGCAATGCTTAGGTCATCATTAGCCTTAATCAGCCCACTGCGCTTGATCTTCTGCGCCCGTCCAATATCTGGATGCGCTGCGGTGTTACGAATATCATCGCCCCGTCTAGATACAAGGCCATACTTCGTTTACCGACACGCGGTCTCCACTCAAGCACCAGTCTACTCCAAACTCCAACGGCTAGTAGGTAGTTCTGTTGCATATGTGACCTGTAGCACTATTTTGTTATCGCTGTCCAAAGGGTCAGTCTTATTGCACGTGCGCCGTCATGGACCGTTTCCGAATACAGCCCGCCCTAGCCCCTCATCATCATCATCATCATTTCAACCGTAGGACGTCCTCTGCTGGACGTAGGCCTCCTCATTGACGCCCAATCATTACGGTCGGAAGCGACTTGCATCCACCCTGAACCTGCGGCCTTCACCAAATCGTCCGTCCATCTCGTTGGTGGACGTCCCACGTTGCGCTTGCCAGTCCGTAGTGTTGCCTATCGATAGTTAAGACAAAACCAATAGTATCGATAGTTTTCGGTCATTATTGCAATACTATCAATACCATCGATTGTATTGGACACAAAACTATCGACAGTATCGATAGTATTGGCATTATCAATAGTATTGCTTATGAATCACTATCGATGCTGTCGATAGTATTGATAGTATTGATACTATCGATAGTAATATCGATATCCTGAATAGTTTGCGAGGTCAACGATCGATAGTCAAACTATCGATAGTTCTGCAACACTGGTCCGTGGTGGTGGTGGTGGTGGTCTCCACTCGAGAACTTTTGGGCCCCAACGGCCATCTGTTCTGCTTGCTGTAATGGCCTGCCCATTGCCATTCAACGAACTAATCCTTTGACTATGTCGATAACCCCTGTTCTTCTACGGGTCTCCTCGTTCCTGATTCGATCCGTAGAGAAACTCCGAGGATAGCCCTCTCCATAGCTCGCCCCCTACCCTAGCCCCTGCCCACTGGTATTTCAACTTGCTAATGCGCTCGCTGAACTACGACAGTAGGTACCTATTACGAGCTAAGTATATTGGTTGAACACGCCTGTAAAGTAAAGACACACTTAGCATATCGACCAATACCTATATGGAAACATTAGTCAACCACAATTAAATAATTCTGAAAAACGTTTACAAGAGGGTTCAGTCAACCTAACTTAACCACCTGAGGAAATATTACGGATTAATTTTGAGACACTTGTATATTATAAAAGTACCTCATCATCATCATCATCGGCCTATGCTCGTCCACTATGCTGGACATGCCTCTCCCATGGCACGCCACATATATACCTACCTACAATTAAATTAAAATACATAACATATATCTTCATGTGGCAACAAGTGGCGACTCTGCATCTTCGACGTCATGAATAATACCGATTAGATTAAGTAGGTACCTAGTTAAGGAATTATAATTATTCCACTAATGTTTGTATGATTTTTCAGGTCGCATTTATTTGGAGCGCATTATTAACGACGACGAAGATTGTCACGATACGGGTAAGTAGGAATTTTACGATTACGTAAAATAGGTGGAGTAAAATGTACCTATTTGGGTTTCCACGATTTCGTTAGTTATCACTTCGAAACCGGGACAGTTAATCCGACTGGTAATGGTAACTAAATAGCTTTGTTTGTAATCAAACATATGTTTTAGCCGACGGCATGTCGACAGTGTATAGGTACCTACTATGTAAACATCGCCTATTGTTTAAACATGTTGAACTACATATATTATCACGCGACGATGTCACCAACATGACAGCAACCTTTTATACTCATCGGACTGTCGATAATATAGACATTCGCCATAACAAAGACCCTTGTACAGTAAATCTAAACATTGACGTATATTCATATTCATATATAAATAAAGTACGAGTAGGTACGTACGAGGAGACCCATCTAGCGTGTAACTTATCAATGCGGTCTCTCAACCTCTGACCCACAGAAGATTTAAATTTTGCACGACTTTAAAATTATGATAACAGCGTTGGATAATAAGTCGTGTTTTTCATAACACTGCCTCACTACAGACTTGATAGTTTATTGCAATTGTAACGTTAATCAGCTAAAACAACAATTCAAAACTAGTTTTATTGCGCAGCATTATGAAGACGGGGTCTCAATTTATGTAGACATCTTTTGTAAGAATCTTAATTAGATAATGTACCTACTTAATTCAAATATACAACAACCAACGCTATATTGTAGTGATACAAGTTCCGAGCAATCATATGCATACTAATTTCGCATGTGGGGGCCACTATTTGATCAGCCAAACAACAAATATGTATTTCTTATCAACAGAGAGATAAGAGAGGCGTATAATTAGTGAATACAACTAAATAGTCCTTTTTGAAAATTTAAGTTTTGTGTACAGTTTCCGAACGATGTTTTTCTAGAAGGTAAGAAGTAACGATTTTTTTATTCAACATAAATAACGTACCTGTTTAATTTCCATATATCCTTTGGTATATTGCCTATATTATTTCCACCCATGTAGAGGTATCTTAGCGACGTAAGTTCGATTACTTGTTCAGGGAATGAGTTGAGTTGGTTTCCACTTAGATTGAGTTCTTTCAGAGTATTTTTTGTGGAGCAGAAGCATTTTGGCAGCGACTCGTTGGTGAGCAAGTTGTGTTTGGCAATGAGCGATGTGAGCGGGCAGTACTTGAGGATATCGGGGAGAGTCTTGAGCCTGTTGTGGCTGACATCCAAGATCTTTAAGTTGGAGAACCTGTTTATGGTGTCAGGCAACGCGGTTATTCTGTTGCTATAGAAGAGAACTATCTCGTAATTTTCCGCGCAGTCCTTCTCATCGACGATGCCCCGGAGTTCTAGCGACAAGCCGCTCGTGTCCAACAATTGGTTGGATAGGTCTAGAGTTTTTTGTTCTCGGCTGTCGCTATCGCAGCTGTCGGATGTGTAGCACTCCATTTTGTTCGATGTTTTTGATTATCCTTTGTGATGCGCACTGGAGTACTACTCACATTATGACTGTGAGCAACGGTGTATCCGCGCGCATGTTTTCGATGCGCGCGCGCAACTGCCGCGCGTGGCGCCCCTCCCCGCCATTTGCGGACGGATCCAACTTGCTTTGATTACCTAATTGAAGTCGCAGCCCTAGACAGACGTGTGACCATGCGCAAAGAAACTTCACATTGAAGGTCGAATTGCTGGGTAGCATTCAATTACTCGCATGGTTCTATGTAATAAGATACGCGTTTGGGATACTCTTGTTTGATTTTAGCGTTGATTTGTTTACCTACGTAAGTTTGAATGACCTATCTTTAACTATTTGCCGTTTTCAGCAGAAGTTTTTATGCTGAAAGTACTTAGGTATTTAGAGATCTACATACAGGTACCGAAATCCAATCCAGGTCAATCTGACTGTCTGATACGGACCAGTGGAAGTGGGTGAACCTCTTAATTAGGTAAAAACAATACAAATAGTTGTTTCTCCCAAATCATAATTTTACGATTATTTATTGTGTATTATACGTAGTTAAAATTTAGTGAAAAAGTAATTAGGTGTGTAATTATCTCAATTTTTTTATCCTGTTCTTTCTCAAGTTTCCATTATTAGCGTAGATTGCGATACATATAAATAAAATCGTGAAATCTATAGTTAAACAGTGATTTACTTATTCAATTTACATACCTAACTTTTTTTTCATTAATATACCATATTATTTCTTTAGAAAGCACTAATAGAAATATATTTGGTTAACGTTTTTGGCAGAATGGTTTTTAATGTTCCCAAGCCACTAAATATAAATAATCCCATTGAGAATAGCGAACAGAACGCTGTGTTTGCAGCCAACCTAAAACTATCCATAAACAATAGACTTTGACTGCTTTACCGTAAGAGTCAATTTTAGTTCCTTCCTTCACGCTAGATGGCTCCGTCAGTCTCTAGCTTTCATGTGACGTCATCTTCGTTCAGTGATCGAACGTCCGAGTGAACGCCGAAACTAGCCGAGTAGCCGAACTAGTACAAGTCTGAAGAAATCAAGAAACTAAAAATCTGTCGTTCACCTTAGCGATGTAAATTTTGAAAATTCAACAAAATGATAATGTAAAAGCCTAATAAGACAATCTTGGTTTGATTTTGATTGTATCTTAGTGATATTGTTTTGACTATTACACCCATAACTCTGTATTTCGTCGGCTAAGTGAGGGAGTTCAGTGCGAGTGCAAGGGTGGTAACGAGAAATGTGAAGTATCTATGAAGTTCAGGATTCTAAAGCCTTTTATTTTATACCTATAATAATGAGCGGACGCCCTAGGACCACGTCATTCGCCGAGGGCAACAAATCCGTTCGAAAGACATTCGACAATCAACCGCCTAAACCACTTGGAGGGGTAAAAATCAGCAGTAAGTATCCACTACCTAACCATTCTTTTGTCGGCCATCGTGATTTCCTATGCCTGTGACGTATCTCGATACTGACAATTTCAAATATGGCTGCAAACTGCCACAATTCATCCTAGAATTAGGGTTCATTCTTACAGTAATTAGAAATAATCAATATCGGTAGCGTTTTATGTCCGAAGCACATCAAAAATGGCCACAGCTTGTGCTTCGATTCTGCCACATATGCCTCGGCGTGTGACAGTTTGCATGTCAAAATAACTAAGTGTGATAAAAGTGCGTAGTATTTTATAATATCTCTAATACATAGGTAGTTATATTTCCGTCGCCACCTCTTCGCCCTACCTTGGCAGCCGTAGAGTCCATTTTGTGCAGTTGCTAAGCAATTTCTGGTTAATTACTAGTAATTCTGTTATCTCTTTTAGGTTACTTCATGACGTAATTAAAATAGTCGTAATTACTTAATGTCTCTTCTTAATTTGAGACCGAGTATGCTCCTGTGCCCATTTCGCTCTCTGTACCTACATATTTGACAGCCAAGTGATATTTTTGCCCCCAAGGTTTTGTGGCAATTATACCCTTGAGTGCTGTTTCAAAAAAATCCATACTAACTTCACCAAACATTTCTTTATTTTTGTAATTTGCTAGTTCTTTCATCTCACCATTTTAAGGAAAAGACTATCTGGTCAAGTTTTTGCATCCAGGTTCCTAAAGTTAGGGGTTTTCCTTTACCTGCTGGTGATACTTTAAATTGTTTTTGTCTGATGTTAATTTTTTTACACCATAAAGATCTACTGTTGTACTGTATGGCTTGTTGTTTATCACATTTTATTGCCAAGCATTCCATATTGCACAAAAAATTACTTGGTGTTCTCATTGAATGTGTGAACAAATACCTGAAAACAGTCATATCTGTGTAACCCAGGGTTTCTTAAACTTTTTGCAGTCACGGACCACTTTCCCAATTTAAAAAATTCCACAGACCCCTGTAAAAAAATTTTTTGGTAATTAAAGATAGTCCGGCTCTGCACCCCACACCACACAATTTCTTAACAAATATATTTATAAACTGACCTACTGCGGACCCCTGATACACGTGCTACGGACCCCTAAGACCATAGACCCCACTTTAAGAAACCTGTGTTTCAAGCTACAAGCAGGAAAATAGTATAAAATATTACAACATATTTGAAAATCCTGTTTATTCAGCATTTCATTTAGAGAGGTAGTACATGTTGTGCGAGATAATCGAAAAATTTCATAATGAAATGCATATTACATGATTGAATATTGGTAGTTATGTATGTAAATAATTTACTACCTGATAATTTAAACCCTCATGTTTAAAAGAGACATTTTCAAAAAAAAATACACAGGAGCTTTAATTTAAAAACAGAACTGGATTCCTTTGTGTAACAAAAGTTGCCCATATAGTTTAGTATGTCTTTGATACACAAAGGATGCAATCATGATTTTGTCTTTAATGTATGTACAATTTTTTTGGAAACAACTCACAGGTCATATTTTAACTGTACCAATTTGATTAATATCTGACCAACAAAGTGTCAGTATTATATTATTTGTTGTCAGTATAAGGCATAGATAAATATAATAAAATAGGAAAAAACATGATTTTTATTAACCCTGGTGTTAGAAAAATTACATTAAATTCATTATCATATTGTATTAGTATAAGTTTTTTATGACATACTCATCTACCAAATCCAGATAATAAATTAAATGTAGTTAATATGTAGTTATTAATATGTAATTAGAATTAGTAGTCTGTGAATTCTCATTTTTTTATAATGAAATAAATCAATAAATCTATGGTGCTGTAAGCTACAGAGAAAAGATCACTCTAGCAAGATCATATTGGTAAATATAGAGCCAGTGTTTAGACAACCAGATGGCCTAGTGGTTAGAGAACCTGACTACGAAGCTTGAGGTCCCGGGTTAGATTCCCGTGTCGGGGCAGATATTTGTATGAAAAATATGAATGTTTGTTCTCGGGTCTTGGGTGTTTAATATGTATTTAAGTATGTATCTATCTATATAAGTATGTTTATCTGTTGCCTGGTACCCATAACACAAGCTTTACTTAGCTTACTTTGGGACTAGGTCAATTGGTGTGAATTGTCCCGTGATATTTATTTATTTAGTGATTATATTTCTCTGCAGCTGATTATTTATTTTAGGTGTGTACCTATTGGTGAGTTGTCAAACCAATAGCAAACCTCAGGTAATACAGTGATGAGATAAAAATAATGCTATTGATAATAAACAGTACATTATCAGATGGCTTATGAGCTATTTGCGTGATATTTTTTTAAATAAGGTATTACTGAAATATCTTTAATTAGGTACCCATATGAAGTTAAGAGCTTAAAATATCATGGGACAATTCACACCAATTGACCCAGTCCCAAAGTAAGCTAGGAAAGCTTGTGTTATGGATACTAGGCAACGGATAAACATACTTATACACCGTGAAATTTTAGTGGTGGTTTTCCCGAAACAAGGTGATTTAGTATTGATTGTACAATCGATTTATAATTACTATTTTGACTATAGTCAAAAATCCAATTGTAAAAAATGAAAGTCGAAAATGACCGCAAACCAATAGTAACGCTTCGTTGGTACCTAACCTATCGTATGATTGTACGCTACTTGTACCAACGAAGCGTTACTATTGGTTTGCGGTAATTTTCGACTTTCGTTTTTCACAATTGGATTTTTGACTCTAGTCAAAATAGTAATAGGGATGTTGACACCACCAATCAACTGACGTACTTTTTATGAGCTGTCAAAACACATTTCTCCCATAGAGTTTGAATGGCAATAGCAACATATGACGTCACTTGTTCGCATACTCAATCAACTAACTATTTATTTGTTTTAAAGCAACAAAAAATCTAATTTTGCAGTGAATCGAAAATTAATCTGGGTTTCAGGGCTAAAATAAAGCGTTTTTTTACTGGAGTCGTGTCTTCGAATTATTTTTTAATGGTGTCAACATCCCTATTATAAATCGATTGTACAATCGAAACTAAATCACCTCGTTTCGGGAAAACAACCACTAAAATTTCACGGTGTATAGATAGATACATACTTAAATACGTAGTACCTGGGCGACCGAGCTCTGCTCGGGCTGAAACTCGGTACCAAGCGTTTTCCGGTTTCCCAGAGATAAGACCAAGCTAGATCAATTTTTCATCCCCGAAAACCCCCACATACCAAATTTCATCGAAATCGTTGGAGCCGTTTCCGAGATCCTGATTATATATGTGCGAGGGAGGGGGGGCGGGGGAGGGGGTTCGGGGGTTCCAAAGGAGGGATGAAAATTTCATTGATTTTGCCGTAGGATGCACCGTTTTCAAGATATTTGACAAAAACACCGTAGGGGTGGGGGGTGAGAGGGGGAGGGTGCGGTGGAGGGAGTGTGGCGGTGTCAAAGGGGGGGATGAAAATTTCATTGATTTTGCCGTAGGATGCACCGTTTGCAAGATATTTGACAAAAACACCGGGGGGGGGGGTGGTGGAGGGGTGAGTCACGTTAAAGTATCGTCCGTAAATCGACTATACAGACAACCGGTTTTTCCTGTTCTGTGCTCCCAATAGGGAACGTGCACATAGACGGTGCTGCCAACTGGTGCCATAAGGGTGCCATCAATTTGAATGTTTTACCTTGATAAGTTTGTTTTATTGTCCGCATAGTGTCTCTTCTGTCGCATTAGTGCTGCCGCCTATAGTTACTGCACGTTCCCTATAATACCATTCTCATAAAAAGTAACTTTTTCTCACAAAAGAAGAAACTTGACGTTTTCTCATGAAAAATAAACTTGAAAAAAAAACTAAAAACCTTAAAAAAAAACGTGGAATCGAACCGAGGTCGGCTGGTTCCGCGACCACTCGATTTCTACTGTGCTATTTTGATTTGCTCGAAGCCGGCGAAATTTAGCTTTGTATTCTAATGCAAACAAAAATAGCCGGAAAACACGAGTAAAAACATAGCTAGATCAGTTTTTCATCCCCGAAAACCCCCACATACCGAATTTCATCGATATCGTTGGAGCCGTTTCCGAGATCCTGATTATATATATATATATACATATATACAAGAATTGCTCGTTTAAAGGTATTAGATTAAACACCCAAGACCCGAGAACAAACATTCGTATTTTTCATACAAATATCTGCCCCGACACGGGAATCGAACCCGGGACCTCAAGCTTCATAGTCAGGTTCTCTAACCACTAGGCCATCTGGTTGTCTAATTAAGTTAAGAGCTTAAATCAATAATGTTTATGTTTTATTTACTTGCTGTCACCCACAATATCTTTGGGCATGCGGGAACTTCCTGTTTTACCCTGAAATAAAAGTAACTTATAACTCTAGAATAATGTACTTTTTTCAACAAAATATTTTAGAATCAGTTTAATACCAAAATTAACAAAATCTACCTCTTTATAATATTTGTATCATAGATTAGTATAAAGAGTAGAGACTAAAAAGTTGGACCATGTTAAATCGTAGTAAACCATACAAAACACAATGTTTTCCTTCACCATGAAGCTCATGGTAAATTTCAAATGTCATTTTGCACAAAAATTTCAAAAACTCAGAGATACGAGGCTGAGCTTGAACCCGCAACTCTTTACTTGAGAGGCCAAAGGTCAAACCACAAGACTTAGACTACCAGCCACGATTTCAGTCAGTAATTCAGAACCAATTATTGTTATCAATCTAAATAATCTTTGGGCATTTTCACTTAAAAGTTGGCAGAAAACTTTTTGAAATAAGGTAATTTTGGGGTTTTCTTACTTAGAATCACAAGCACTTCATGAAGAAAGTGTCCTTATTTTCGAGTCAGTTTTGTGACTTTTTTTTCATATACTTTGTATGGCCTATTACAAAACGGACACAAAAAAAAATTGTATGGAAAACTAGGGACAATTTTTTATCGTCAAAATTAATAGCGCTCTTTAAGTTTTTTTTGCATGCTTTAAATGCCCTTTTATCACTTTATTGCTTGTCTATCTGTTTGTGGGAATTTCAACTCCCGGATCTAATAGCAAGTAAAGCCGCGAGTAAAACTAGTAATTCTATGTATAATCCATAACATCCTACTGCTACGAAATTCGAACTTCGTATCGAAAATCGAATTTCGTAGCATAAGGCCATCCCAACCAGCCATCCACTACAAAAGCAATTAACAAGCTGCCTTAGTTTTTATTTAATGAGGTCTAATAATAACTTTAAAACTCATTCATAATCATAAAAGAGGTTAATTGGTAAGAACTAAGAGGCAATAATATACGCCATAATCGCACTCGTAGTTCAAAAGAGCATCAACTCAAAATGAAGTACCATTTTAATTTAGACTTCAGTCAATTTCTGAAAACTCTAAATTAAAATAGTATATTATTATGAGTTGACGCTCTTTTGATCTAGGAGTGTGTATGTCAATATTTTGATGGTAAGATTTTCCTTTTCTAATATTACTCGTCTGCGATTGATTACAATGGGAATCGAACATTATTGCCATTTATGTACCTAATTACTATTGCATTAACACACTAAAGTTCAAAGTTGTTTATGCGCCACAAAACGTCACGATCTAGTATAAAATACATAGTTACCTATTCAGTAACAAGTATTGTGTCAATAATTGCCCTTTTGACATTTTTATTACTTACAAGCAAAACTGGAAATGTAATTTTTCACCTTAACCTTATATTTTCGATGCTTTTCTACCGGAGATGTGCTATGCTATGTTTATAGTTTCGCCATGTTTGTCTGTTCGTCCGTTCGTGGCTTAGCTCAGAGATAGAGCTAGAAAGCTGTAATTTTGCATGGACAGGACATGTCTAGCAATTATCCGTTAAGTGAAAAAATTGCTTGAGAATTATTAGTAGTCTCAGGGTACATATAGCAGCCTGACCTATAAAATATTGCTTGTTTAATACAGATAGTATAATTAATAGTAAAATTAATAAGATTTTTCGTAACGGCTGCGGAACCCCATCTTGGGCGTGTCCGACACGCTCTTGGCCGGTATTTTTTTAAATTTGTATGTAAAGATGCGTGCTGTGGAGACGTGCTCTCGATCATCCTCGAACGGCTACATAGCTAAGCATTAGTGGAAACGGTCACATAGTTTTGTAGCGTAGTTTTCACACCCCCACAGCATAGCTGCATAGCATATCTCTAGGGGAAAAGCACCCTTAGCCGTTATTTTTGCACCTCATAGATACCTATATAGCCTATATGATAAATTTTGAATCGCGGGATCCTGAGCCTGCCTGCCGTCTGCCTGGCGGGTTCACTCGTTCTTTTAAATTGAATAGAATTGTACTATTATTAGGGGCTGTTTCACCACATTTCTTAAAGTGCGGATTAGCTTAATCATAACCTTATTTGACAGATGGAATTAAAATTTCTGTTTCACCAGTCTCGATTAGCGCTAAGTGACGGACAAACTGTTTCTTAATTTGACCATCAGATCAGGTGGCATTTTTATCCGTCACATAAAGTTAGTTTATTTTTTTGTGGCCATGGTTGGAGAGCCCTTCAGCCGGTTTCAGAAGAATAAATCAAAGTATTTTTTATTTTTTAAAGAAAGAGGTCATGCTAAATTGCATAAAATAATTTAAATATCAAGATTTGAATAAAAAGATGTAGGTACACTTTTAGTATGTAAAAATAAATCCAAAATTTCGTAATATTTTTTAATAACAAACTTTTTTCAGTGGCTCAATCGTTTGTTCTACCTGAACTTGTATGTCGCCATTAAAAAAAAGTTTATCTGTCAAATGGTTTGGCGCCACTTTTCGATTGGTTTTACGTGATTTTATTTTTCTTTGTTATTGTTAACAAAGTATCGTAAATAAATACCGTTTTTAGATCAATTATAATGTTACATATTTGTTTATGCAAAAAAAAATAGATGTATTCAAAAATTATATAAACCATTTCTTTTGCTTTAATAATGAGTGACTCTTTGAACGAAAGTGTGCGAACAGGAACGCGTGGTCGTGAAATGCGACGTTGCCATTCCGACTTTTTGTTAAACCCACGATTAGTTAAGTGGAACTTAGTTTGCACAGGACCGGAGTGGTGAAACTGAAAAAACACTAGCTGACAGATTTGTCCAGTACTTAGTTTATTCATTGGTTACGTAACCAGCAGTTTGACAATAAGGTGGTGAAACACCCCCTTAGTCTATTAATTATTTAGACCTTTTATTTCCTTAATCTATAAACAGATTGTCCTAATTGTAAAATAAATGGTACAGCAGAGCTTACATCTATCAGTAGGCGGAAAGGTGTATATATCTGATCACAAACAAAGTGGATTGCTAAGGCCCATACTACACGGGCGGTTCTCCCGTCGCGGGAAACCGCTTATGAACCGCCACTAGCTAGACACAATTTTATATGGAAGTTGTATGGTGCAAACTACACTGCGCAGCTCCGTCGAGCGGTTTCCCGCGGCGGGAAACCGCCCGTGTAGTATGGGCCTAAATGATGAATCAGAATAAAGGTATCAAAGTGTTAACTTAGCCAATAATGATCAAGATAGGCAACTGATAACTAAAGTTGTACATTCTTTACATCCATCTACAGACGTAATTATTATTAATTAATCAATAATTGGGTTTCTAAAATCAATCGATCACATCTACTAGAACTTAATTATCAAGAAAAAACATGTAATGAATTCTTGGAAATTCGAGGTATTTTCGTCAATCTGATCGCGATACGAAGCATGAAGGCTAAAATACCTAAAATAGTCACTAAAATTCAGTTGGTGAAAAAAAAAAACAAGTTTTGGTTAGTATTATATAGTACAAAACTAACATCGTACAACTAATGAATAAGGGAGTTGGCATACTGGATGAGTCCTGTGGTCCGGTTAACACATTCACTGCCAGTAACGCATATATTCGTTTTCTTGACTTCCGTCTAGTGCCGCTGTCATAATTTTGCAGGCATTTGAACGCAAATGTGCGTTTGGGGCATCTGACAAAGTCCCTAGTTTGACAGCCGGCGGCGAATGTTTGTCGAATTCATCCAAGCCATACACCACCATGACGTTTCATACAGAGACACGGTCTTCAAGGTTTATTACATCTTCAAACAGTACTAACCATTACACTAGCTGTCGATCAAGTTGTCACTATTAATTTTCTTCATTTACACGCACTTCAGTAAGAATTCATGTAAAAGAAAAATGTCTATATGTCAATGTCTGATTTACGAATGTCTTAACCATCGATATAGAATATTCTATATCGATGGTCTTAACTGATCGACGAGACGTCTGCGTGAGATAAGTGGACTGTATGACTGTATTATCTGTCAGTTTAGATATGTATAAAACTTTAACGAAATAAAAAAGGGTGTCAAGTTGTATTTACTCATTAAATTAAATCATAACTATAAATATCACATTATTATATCCGTTCCACGTACCAGGCCACTTTAGATTACGCATAGTACAACGGTTCCAGAACCAGCGGTTTCCACGAAAATCAAAAGTTCGAGATAATTTTCTCTTTGTTTTGCTACTATTGTAGTTACTAGGAAACTCAAGTTGATCTGGTGGTTCTTTGAAAATTAAAAGATTTCGCATCAGTTATAGCGTGTCCGAATGTTAGTGTTGAGATTTAATGCGTGACCACACCATCCATGGGTGCATTTGCATGCTTATTCAATACCAGTCTTACCAAATTACGTATAAACTTCCTCTGTTACTAGGTATCTTCTTATGCTTAATTTATGAGAACTTCACTGTTTGACAAAACTTCTAAAATGTGCGTGACCTATTTCTTGGTGAAACCGTGTCAGGAGACTCGTGGGCACGGCGCGGCCAGCCTGAACACCGATGTTGCATTGCGGACGGGAGACGCGTTAAAAAATTCATCAAGCATACACTTGACGGTTAAACACCTAGTCGGACGCGAGTTTTGAATTTTTAATAACATGGCAACTCAACCTTGGCGCGTGTATTCGCGGTTGACTAAGGAGATCATTGTTACACTTTGCGAGACGCGCTCGATTATGTAAATGTTTTTACCGAAGGCTTGTTAATGAAACCATTATGAAATAGCCCACGATACTTTGATTGATGAAACGGAGGTGGTACAGTCGAGTTCACCAATATCTATACAGCCAACCTTTCATAAATATCTATACATAGACCTTATGTTACCGTAATAAGGTCTATGTATAGATATTTATGAAAGGTTGACTGTACAGATATTGGTGAACTCGACTGTACTAGCATTGTTTGTTTCGGTCGATCTCTACGAATTGGTGTTTGATCTTCAGCAAAAAAATAATTTCTCACTACGCGTCTTTGTTGTGATATTTTAAGGCAACTTCAAAATTAAACCAGTATTTTTACAAGGTAAAACTTCATGTTCATGAGTGAAGAATGTTAACACAGACAGCTTTACGTAAAATACGTAGTTACCGATGTAATCTGTTGTTACATCGAGCCGAGCGTTTAAGTACGCAGTTCTGAACCGAATGTAGTTGTTTAGTTGGATCTATCTAACGTCAAATACAAGTGGTTTGTTAGTTGTTATCGCGGCGTTATCAGTGGTTGTCGACGATCTCGCTATCTCGCGGTCGGCGTGACCGCGGCCGCTCCATCCAGCCATTCGCGGAAGCACCGCGCTAACGCACTCTCGGTTTTCGAGGCGCCTTTCGCTGAGCACCGGTCACAGTCGAGTGACGTGGTCGCAGCCAGTGGTGCATGTTGCAAAATTGTCGATTGGTTCGTTAACCCACTTCCTCAGTTCTGTGCCACTCCGGTCCGTATCCGTCGTTTGAGTAATTTAATAACAATCTACCGTTTAGTTCCAAACGTTAGTTGATCAGTTTCCAATATTACCATGTGATGTGATACCTAATAGTTCAGTAT
The DNA here is from genome assembly GCA_947859365.1 of Archips crataeganus. Classification (NCBI taxonomy): domain Eukaryota; kingdom Metazoa; phylum Arthropoda; class Insecta; order Lepidoptera; family Tortricidae; genus Archips; species Archips crataeganus. The sequence goes on along the minus strand of OX402059.1, from coordinate 10,908,596 downwards.
GCTGTCAAAAAACAAAATACTGTGATGTGCAAAATTGTTTGCGTAGAAGTGAAGGAGCGAATGCGCTCAGTGCGGTGCATACCTTGTGTCATTTACTCTCATTGGTGTGGAAATGATGTTGCGACGTCGGGGCACATACACTGTCAACGCTGATCCTGAGGATCGGCCGAAAATCTCTTTACCGATATTGGTAAAACGACATGGTATGCATTTTTTTGTTATTAATTTACTTACGACGTTCACTTATTTTGCCTATGGTTGTCCAAAAATTTGAAACAGGTGCAAAACTGTATAAAGTTCCATTTTGGCACAAAAATTAGTCATATACTCGTATCGTAATGTCTTCACTGTCTGTCACACAATCGAATGCTTCATACCTACTATTTTTTACTACCGGTGACTTTACAAACTTTTTGTACTTATCCGTGCTGTCTCCACTTAACTATGTAGTGAGTAATCTTTCGGTCAGCTGACTCGTTAGGTAGCCCATGTGGTATGTTGTGTATTCATTTACGTCCAGCAATAGCCCATTACAAATTACAAATCTTACACTCGGCCAGAGTTGCCTATGGATGGATTGAACAACCGTGTGAGCACGTGTAAAAGTTCATTAAAATGCCGTTAAAACGAGATGATTTACGAAATTAGATCTTTACTTTTATATTTTTTCAATTAATAAATAAATAATAAATATGGGACAATTCACACCAACCCTTACATGATAGCGTATCCGCTATCCGATAAGACACATTTTTTAATACCACCTTTTTGTATTTTTTTTAGATGTCGAACTTGCAAGAGTTCTAATTTAAGACTGGGTTTGAATTGTGATCTTTTATTAATTTTGCCAATTTTAGGGACCTAGTTCCAAAGTACCTAAGCAAAGCTTGTGTTATGTGGGTGGGTACTAGGCAACAGATAAACATACTTATATAGATAGATACAACTTAAATACATAATTAATCACCCAAGACTAGAGCAAACATTCGTATTTATCATACAAATATCTGCCCGGCGCGGGAATCGAACCCGGGACCTCAAGCTTTGTAGTCAGGTTTACTAACCACTAGGTCTTTATTAAATTGTATCATACTTACCTGGTCCAGTAAAACAAACACATTTGGTTTAGATTTTGTCTTTTCTAGATTTTTTTAAATATTTCTTATAGATAATTAGTACTCATTATCAGCGTGCGATCTGAAGCGAATTAGTGATCGTTTCAATATCGTTTATTATTGAGTGTAATAAATACGTAGGCTCGCAATAAACGCATAACTATAGTTACTAAGCTTGTTTGGTACTTGCCCACGTACTTTTAGGTGTTTTGACGATAACTATCGAGCACAAAATTTTATGACTGTAATAAGAAACTTCGTTACAATCTTCAACAAGGTTTGATAAGATATACGTGCCCTCAGTTGAAACAGCTAGCCAATGGTGGTTTGTCTAAGTCTTATCGATTCGCCCTGCACAGGGCATTAAAGATGCACTTGTCTGTTGCAGCGTTCAAAGAACTATATTAAACTTGTCAGACTAAGACCCGAGTTCACCAACAAAAAAACAGGCGGTTTGTCGTACGTACAGCAAAATGACTGATTAAAAATGAATTTCCTGTTTAATTATATCATCAAAAACACTACGATGATGAGTGACCTAATTTCAGTCTTATATCAGTGTATAAGTATTAAAGCTTAACAAAAATGGAATGACTGATATGTTGTCGATATTATTCTCCTCATTTCCATTATCTGCATTACAAAACAATTGTCAATATAGCATAACGCATAGTTAAACAGGAATTTCAAGTTATTGATCGATCATACTTGTATAAACATTTTATCGCAGTCGTTACATCAACGAAATTAATAACAAACACGTGCTCTATCTTGATTATGGAAAGCCGCAAATAAACTACTGCCAAATTGCCAATACCAATTCAGGTTTCGCTTACACCTAAAAGTATAAATTTATTTTACATAGTCTCATTTCACTACGAAGCTTCTCCTATAAGTGAAAATAAAAAGATATCTCGTATGTAATAAAACAGACGTTATGAAAGTTGCTAACAATACAATATCAATTTCAGACTTATCATAAAAACTGCGCCATAAATATATTAGCAAAATCCAAAATTGGTTAGCGAGTGCTTTTAAAGGTTGCAGAAGTTGAATACGAATAAGCTAATTTGTCATTTATTCAACTCGTCCCCTTCATTTTTCATCCTATGCCGCAACGCCCATTGGAAGAGCTTGAACATGAACCAAAAATAACTGGCGGCAGGTACGTTTTTGTAGGGTTATATTTAATTAACCTGGATGGAGAGTTACTGGGCTTATAAAAAACGTCACGCTCTTGCTCTCGTTGCGAACATCAATGTGCGACGCGGTTCTGACCTCTTGCGACTCGTAAACATGGGACGACTTACGTCAGAAGCACGGCCTCCTTTGGAAATACGCCCAGAATTATTTTCTCACAAATATCCCAGTACGTTAAATATAATTCATGTGTTATAATTAAAAAAGGCATTGCCTCCGCTCTAAAAACACGGCCGTCAATTATTTTTGAGCGCGCAAAGGTTTCTTTTTGTCGCTTTTGTATTTCTTCGAATAAATAAGACAAATTAGGCTAGTATCTTGAACTCATAGTCCACGTACATTCAATTGAGTGTATTAGGAAGATGACTTCATTAGATATGTTTATTTTTGATAATACGTTCATTATCAATAAAATACTGTGGTTGAAAATGAGATAGTTGTTTTATCTATTTGACATACTATGCTATTAGGTGGGTAAAGAAGTTTAATTGTTACCAGTGTAATATTTTTAATTCTCTTCTTAATTTCTGATTCTTATATGAATGATCAGTTGATTCCACACTTTTCGCTCCTTAGCCTGCTCTATCAGATCGAAATTGAATGTCCATCTATTAACTACTTTTTAGGTATTGTATTAGCCTAATCCAAAAATCTTGTAACAATTCTAGTCCGGAAATGCCTTGGAATAGTATAATATGTGGGTGGTAGGTACGTCGACTGACTCTGGAGAGGAAGGATACGAGAATACGAAGAGAGCGTTAATATGGCATTTTCCGAGGTGAGCGGTGCGTCATGTAGCCGGCACGACCGGTTCGCCCTATTATCTGCAGTTAGTCTATCGTGACAACAGGGCAAAGGCACAATTTAACACCTTAAGCGGTAAAGGACTTAACAGTCTTATGAGAAGCTAGAATCTTACATATAAGTTCATATATACACAAGAAGTCGTGGTAGCCTGGTTGTTTGACCTATGTGCAAAACCTGCACAAATTTGCAAAGAAAGTGGGTGTAAAGTTCCCAATCCATGCTGTCTCATTTTGATAGAAGGCCTGTGCCCTGAAGTGAGACGTATATAGGCCGAGATGATACACTCTTATTTTTGTAATTTACTGCTCGATTTGTAAAGGTTCTGAAACGTGACTGATCCGTTGTTACTTGTTTTGCGTTTACAAAGTCACAAACATTAACTGAATGAAAAAATTGTAAACAGTTTTTAGGGTTTAGTGCATAAAAGGGAAAAATGGAACCCTTATAAAGTCTGTAGTTTTCATAATCGTGAAAAATCCTGAAAGCGCTCGTCAGAGAAATAGGCATGTTTCACTGCGCTTCATTTTACAGATTGCAGATTCGTCTAATTTGAAGGGGTATTTTCTAGGAATAAAATAAAATAAAATAGTCTTGCGTCAAATGTAGGGCCTTGTTAGGTTTTGGGTACTTTGTCGTGGACGCCCGCTTGTCGCTCGTGCCTTAAGACGAGCAGTCCCGGTAACTCGCCGCGGGACAAAACTCGGTGTCGTCTTTCAAGAACAATGGCGCTGCCAAGGGTTAGTGAGGAAAATGTATTGTTCCTATTATTACTATGTAAACTAACTTGCATTATGTCATATTTACTCTTTCTAATGTGGTGATTTGCGTCGCTATGATCGTATCTAATTCGTGTTTCGAAAGCTTTTAGCTTAAATTGGAGAACTTTCATATCGACCTACGCATCCATCCAGTGATTGTCACGAGTTTCCCTACTGTGATGTCCACCCACTCACGACTCGTCACTGGGAATATTGGTTAGCAAGTTATAATTTGCGTTGGTTATCTTGATTTTGGCGGCAATATGCATATTAGTTGGAAGTCGTGGTAGGTTAGGTAGGGTTTAAATCCCGGGCGCGCACCAGTCGCACCTCTGAATTTTTCAGAGCTCATGTGTGAAATTTATCACATGCTTTACGTTGAAAGACAATCATTGTGAGGAAATTTGCGCACACTTGCGAAGCAATTTAATGGTGTTTGTGAAGTTCCCAAATCGCACTGGCCCTGCGTGGGAACATCAGCCCAAACCCTCTAATTCTGAGAGGAGGCATGTGCCCAGCAGTGGGACGTATATAAGCTGAGATGATGACGCATAAAAGTTTATTGTAACGTGTAGTTTTGAAAATGTCAGATAATTACGGAAAACGTTTTCTCAGTGAGGCTTAGGGGCTGTTTCACCACCCATTGATTAATTTTAACTGACGGATAAATGTGATGCCGTCTCCGTCTATTCGAACAAAACAAACAGAGACGGCATCACATTTATCCGTCAAATAAATTTGATCAATGGATGGTGAAACAGGGGGTTAGGAGATAGCGTGCCAGACAGGTCTTTCATTTCTACATTCGATGTATAGGTACATATTTTTTGTGAAAGTAAATGATGAAATACTAGGGTTGTCGAACAAAATCGAACCTCGCGTTCAACGTGCGGTTCGCGACTCACTTTATGAAGTTACGTGCTTTACTCTATTTTCTTCCTTTGTCTTGAAGTTCTACTAATATTACAAATGTGAAAGTTTGGATGTTTGTTGCTCCATCAGGCAAAGACGGCTCAATGAATTTGAATAGAATTTCCCACACATTATCTTGCCAAGTCGAGCAAAAAAGCGGAATGGCCGTACCATCCTTTTCTCGAAGCAGTTCAGGCCATTTTGGACCCCTTTAACTTCGTTGTGGATAAAACTAGAAGCCTGAATTTTCAGTAACCAAGCAGGCAAAATTAGATTTTTAACTCCTTTAACACAAATAAATAGTTAGTTAATTAAACTGGCATAGAAGTGACGTCATAACTAGCAATTGCCGTACAAATTCTATGGGAGAATTGCGTTTTGACAGCTCATGAAAAGTATGTTAGTTGATTGATGCAGGTGTCATCGTCCATATTATTGTTTTTTATAGTGTACCACTAGATCTCCAATTAATCCCAATTTTCTGTTGACTACTTTATGGCTTAGCTAGCTCTGAGATTATACTGTAAAGTAGGTACTCGATAACTATAAAAAATACTTTATGTTCTATAATTATTAGCCCAAGGTCCCTTCTTTATCGTTTGTTAATACTGGTAGGAACCCTACCAACTCCGCCGAATGTTTTAATCCAATTGTCTTCACTCTATGACTGCCATAATTCTATTAAGACGTATTATTAGCCATGGCCACGTAATTAACTCGGGAGGTCAATTTATAAGAGTTCGTGATGTTACACCAAAAAAACCAGGCATGCTTTCCCTGTATGCTTTTTATTAAGTAAACAATGTAAAATTCGCAAATTGCACCAGTTTGTTGTGGTCATTCTATGTACACAGTTTATTAACGTTGAGTTTTGTGACGTCACCTTTGATTATCACCAGTTGTATAAAAAGCTGGGCACGCGCACATGCGACGTGATACTGAACCGATCAAGCTACTGTTGTGTGATCGGGCTGCAAATGCTATCGTTCACCAAATTAAAAACTGTAGCCCTAACCACTTTCTCTGACGGTAGGGTCTGTGAAATTTAAGTGAGCCTGCACTTTTTTAATCAAGTTTCTGCCCTTGACCTGTTTCCGTCGCCAGAGTTACCTATAGAAGCGCCAATAGGTAGGCAACGATGACGCTGTTTACCAACCGATACTTGAAACCATATATTTTTTTATTTTTCAGAGTTCCGTATCTCAAAAGGAAAGACGGAATCCTTAAATTACCACTTCGGTGTTTGTCTGTGTGTGTCAAAACGTTGACATTAATATGAAATACATGCTAGGGCAATGGTCTCTTGCAACTATAAAGAAATTAAGTCTCTCAGTTCACGCGATTAAAAGATACACCTTTTGAAAGTAAGTATATTTTCATACAAAAACCGTGAGAATCAAATCCTATACCTATAGGGTGCTTCCCGATGACATTAATTCTTGCAAGAACATACATTACAAAATTCTGCAAGTAAAGGTGGGAAAATACTATGAAAAATATTTTTTTTATTATTGTTTGTTTTTAATGTTGTACGGAACCTTCAGTACGCGAGTCTACTCGCACTTGAGCGGTGTTTTAGTGTCGTGCCACATTTATTTAAATTGTGACCGTGCCGCAAAGTGCAAGATGTCAATTTATAAATATGTAACGTATTCTTATGATTATGACAGTAAAAATAATTTGTACAATAACTTTATACACACCCAGCTGAGATGCTAATAACGTTTACGATACCTCGCTGCCGGGGATGTAGACAGATTGCATTATCCCACTTAGTGTCGACGTCAGCACTATTGTTAAAATACTCGTGAGAACTTCTTAATCACCTAAATTATCTAGTTCATGTGTCAAGGGTAGGTACTTATATGGTAACCTATTTCCCAGATCTAAACAAATTTTATCTGTCTGGAACACTGTCGGGCGTTTGCGTTTGCAGAAATCCCTCCATAAACTAGAACCTAAACTAATTTGACTCTAGATTGTAATTAAATTTACACCATTATTTAATTTAATTGTAATACTAGGGGAACAAACTGTGTTTAATTCAGAACATTCTTAGTTATCATGACATTTGTGACACGGCAAAGGCATGAAAGTGTTTATAGACTATATGAAGTACACAGTCGCGTTGTTTGAATTAGCACTACACGCTGTTAGCATCTAAATGTATGTACATATCTGGTCGGCCTCTGCGGGCGGGGCGGTGGCGGTGTCGCCGCGCGGTGCTCCCGTGCTCCGCCTCCGCCCGGCAGTCTAGCACGACGCGCGCTCGCGTGCGATCCTTCAAGCTGGAGCGATCCGCAGGCCCGGTATGCGTGGACAACTTGGCAGTCTCCGATGGGCCCGGCACGGTCATGGCCCTCCGTCCCGTCGGAGAAGTGACTGCCAGTTCCGAACCTTCATTACTACGCTTACTTGACAGTGACAAAACTGGACAAATAAGCCGCGCTTGTGATCGTCTGTCCTCTTTTTGTAAGAAACTTCGACGTACCATCAGTGAGTGTTCGTACCATCTTCCTACATCAAAACGCCAGTGATCAATTATCCACATGCCTTTTGTATGTTTTCGGTAAATCGTTGTACCTACTGCGCTCGGTCTCGTTTCCTTGTTGTATCATACATGTATGTCCATTTCAATGTTCTAATGCTGCTTTTGTGTTTTGCTGCGACGCGCAGGCGACGTGGAAACTCCTAAAAAGGCCGAGCTGGCTTCGGAAAAGAAGGCCGCTGCGTCGCACCGTAAGTGCTAGATGTGCCGCACTTCATACTTAGCTCGGCTGTAGTGTCGCCGTTTCTCCTCACAACCTATTCACCATCTTCACTTTGTAATCAATTGTGCGTTGCCGATGCGGCAATCCTCCACTCGTCACGGGGACGTGTGAGGATCATCGCATATTGCACGGATCACTTCATCTATTACCTAGTTTTTGTTCATGTGTGTTTTGTGTTCTGATACTCTGATTAATTGATGTGGTAGTATTCAATTTGATTTGTCTTCTAGACTGTAAATGTGTATTGAGTAAATCGATGCAGTTAGTTGATGGTTTAGTTTTATTAGCCGATGCTTTGTCTTCTACGGTGGATTGGATTGACGTAGCGAACATAACTAACACCATAATACAAATTAGTGGCGTCCGTTTCCAAGAGCTTTTCCATAACGACCCGTGCAACAAGAAAAATGTGAGCTTTTCAAAACCTGTACGCTTAGTATAAGTTTTACTTCACCAAAATACTTCTCAATCGCGTTTACGTAAAAAAATCAATTACTAGGGAAACATGGACAGCGCCTCCGCGGCCGCGCGTCCATGTTTCCATAGAATTGAAATTTTTACGTAAACGCGATCGAGAAGTATTTTGGTGAAGTAAAACTTATACTAAGCGTACTGGAACAATTTTCATAAAGAATAATGTCGAACGTCACTAAAAAGACTAAATGTTCTTGACAATACAACTCATAAAGTCTTCACGCGATCAGTTCCATTGAAGCCACTAATATACGCAATACTACAACTCCATCTATTAATTTATTTTACAAACACGCACTTATACACAAAAGATTTAGTTTCACAATTATCACGTATTCCTTACAGTAAACTCAACACACATCATTGAATTACCAATAACACGTGAATATAACCGCAGATATCTCAAGCACTTAGATAAAAAATGGCATATTTATCATAACAGAAACAAAGAGTTAGGGTTAGCGTTTTCGTTATCAATTCATTAAAAAAATCTACTCAGTAAACGTAAAATGTTTTGTGTACATTACTGCATGCGCATTTTTTATCGAACCTGTTGATTGTTTTGGTTGTGAGTAATTGGCTATATTTATTATATTTATCCTTATCCTAAAATGTATTAGTTATGTAAAATGTAGATAAAATAAAATCTTACTAAGTAAATGAAAGGGCGTTTGTGTGTGCACTACAAGACCGGACCGGAAAATTCCGGTCTGGAATGGGGAAAAAGTCTACAAAAGTGTCTGATTTATCCACAACCAACCAACACCCATGGTGGTGTTGGTGATTATCATGTGTTTTTATGTACAACTAGCCTTCCGTCCGCAGCTTCGCCCGCGATAAATTAATTTTCCCGTAGGAAAAGGTATTTTCCCGCGGTAAAAAGTAGCCTATGTCACTCAGTGATAATGTAGCTTTCTAACGGCAAATGAATTTTTGAAATCGGTCCAGTAGTTTCGGAGCCTATTCAATGCAAACAAACAAACAAAGAATCAAATCTTTCCTGTTTATAATATTAGTATAGATAAAGAGTTTTCCATATCGCACCGTAAAAAAAATCGGACACTTTTCCCCATTCTGGACCGGAATTTTCCGGTCCGATCTTGTGCACAAACGCCCTATTAAGTTTTCTGAAGCAACACGTAATCTCGCATAAAAAATCCGCTTCGGCTGATAATATACAATACGCAAATGTACACTACACGCAAAATGTGCAAACAGTTTTTAAATGTACATACGCAAAATCTACATCATGACAAACTTAGAGCGCGCGCAGACAGAGAGCGGTCTAGAGTTCCGACTTCCGCGTTCAGAGTTCTGAGTTTTGACCGCTCGAGAGTTCCGACCGCCTGCTGTGTGCGTTATCGTAAGGGACTCAGTACATTCGAAAGAACGCAGAACTCGGAACTCGGAACGCGGAACTCCAGACCGCTCTTTGTCTGCGCGCGCTCTTACAGTACACGAAATGTACGTACGCAAAATGTACATACGCTGCTGAAAGCACATAACGCAAAATGTGTAAAAAGAAAAATACACATTTCGCGAATGGTTCCATGCAAAATACACAATCCGCAAAATGTCACAAAAGCAAAAATGTTCAATCGCCAAACGTACACAACGTAAAATGTACAACTACAAGTGTACAGTAAGCAGTTTGGTTTACCAAAACCCCGACTCGTTTGCCAGACTCTACAAAGTATTTACATTTTGCGTATTGTTATTTTTCCGTTATGTATAATTTGCGTGTTGATCATTCTAACTTTGTACATTTTGCCACTATCACGTGAAGTACATTTTGCATATTGTACAATTATCATATGTACATTTAATTGTTTGTACAATCTGCGTACTGGACATTTTCGTGTACTGTACGTTTGTCATGATGTAGATGTTGCGCATGTACATTTAACTGTTTGCACATTTTGCGTGTAGTGTACATTTTGCGTTTTGTATATTATCAGCCGAAGCGAAAAAATCCCAATGTAGGTAAGTTTTGGTCAAAAACTAATGTGAGAGACTTTCGGTTCGGTCCTAACTTTTCTATCTTAATAGATAAATTCCTAAGTATCTAGTTACAAATTGTCAAGGATTGAGCGTAATTGGGGAGAGGGTTATAAAGTGAAGTTATTTATGGACTTAAATAACCCGACCGGCTGGATGTGTATGTATATCAAATAGGCAAGCGCCTGTCGCAGAACGGACGGCTATGCACCAGACTTGGCATTTTCCTTAACTTCCTGCTAGTCTGCAACGGCCCAGGCAGCCACATTAAGTGCAATGTACCGAAGCTTCGTCTTCACTTTCTAACTAACTATTACTTACACGTGATCTAGACAACCGATTGCACGCTAACCTTATACACAGTCGGATTACATTCACAATTATCCGACTAGTGGTTTTTGCAGTCATACTATCGCTTTTACTGTTGTGATCGTTGAATAAAAAGTCCAAGTTGTTTAAATATATATTTCACCTTGCAGTTGTTATATATGCAAACTAAAGATCACCACCTAAACATAATACATATTAAGGCTAGCTGTGAAGTTTTTGTTTTAGTTACTTAGGTGTTTTAATTTATTTTATTTTTGTTTGTAAGTTAATAACTAATATTTTACATGTATAATTTTTTTGAAATCGACGAAGTTTCGTTTGATAACTATCTCTAAGAGATAAGTTAAGGCTGAAGAGTAGCAAAAAAGTCAATGAAATGCTTAGATAAAAACGATGATAAACAAGGGTGGAGTGTATCACTTGGGCTTGCGTCAATAAGGGTTGCTATGGGTGTGGTGAATTGTCCCTTGAGGTGTTTCAGGGCGGGTATGAATGATTGATTTTGTTCAATCCAAAGCGAGTTTCATCGAGTTCGGGTCCACAAAATTGTGTAAAACTCATTCGGTGTAACTTTTATCCCATTAATTAATCGTTTGATGTTGATTAAAAGCAAACGGTGACTTTCGCTCGGCGATGCCAAAGACTTAGATCAGAATCGATTGGACTGCAACTTAACTTCATAATTTATAGTTTGATCATAATTTATCTATCGGTGTTGGTCTGGGCCACACCTCGCTCCTGAACTTGGTACAGCTACGGAGTAAATTTACTGTTTTATGGACCTTTTACGCAGTTTACTCGCAAACACCGATAAACTACGTAACTTCAGCTTCGGAAATCATGCTAGTTACCGTAGTCTGAATACAAATTACGTTGTAGGAGATAGCTACTAGGAAACTTTGCAAGCATAAAGTACATAATTATGCTTACTAAAGTACTTACTTATCAAAGTCGCAGTTTATTTCTTAGTAGGTAACTGTGCCTGTATGCCAGGTTAACCTCTTAATTCCGCTATATATACTCACATGTTCTGATTGTTTTCGATTTCCTACTAATATTTTTTTTTCTATTCTTCCGGTTCCGGTTGCATAATTTTTCGTTACATTTTATTATGACACTAGCTGGTGCCCGCGACTTCGTCCACGTTAATCATTGATGCTCCGCTTCTATTGGTCTTACCGTGATGATATATATAGCCTATAGCCTTCCTCGATAAATGGGTTATCTAACACTGAAAGAATTTTTCAAATCGGACCAGTAGTTACTGAGATTAGCGCGTTCAAGCAAACAAACAAACAAACTCTTCAGCTTTATAATATTATTAAGTATAGATTAGCCTTTGTTACTAGGCGTTCAGAGTTTTAAATGTAGTTCTGTAATATTCTCTTAAGTGTGATGATAACAAAACAGTGTGTGTGTCAGCTCGTCAATGGTGTTATTCCATACTTGTATACTAAATGACAATGACCTAAATAGTTCTTAAGAGGGTACGATGCGCGTCATTTCTCCATACAAACGTAGTCCCCTGTTTCCTCCCTGGATAATGGCTTGAGAGTCAGATTTTTTTTACTGTGTAATCTGTATCTACCACAGCTATGCCCCTATGTTTCGTTTTCTTCCATAATTATTTCGATTAACATAAGAAATATGAGCTTTCAAAAACTGAAAAAATTGCCCAATTTCAACGTCATTTTCAGACACTCATCAGAAAAGAATCCCTCATATAAACAAAAAAAGGAAAACATAGGGGCATAGCTAAATCTGTCCTCTAATAATTAAAAAAAAAAAATTATTGCTCCAGTTTTCGAGAAGAAAACAGGGGACTACGAAATGCTGTTTTGATCAATTTTACGCACCTATTAACGGTCTGAGCTGCAGTTGTCCTGCTCGCGCTGTACTGACACGGAGGGGTTTGGGCGAGACAGCGACATTTCATTAAAATACCTATTTCTCAAAAGTCTCTCAGCCATCGTACCCTCTTAAGGGAGTTATGGATTTACGTACAGTTTTTAATCCCAAGGGAGTTCTAACTTTAGTTTTAAATTTTGCAGTCAGTAGATAATGTCATTTCAGACTAAGGAGGTTTCAAGTCAGCCAACGTTTTATTTATATCTTTAAAACTTAGCTGTAACCCAATTTTACAAAACAAAACTTATCTACGCATCATGAAACTTCGTTATTTTTATATTTTAAATTTACTTATATCGAATAGTTTTGCAATAATTTTAGTACCTAAGTTTTTTTGACCATTCGAATTCTAAACTAAACACAGTTTATATTATCTATAGTAGATGACTCCAAAAAAGTGACAATCTGTATTGGCGGGTAGCCATTATTTTATTCAATTTAAGTGTTTAAGAGACTAAATGTTTCGCAATGTGATGAAAATCATTCTGTGTATCACGGGCAGTAAGGGGTTTACAAACTCGAGTCATTAAAAGCACTCTCAGCCTTAGGCGTCGGGCTTCTAATAGACTCTCGTTAGTAATCCCCTACTTACGGCCCTTGATGCACAATGTACTATTCTTACTGATGAGACTACCAAGCTAAATAAATTTTCGGGCCTAAATACCCTTATATTTATTATATGAGTTTTAATCGGAATCTTTAATCCGTTTTAGAGATCTCAAAATAGCTGCCGTAGATTTAATAGTATATGATGCGATTCTACTACGCAAGAAGAGTTATATGTATTATACCTAAAGTTAATTTATTTTTACTTAAATACATATTAAGTGAATATGCCGGCGGGTATTTTTGGAGTTTAGGTTATCATCATGTAATATGGGCCATCCATTACTTAATTACGTGTGGACATTATGGCGGTTTTTGCCTTCTCCCCCTGGTAGGTATGTTGTGAGATTTAGCTCAACCCTCTCTCCCTCCTTAATCTCACGTTGGATTTTTAAAATCGCTTATATTTAGTGTAATAATAGGTACGCCAATCTGTGCTTGATTGCGTGTTGGATTTAGCGGTATTTTCAAGGAGAAACATGTTTTACCTACGTAATTTCTTTAGCTCTGTTTTCTCGTAATTTTACTGTTTTGTTTCTTGCTAGAATGAGGATTTTGTTATATTTGGCGGAAGCCCCCTTTTCCCCACGTAAGATTGGGTGAGATTCGGCTCGACTATCTTGTCTCCTAAACCTCTAATTTTGATTGATTGATTGATGTCACGAAGAAAGAATTATTATATTGTTGGTATGTCCGAAAACGAACGAGGATTACCCAACTAAACGGAGCAATTACTTCTTACGGTTTTTTTTTTCTGTATCCTTTCAGTGTGTATTACGATAACTGGGAGAAGTAGTCAATAGACAAATCACGTAAAAAAAATATTCCTGAGCATGGGATTGTAAAATGTGATAATCTTTTCAAATTTAATTCCTATAAAAAAAGTTACATTCTAAGCCTATGCTTGACACACAGCACTCACAGCAGACATCAAAAAGGTTTCCGTCGATTCTAGGCCCGTATCATTCCGACACAGATTCAAAAAATACGTTTTGTTTTTTACACTGTTGTGACTCTTACTGTACCACTAAAAGGGGTGGCGCACCACTGACTGATACCACGTTTTAACACGTCCGCAGGTAGCGGTTGAATTTGTGTCGCGCGACGATGTACAACCGCCGAATACCGTACTTTATCTGTGACAGGTCGATATAGTGGGTTGCAACACTTGCAACACAAGGACATAGTGGAAACGGATCTTAACGGCCGAGTATGATGGGGTGTATTGGACGGAGACCTTAATAAACCACTAACTCAATTAAATGCTTTATTTATACATGACATGAGACATTGATACAACATGACATGAGGCAGTAGGGCAAACAAGAAATTTAGCATCTGGTACGTAGGTACAAACCAAATCTATCTATCTATCTAATACCTTTCAACGAGCAATTCTTAGAATCTCAGAAACGGCTCCAACGATTTTGATGAAATTTGGTATGTGGGGGTTTTCGGGGATGAAAAATTGATCTAGCTTGGTCTTATCTCTGGGAAAACGCTTGGTACCGAGTTTCAGCCCGAGCGGAGCTCGGTCGCCCGGGTACTAATATAATTAATTTTAAATGCCAATTTGCAAAGCATGATTTTGTCTGCATGATACGTATTTTATTTGAATAGTTTGGCCAAATGTTTGAGAAATGTTGAAAAAACTTACCGTTCTATTTTTATGTCAACAGCCTTTGTCTCGTAAATTGAATAGAATTGACAATACCAAGTTTTGTCTAAGCTAATGAGCGGACATTCTTTTTTCATCGTCCGTCTTTAAGATTTTATTCTGTTGAAATAGTGTTGTAACGGCTGTCTCAGATATTAATTTTACTGCCACCTTTTTGTCGTTGTGACGCAAAATGCAGAAACTAATTCTGCGGTGCATTATACGTACATACAAATCGTTTACTTTTAATTATTCATGTGCGTAAATACTACATTATTGCCTAGGGTTCAAACGGACGAGCTTGCAGAGTCCGTTTAATAATACGAAGCCAGCAATTGCTGATTCGGCCGAGGCGATTATAGTGCTTTTTTTTAACCCCCGACACAATAAGAGGGGTGTTGTAAGTATGACCACTGTGTGTGTTTGTGTCTCTGTCTATGGCATCATAGCTCTTAAACGGGTGAACTGATATGGATGCGTTTTTTTTTAAATTTTAAAGCAGGTTTCTTGGCGATGGTTCTTTCTTAGACATGTTTCATCAAAATTGGTTTAGCCGTTACAAAGTTATCAGCTCCTTTGTAAGCTGCGAAAGGGATCTTAGACGTATAATGGATGGGTATTTACTTCATTATCAAACATATATGTATATGTGTATACTTTGGGGGTTTTTAAATTTTTTCGTTTATAGTTACATATATTTAATCGAAAAAGGAAACAACAAGCAAAATTAAATGGAAATTTTATTGACATAAAGTATTAAGTAATATAATTATAACACTGTCATTTGAACAGGTATATTTTTTTACCAAGATAAAAACGTTTTCGTACCTACTATGTTTTAGTTTTCTTTTAATTTGGTATGTAAAGTTTTGGGCCCTTATTTTAAATTAGCGTTTTTACATTTTTTTAAAGTTGATAATGATAACCATGATTATGCACATTGCTGGAGAGTTTGGAGCTCCATTAATTTATTTTTAAAAATTTAGAGCAGTGGTTCTTAACCTTTTGAGCTGGCGACCCAAAGTATAAATGCCTATATTTGAAGCCCGTGATCCTAATGTTTCATAAAATATTCAGAAAAACATTATTTATTATTTATTCAAATCAAAATTAAAATTTTCGCGACTCGCGACCCATCCCAATATCACCCGCGACCCGAATTTGGGTCGCGACATAATGTTAAAGCGTGTCACACACAGCGCAGATGCGGTAAGATTTTATCTGCGTATAAGAACTTATCCGTCTGCAGGTATCACACACTGTGCAGATGCGAGGTGATACATTCACTCTAAAATTTCGGAGCTGAGTTAGACGTGTTTTGTGTTGCGGATTGCTTATACAGGATGTTTTTTTATATAAAAGGGGGAAAACGAGCATGCGGGTCACCTGATGGGGAGCAATCACCGCCGCCCATGGACACCCGCAACATTAAGGGTGTCACAGTGCGTTGCCGGCCCTTTGAGAGATAGATAGGCTACAGTGAATTTTCAATAAAAGCGCGTTACACTTTCTTTATTTCTCTTCACTTCAAAATGTAAAAAATGCGAAAGTGCATTTCTACGCAAGAATGACTTGTTGTTTGCTTAAGTAGTACGTCATTTTTATATTTATTTTATTATACACTGATGTTCCCAATCTGCACTGGGCCCGCGTGGGAACTACGACCCAAACCCTCTTATTCTTAGAGAAAGCCTGTGCCCTGCAGTGAGACGTATATAGACTGGGATGATGATGATGATGATGATGATGATGATGATGATGATGATGATGATGATGAAACTGTGCTTCTGCGCAACCACCTGTATTTATCTGCAGACAAAATCTTCACATCTGTCGATATATGTCGATGCTCACAGATACGCAGATAAAATCTTACCGCATCTGTGCTGTGTGTGGTCCTCCATTGAATTGTATAGGGAGCGATATTGACAGATATGCGTTCAGATACAGATATCTTACAGCATCTGCGCTGTGCGTGATACACTTAAGTAACGCTGTTTTAGAACGACCGTCAACAAAGACGACTTTTACGGACATTTTTGAGAAGAAATACTTAAAATCGTCAGTCGGAAATAGTACCACGCTACCCGTGTTGTATTGTAAATACTGAACATCAATTTTGGGCATTAGGTAGCATCTAGTTGCGCCATAATTTCATAAAAGAGTATTATTATGCTGGCTCTATTATGAATATTTAATAATAATTTTGCAATCCATATGGAATCGGACATAAATCTGTGAGATTATTAATTTTAGTGAAATATACCTTACTGTTCATACGAGGGGCGTTCAATATAAAGTGAGAATGAGATGCAAACTCTTTCAATATTAGGAAATTAAATACTGGCCGGTAAAGCTAATCTATCTAGCTGATTGCTATGAAAAAAAAAGTAACTGTCTTATGTTTAAAAAAAAATACGGTAATTTCTTTGCAATGCTATTGAGTACGTTAGCGAAAATGGAGAAAATTTAACTGCGCGCCGTTATCAAATACTTGTGTTTGAAAAATTTTTCTACGGACCAAGTCAATTTAGATTTGCGGGACACTTTAGGGTCTAATGCTCCTCCGTATCCGACAGTTGCACGTTGGTGCGCCGAATTTAGACATGGAAGAACATCGACCAAGGACGACCCCCGCTCCGGATGCCCTACTACTGCAATAACTGAAGAAATTGTGAAAAAAGTTGAAAAATCAGTTTTGGCTGATCGTCGTGTCACGGTTCGTTTTATTGCTGAAAATGTAAAGATTTCAACGGGGAGCGTGCATAATATTTTACATGAACGCTTGGGTATGAAAAAGGTATCTGCGCGTTGGGTACCAAGAATGCTTACTGACACGCAAAAACAAACTAGAGTCGAGATTTGTCAAGAAGCTTTGGACCTGATACAGCAAGACCGGGAACTTTTTTTGGCGCGATTTATAACAATGGACGAAACATGGCTCCATCATTACGACCCTGAAACGAAACTGCAGTCTATGACATGGAAAAGGCCATCATCTCCAACTCCGAAGAAATTCAAGGTGGGCCCATCTGCCGGTAAGGTCATGGGCTCTGTTTTTTGGGATTGTAAAGGGGTATTAATGATTGAGTATCTCAAACATGGAGCCACTATTACGGGCACTTTATACGCCAAACAAATAGCAACATTGCGCAATGAGATCCGCGAAAAACGGCGAGGTAAACTCTCAAAAGTTGTGCTGTTCCACCAGGACAATGCCCCGGCATACAAGTCCATCGTTGCAATGGCTGCAATTCGTGATGCTGGGTTCAATATCCTTAAGCAACCTCTGTATTCACCAGATCTCGCTCCCAGTGATTTCTACCTATTTCCGAGATTGAAACAATACCCGAGAGGCCAGAAATTTGAAGAAGACGACGCGGTAGTCGCTGCAGTACAAGATTTTTTAAGTACTCAAGATGAGTCCTTAAAAAGTTTACTTTAGTAGTTTTGGCTGTATGCAGTTTTTCCTTGGTCCATTTAATGTTAGTAAGCAAATACAAAAAGTTCAATTTAAAAATGATTCACGTTAGTAAATGCTTTTCATTGTGTGGACACCCTAATAAACACTGCTAAGGAAATATTAAAAAGCAATTTATCTTATATTATACGCCATCAATCCACGTTAAAAAAATATATAAATGTAGTCAAACTTTTTAACTAAACCTCAGTACGACAAACCTTTCCATAATGTTTATATTTTAGGATATTTTAATTATTTTATTAATTCGTAGTGTGTGAACTGAGGGACCACAAAAAAATATAAATTTGACGAAATTTATTAATAGTTGTGCTTTTGTTTAACTTTTATAATCTTCCTTGCGATTTTTACTAATGTTTGCAAAGAAAAATGCATTTTTTTTGTACAAATGTACCGATTTATTAGTTATTTTATGTGGTCTCTCAGGGACCAAAGAAGGAAGACTGCTTTAGTGTATAATCATTGCCAAATTACGTTTCGGTCATTACGAATGCGTTTAGACATGTTTTTACTAAATCTGTAACATCAAAATAAGCCAGCAAATTAAACACTTGCCCAGAAGTGGAAGGTTCAGTGTGTGAACTGAGGGACCACACCTTTGGCTGTATAACTTTTTAGTGAATTTTTTACGAATTCCAGGATTTATTTACAAAGTAATTCGCTACTACTACTAAATTTTACACTTACTAAAACTGTCTAAAACCATTAAAAACCAAGTGGTCCCTCAGTCCACACGCACACGATATTGCGTGTTCGAGCGTTGCATCTTCAGGTGATCAGGCGTGATACGTCGGATGCACCTTTGCTCAGAAGCCGTCCACCCACCCGTAAATGCACACCTCACTTGGTCATATTTAGAAACCAGTATATGTACTTTCAACGCTCATAGAATTTAATATGTATTTGTAATTAGTTTTTTATTGTTTTGCATGATTTAGATGAGAATAGTGATGAAAAGGTAACAAAAACTTGGTCAAATTCATGATGGCTATAGACGATACGATAGCGGCAACGACGAACGACGGCTCTTAATCTGTAGAAATAAAAATCAATTACTGAATGTTTGTACGGGCATCACTTTAAGACAGCTGCACTTATTTATCTAATTATTTTTTTGTTGTGTTGTTACTGTCGTGCTACTATAACAAAATGAGTCCGTGAGACAGAAGATTTGTTTTCTTTGTCTAGAACACCCGCGCGAAGCAGTTTTTACCTACAAATTAAATTAAATTTCGTGATATAATTTTATTTGTATTATATCGATGGTCAGTAGGTAGGTAATAATTACTTAATCATAAACGTAAACATACAAATAAACGTTTGCATAAACGTAACTATTGTAAGGTCGCGGGTGAGCAAAGTAATTGTTTTAGTTCATTAATATGGACCTCCGCAAAGTAACGCCTGATTCAATAAATCATTACATAGTATAAAACAAAGTCGCTCCCCGCTGTCTGTCTGTCCCTATGTATGATTAGATCTTTAAAACTACGCAACGGATTTTGATACGTTTTTTTTTTAGATAGAGTGATTCAAGAGGAAGGCTTATATGCAGAATACATACATAATATAGTTGCACCCGTGCGAAGCCAGGGCGAGTCGCTAGTTAGAATATTTTTGAAAGTATGCTCATTTCGTGCTAACTTACATACATAAAGCGCAAGTATGGCATTTAATCTCGATGGTTCAGTTTTTGGACAGTGTTCGCATTTTTTTCATTTTTATATAAAATATAAAAAATACGGTTATTCCGTATGTAAAAATGATGGACAGTTGGAATCCAGACCGTTGCTCTTTAGCTAATATTATCGCTTTGGAGGGTGAGTTCACTCTTCATTATCCCTGAAAACTGGAAGCAATTAGATGAAGTACTATTAATTGAAGGTTACGTATACCTTGGTGGTTTTTTACATAATTTACTACCACAAGCTTGTGGCACGCATTACTGTGAAATGGAATCATTTGCGTCACTTACTCAATTGCATTAGAGAGGCCATTCAAACTGTTGTGTAAGCAATTTCTGTAGTAAACACGAGATAAAATTAACCAGTGTTAACTTAATATTTACGTAGTTCTGTGCAAGTTACTATACGGTTTTAGTTATAAAATCACTGTTTTGTGATGTTCAAGACGAGTTTAATTTAGGAGCTCCAATATTTACATCGTTTATTCCAATAATGGGTTATAAATAAGAGATAAAAAAAGCGATATGAATACACGTTAGGGTGAGAAAATATACTAGACCATTTTTCTTACACGCTATGGACCTGTTTGGCACGCAAACAATAAAATTTTTTGATCTTTTTTCAATTACTTCATGGCCTATCTTATTTAACGGTAGTTGGTGTATAGTATATCTGTCTGTCTGTTGGTAAATACATTGTCGTCCATTCTACAATTTGTTTGCGTTTTGTACTGTGCAGTTAGCACCATTTGAAACAACGCAAAAGGTTGGTTAATGGACTCTTAATTCAAATGGTGAAACTGTTGTCTTATTTTATTTATCATTTACGCATTGACAAAAGGGATCCCTGAAAAGAATCGCGTGTCAACCCGTACTTTGTCTGCGTACAGCTGGTTAACGTTTTTGTCCGTTGTTTCCAGGCAAGGACGGCTCAAAGGTGACGACTGTGGTGGCGACGCCGGGGCAAGGCCCCGACCGGCCTCAGGAAGTGAGCTATGCCGACATGAAGCTCATCGGTAACGGCAGCTTCGGCGTCGTCTACCAGGCCAAACTATGCGACACCGGCGAGCTTATTGCCATCAAAAAGGTGCTCCAGGACAAAAGGTTTAAGGTCAGTGAGTTTATTTCTTCTAATTATCGTCCTGAATTGTCCTGTTGGTCGTCCTGAATTATGACCGCATGTCTTATTTGTACTTTGGACATATTATAGATGAGCAAAAACCATGACACGATATTTTTATATCTAATATATAAAAATCTCGTGTCACGGTGTTTGTTATCGAACTCCTCCCAAACGGCTTGACCGATTTTTATGAAACTTTTTCTCTACATTAGGTAGGTCTGAGAATAGGTCGTAGGCTATTTTTTATACCCCAATTCTTCGCGGACGGAGTCGCGGGCTACAGCTAGTATTAGATAAAATAAATAAATAACGACGACGGACGATTGACACCAATATTGATCTAGTCCAAAACATAGCAAAGCTTGTACTATGGGTACTGGACAAAGGATAAACATATTTACTTATATAGATAAATAAATACTTAAATACATTAAACATCCAAGACTCGAGCACAAATATTCGTATTTTTTACACAAATATCTGCCCCGACCGGGAATCGAACCCGGGACCTCAAGCTTCATAGTCAGGTTCTCTAACCACTAGGCCATCCTGTCGTCCAAATAATAATGTAATCCACACAATTACGTAAAGGTACTTTCGAAATTGAATTTTCTAATTTCTGCTTATGCTTATTCTTGCCGATGTTATGTGTGTGTACAAGCTGTTGCAGTACCGACACAAGGTAAATTTACATCTTAGTTTCCCCTAACTCGTAAACATCAAAATGTTGTTTGCTTGGTTAACTTAATGGGAGCAAACTAACGTGTTGACTGAAGTCTTAATACAATCAAACTGATTTCACTTTCATCGGTTAGGACTAGTGTAAATTTGGCTTTATTTTTTATTTATACAAACTACGGTTTGCTTGCAACTTAAGTAACATTGTGTACGTGTGGTATTGTACAAGTTCAGCCAATCAGTTCAGCTGATCAGATTGCCTTGAACTGTTTATATACCTCTGATACTCACCTTGCACTCCTAACAGATTTAGGTACCTACTTCATTGTGCCAGTTAGGCATCTTAAGTAGTATATATAAGAAATAAACCATTCAGCAAGTACTAAAAAAAATTATTGTCTCTTTCAGAATCGGGAGCTTCAAATTATGAGACGACTGGAGCACTGTAATATTGTCAAATTGAAATACTTCTTTTACTCTAGTGGAGAAAAGGTAATTTATGTACTTATTCAAATATTTTGATTTATAATGAATTAAATATCTTCAAAGTATTTAACCACAATTAACTTTAAAATGAATGTTACGTATAAAATAATAGAAGTTAATTAAATCAAATGTAAGTTTTTAGGGTTCCGTATCTTGAAAATTCATACAAAAACGTCTAATGATAGTTCGAATTGCAATATCGATCGTTCGATTCGTTCGTGCGGAGCAAAACCATTTTGTAGCGAGTGCTTGTACAATTTAATCTATCGTAATTGTACGTGTTTGTATATCTTGCTCCCAAAACTAAACTTTTTATCATAAGCATAATTCCCTATTTGTATGTTAATGCTGTAAGAGTTTCAGCAATTTTTTCAGCCATGCGACAAAACACTCTGTGTGTATGTTACATTACACGTTTACTTTAGCTCAATCGAAAGCCACATGTCATAAAATCGATGGTACGGAACCCTCAGTGTGCGAGCCGGCGTCGCTCTCGACCGGTTTCCTCCCTGTACTCTGAGCTTGTCAGGTGTTTAAGCGTGTGTTATTTGTGTGTTTTATTTGGGGGAAGGCGGCAGTGCCCGCAGCAGTCAGTTCGTTGCTAAACGCAATGCAGTCTATTGAAGTCACAGTATGTCTCTAAACCAATCAGATTGTTGCGCTAGTGTGCTAACGCACATTTAGCTCTACCAGATTCTTGGCAATGGTTACCGAGAAATAATTACGTGTTTAAATAACAACAAACTTACTAATCAATCTTGCTAAGTAGACGATTGTGGTTCTGTCAGGTCATTGTTCTAATAATGCTGAGATTTTGAACTAGCGCACTAAATACGTCCTGAGAAAATAAAGCTTATGGCTCGTTTCTAACTTTATTAAGTCGTAAAAAATCAATGTGGCACGTAACGAGTAATGCTTGTGCCACGTTTCGCTAAACTTATGTTGTAGTACAGTAACCCAATCGTACTACAAAGCTACGTTGTCTAATGCTTGTAATAAGAGAAACATACTTAAATACCAGTGTTGACAAAAAAATTGGGGGTATTTTTACAAGGCGTGTTAAATTTAGTAATTATTAGATCAATGCCTAGATAGAAGAATATTGCTCGGTAACCAGCAAAGCCATTTGAGTTTTCCGCAGAATTAAGATCCTGTCATAAACCATTTTCAACCATAAGCTTTACATTTGGACCGGATGAAGCTTCACGATATA
The DNA here is from genome assembly GCA_947859365.1 of Archips crataeganus. Classification (NCBI taxonomy): domain Eukaryota; kingdom Metazoa; phylum Arthropoda; class Insecta; order Lepidoptera; family Tortricidae; genus Archips; species Archips crataeganus. The sequence goes on along the minus strand of OX402059.1, from coordinate 10,885,395 downwards.
GCAGTTGTATTATCATTGCCATGACCGAATTAAATACATTCTGACATTATTCAAAATATCTTCTCCATCTATCCTGCGCTTGCTTGTTATTTTTCGATTTCCTGTGACAGCTTTGAACTCGTCATTGCCATTTATGCATCTGCTCTCAATAATATTTGACTATTCATTGTATGTAGCTCGAGATCTGAGTAAACTACCATTACTTATCTCGACATATGTATAAGCTAGAGCCAAAAACCTTTGGAAGAAGTCCAAATACAGAATATTATTTTATTATCTTCTCAAGGATACACCTCAAATTCTCACAAACATTTTAAAATATACATTTACGCGTAATGCGTCATATCATATGTGAAAGACAAAGAAATGTTTCACCTTAGTTTGCTATTCAGTCATAAATCATTCTGTCAATGTTCACGATTATGCAACTAACAATAAGGTTTATTTTCAACTTTTTTTTTGTGTGTTGGAATGAGTTTTCATGCGTTTAACATTATTCTTCTATTCATGCATTTGTTAATATTTGTACAAATTTGCAATAAAAACCGAAGTTGGTAAATGATTACATTTGGAAATGGTTGAATGTTGAAATGGATTCGGAAAAGTAAATAATCCCCAAAATTATAGAGATATTAGATATTCTGTTGTTTCACAGGCATGATTTAAATTATCACTTTGTATTTGCAGAAGGACGAAGTGTACCTGAATTTGGTGCTGGAGTATATTCCTGAAACTGTGTATAAAGTGGCACGTCATTACTCCAAAGATGAACAAACCATACCCATTAGTTTTATAAAGGTGAGTCGTCGACAGAAACGATTAATTTCTTTTGTTTTCTGGCCTTTCAAAGCTATTAGGGGTTTTAAATACGTAATGTATTAATACAGATGACTGCAGAGCTTGCAGTGTTATTTTTAGCGGGTGATCGATATCAGGTGTTTTTTGTTGTAGCTGTATATGTACCAGTTGTTCCGAAGCCTTGCGTACATCCACTCGTTGGGCATCTGCCACCGGGACATCAAGCCGCAGAATCTTCTTTTGGACCCCAAGACGGGTGTCCTGAAGCTTTGCGACTTCGGTTCTGCGAAGCACCTCGTCCGGGGCGAGCCTAACGTATCTTACATATGCTCGCGCTACTACCGTGCGCCGGAACTTATTTTCGGCGCCATAGATTATACCACAAAAATTGGTGAGTTCATAATATTAAATCAATATGAGATTTTAGCCTTATTTATTATAAACAATACCCCGAGGCATTACAAAATTTATCCCTAGTACTTCGTCCAGTGGTTGAGCAAGTCTAAATGAGCACTAGTGCAAAGATTTTAGCCACGACTTTGACGCGTTTCACTTTTAACATCAACTAAAAGTTACCAAAACGTTTTGTAACCTTAATATTGTTGAAACGTTTTTACAAGGATAACCTGTTAAACTTGTCCAATCACTTTGCTGAAATATTTTTCTGAATTGGACGGGATACATTTTGTGTTACCTTATCTTGTGTTACTTTTTGTGTTACTGCCTCTACAGCAGGGGTTCCCAATTTTTTTGTGTCAAGGAACCCTAATTGATTACATTTTTCCTAGCGGAACCCTTCTTTGATAACACCTTAAAATAGGTATAAATGAAAAACAATTAAATTTCTCACCGCACATGAAAATATTTTTTACGGAACCCTTATTGCCCTTCCACGGAACCCCAGGGTTCCGCAGACCACCTTTCGGGAACCGCTGCTCTACAGCATATAAAACTTCTTTCAATTTTTAATTTGAGATGTTCAGTTTGAAATGTTTGTATTGTAACATTCCAGATGTGTGGAGCGCGGGTTGTGTAGTAGCGGAACTGTTGTTGGGGCAACCGATCTTCCCCGGCGACTCCGGTGTCGACCAACTTGTGGAAATCATCAAGGTAATTGCATCATCATCATCATTAGCTTTTTTTAAGTAGTTAAAACGATTTTTTTGGCATTTTTCCCTCTTTTCACTATTTTTTTTTTTCGAATGATTCGTAAAATTTATGTCATTATTCGTTTTTCGCTTTTCAGGTTTTAGGTACTCCAACACGAGAACAAATCCGAGAGATGAATCCCAATTACACGGAATTCAAATTTCCCCAGATCAAGAGCCATCCATGGGCGAAGGTGAGTTTACTGATCAAAACCATTATACATTATACAACATGGTTGTAGTCTTTAACAGTTTCGAAGTCTTCATGAATGCACAAAGAAACTTTTATTAAAAGTTAGTTTTTGATGTGTAGACTAGTTTAATATGATCATGACGTAAGTAGTAGCATGATCTGATAGCTTAATATTTATTTATTTATTTATATATATGATTGCGCCATCATTGCAGTATATGTTGGAGCGAATTAGCAAGCCCAAGACTGTCACTGACCACCAGCGACTCCGAGTAAGACACTGCTCTCAACTAAATGTCATCATTGCATAGTCAAATATTGTTTAAATTACATTTCACTGATTGGCAATGTTTCAATTCCATTAGATAATCCGATATTTGCATCTTTAATTGTAAGATTCGCAAAATCAATTCAGCTTTTGCTCTTGAAAGGTTTAGTAAGAAATAAGAAACCATTACTTACACTTATTTTTAAGGAAATCTGATTGTTTTATTATTCTAGGATTTAGTTAAGTATATTTAGCACTGGTTTTTTTTAATGTTTTACATTGCCCTCGTTTAGGTTCTGCGCAGTAGATATGGAAAACAGTTGACCACTTTTTAAATTTATAGCAAGCAAAAGCTAATAATTAATTAGGGAATGTATGCGTTGCCAATTTGCTTAATTGAAACTACGGCTGCACTTTATCGCGTTTAAAAACTGTTATCAAATCGCTAAAGTTGTTCTATACAATCATATTTTATACGTATTGTATGCAAATGGAGACATTTAGTGTCAGTTGCTATTTATTTATGGCCTTTGGCATGATCTTGACGACTTAGATGTCACCACCCTAATCGGTTGAAGCTGTTTACTGCAATTGAGTGTTTGTTGGTGTTCAGTGTGCATTCGTTACGCTGAGTGAATTTTTAATTAAGTTTATAATGTTTTTATTTCTTCTAATAATGACTCCAGATTTATAAATAAACATTTTTTTAAAGTATCCCGTATCATAGTCATGTCGAATTAAATATAATGTTTTTTTAACCATTAACATTGCAAATTGTCATCCACTCTTAAACCATTTGTTTTTTTTTTTCGATTGCTAACATCGTTTTAGTGTGGCATTTAAACACTGGATTTTCTTATCCTAAAATATAATCAATTACATGAATAGATGCATTCGCCTGTTAATTTAACAGATTATATATTCAAATCATTAAAAAAACGTAATTAAGATTTTATGAGTTTAGGGAGTTCTTAAATAAATTATTTATTTTCCAATCGAAAAATTTAATTAAGATAAATATCAGAACCTGACGGTAAATTTTATGACTTACTGCTTCATATATTATTTCAATCGCGTTTCCTGATTTAGTGGTCAATTAGTGACGAATTAATAACGATACACCCTAATAGTCCAGCACATTTATTTATTTCCCGTCTACTCATCAATTTATCATAAATGTCCTGAAATTGTCAAATACAATAAGATGACACATTACACAAGTTTTTGGGCCTAAATAAAAGTGTTAGCACAATGTCAAAGTCTGAAAACCTCGCTCGTCTTACGCCCCTTTCGCGCCTCACTGCAAAAAATAGTTTTTAAGAAGGGGGACTCTTTTAATATCTTATTTAAAACCTATTGTTTTATCTAATCAGTACAGTACCCTACATCTTAACATCATACATCTGCAATTTACGTGCTTTGACTATAAAGTATTTTTATAATTGACGCACGCATACCAGACTAGTTCGGAGTTGTAGCAGTTACTAGTATTTTTTTGAAATATATGACAGCTTAAATATAAGTACGAGTTTTCATTTGGGTATTGCAAGAACTGTTATTCTAGTAATTTGGGACAGTGAAAAAGTAAAAAAAAAAAACAATGAAGAGGAGGGGTGTGCCCGGGAAATTCGATTATTGAACTTGGTGTTGTGCCGTTCTGTTCACGCTAATAGTATTAAGCAGAAGTGTGAAAGGGAGAACCCGATACGAACTTCGAATTAGGTAGTAGGCCCTCTGGAGATTAGCGACACACGAAAAATATTCGCTATTTTCTTACTAATAAATCCCTAAATCTAACGTAACGTAATGTGGTTGGCCTTAACGCATATATTTACAGTTTTTCAGTCATTTGAACGCACATGTCGACGGTTCTCTGACTCGGCCCCGTATATAAAATTTTACGAAGTCGGAATAACCACTTTAAGTCGTGTGTCTAAAGTGGTTATTCCAATGTAGTAAAATTTCATTTACGAGGTTGTGTCAGAGAAACAATCGATGTGCGTTTGCAAGGATGATATAGACTGGATTAGCAATCGCCATAGTACAGATCGTCCGCAAAAAATAGTTCGATTATTAAATCTAGATGGCGCTGAAATACAGGGTGGAAAGTTGAGATGGGGCAGCAAGGGCAGCTACTAGATCCCTTGCTGCTACGCGAAAATGCTCTTAGGAGACCTTTACTAACTTTTTGAGTGATGACCATCGACATTCACAGATTTTTGATAAAATATACAGTCAGCGAGAAAATCGACAGATTTGACTTTTTTTTTTTATGCCAATCGGTCCCATTTCTATCAAGGATTAAAACACTCTTTGAGGCCGACTGAGGTTAGAGTACTAGAACACCCACAAATCAAAGAAAACTTTTTCCATACAATTTGTAGGGTAATTTGAAACTTTCATATGTTGTTTTATTACGAATATGAATCCTTTATGCTTAAAGAAAATTAAACAGTATGTAGACAACTAAAAACTGAACATTTTAACTAAAGTTAGTGTCTTAACCCAGTATTCAATTTTAGGTGCAAGTCCGCCTAAAAGAAAGAAGACTAGTTGTTTTTTTTTTACAATGATACCGATTTTTCTCATTTCTAATATCTTAATTGTAGTTGTCTACAATTTAATGATCTGTAAGCTAAAGAAAATTTCACACTGTAATTAATTACCCTACGAACTGTATGGAAAAAGTTTACTAGATAGTAGCTGCCCTTGCTGCCCCATCTCAACTTTCCACCCTGTATAGCCCGAGGCTTTGAAAGCAAAACAATAAGACTACAGATATTTCATATTACTACAAATGTATTATTTTTCAAAAATATTGCATAATAATACATTTGCAGTAATTTGAAATATTTGTAGTCTTATTGTTTTGCTTTCAAACCCTCGGGCTATATGTCAGCGCCATCTAGATTTAATAATCGAACTATTTTTCCGCGGCCGATCTGTACTATGGCGATCGCTAATCCAGTCTATATCGTCCTTGGCGTTTGTGGCCTGAAGAAGTGTCGAGTCTGACAGCCGGCAGGAAACGCTTCAACCTGTGTTTGTTCGCTAGGTGTTCCGGGCTTGCACGCCGCCGGACGCCATATCGCTCGTGTCGCGGCTGCTGGAGTACACGCCGGGCGCGCGCCTCTCGCCGCTGCAGGCGTGCGCGCACTCGTTCTTCGACGAGCTGCGCGAGCCGGCGGCGCGGCTGCCCAACGGCCGCGCGCTGCCGCCGCTCTTCAACTTCACGGAGTACGAGCTCGGGATACAGCCCTCGCTCAACGACTTCCTCAAGCCGCGCGCCGCGCCGCCCGCGCCGGACGCGCCCGGCGCCTCCACTGCGCCGGACCACCCCCAAGACCACGATGCCCAAGGTGAGCCCTCGCCTTTATTTCTCAGATTCACGCTTTACGCTGCCTGTACACGAGAGCGGAGCGAGGCAGCTGAGCGGCCAAGCAGCTGAGGTTTTTAATAGTGGCTACCAAATGTAAATCAAGTAGAAATCTAATATATATATATATATATTTTAACGACCGCTTTAGCCTAGTTGGTAGTGACCCTGCCTACGAAGCAAGAGGTCCTGGGTTCAAATCCCGGTAAGGGAATTTATTTGTGTGATGAGCACGAATATTTGTTCCTGAGTTATGGATGTTTTCTATGTATTTAAGTATTTATTTATCTATATAAGTATGTTTATCCGTTGCTTAGTACCCATAACACAAGCTTTGCTAAGCTTACTTTGAGACTAGGTCAATTGGTGTGAATTGTCCCGTGATATTTATTTATTTATTTATTATTTATATATATATATATATATCTCCATCAATAAAATTGCATAAAATCTGCGCTCCTCTTCAGTGGACAGGGAGTTGCAAAAGTAGTTTAAATTTCATAATTAACCGGGAAGTGGCAACTAGGAAGAGGAGCGCAAGTAAGGGGGGCGGAGAAACAAGCGTGGGCTAGCTCCGCGTCCATGGACAGACACCGCTCCGTATTACCCCCTCGTTCCGCTCCGCTGCATCACTCCGCTCTAATGGACAGGCAGCCTTAGGGTGCCTTTCCACCAGATACGTGCTTTGCTATGTTGCCATGGATAAGTTGGAATCCACCAATCATACCTATTCATTGGTCCTGATAACTTAACTATGTTTTTATATGGAAACATACTCTGGATGCGTGTTGTGGATACGTGCTCTGGATCTTCCTCGAGCGGCTACATAGCTTAGTGGAAACTGTCATATTGTTTCTTAGCTTAGTTTTCACATCCTCGAAGTATAAAATGTCTGTCATAAAATTAGAGCGGTTTCAGATTAGCGTTATTTTCTGCGCTATACGGTCGTTTCGGCTTACGCGCTTACACGCGCGCTGCATTTCACGATTCAAAAAACGCGCGCACGTGCTTATTCCGGCCTGTTCGCTCGAACCGATCGATAGTGGTGAGAGGAGTGTCAGTATCAACATGGATTCTGACGAAAGTACGTCAACGCTCGTAAGAGTTGTGCGGGTGGCAAAAAGGCGAGCCTATACGTACTTACATGCACTTCTAAAGATATATTGACTACTTAGGGATATATCAAGCCTAGAAACAATAATAAGTTTGTGAATGACAAGGGGATCCGGTATTATGCAATGCATAACTTTTTAAATAGCCAACTTCAAAGAAGATTTTCGATTTTAAGCCTGACTGTTATGTTAATTAATCATTTATCTAGTTCTTTTTTTATTCCATAGTTTAATTTCAAAAGGTACTATTATGCAGTGATTTTGGTTGACTCGAACATAAACTCCAAGATTACCATTTTAATGATTTATTCTCTGAAAATATCAATCACATGTGTCTCGATTCCATTGCAGACATTCGATACCTTCTTTTTTTAAATTCAAATATAGCATTAGAGAGCCAGCATTAAACGAATGTCTGCAGAGTTTACAAGCACCCTAGTGTCGTAGAAAATCAAAACCGGTTATCGGACTTATCGCCTATGTAATAATCACATTTTAAGAAAAAACTTTAGTATGATTGGCGCAGTGCTGTGCACTTGAAAACACCTTTTCATCCCTTTCGTGTATGATGGTAATTTAAGTAGGTTTTTTACTACAAGTATGGTATTGAGGGGCTTGGGTACCTGTTGCATTTTTGTTACTACTGTTTATGGTTTCTTAATTTAAGTAATAAGTATCCAAGAAAAAAGAAGAAGTTGAAAAGTGGATATATACAGGGAACCGACTTTACATTATCAGGTGTGACATGAACGATGAAGTCAGAAGTGATGTAACTGTATTGTTGCAGGCGAGAACGCATCAGCGAGCGGGCCGAGCGGCGGGTCGCCGGGCGCGTCGTAGAGTCCCCGGCCGCGCGCCTCTCGCCTCGACCCCTACACCTGCAGCTACGCGAAACCTCTGATTGCCGCGAACCCGCCGCCACGGTTCGTGCAATCTAGAACGTTCGGCCGCGCGGGACCGGGCGTCGGTCTCATTGCATTTACTGCATCGCGACCGGTCGGCGTTGCGACCTGATGCCGACCATCGTCGCGGCTATCATGGCTATCGTCCGAGATGTGTCTGCTGTGATGTTCTCTTGTAGGCGAGCGACGGCCGCGGACGGGTAGGCGGCCGGCGGCGGGCGGCCGCGCCGAGGCGGACCCGCCCCCCCGTCCTCACGCGAACCTCTCCGATACGGAATTTAGATTGAGAGTCATTCGTTTGCTAATTAGACATAGTCCTTTTTATTGGCCATCGGGGAAAATTTTAAGCATAATAGGTGTTTTCGGCGAGTTATCGTGTGATACTGTAGTGTAATTGTCGATAAAGCTTGAGCTGTCGTAGTCGGTAAGAAGGGTAAATCCACTGTAGATTCTAAACCGTCGCAATGTGATTACTTTGTACTTTTGTAAGCTCAAATTGTCTCTTTATGTACATACCTTAAATACTGAGTTGAAAAGTAATATTTATCGGGTAAACGACAGATTATCATCTGGATAAATTGTTTTGTTTTATTTTCACTTGTTATTACTGTCTTGTCGTGTCTTGAACGCCGATCCGCTTTTTCGTAGCCCGTATTGTATTTGGTGTGAGTTGTAGTCCGCACAGACGGCGCGACGCCGCCGCCCGCACTCGTCCGTCTCCCGTCTCCCGTCTCCCGCCGCCGTCGAGACAGCATGATACTTTATTAAGGAGCATAACCTTGCTTGAGCCGTGTAATCAGTAGGGCAGATATATTCTGTAGTGCATTAGTGTATTTATTGTTGGAACGTATCACTAACTCATAAAACTTACGAAGCGTATGCCTAGTGTTATTTCAACGATGAATCTTAGCAGATGGTACATTTTTCGCATTCATAGGGAGCATACTTGTAAATTTTTATAACTAGCATAAACTGATCTCTCGAGATAATGTATAATGTTTAATGATAACTCAGCATATTGTATTTGTATAAACAATTCAGAGAGTATAATTTTTTTTTTATATTTACTACGTTATAGATTTTTTTCGGGCAAAATCTGTTACAACTTTTTTTTATTGCGGTGTACCTTTTTATGTCTTATCCAATGCTGGATAAATGTAATCTATTTAATAGCACTGTCGGTGTCCTAATGTAACGACATAGTTTTTCGATAATATTGTATTCTATATTCAATAAAAGATATTTCTATTATATAAAATTTGTCATTGAAAACACTATGGTTATTAGTAGTCATTTATGAAACGGTGTAAAAATAAAGCTATTTTCATTGTCATAGTTTTAAGTACGTATGCAAGTAATTTCGTTTTGCACTTCAATTTGGCATACAAACAAATTAGGTAAAGAAGGTATTAAATCTTCGAGCGTAGACTAACGGAATCTTTTATTCATGGTATAGGGTAGTGTCAACGCGTAACATCGGTGTGCTGGCTTGCGCGTCGGATCTTACGCATAGAGGCATATTGAACATAAGCAAGGTAGTTTTTAAATTATAGCGTTCTCTCGATCAGAATACTTTCTCTTGTTTAATTAAACTAAAAGCTTGCTTCGTAAGGGCGGGTTTAACTTTGAGCTCCTTCATCCTACGTTTTCTTTTTCAAGTGCGCTTTGTTGTTAATGATATTTTTCTCTTTATTTTCGGGCTATGTAGAGGCAGCTCGAATCTATTTGCCAAACCGCCAACCGGCGCGTCATTTTTTAACCACGTAGTAGGGGAGCCCAGGAGGGGATTTGGGGAGTCACTTGAGCGCGGCAGATTCATATTTGGGGGGATACCTTATGAAGGATTCTTTTGCAGGACAGGTTCTAAATTATACGCGCAGACAGATTATCACAAACTTTATTGGTTTTCACCACGCTAAGTATTTATTTTATAGTTAAATAGTCGAGAGCGACGTGCACGGCTTGGAAGCCATGAGAGAGAGAGCGAGACGGTAATAGCTTCCGTCTTATTCGGAACACCTTATACCATGCACTTCATGTGTGTGGGTGCCTGGCGCACCCCGTCAGAATACTTAGTAAAAAACAGATTCTTTGAAACACTCGAGAGTGTCAGATTATTATAGTGGGTTAATTACTAGCAGAACGCAGTACATTTCACTTCCGAATCGTCAGTTTTTGGAATTAACATCCCCTATGAAAATCTGACGCGCGCCCTTCGTATGGCCACCCCCTATCATCAGTCTCGGTGGAGTATCAAATTATCAAAATCTGACACGCTTGGGAATTTCAATGTAACAGTTTGTTTTACCTACATTTTTGAAAATCTGTGGACGCTTCCTCCACCGCTGAACGAAAAAAAGATTATAGAATCATTATTATTCTTATTATCATTTAATCTTTAAAATCCCAAAGCCTCAGCGACGCTCGGGTAAATCCACAAATAGCATCACGGGCTCCCCTACTAACGGGCATGAACCGATCCATAGTTACGACATGGCGGTTCGTGAGAACTATTCTAGTTGTATAAAACTGTTTAAAAAAAAAACATTTGCGAATAGAAAAGTAACAAATGTAAAATATTTTTATCTTTTACTTATAATGAAATTTATATGTGCTAGTAACATTTTTTTTATTGTTTTAGCATGCATAACCGTAACTTCCAAAATCATCCATTTTACCTTTGAACTCTGAAACAATGACTTTTAGCTATAAAATGGTATCTTAAGGGATGTATCATCGGCGATTCATCGCCACTCGGTGAGCGCTCGGCGTATCGATTTAAAATCACACCTAGTGGAGCTTAGTTGTCGTCAATAAGGCTATCGATTTGCTGACACCTTTATTATGTCGTGTAAATATATTATAATTATCTTTGTGGTATGACTCTGAGTGCCGAGCATCGGATGCCGGGCGGCCGACGCCTCGGCCGCCGGTCCGCCGCGGACCCGCGTAGTTTAGATACGCATATTTTTATTAAGTCTATCTAATATGGATTTTGTAATCGACGTTGCTTCTAAAGACCCTCTGTGTAAAAAGATTAAGACATACTAGTGACCTGAATGTATGAAAAATGATGTTTATTGAACTTTATCCCACTGAATTCTCACTTTCACGTTTTGCGTGCACATTTACTACCTTTATGAGAATTTTCCGTATATAAAACGCATAGTTCGAAATGGGGTTATGACTTATAAATTATTAAAAGTAAAAGGACTTTTTATTATTACTTTTATTGTAATATTAAATTTAATAGCGAGTGAAATTTGTATTTGTTTTTAATTTGTTTAACTGAAATTGAAATACATCGTAACACCCATATCGTTGTTAGTTATGAATGAAAATAACATAATTATAAAAGTAAATATTAAATGAATAGTATACATGGTTTTTTATTTTAGCTGTAATATTCCTGCCTAAAGATGTATTGTTTGTGTGGTATAAATCTAAAAAAAACGTGTAGTTTCGCCGTGAGGCCCATTTCACAACAGCTTGTAGTAGGTAAAAGTAGTGGGAGTTTATTTAACTGTTTATAATAAGATAAAAGACTTCTTGTATTACACGTTGTAAAGAAGCTTGCCGTCTCTGTCCGCGTATGTGAATGAAAAAGGGGTGAACGAATGAGATGTGCTACGTTGTTGGTAGCGTGAGCAACGCAAATTCAAGTGGCGTGAAAGCTGGAGAAAATCAAGCAGATTGCGAAAGATTTAAGGGGAAAAAAATAGACTCCCTTCATCCCAAGCAATGTGCAGCAAACCCTAACAAGCCTAAAAATGTCGCAAATGTAAAGCTGGTAACTCACATTCGCATGTATAAGCGAACCAACTATACAACGTAGGACGAAACGAACCTCCTTTCAACATTAAGGGTATGCGCGCACGAGCAACTTTGTCTCCGCGACTATTTTATCAAGTCTGTGTATTTGTACCCTGGGAGTCGCGGCGCTATGTTTGCGCACTTCCATACTAACCCATAGACTTGATAAAATAGCCGCGGAGACAAAGTTGCTCGTGCGGGCATACCCTTAATTAACTAAGTACTTTGACTTTTAAGAAAATAGTGCAGTAATTAACTTTACAGGCTGTGCAAGAGTTTGGGGTTCAATCCCCATTGTGTTTTGCATTTAATTTGGCAATACACTAATATTAATGCACATGTGAGAGCCTGTTACGTATGTGAGACGGATATTTTAAATTAATAAATTATGTCGGAAATCCTTTTTTTTTTTAATTTACCGCTACTTTCGTGTCCCGGAAGTCGCTGGCCAGAAGTATAAGGCCCTCCACAGACCGTAGCGCGGGGCGTGCGGTGCGAGCGACGGCGACGAAGCTATAATTGAATCATAATAATAATATGATGCGTATATACGCTGCACCACGTTGCCGGTGTGTGTCACCGTATATTATGGTCCAGTGTTATAGACCGAGCTGGGCACGCTCCGTCGGCGTCGCGCGCACTTCCCGCGCTGCGGTTTGTAGTGGCCTTAATTCTTAGTCAAGATCATAAAGTGGAAGTATGTTTCTGAAACATTCGCTTTCTTCGTATTACGTAAAAAAATTAGGTGACAGTTTAATTTGACAGCCGTCTGTCTGGGGTTGTCAACGAGTCGAGTCATGTTCGTTCGTTCTGTCAAACATTGGTGTCAAACAGTCGGTACACAAAAATAAACACTTTTACAATAGAAAAACTATCCAAATAAGACAAAGAAAATGAAATAAAACCATCCATAAGTGTTATTGTCATATTTATAACTTATCTAAATTGTTAAATCAAAATAACGATGTTTTAAAGTAATATTACTGACGTGTATTTTCCGGAGGCGTATAACATCGCCAAATACTCAGGATCTGTAGATAATTTGCGATTGCAATCATGCACGAAGCCTACGAAGTGTCCCATCTCCTCAACCTTACGGTACAAATAGAAGCTATTGCTGCTTACGGTAAGCACTAATATGTCCTTTTATTTACTTAACCAGGTAATGTTGAAATGTTTCTTATAAGAAAAAAAAAATAGTCTCTTTCTACTTCTGTGTTGTATTCAGAGAATTGCAGCTTTACACTAGTTGTTGCAAGATTGTTTTAACTGTTTACCAGTACCATGAAGTGAAGATTCCGCTTGTGCCTAAAACACCACTATCCCATCATACCAGATGTCCAACACCAAATAAATCACTTCATTGATTCTTCGATTTTGTAATGTGGTGCAACCAGAATCTGGTAAGCTAGAGATGTGGTAAATAGGTAGTGTAGTGTTTTGAAAAATCTGCTATTTTGAGAATGTGGTATTTTACTATAATTATTAACATTCTCGGTGGGCAACCTGGAGAGAGGGAGAGAAGTGTGAGTTAGGTTCATTGTCTTTTGGTGCAACACTTCACAGTTTTTGTACACAAGTATAGCCCGCATGTTATCACTGACAACACATAAAAAATAAGGCTACCTGTGCAGTAAATGAGAAGTCCACATTAGGATACAGACTACTGTTTATTCATAAAACCTTAGCTTATATAGGGTTAACACACATATAGTATAATGGAGGCACACACACCTCATCTTTTACATAAGTAATTTCACACTACACCTGGTGGAAATTGAGTTGTTACCAGTGGCATATCTAGGGTTATTTTGAGCATGATCCTGAGATGCTATGCTTGTAGGTGCCATCCTAAGGTGGGCACTAGACCATTCTGCGGTGTGCATGACCCATCCGGCTCTCCCTCTCTATACACCTCTGGTTGTTACAGTGCCACACCACTGCTGTTTACTTAAAACATATCATTGCATCACATGAAGGAGATGCACAAATGTTGAATTTGATTCCAGGTTTTTTTTTTAAAACTTTTTATTTCAGATGGCCATCTCATATTAGGGACCAGACAAGGTCACCTAATGATGTATTCACTGTTGTCAAACAATGGTAACCAGAAGTATGAACTGCAACTCTTGCAGTATTGCAAAGGCTTCAGCAAGAAACCCATTCAACAGATTGAAGTTATACCAGGTTATATTATATTATTTTATACCATTTAAATAGCAGGCAACATTTTAACACATTCATTGTCCCCATCCAAAATGATTTGACAAAGTTACATGTGCTTCCACTTTGAAGTTGTGCACTGTGCACCTGAAAAAGCTTCATGAACACCTTCCTAGTCCGGGTGCCCCCAATGTGGGGTCACATTGGGGGCACTTGGACTTAGAAGGTGTTCATGTAATAAACTTGTCATTAGAGTTACAAAATTTTATCTCACAAAAATAAAACATAACATAACAATTTCAATTGGTTGTCCACTAGAAATTGTCAAAATTAAATTTAAATATAATAAAACTAGCTCTAAAATTTAGTCTCACAAATTTTCGATTCTTTGTAATGTTAACCTACAAGTACCTGGGCTAAAGCTCGAAATAAGCTTTTTCTCAGGGATAAGACCAAGCTAGATCATTGGCCTCGCCTACATACCCCCACATAGCAAATTTCATTACATGTTTGTTAGGGGAGAGTGCAGCAAAAGTGGAGTGGAGAGGCCTTTGCTCAGCAGTGGAAAAAAATGTTATTTAAAAACACATAATGTTTTAATGTTTTAATGTTTTAATATTTATTTGGGTACAAACGGTAAATATGCAATAATTAACTAATTTAATTATAATTTCATGTTCCAGAAGACAACCTGCTCCTATGTCTGACCGATAATATTCTTACGACGCATGACATAAAAGGTGTTAATTTTCCACTAAAAAAAACTTTCTCTCAAACTAAAGGGGCGTCTCTATTTTCCATAGACAATAAGGCAAGTAATATAAGAAATGTAACCAAGCGATATAAAAATTCAATTTCGATATTTAATTTTACCATAATTGTTGTTTCCCAAATTGGGCTATCAAAAAGAATTATATTGGGTAAAGACTGAAAATATTTTTTTACCAAATTCCAGTCTCAAATGTCAATGACCGGTGAATCAAATTCAGTGGTCCGTCTCTGTGTTGCCGTCAGAAGAAAACTGCAGTTGTATTATGGAAAGAATGGGGAGTTCAAGCAACATTTGTTTGATTTCAACATACCAGATATACCAAAAGTTATGGCGTGGGGTACTGAGTATATTTGCATGGGCTTCAAAGCTGAATATACTTTGTATGATGTGAGTAGTAATATTTTTTTAAAACATTGTATGGTAAACAAACAAGTGGGTCACCAGGTAGTAAGTAAGTACTGTCACCCATGGATACCTTCACCACCAAACGATTGTAGATGTCCTGCCAGCCTACAGAGCTAAGATGGAATACCTCATGTGCCAGTTATTTTATCAGCTGTCTTACTATCCACATTGGAACACAGCAGCACTAGCAATGCTGCTTGATGGCAGGATTTACATTGTTGTTCTTCATACAACATAAATTAAGACCACTATGTAATTTTTGAAAATCCGTTGGAATTTAATGGAATCAGGTACTTTCAGTTTAATTGCTAAACAATTGTTCACATAAGCAAAGCCAAAGACAAAGACTATAATCTAAAAACCCTGTGACACTAACTTGAGTGAATAAATGGGTAAATCAACTTTTTTGTGTAGTTTACTCTGTCCCCAGTTGTCCAAGTGACACTTCATACTGTTTCATAGAAAAATGCTTAGGTTGTCCAAGGGACAAAATTTGTGTAACCATAGCAAAGGGTGGCACTAAAATAAAAAGTTGATTCAGCCAAATACCAATTAATTCCAGCTCTCATCAGGAAATCCGAAAGAGCTGTTCCCAACCAGCAGCTCTAGGTCTCTGGAACCGACAGTAGCGAAGTATTCGGAGACTTGCTTCATGCTCGGTCGTGATCTCACGTCAGTGCTCGTTGAGGAAGCCAAAGAGATTGAGATTAGGAACACTGTTAAATGGCAAGCAGCACCCATTGGCCTTGGTGAGATAACAACAATAAAAGAGCCAACACTCAATTACAAACTACTTAATTGCTGCTGAAGTCTTCAGTTGAAGAGTTGAGGTAATTTAACTCGAATTTTCTATTGAAGACTTCAGTCGAGTCGTAACCACGGCCGCCGCAATGCAATCGAAACGTCGAGATAATTTCAGCAATTAAGTAGTTTGTTATTAAGTACCAAAAAATATAAGTTATGAGTGAGAATCGCGAAAGCTTCAAACATTATCTTCTCTTCTAATTTATAAAAATCTCGTGGCAATGTGTTTTTTATTTAACTCCTCCGAAACGGCTTGACCGATTTTTATCAATTTTTTTTTGTCAATACTCGGTAGGTCTGGTCGTGTAGGAATAGGTCGTAGGCTATTTTTTATTCTTCGCAGACGGAGTCGCGCGTAACAGCTAGTATTATAGTAAAAGTAAGGTTATCTATCTATACCTAGTTAATTAGTTTCCAAGAATTATGACTGTCCATCAGAGGACAATTTTGTTGGTGTCTAGTGCATTTTCCCGTTATTCCGTAAAAAAAATTAGGAAACGAAATATGAGAGGTAATGGTGGATGTGCGATATGTCAATAAAAAAGTAACATGACTGATTGACAGATAACGCCCAACCTAAACTACTGCAGCTAGAGATTTAAATTTGTTAGATGTTCCTTGATCTTAGAGATGCACTGAGTAGATTTTTTATTTTTATTTCCCATTGGTAATTTTTTATTCTTCTACAGAAGTGAAGCCGCAGGATGAAGTTAGTTACTTCTAATTGGGACATAATAATAATAATTCCAAGACCAAGTTGCAGAACACTTTATTTAACCCTGAAAATACCTTTTTTTTTAAATGAACCCCTCTAATAATAATAATAATTAAGCCCTCGCATTCTGAGATTCGCATTTTGATTTCTAAGTTCTAAAAACGGAGAATAAAGCTTTTTTTATTATGTCTTCAGTTTGGGATGAACCATACCTGCTTGGGTTGATGCAAGACGACAACGTAGTGGTGCAGACGGTAGAGCCGGCGCTCTTTGTGCAAACTCTGCCTGAACTCAATAAAGCAAGACTGATGTACAGGTAAAAAGTACAAGATCTCCTAATACACATAACTAACATATATTTCAAACTAAATACAAACTGAAATATAGATGCACAGAAAAAAGACCAATGCTGGGAATCGAACCCAGGTCCTCAGCGTTCCGTGCTGCGTGCTTACCCCTACACCACCACTAAAAAAAAAAAAAATGAAGTTGAAGAAAATAAAAAAATAAATAGAAAAAGATACTTCATACTTAACTTGTACACATAACTAACTGCAAAACAACTGGATACTCACTTAACTTCATAGTGTCCACGTAGCTAGTCAATGACTGCTTATAAAAGGTTTCTCCGAACATCGGGATAGCACTTCCCTATTACTGATTTTGTGTGTTAGGACTAAGGCTGCGTATCCACCGGAGCTGTGCGAGGATGCGTTGCGAGGGATGTGTTTGTCATGAACCAATAGAAACACTTAATTTAAAAGGTCCTAAGTGAATGAAGTGTTTCTATTGGTTCATGACACACACATCCCTCGCAACGCATCCTCGCACATCTCTGGTGGAAACGCAGCCTAAAGCCAAATACCTAGCCCCTTTTTATTTTCGTTTTATCTATACTAATATTATAAAGCTGAAGAGTTTGTTTGTTTGAACGCGCTAATCTCAGGAAGATAAGTGTCAAGTTATCATTTTTAGGGTTCCGTGCCTCAAAAGGAAAAAACGGAACCCTTATAGGATCACTTTGTTGTCCGTCCGTCTGTCTGTCAAGACCCTTTTTCTCAGGAACGCGTGGAGGTATCTAGCTGAAATTTATATCAAATACTCAAGTCTACTGTCCCTTGGAGCTGTGAAAAAATCAAACTTCTAAGCCAACGCAATCAAAAGATACAGCCGTTTATGCTGCAAATTTGCGCAAATTTTCGAAACTCGCAAGGGAATCAAAACCTACAGAGTACTTCCCGTGAACTCAGAATCTTGAAATTTGGTACGAAGCAACGTATTATAGCACGGATAAAGGAAAAATTGCGAAAAGCATAAATTTTTAACGCAATCAAAAGATACAGCCGTTTATGCCGCAAATTTCCGCAAATTGTCGACACTCGCAAGGGAATCAAAACCTACAGGGTACTTCCCGTGAACTCAGAATCTTGAAATTTGGTATGAAGCAAGGTCTTATAGCACAGATAAAGGAAAAATTGCGAAAAGCATACATTTTTTTGTCTGTCTGTCTATATCAGTAACCAATCTACAATGATCCCACACTGCGCATATTTTGCTTAGGAGCAGGGGTCTGATAAGACTGGATGTTCATATATACATATAAATTTGTACGGAACCCTCGGTGCGCGAGTCCGACTCGCACTTGGCCGGTTTTTAATATCGAGGAACCAAGGAGAGCCATATCTGGTGAATTTTCCGTCAAAAAAAAAGGAGAGCCATAATTGATGAGAAAGCAAATTGGAAAAAAATAAACTGCCCAAATTACTAATTCCACGCGGACGGAGTCGCGGGCAAAAGCTAGTTCTTCATAAAGCCGACAACATCCCTGCGATCCATCACTTCTTTTTTCTGGAAGGTTGACAATCATCAATAACGCTGTTGCTACTCTTCAGACCATCTGTGGGTTTTGTCGGTTTACCCCTACTGCATCTATCTACATATGAATCTGAGGCCATATTGTCTAAGGCACGGCCGCTGTTATAGCCAGACCGTTTAAATGAGTCCTCGCCTGCCGCCCGCACCTCTCCCGGCCCCCTCTGTCGTCATACCCCCAGCCCCTGTATCGCGAGGTCGAGGACTCATTTAAATGATTTAGCTATAATCGCATTCATCATCACATCACTTTCTGTCACCATTTTATACCGTTTGACAGAAAGAAATAGTTAATGCGATCGCAAGCGCCCGCGCGTTAGTCAATACACGTACAAGTGAACCGTGATATTCGGACATATTTAAAAAAAATCTATAATAACATCGTAGTGCCAAAGACAAGCTAGTTGACAGTTTTTGTGGCAAAGTTCTGCAAAGGGGCGGGTTTCAACTGATGCGATTGATCAATACCAGTGTTTTGTTCTAGATGTAATCGCGGCTTGATATTCGCCGCATCAGTGGGGCAAGTGTGGTGCATCAGCTCAGTGGATATTAACAAGCAAATCCAACAACTGTTGAAAGACAAACAGTTTCAGATAGCTATCAATCTAACCGTAAGTATTTAGAAGATAGTTGCTGATGGCTACCACGTCGAGTGACCATGGAACACTTTAGTTAGGCTTAAATTCTAAAGTTTAGACTCAATAGTCCGTTACTGACGATCCTTTTCGTAATGGAAAATGTTTACGAATTTTGGATTTGTAGCTATCCGTTTTTAGTGTGTCCATTTAAATACTAGAAAAGCATGGTTTATGGCAAAAGTAGCTTACGTCCGTGGCTTTGCCCACACAGTAGAACTAAAATGGGCTAGTTCCCAATCACTTCCTTCTTACTGCACCTCTATGAACTTTAAAGAATACGTCTGCTAAATTTAAAGACTCTAGTTTCAATGTTCTAGGTTTTGGGTTGTCTGTTAGTCATAGAAACAAATCCGCAAATGTACCGGAAAAGTAGCGTTTTTATGATTTCAATGCATGCCCAAACCTTTTGCCGCCTATGGCGACTAGTCAGAGCGAGCGAAGTATTGCGGGATCTTTTCTCTTAGCATGTACATGTTACTTATGCGAAATAAAGATTTCTTATTCTTATTCTTATACCTATCACTTTATGGGCTTCGGTGCACCGTGCGCCTGCCTGGCAAATGACAAATGACAAAGTTCTGTAAATTCAGAACCACTTGGTCTTTTTTATTTATTACTACCTGCTTGCCCCGATTTCGCACGGTTGTACCTACTGATGAAGAAAATGATAAATCTTCCCAATTATTCTTCTGTCTCGCTCATTATATTACATTATACTTGCTGTTGCCCACGACTCCGTCTGGGAAGAATAGAGGTATAAAAAATAGACTATTCTTAGCTAACCTATTCTCAGACCTACCAATAATATAGACAAAAATTTCATAAAAATCGGTCGACCCGTTTCGGGTGAGTTCTTTATGAAACACTGTGACACAAGATTTTTATACTTATATTAGATTATGTATTATTATATTATATTTAATTATATTAAAGTAAGACGGGCCTTTGATGTGGATTTTTGAATTGTGAAACGACAGACGACGACAAAAGACATACCATACACAAATCCATTACAATACTAAAATTTAGTATTCATTACAATTATATCTAATTAAAAACAACTTTGTTTTGACTATGTGGGCAATGTAGGTAAGGTAAATCAATCTGGAATATTTTATAAGGAAATATATTACGTTATAGGAAATTAAGTTTTCCTGTTGGTCATTGCATTTAGTTTAGTTTACTATTTATTTGCGAACCAAAAATAACACGTCTTTAATAATTATTGAATATTTATACTTAAATGAAAGACTAGTTTCGAAATAATGTGTTTGTGTGTGAGAGTGAACCGACTTTTAAGGATAACGATAAAAAAGAGAGTGTTAGGAGTATTTAAAGAATATTATATTACAGTTACTTACATCTTTTTTAACGTTACCACTTTTGTAAATTAGCCATTGTGAATAATAATCTCATTGTTTAGCTTATCTGCATGTATAAAATCATCACAGTTTGCATTTGTGTAGAGATTTGTTAATGGAATCTATTAATTAATGACTCAAATGGAAGTTAATCTTTTATCGGTATATTTTTAAGCTCACACAATACCACACTGGATTGCCAAATGGTACTAATAAATTAGTTTTGGTGCTACGCATACTCGTGGATTGTTATATAAAATTGATATATAAAAATGTTTCATAGTAAAATTAATAAAAAGCGGCAAGCTAAGATTATAATGCTTATGAATGTAAGTTAAAATTTATGTTTGTGAAAAAAAGAAGTTAGATAATTAACTGCGGCTGTTGACATTTCCTTAAGAAAGATTAAAGAAATCATGCATGATCTTTTACGTTGTTCGTGATTACTTTTAGGTGTCTCATGTAGAATCGTTTTACTGTATGTTGTCGTATAGGTATTTATTATTTAGGAATATTTATATTATCAACTAAACACTTGAAAATCGAAAATGATGGCTGACAAACTGTCTATATTTGCTTTTAATCGAAACCGTCGCAAGGGAACTATTGCCTTAATGATGCACGTAAGTATTTTGCGAAGCGTTACTAATGTCTCGAATATAATATGAATTGTACTTTGTCTATCTGTAATATGCATTATGTATATGCAAGTATTTTAGAAATATCTGTGGCCAATGCATGTTACAAAAACATTGCCGTTTTCAAGCTGTACTGTAGGTACGTACAGTCGAAGGCATAAATATCTATACAGCCATCGTGTCAAATACTTATTGTATACAAACATCAACTTTATGTATGGTAATGTACATATTTTTATGAGCTTGACTGTACATTCAGTCGCATTTTTATACACACAGACAGCGACATCATAAGAACCTCAAGATAGACTGTTGTTAAGAACGTTCTCCGGGCTATACCTCACTGCTAACCACCGAAAATCAGGTCTCTTCTCAGAATGAGAGGGAAGGCTTGGGCTGTAGTTAGGCTTCCCAACCCTCCCGGATTGCCCGGGAAACTCCGGTAATAATGGTTGATCTCCCGATGTCCCGGGGTACCACAATTTTTCCGGTTTTTCTAAAAATTATACGCATCCTTCGCTCGCACGTCACTACTACTGTCTTGCTCGAAAGCAGAATAAATATAAATTTAAAATCAACATCGATAAGAGTCTCCCGGGTTAGTCCTTTCAACAGTTGGCAACCCTAGCTGTAGTACCCATGGGTCCTGTGCGCATTAGGAACGTCTTCACACCATTGAACTACTGCGCTGGTGTACGCCGGTTTCTTCACTATGTTTTCCTTCACCGAAAAGCTCGTTATTAATTTGAAATATGATTTCACACATTAATTCTGAAAAACTCAGTTCTGAACCCTCGATCCTCTGCTTAAAAGCATGGGTTAAACAGCGGTTAGTGAGACTATGATGTTTTAAGAGCATTACTGCATGTATATTTCTGAGCACTAGCGTTGTCAAGCGGAGTTACTTGATGGTCACCGCCCCCCGCCCAGAGAAAATTTCACATGTCAACCCTTCCCTGTGATACGACTGCCAGTAGAATATGAATAGAAAGTAGGCAAAGCAGTACTATTTATCACGCTTTATTTATTTCATACCAGCTTCAAGTATCTATATGTAGACATTTAAATTAAAAAAAAAAGCTATTATTATATTTGGAATGTTTACAATATTAATGAAATAATGACACTATATGTAAATGTAATGTGTAAACCCTTTATTGTACGAAAATAAATAAAAAAGAACAATATTGACAAACGTTGAGATACATATACAAAGGCGAACTTATCCCTTATAGAGATCTCTACCAGTAAACCTTAATATATGTCACTACATGGGCTAGTTTTATCCTGATAATATGCAAAGTTTCTGCGGTATACGTGCGAAGTTGCGAGCAACATCTAGTACAATAACATAGTAAACCGTGTTTTCTTTCCACAGAATCTAAACGACTGCCCTCCTGAAGACAAGAAGCAGAGGATAAATTCCATCAAAATGCTCCTCGCCCTCGAATTATTCGACAATAAGCAATATGCCCAGGCTATGGACGAGTTCGGGAAACTGAACACCGATCCCGCCGACGTCATCAAACTATTTCCCGAACTAGATAATAAACCGGGCGGGAAGAGTGGGAAATTGAAGCCTGAGGATTTGGAGAAGGCGTTGAATGCTTTGGTGAAGTATCTTCTAGAGTTAAGGTCGAGGAAAAGCAGTGCTTCGGAGGCGAGCGGCAGTCAGGATGACCCAAGCCAGAGGAACGTCATGCAGCAACTTGAATTGATTGATATTACGCTGCTGAAATGCTATTTACAGGTAAGCAAGTTACTTGATGGTTGAATTGTCAATGGTGCCTTATGATACAGCCGACCAAGTAGGTGCTTTACCATTTTCTATTGCAGTTCCTACGTCAGAGTAAAGCAATAAGGCTGAATGTCTTTGTTCTGTAAGTGTGAAGGTGGTGAAAAAATTATTTGCCCAACTATACAGGTTTCAAATATCAAGTCAATCTGACTACTGGAAGTGAGAAAAAATTACTTGCATTTCAAGTTATTAATAAGCTTTAAATAAAAATAACTATTGTAATAAAACGAATTATTGTATTAAAAATCGTCTTTACAACTTCTATTATAAGACCTATCCAACGATACCCCACACTATAAGTTTAAACGAGAAAAAAGTCACCCCCACTACGTCTATGGGACGGGGAGGTAACCTAAAATTTTTTTTTTTACAATTTATTTCATCACTTTGTCGGGGTTATTTTTTCATATATCCATGCCAAATTACAGCTTCCTAGCACTAATAGTCGCTACGCTAAACTGCGGATGGACGGACGGATAGACAGACATGACGAAACTATAAGGGTTCCGTTTTGCCATATTGGCTCAGGAACAGAATTTGTTAGATCAATTTACCAGAATCGTTATTTCTTAGTAGTAAAATTTCCGTTTGCATTTTTTCCCAGATGCTTTTTTCTCACTATGGTTTTTTACTGAAGCTTATTTTCACAATCGCGTTTTTTCCCAATTTAAATTGAAACAGAAACAGTGTCGACGGAGCTCCGCACACGCGGAGCTCCTTCTTCTGTGTGCTTTTGGCCCTTCGGGCCGATGCAAACTTAACATAACCTAAACCTACCTACCTATGTTTTTGTGTCGATTATAATTGTGAAAAAACGCGATTGTGAAAATAATCTTCAGTAAAAAACCATAGTGAGAAAAAAAGCATTTGGGAAAAAATGCGAATGGAAATTTTGCTACTAGGAAATAACGATTCTGGTAAATTGATCTAACAAACCCCTAAAAAGGAACCCGCTCTTCATTAATCGGGACCTGAAAGAAGCCCGACGCGCAATACAATAATCCAGCTTATTTACGCCCTGAGGAATTATTCTTTATATTTCAAACTAAATACAAACTGAAATATAGATGCACAGAAAAAACCCCAGAAAAAAGACCAATGCTGGGAATCGAACCCAGGTCCTCAGCGTTCCGTGCTGCGTGCTTACCCCTACACCATCACTGGTCTAGAAGTTAGCGACGAATCTTTCCCATACATCGTACACTTCAGTCTGTTATAATCACATTTAGACTGAAGTGTACGATGTATGGGAAAGATTCGTCGCTAACTTCTAGACCAGTGATGGTGTAGGGGTAAGCACGCAGCACGGAACGCTGAGGACCTGGGTTCGATTCCCAGCATTGGTCTTTTTTCTGGGGTTTTTTCTGTGCATCTATATTTCAGTTTGTATTTAGTTTGAAATATATGGTTTCACGGGATGACCGTAAAAGTAATAAAAAAATGAAGTTGAAGAAAATAAAAAATAAATAGAAAAAAAGATACTTCATACTTAACTTGAATTATTCTTTGTCTTCTAACTTTACCTAGTTAGAATGAATTACGGTCACCTGCAGTTGAATACATAATTAAATTGCAGATACGTGTGTTAATTGCGTATTACAAAACCCAAACGATAGAAAACCCAGTTAGCCTTATCTCCTGATTCATGATTTGTCATTGTTTTAAGCTGTGAGTCATTGTTTTGTTTATAGATAAACGACGCTCTGATAGCGCCGCTGCTCCGCTTGAACAACTGCCGCCTCGAGGAAGCGGAGAAGATTCTTGTAGCTCACGGGAAACATAGCGAACTGGTGATCTTGTACCAGACGAAAGGGCAGCACTTGAAAGCGCTTCAGTTGCTCAAGGAACAGGCGAAGCAGCCTGATTCCAGCCTCAAGGGGTATAACATGACGAAGAAGTATTTGCAGCAGCTTGGTACATATTTTTCTTTTAAATTTAGACCGCCAAATGGGTTATACACAGCATAAGAGTTGTCTCTCCTGTAGACATAAAATTAGCGACAACGAGTTAGCAAACTTAAGATTTATTTAATGGATCGAAAGTTGGCCAGGTGTCCCACATGCCTAAAGACCCTTAATTTTTGCCACGTCCACAGAAGAGAAACAAACAAAAAAATGTATGACACAAATGTTTGTTAATTTTTCAAGCTCGTAGAAAAGTTGATGAACATAGAGAGAGAACTTTATGATATTTTTTCTGAGCCAACTAATTCCTACAAATGAGAGCGGCGTTCATATTATGTTGATATGCTAGAGAAGTTTATTTTATTTATGATTCAGAATAAAATATTCTGTTCTTTAATAGTAGGTAATATTAATCAATCCTCTTCTTAATTTCAGGAGCTGAGCATGTTAACCTAATATTCAAATTCTCAGACTGGATCATAAGAGATCACCCCGAAGAAGGCCTAAAAATATTTACTGAGGACAAAATCGAAGTAGAAACCCTGCCCCGTCCGAAAGTACTAGACTTCCTTCTAAGGGAGCATGAAACTTTAGTGGTTCCGTATCTCGAACATGTTATACACACATGGAACGATACCAGTTCAATATTCCATGATGCTTTAATTAGTATGTACAGAGAAAAAATAACAGATAAAAAACCTGCTAATATGACGGAGGAAGAATTACAGCATACGAAGGCGAAGCTTCTAGCGTTCCTTGAGAAATCTTCAAGTTATACGCCTGAGAGGGTTATATTGCATTTTCCTACTAACAGCTTGTTTGAAGAGAGAGCGGTCATACTGGAAAAGCTAGGGAGACATGAGCAGGCGCTTGCTATTTATGTGCAGATACTAGGTATGTTTGTTATTTACTTAAACTGGCTATGTCCTAACTGACCATTGAATGATCTTTAGCGCTACCTGAGCCATATTATGATATGATACATTTTTAAATAATATTGGTACAAATATACGTAACTTCCTCGCCGCCGCAATAAAGAAACTTCTGTTGGTTAGTAAATAAATACAGACAAGAAAGTGTAAGGAAGTTATTTATGCAAATTTAGTACCTACACGTTCAATATAAGTGCCAAAACAGTAAATATTTTATATGTTTTTGGCGAACTCTGATTCATACTTTTATCATATCTGTACTTTGTATGTAGTTAATCTAGCAAGTTTAAATACAGCTGGATGTTTATTGTTTGTTTCGTCGTTATCTTTAATGTGTCATTTGGCTTCAGTAATTTTCTTTTACCAAATTGGGATGCACCAAAAAAAATAACCTATAGTTTTTATATTTTTTTTGGAAAGAATAGGATATTTTAAGATACCATTTTCATCGATTTTGAATTTGGTTGAGTATTTAATTTTTTATAATTTTTTTAAGAAATACGTTGGATGACGTCACAGTGAAAGAGCCACGTTCCATTGCCTAGAAAAATTCAAGTCGTACATAACATAATCTGTGGCACTACTGATTTGTCTTGTCACTGTCAATAATCTAAGCACGGCTTAGGGTCCTAAATGAACCATGACAAATAGTTTTATTTATTTCTCTTATTTTAGCTTCGATTATTCCTGTTTGTTTAATGCTGTGATAGTGAATATATATTTTTTATTGAAATCTGATATTTAAATTATTTTATATTTACTTGTAACGTAGTAATTTAACAATTAAATTTGTAAAAATACATTGGAAATACTCGATACATTTCGGACTTTACGATAAATGACAACTGTTTAAAGCCAGGTGCGCATCATGTGATTAAAGTTCTGTCTTTGTCACTCTTTGCTATTATAAGCAGGTCAGCAACATTTCAAACTGTCAATTTGCTTTAGAGTGTAAACCTGCTTTAAATCTGCCTTTGTGACGATTCACTGCAGGGGTCAAATGAAGGTCATTACTTAAATTGTTTTTATTTAATTCAGTTTATCATATTTTTGGAATCTGATTTCTGAAAACGCTTCACAAAGCCTATTTCTCCAAACGGTTGTCAAAAACGTTTGTCAAAAATTGGGACATCCCAATTATAGCTCGCACCTCTGAGTTTTTCGGAATTTACGTGCGAAGTTACATTTGGTTTTTACCATGAGCTTTAGGGTGAAGGAAAACATCGTGAAGAAACCTGCACAACCAGCAGAAAAAAATAATGGTGTGTGTGAAGTACCCAATCCGAATTGGGTTCGCCTGGGAATTCAAAAATCAAAATCAAAATCAAAACGTTTATTCTGCAAATAGGCCGCAAAGGGCTCTTATACATGTCACTTTTTTTATACTACCAGCGCTTTCGTAAGGACCATCATTGCCAAGAAGAATGCGCCGCAAGAAACTTGGCAGGAAGTCATCTTTTCAAATTAAAATATAATAAATTACAAACAAAAAACCATACAAATAAGGAATTAAATAAAAAATAATAATTATTATACAAAAAAAACAATACAGGGATGTATTGGGTCCATTAGTTAAAAAAAAAACCTACATCTTAACTCACTATATCTATGTTCAGTGGAAGTGTAGAATGCTTCCACCGTCAAAAAAAATAAATAAATAAAAAAATAAAAAATAATAATATTGGAGATAGTCTTCCAATGTCACAATAATTAAAAATGAATCTGTTAAAACACATTTCAGGTCAAGTAACCATTAAACTTTTGGATTCCAAAGGCAAGCTTACGCCTGCCGCCCCCAAAGTTGGCTCACACGCACTCATGTCATGCTCTGAAAGCAGAGCGGTACCGAGGGCATGTATCGCTTCCGTTCCCATAAGCCTTATGGGACCGTCTTGGGAACTTTGGCGTCGCGGGCCTGTGACTAGTTAATAAAGTATTAATTAAAATATAAAAGTTTAAATCCATAAGCTTAACAATATACAGCCTTAAATATAGCAAAGGGATGTATAAAGTCCCTGAGTTAATAATAAATAAAAATACTTCATCTAAATAATTCAGAGATGTATATAGTCTCTAAATGTCAACGTAAACTAGTTACATAATCATTAGAGGTGTAAGAAGCCTCCAAGGTCAAAATTAATAATAATTAATTACGGCCCAAGTCCTCTCATTATGAGAGGAGGCCTGTGCCCTGTACATAAATAACGATGATGTATTTCTACCCGCTGTCTTTTGCACAACCCGCAACATAAAATATGAGTAAAGACCGATGGTGTGAATCTAATGCAATGACTCGACGGCCAACACAAATATTGCTGATAGCTTTGATAAAATAATGTCATAAAAACAAAGATTAATAGAAGCGAAACTTATATAGAAACCATTCACCATTCCTTCCTTTCTGTCACATGGTGAAGGATGAGGGTTAGAGAGAGACGGTGAAAGCGATCACAAGCGCCCGCGCCTTAGAGTAATAGTTAAATGAAGTAGTTAATTTCGCGTAAAAAAAGGTCGCGGATGAGCAAAGTAATTGTTTCTGTTCACATATACTTTATAAGTAATTATAAAATGTTAAAATCAGTGAAATTTAAAACTAAGTGTCTATATGACGGTTGACAGAGCTCCGAGTCTAGTAGGTATCGAACTCTTCTAATGGTATTGTAAAACATTGCAGGTGACGTTGACAGAGCCATACAGTACTGCAATAAAACTTACGACGGCACGAATGAAAAGAAGCGCGACATCTACATAATTTTGTTGCGAATATTGATGAATCCACAGCAAAGCAGCGCACTCTCTGGCCCTCTGGCCAACGTGCCGAGACACCCGAAAACGTCAATGCCGGATTTGGAGACTGCTCTCGATATCCTGGCTAAGCATGCTGACAAAATATCACCAGTCAAGGTATGGAAATGATACTGTCGCGTATTTTATTTTTATGTAACCAATAGCAAAATCAGAAAAGTTGTTGTGTGTCGATCCCCGGCGTAACATCTGTCTAGAGAAATATTTCTCTATTGTAGCTTAGAGATAAATTAAATTACATAGTAGATTATCTCCCGTACAGGCACCCATACAACTCCCGTAGATTCATTAATTATACAGAGTGTCCTAAAACACAACGACAGCCTGGTACCGCGCGAGAGGTCAATTTATACCAGTCCTGGAAAAAAAAGTCCATGTCACTTAGTTGAGCGATAATACAGTCTCATAATATATCACTTTTAGTATTAGATATTTTAAAATGTCTGTTAACACTTAACCAAGTAACATGCATTTTTTTTCTTATTTGTTCCAGAACTGTTATAACTTGGCCTCACGCCCGGTACCAGGTTTTGAGTTTTGGGACAACCTGTATATTTTTTAAATCCCAACTTTAAAAAACTCAGAGCTAGGGGTAGACTAAATTTGTTTTTTTTTTTAATTTGTCTACAAGCTTTGTTAACTTAAGTGATAAACCATCACCTGCAACATGCTTCGTCATAACATAACATAGGCACAGGTAAATAATAACTTAAATCTGAAATCGATTGTCCTATCTCATGTACTTTATCTCATGACTCATAATCTAATAATAAAGCTGTACTTCTGTGTGAAGACGGGAACCTGTTAAATTACTACGCACTCTTGTTTTGGGTACATGCGATAATACGCATTCTAATCGGTCCGTGTGTCACTTATTAGTAATTCTTTAGGAGATAAATTAAACGATTATGAATCATAAATTTAAAGCCGTTTTACTTCTGTAACAGTTGAGAACGTAGCTCATTACTTCTGTACTACAATTAGATACAAATCCAATGGTTTTTACATGAAATGTAAGTTAGTTACAATACGTTTACTTTTAGGTTACCACTGACAGACTGCTTGCCTTCATTTCATTTCCAACTTTAACACCATACAAATAAATTAGTTATTACAAAATCTGCAAACGTTGAATTGAATTTAATTTTTCGACTCCATGGCTTGCTAACGTCTTATCGTGTGATGAAAACTCCGATGCCTACTAATAGCCACCGCGCTAAGCCGCGGACAGACAGACAGACGGATAGACGGACGGGGGGGACAGACAGACATAACGAAACTATGGGTTCCGTTTTGCCATTTTGGCTCGGGAACCCTCAAAAGTACTACCATCTTTCAAATATTTTATTCCTGATGATGCTTAATGAAAACGATCCTTGTAATTGAACTTTATACTTATTCTTTTATTCTCGCAGGCATTGTCAGTGTTACCGGACTCTGTGCCTCTGGCTAGACTGAAAACATTCCTAGAAAGTGCGCTGGACAATCAACTCTCACTTAAGCGAAAAACTCAAGTCCTAAAGGGGTTGCTGTATGCGGAAAACCAACAGGTAAATCTTAGACTCAGTAACACGGGAAAGTCAATGTGGAACGTAAGATTTACAATATTGTATTTCGGCTGCTAGCAGGGATTTGAAACCTCATCAGATAGCTTGTCAAATTATGTTACCACTAAATAAAAAAAGTGCAGCAATTGTGTTCTTACTTTCACTTGAAAATAAAGATGAAATGAAATTAATTGTATATTAAAAGCTTTACATTAAAGCCTTCTCCTCTATAAATGTTAGGATTGGTGATGATGATGAAAAAGGAGGAGGTTCTCAATTCGGTTGTATGTTTTTTTTTTTAATGTGTGTTACCTCAGAACTCCGTCATTTATGAACCGATTTGGATTTTTTTTTCTTTTTTGTAAAGCACATGCTTCAAGGTTGGTCCCGTTATTACCAGAATCCAGTTCTGATGATGGGATCCATGAGGAATTGAAGAAACTCCTCAAAAATTCAAGAAAAAAGTATAGCGATTTTAGTATTTTCGGTGACAAGTCGAGCATTTGCATTCAGAAAGTATCATGGAACTCTGTAATAAAACGACCCAAACCCGTCGAGCATTAAAAATAGAATTTTCAACATAACCTTCTTTCGAAGTCAAACTGATGATTTTATCCTACGCATCTATTTTATGCAGAAACAACAAAAAGCAAAAAATAAAAAATTTTAAATAAAAAATAAAACCTCCTTCAAAAAGCATCCAAAAAAACTATGAAATAATCATTGAACCACACCGACCACAATAAGCATGAAATAGTACATTACTGCAGCGGCCGCGAAATAGGGGATTGCCGGCCGAGTAGTTATAGATGGCCGAGTGTTAACGAGGCCATCTAGAGATACGAGGCCGGCAATCCCTGTTCGTGGCCAAGGCTTGTATAGAGTTTTTCTCAAACATGCATCATCATCATCATCATCATCGTCATGGTCGTCGTCGTCATCACCATCATCATCACCATCACCATCACCACCATCATCATCTTATCATCACCATCATCATCACCATCATCATCATCACCATCATCATCATCATCATCACCATCACCCATCATCACCATCATCACCATCATCATCATCATCATCATCATCACCCATCATCACCATCATCATCATCATCATCACCCATCATCATCATCATCATCATCATCATCATCATCTCATCATCACCATCATCATCATCTCGTTATCACCATCATCATCACCATCATCACCCATCATCACCATCATCAACACCATCACCATCATCATCACCGCCATCATCGACACCATCAACATCACCATCATCATCACCAACATCATCATCATCATCTTACCTTACCTTAAATAAACGTAGTGGCAGAATGTCTTAATGAACCAAAACGCAAAATATTGCTTATAGTTTTTTTTTAATGGCTAAATGCTATGATGCCATAGACCTATAAACGTCATAGTATGAAACAATAGACGATCACTTTGCTGGCCAAGGCCAGCAATGTTGTATGAAATTCCATTATTGACCTCTCGTCTAGCCCGCACCTTCAACGTAACACTTCGTGGCGTATTATAAGGAACATAACGTCAATATTTCATAGCATGTTTGAGAAAAAATCTTTCTCCTAATCTGTTCGAAGTCGGTGCCTCAGCACGAGCCAGCAGGAGTGTAGAAGCCCTATAGATAGTAGGTATGTAGGTAAGTTAGATTACTTGGTCCACTCCTGTTGGCTCGAGCTGAGGCACTGACTTCGAACAGATTAGAAGAAAGATATTTTCATGCTTATTGTGGTCGGTTTGGTTCAATGATTATTTCATAGTTTTTTGGATGCTTTTTGAAGGTTTTATTTTTTATTTAAAATTTTTCATGTTCAAAAATATCAGAACCCGACCGTATTGTCAATCACATAAGTGCGTGTTAATAGTACATTACTGCAGCGGCCGCGAAATAGGGGATTGCCGACCGAGTAGTTATAGATGGCCGAGTGTTAACGAGGCCATCTAGAGATACGAGGCCGGCAATCCCTGTTCGTGGCCAAGGCTTGTATAGAGTTTTTCTCAAACATGCATCATCATCATCATCATCATCGTCATCGTCGTCGTCGTCATCACCATCATCATCACCATCACCACCATCATCATCTTATCATCACCATCATCATCACCATCATCATCATCACCATCATCATCATCACCATCACCCATCATCACCATCATCTCATCATCACCATCATCATCATCATCATCATCATCACCCATCATCACCATCATCATCATCATCATCATCACCCATCATCACCATCATCATCATCATCATCATTATCATCATCATCATCATCTCATCATCACCATCATCATCATCTCGTTATCACCATCATCATCACCATCATCACCCATCATCACCATCATCAACACCATCACCATCATCATCACCGCCATCATCGACACCATCAACATCAACATCATCATCACCAACATCATCATCATCTTACCTTACCTTAAATAAACGTAGTGGCAGAATGTCTTAATGAACCAAAACGCAAAATATTGCTTATAGTTTTTTTTTAATGGCTAAATGCTATGATGCCATAGACCTCATAAACGTCATAGTATGAAACAATAGACGATCACTTTGCTGGCCAAGGCCAGCAATGTTGTATGGAGTTCCATTATTGACCTCTCGTCTAGCCCGCACCTTCAACGTGACACTTCGTGGCGTATTATAAGGAACATAACGTCAATATTTCATAGCATGTTTGAGAAAAATATTTTTGAGCACTTAGCCAGCCTCGATGTTTATGATAGCGATTGTACCTAACATTCGTTTCCTGACCAGGTCCAAGAGTTGAAACAGTTCCACGAATCAAAGAGTGTCATCATAAACGACTACAACGTGTGCCCAGTCTGCAAGAAGCGCTTCGGCAACCAGAGCGCGTTCGTTCGATACCCGAACGGCGACATCGTGCATTACTCGTGCAGACTCGACCAGGCGGCGAGGCAGTGAGAGCGGAGACTTTGCGGACTGACTGTGTTACTATTGTAATATGGTTTGTGAGATCTAACTTCCAACATTTGACACATCACAACGCCCGTATAACGTAAATGCGCACGATCAACGACGACGGTATAAATAAAATCCCGTAACATAATTAGGGCTTGTCAAGTACTAAAAAACAATATATCGCTTTTCTTACACGTAACTGATGTTACATTTTTTTAGATCATAATTATTGAATATTTTCCGATAGTAATATATCACGCAATTATGTCTCTTCTTTTTAAAAAGCAGTGTTGTGGCCGAGTATGTCGTTACGATTATGTGACATTTCTGTAAGTTGATAAGGATCGATTTGTAATAATAAACGATACGTTTAAAACTAAAGCAAAATGACAATACAATTAAATACCATGGTTCCTAAAACAAGTTTCATTGAAGTGGAATTGATTGTTTGCGGAAATTGCGGAAATGACTGAATGAAAATGCTATGGGAAATTCAGCTTTTCAAGTATTCGTTTCCATGTGTCATACACAATTAGTAACACATTTTTGTTTTTTTTTACTATCATAGATATGTGATAATTGCGTCAAAATAGACTGTAAAATCGATTTTAACAATTCGTTAATAATCGCTAGGTTTGACAAACGATACTTCTTAACCTCATCACTACAAACTTCACTAGACAAATGTCAAATATTGGACGTTAGGTCTCACAAAGAATAAGGTTAACCTTTACTGCTGGGGGGCTACTACGAAATTTGAAGTTCGTATCGCACCGTCCCTTTCACTCTTCTGTTTAATGCCATTAGCGTGAAGGAAACGGCACGATACGAAGTTCAAAAATCGAATTTCGTAGTATAAGGTCTGATGTGTATGTTGACCAATCAATACTTTTTCATAATTAAATATAGAGCTAGCGAGTCTGGAGACGAGAGGCTACACTTAGTGATCCCTTTAGGGGCATCTATAAATTAGGTCACACATTTTCCGGGAGGCGGAGGGGGTATTTTTTCTGGTGATTTGGAACAAAATAATTACCATCTTCTCTTAGTAATAAGAGTGACAAAAAGGGGGAGGGGTCTAAAAAAAATGCTGTGACGTTTTTTGTAGATAGCCACTTAAAGATACAGTCTACTAAGGCAAATGTAAAAGTGACAGATTTATACAGGGGGCTAGTGTGCGGCGCCACTATCACTCGAGCAGCTTGTTGTAAAGAATTTAATTATAGTAGAGCCTAATTTAAGCTTTGTAGTCATTATTTAGTTTGCATGTACCTAATTGGTTTTGTTTGTTTGTATGTAGATAGTGCCTGTATATAACATTAGACACATTTAGTAATGTTTAATTGCCTAGTTATGCAAAATTAAGTGAAAAGTTGCCTGCATATTTATTTTATCTGTGAATCTTTATTTAACTTTTATAAATAAATTACGTCATTAAGTAAAACTTATATCTAAAATGAGTTTAGTTTCAATCACTTACAGCCTACGGGGATTCCCTCATACCTTTCGTAAAGATAAGTTATTCTTATCTAATAAGGCAATCAACTTCAATATAATAATAATTTAGAAAAACCCAGTTGTCAATTGACGTTACATAACCTTTATTAAATACTTTTTATCACCCGCAACTCTCGTCTACTAAGATTTTGTTTATACTGCCACAGCGAACTAAGTTGTTCTTCGCAATATGAAGTATCCATCTCTGGGATATATATAAAGTATAAAAGGTTCAAGGAAGTAAATAAATAATACCAAGGATGATATAGACTGGATTGGCAGTCGCCATACTACGGATCGGCCGTGGTTTTTGTAGTTCGATTATTAAATCTAGATGGCGCTAAAATATAGCCAGAGGCTTTGAAGGCAAAACAATAAGACTACAGTTGTTTCATATTAGGTACTACAAATGTATTATTTTTCAAAAATATTGCATAATAATCCATTTGCAGTGATATGAAATATCTGTAGTCTTATTATTTTGCCTTCAAAGCCTCTGGCTATATTTCAGCGCCATCAAGATTTAATAATCGAACTACAAAAACCGCGGCCGATCCGTACTATGGCGACTGCCAATCCAGTCTATATCATCCTTGATAATAGTAAATATTGGTTGAAAAAGTAACAAACATCCATACGTCCTTACATCTTCACGAACTTTCGCGTTTGTTATATAATACCAGCTGTTGCCCGCGACTCCGTCCGCGAAAAATAGGAGTATAAAAAATAGCCTATGACCTTTTCTAAGACCTACCGAATACAGAGAAAAAAGTTTCATAAAAATCGGTCAAACCGTTTCTGAGGAGTTCGATAACAAACACCGTGACACGAAATTTTTATATATTAAGACTAGCTGTTGCCCGCGACACCGTCAGCGAAGATAAAAAAAATAGCCTACAACCATTCTCAGATCTACCGAATACAGAAAAAAAGTTTCATATAAATCGGTTAAGCCGTCTCGGAGGAGTTCGATAACAAACACCGTGACACGAGATTTTTATATATTACTAGCTGTTGCCCGCGACTCCGTCCGCGAAGAATGGGGGGGGGGGAGGATAAAAAATAGCCTACGACCTATTCTCAGACCTACCGAGTGTAGAGAAAAAAGTTTCATAAAAATCGGCCAAGCCGTTTCGGAGGAGTTCGGTAACAAACACCGTGACACGAGATTTTTATATATTACTAGCTGTTGCCCGCGACTCCGTCCGCGAAGAATGGGGGGGGGGGAAGGATAAAAAATAGCCTACGACCTAATCTCAGACCTACCGAGTGTAGAGAAAAAAGTTTCATAAAAATCGGCCAAGCCGTTTCGGAGGAGTTCGGTAACAAACACCGTGACAAGAGATTTTTATATATTAGAAGATTAGCTGTTGCCCGCGGCTCCGTCCGCGAAGAATCGTAGCCTACGACCTAATCTCAGATCTACCAAATATAGCCAAAAAGGTTTCATAAAAATCAGTCAAGCCGTTTCTGAGGAGATCGATCGATAGCAAACACCGTGACACGAGATTTTTATATATTAGACTAGTAAGATAACATGACAGGGTGCACGGATGATCAGTTGTAGAGTACGCTCGCGTTGGAACCTTTTTAACCGACTTCAATAAAGAGGAGGTTCTCAATTCGTCTGTATGTTTTTTTTGCAATAAGTATTCACATTAGATCTAGCGAAAGTCGTGGGGAACATCGTCTTCGTCTCACAGGAACTTTGTAATTTTCCAGGATAAAAAGTAGCCTATGGTAAGAGTGTGCTTATGTAGAGTGTATGTATGTGTAAGCTTTTTAGTCAAATGGCGCGGGTCGTCATCATCATTTCAGCCAAAAGACGATCCACTGCTGAACATGTCCCCGGCTCGCCAAACAGATCGGTCCTGCGCCATCCACATCCAACGCGTTCCCGCAACCTTAACCAGGTCATCGCTCCATCTTGTTGGAGGCCTACCGACACAGCCGTCAGTTCTACGAGCGATGTGCCCTGCCCACTGCCACTCGAGTCTGGCGATTCTTCGAGCTATGTCGGTGACTTTAGTTCTTGTGCGAATTTCATCATTTCTAATGCGATCCCGTAGAGAAGCTCCGAGCATAACCCTGTCCATGAATACAACCATTATAACAAAATACAAAACCAACTAAATTGATCATTCGCCGCTTTTACTGTAATTACACCAGCAAAAGTTAAACAGTGAGATGGGCTCAAAAAATATTCAGACGACTATTGACAAGATATTTTTGTAGTCAATGTCGGAAGAAATAACACTGCTACTTGCCTTGAGTATGTCATGAACTAAGAACTAAAAGGAATGCATTCCCATCACGCACTGAAAGGAACTAGTTCCTCGTAATTTATTGAATGAGGCGTTACTTTGCGGAGGTCCATATCAATGAACTGAAACAATTACTTTGCTCACCCGCGACCTTATAATAGCTACGTTTATGCAAGAAATGCAGTTCCTCCACCTCCACATTGTACAAACACACACAAATCACACAAACCCAACTATCACCACCACCAAACTACACGGACGCGCTTCGAACTCAACCAGAGCTCATCCTCTAGAGTACCGCAACCATTCACTATGCTAACAGATGTTAGACTATTATTATTTATTTAAAAATATGGCTTCTGTCCTATTTTCGGTAGGACAATTTCGCCAGTGTCAAAGTAAGCTCTCTTGGGAGCGACGTTGTACGGTGATAGTAGTTTCTGCAACTTGATAGTAAAATTCCAGAAACCACGTAGAGACAACTTGCGCATTAAAAAATGTCAGACACAAGAGCAATATATAATTTTGTGATCACTGTTAATTAAGGTTAATCGCCGCATAAAACACTATCAAAATTATACTTCAACTAGCCAAAGAAACAGAAATACCAAAATTAGATACTGTCTACATCCGCCATGTTCGAATGCCACAAATCGAATCTCGATGTTAGACTAACAAACCAAAACGAACTTTTTAATTTGTCACTGTAACTTCTCAAGTACCCACTTTATTTTTCTCAAACAAACTACCCACAAAAATTATGAACTTTAGTCGTCACTTAATGAACTGAAACAATTAATTTACTCACCCGCGACCTTACGATAGTTACGTTTATGTAAGAAATGCGTGTTCATGCAGTTCCTCCATCTCCACACTGTGCGAACACACACAAATCACACAAAGCCAACTATCACCACCACCAAACTACACTGGCTCGTTTCGGACTCAACCAGAGCTCATCTTCAGAGTAGGTATAGGTAACGCCATCAGAGTTGAGGTCACTCACACAACAACACGTCATGTAATGACAGCGGGATTTTGACATTTATTCGTACCGATAGCAAGTTCAACATACTCAACATAGAATTACATTACAAGATTGACTAAAAATTTCTTCAACCTATTTCTTTAAGAATAATTTAGGAAAATACATCTAGTTCAAACAAAACAGATAATAAAATATTTTGATCTATTTTATATAAATCAGATAAGCATATTTTTCGCTATTTATAAAATACCAATTTTTTTTCTTGACAACATTTCTTATCAGTTTCAAATTGTTTTGTTTTAAAAATAGGTTAAGTCACCTGAGGTAATTGCGTACGTGTTTTTTCGTGTTTTTTGATCTTTTTTCAATCTCTAATTGTGAAATATGCATCAAGTATTTTGAAGTACTGTTTGGGCCTGTGCTTTATCCAAGTCTTTAAACAATAAATTTGTCGAAGTAACGATTTTGCTGCACTAGTATTAAAAAATATACAAGCATTTTTTTAAAAACCGGGATTTTAGACGCCATTACCTCAATTTGGGAAATGCATCTTTTTTAAATAATTGTGTATCGATTGTGATTAGGCCTCTAAAACTTCATGGCGCGTGTTCGTAATACCATATTCTAGAAGGTATTATTAATAAAAGGAACCACGAACCGCGAATAATCAGTTGAGGCCAAAAATAGTATAATTACGTAAAATGCGTCTTTATTTTGCAGACGCATTTATCCAAAGCCAAATAACAGGTGTTGCAAACATTTTTTAACCTACTTCAAAAAAGGAGGAGGTTCTCAATTCGTCGGTTGTTGTAATCGGTTCAATTTTGATTTTATATATTTAACTAGCTTTTGCCCGCGGCTTCGCTCGCGTGTACTATGAGTATTACAAAGAACCAAGATATCAAGCAAGCAAGCATACAGGCAAGCAAGCAAGCAAGTCCACAATTGACCGAGAAATCGGTGAACATACCTACATAAAAAAAAGTGGAATGCATAACCTCCTCCTTTTTTAGAAGTCGGTTAAAGAGCCCTTTGCGGCCTACTTACAGTATAAACTTATGAATTTTGAAGTTTTAGCTTTCTACAACCAGTAAAACGCAAAATCCCGTTTTTTTCCGTTCCCGTAAGAATTTCGGGAAATGTTTTCTTAATGCTCCCCTACACTCCCCAAGGAACTCACTTGCCAAATTTCAGCTTTCTATGACCAGTAATACGAAAAATCCCGTTTTTCCCGTTCCCGTGGGAATTTTGGAAAGTCCTCTCTCAATGCTCCTCTACACTCCCCAAACAACCTACATGCCGAATTTCAGCTTTCTACGACCAGTAAAACGAAAAATCCCGTTTTTTCCCGTTCCCGTTAGAATTTGGGAAAGTCCTCTCTCAATCCAGCTCCACACTCCCCAAGCAACCTACATGCCGAATTTCAGCTTTCTACGACCAATAAAACGAAAAATCCCGTTTTTTCCTTATCCCGTGGGAATTTCCGAAAATCCTTAAAACTGTTTTTTACTATTATAATTACCTACTTCTATGCCAAATTTGAAGAGTCTAGTAATTATAGTTCATAGGATCCCGTTGAACTGAATATATAAATCCCGTTTTTTCCTTATCCCGTGGGAATTGTGAAAAATCCTGAAATTAATGTTTTAACTAATATAATACCTACTCGTGTATCAAATTTGAGGAGTCTAGTTATTATAGTTATTATAGTCACTCGGAATCGAATATATAAATCCCGTTTTTTCCCGTTCCCGAGGGAATTCCCAAAAATCCTTCCTTAGTGGATGCCTACATTGTATAAGGTATCTATTTGCAAAATTTCAAGTCTCTAGGTGCAGTGGTTTGGGCTGTGCGTTGATATATCAACAGTCATTTAGTTTATTTAGACATTTCAACCCCATCGCACCCCATCCAGGGAGATGGTATTTTACGTCTGCCACGTCGGATTTTAAAACCGTTGTTGTTTTCATAACCAGCGACCCGATAAACCATAGAAACAACACCCATGTTGATTTTCAGACTTTGTTACCCCTTTCCCCCCTTTTAGGGGTTGAATTCTCAAAAAACCTGAAACACGTGTTTACTCATTTATCATTAGGAGTACTTCTGTGAAGTTTCGAATAAAATAGTCGTATTAATCTTGTTTCCCCATACAAACTTTGGACCCCCGTTTCACCCCCTTAGGGTGTGAATTTTGAAAAATCCTTTCTTAGTGCACCCCTAGACCTTATAAGGAACCTACTTGCCAAATTTTGAATCTGTAGGCCCAGTGGTTTGGGCTGTGCGTAGATATGTCAGTCAGTCAGTCAGTCAGTTTCTTCTTTTATATATATAGATTTTGCTTTTAGTTCCTGAGTGGTTTTTAAGGCAGTTTCATTTTTTATTTTTGATTTTTTCATGTTCAAAATTAATGAAAAATCAAATAAGCAGGTACTAATGTTGCTAAAGAATTAATAATTTTAACATCAGAAAAAATTTAAAGTAAACACACTTTCAGGATTCAGTCATTTATTTATGTGTTAAAACGCTCAAAGTTACACTATCTAGAAAAAGGTTATTGACCACTGACATTGGGGCAAATCTATACTAATGGTGCGGGGGGGGGGGTGCGGGAGTTTTAGGGGGGATGAACATTTCATTGATTTTGCCGTAGGATGCACCGTTTTCAAGATATTTGACAAAAACACCAAGGGGGTTGGGGGTTGAGGGGGGGGGCATGCGGGGGCTTCGTATGGGGATTAAAATTTCATTGATTTTGCCGTAAGATGCACCGTTTTCAAGATATTTGACAAAAACACCGGGTGGTGGGGGTGGGGGGGGTGTTGAGGGGGTGAGGGGGTGGGGGTGCGGTTGAGGGTGCGGGAGAGAGGGTGCGGGGGTATTAAAGGGGGGATGAAAATTTCATTGATTTTACCGTAGGATGCACCGTTTTCAAGATATTTGACAAAAAAAACTTGACGTAAAACTTGAAGTAAAACTTCTATAGGCACGCTTGCCTTGGGACGAACGCGGGTGTGCGGGGGGTGCTGTCTGGGAGGGCGTGCGGGGGGTGCGGAGGGGTCCGGGGGGGTTTCTGGGGGGTCTGTGGGGGGATTGGGTTGGAGGGTGCGGGGGGTTGCGGGGGGGGTATTTTTTTTAATATTGAGGAACTAAGGAGAGCCATAATTGATGAAAAAGCAAATTGGATAAAAAAGTAAGCTGCCCAAATTACTAATTCCACGCGGACGGAGTCGCGGGCAAAAGCTAGTGAGTTATACAGACGCAATAACCTCAATTATACTAACGCATTTAGCAATATTTCATAAATAACTTTCAAAAATTTTAAATGGTAATAATTCTGAGAGAAAAGCGTTTTGAATACAAATCATAATTCAGACATGTGAACCAACTATTACTCGGTATCTTTAATACAATTAAACACCAAAAAAACTAAAAAAATAGGATTTAAATGCATTTTATTTACTTACCACCCCACGCACTGCGTAGCTCTGTTAAGGTTCTAAATTTCAAAATTACCGATATCTTAAATACGATTCACCAAGACGCCCTCTATGTTACTTGTTGTCCTCCAAGTAGTTAAAGTGTCTATCACTAGATGGCAGGCGCTGTTGTAACTAAACTCACGTTGTTTAAAAGATAACTCAAATAAACGCAATTACCCCATAGTGGGTTTTACCTCAGGTGACCTTATATGAAAAAACCGACCAAGAGCGTGTCGGACACGCACAAGGTAGGGCTCCGTAGCCATTACAAAAAAATCAAGTAATATTTTTCTAAGGATTTCGTATGTGCGGAATCATCCAAGTTTAGGTATGTTTTATACCTCTTAGGCTACTATTTACTCTTAAACTACAAATAATTTCCAAGCAATCTTAGCCGCTATAATTTTCCTAGTAAATTTGATATATTTACTACCATTCTGAATTTTTTCAAATTTTTCCACCTAACAGTTTAGATTTTAGAGGGGGGGGGGACGCTCGATTTTAATGAAAATTTTCACTTTAAAGTTGAATATTTCGCAAACAGATCACTGAATAGAAAAATCATGTTAGCAACCCCGCAATGGTTTTAAAAGACCTATCCAACGATACCCCACACTATAGGATTAGTTGAGAAAAAAAAATCACCCCCCCTTTACGTCTATGGGAGGTACCCTAAAAAAAATATTTTTTATTTTTTATTTTACCACTTTGTTGGCGTGACTGATATGTATATTCATGCCAAATTACAGCTTTCTAGTACTAACGATCTCTGAGCTTAGCCGCGGACAGACAGACAGACAGACAGACAGACGGACAGACATGGCGAAACTATAAGGGTTCCTAGTTGACTACGGAACCCTAAAAAGAAAAATTATAATGTGCATAGTATTGCGTAAGTATTTCATAATAAGATCATATAACTCACATTTTCATTCACTCAGTCATTTCATTCATTCACTATCTTTTTTGCAATCAGTACTTTATGTAGCTGTGTGTGTAATCATTCGCCTCAACTCTCGTGGCATTACCTATACCACAACCGTTCGCTATGCTATCAAATGTTAGAGATTAACATTTGTTCGTTGTTTGGGACAACCTGTAGGCACATTTAAGAAAGAGCTGTTGGATGTCGTTGTCGCCGTAGAGGAAAACAGAGACGGGAAAATACTGGATGTCTCAGGGCGTTTTACTAAGGTTAATATTTTTATTGTGATCAGAGTGTACAAGTTTGTTGAATTTGATTAGTCGATATAAACTCTCGAGCGAGACGATCAGAATTGAGGTCAATCGTGATTCTATTAAAAGTCGCTATAGGAAACGGACAAACTATGCGCAGTGACAACTGGTTTGTTCAGACGTCCATTCATAATTTTGTCGTTATTATCGTCGTGATATCATTACACAGCAAACAAAAAATATAAGAAAACACTCGGCACGCTCCCGTCTAAAAAACGCTTCGCTAAATTCGTCGATACCGCTTAATTTAGTGGTTCCTAGCGTGCCACGTCTATCAGTCTGTCTAACTCCCGAAATATGGAAACAGACTAAATGCCACCGCAGACGTCGAAATTAGTAGGACTTGACTAAAATTAGTCTCGTATACTAAATGTAATCAAGTACGAACAGCTCTCAATATTTGCTCTGTTTAATTCGTAGCCGTAACTCCTAGAGGCCCAACTCATAGCAATAACCTTATTAAAATATGGTGATACGATAGGCCACTGACCTTTCGTATTTAGTTTGCGGTAACATGTTGGTAGGTACTCCCATCGCGCTATCAGTTCATATCAAGGTTATTCATATAGTAACGCGTATGTTTTATAATTAATGTTGATATTTTTAAAAGGTAGGGTACTTTAACCTTCAGACAGGTCAGGCGCAGTTGGTCTCTTAGGTGCTAAGAGGGCTGCTGTTACACCGTCACGAGCGGTTGATTAAGAGCGTTCAAGTAGAACATTACGGTTGATATGTAATTATCGGTTTCGTATTAATTGTTGGTGTGAACGCACCCACGGCGGCTGTGACGCGCGCGTGACGCAACGCTGCTCGAACGTGAATCGGTATGTGCGCCGCACTGATGCTAGCCTCTGTGGCCCAATGGATAAGGCATCGGCCTCCTAAGCCGAGGATTGTGGGTTCGAGTCCCACCAGAGGTAAAAACCGTTAGCTTTTTTGTAAATTGTGCTCGGAAAGTTGTACTATGACGTGTGAATCTTACGACATGTTACGAAGGGAGATGCGTGAGCGATGTTAAATCGATAATTTCCTATAGATCGATAATCTAATAAGTTTTTTGTTATTTCTGATGAAGCTATTGTTTTTCTCTCAAGTTTTTTGTATCTTTTCCAGTCGTTTGTAAAAATATGAGAAAATGTCTACCTACATTATAAGCTCCCTGATGGGCGCCCGGGCGTATATGAATACCAGTTTTTTTTAAAGAACCAACATGAAAAATTAATGAATGAATTTGTTACAAACATTACAAGAAAATATGTGCCTATATATAACCTAACGTCTAGTTAGATACCTATTTATCGTTTGAAACAAATGCAACATTGCGGTAACGCTTTTGAAAAGATACCCATAAACATTTTAGTTCAATTCACGTTTACGCCAGTTTCGCCATTGAAATGTTTCTGCCGCACTGTCAAACTTTATCATTTCACCCAACACCTGTCATTCCTGGATTTCATAACATCACGCCAGTTGACAGTGGCTTGCATTACATCTGACACAGATAAAGATATCGCCCGCAATATTGGCGTTGGTGCGGGGCGTCGTTTATAAAAGTCCGTATCGGGGGAAAGCTGCTAGATATGATATATGATAACGATATTGATAACAGCCGAAGCATCGATCAGTCGGCCCGATCCCCAGCAGTCCTGTGGAACCAGCCATACGAATCGTGGCCTGCGACACACACGAGATATCGCACGGATTCGGATCATCTAATCGTTTTGATAGTGTTAAGTTGTTGGACTGCGGTGTATGATGAGAATGATGGGGGAGGGTGAAATGGGCTATGGGGACTATTATAACTACGAGGGAGGCTGGGCGGCGCCGGAGTACTACGACCCCAATTACCAGATGCGGCAACCGCAAGAGGAGGACTATC
This sequence comes from Archips crataeganus, assembly GCA_947859365.1. NCBI lineage: Eukaryota > Metazoa > Arthropoda > Insecta > Lepidoptera > Tortricidae > Archips > Archips crataeganus. The sequence continues at coordinate 10,841,114 of OX402059.1, read as the reverse complement.
GATACAACTCATATGCGTAAGAAAAATCAATGTTTTTTTATTGGATACTACATGTCTAAATGCATAAAACTAACGGAGATATTACCTACTACAGGGTAGTCCTAGTTGCATAAATAACAACCAAACAAATTAAGTAAAGAATATTTCTGGTTTTGAAGAGATAGAAGAAGAAAATGGAAGTGACCAGCGAATGTATTATTGCGGACAAAATCTAGTGAGATTTGATTTGATTGCATGTAATCAGGGTCCAATTGAAACCTAACAACAATTTGTCCTGAACAAACATAAAAAAAAGGATACTCAAACTTTAATTTAATTTAGCTTTATTATTTTAACGACTGACTATTTAATTGTAAACATATTACTTATAAATTTTTTTTGTAGATACATAACTATGTTAGGTAGGTATTTCAATTCCCGAATGTGACAATTACCTATGCTTTAGCTAAGTTACTATTCCCCCTCGGAATAAGTACAGAACCCCATATCTGCAATCAAAACTTTAATTTAATTTAGCTTTATTATTTTAACGACTGACTATTTAATTGTAAACATATTACTTATAAATTTTTTTTGTAGATACATAACTATGTTAGGTAGGCATTTCAATTCCCGAATGCGACAATTACCTATGCTTTAGCTAAGTTACTATTCCCCCTCGGAATAAGTACAGAACCCCATATCTGCATGTAACCAATTTGTTGCAAAACTTTAACCAGACAATCATTTAAATTTTATTGATACGATGTTAAGTCGTTGCAGTATTCATAAAGTGCAGCTATTCACAAACTAGTAGAAGTACTGAAGTTAGTTTCCATACACGCGAACTTGCATTTATTTGTTGTTTGAACCGTCTGCTTAAGCCAAGTGCAGCGAATACCGTCGGCGCGGAATCAGACCAACTGCTATTTCAATTGATCCCGTCTTAAAACTACATAGGTACTTAATGTTTATTGAAATGTTTTGATGTTTTCATACGAACGCAAAGATTTTTGGGAAATAATTTACTGGTATTTTCTAATACCGAATAGGTAATTTCGTTTGAAAAGGACCTCATTCGGATATTAAAAGCGCCTATTCAACTATAGGTAAGTATAGGTAGTCTGGTAGTTTGTTTTTATTGCACTCCATTATGGACTTATAGACTAATATCATAGACCAAATGGTCTATGCTAATATTATAAATGCGATTGTGAGTAGGTAGGTATATTTGTTTGTTACGCTGTCACGCATAAAGCACACAGCAGATCGTGATGGATGAAGTTTGGTATGGAGATAGTTTTTGTCCCGGAAAATTGTATAGTACCCGCGGGCGCACGATAAATGAATTATTTGCGGACTATACCTTGACAAGCTCGTGCGCGGCGCTCGGCGGAACCCTGTCGCAGGGAGCCTCTGCTGTCCTTAACAAGATTGTTTTTAATAAGTGCGGCAAACGCTGACTGCGACAGGGTTCCGCGGAGGGTCGCGCGCGAGCTTGTCGGACTATAGTTATGGATATTTTACATCGCTGCGGTCTTGGCTAGTCTTGTTTTAGGTATATTATAACGAGCAAAGAAAATTTTGCTAACATATTAATTAGGTACTTACGATAGTTATGTAACCTGGCCTAGTTTGTTAAAATTAAGTACACGGAATAGGTAAACATTTTATAAGTCTATCTAGGTATAGTTTTGGAATTTTAATATTAGTAACTACACTACAATTTAATCTTCCGTCGGCATTTTGTTTTGTGAACTTCTCTGCAATGAAAAATATTAAGCGTGGGGAGAGTTATAATCCGCCTAGTGCTAGTCGGACTTCAACACAAATTAAAAAAATATAAATTTGATCTACCTTTTCCCAACCGTAAAAAGAACTTCGTTATTAAAATAAATAAATATAAATAAATAAATATTAGACACTAAGTTAATATTTTAAAAGACAAAATATTTTTAGTATTTGACAAAGTAGGTATTTAAAATTATAATGTCATGCATGATATTGCCAGGGGGAGCGAAAATCTTTGATTTTTGTTTTTTTTTTTCCTTTATGTTTTTTAAAGGATTTGATACCTGTAGTGTGTAAATTGCGTGGACTTCGAAATACTTTTTTTACTTACAAGACTGACCTTTGCTCTTAATATTTCATATCAATTTAAACTTGATGCCCTTGCTCTTCCCAGACAGACGGATGGACGCACGCACAAACATAACAGTTCGTGAAGATGTGTATGTTTATGACTCTTTCAGGTAAAAATTCCTAAAGAGATTTTGATAAAATTTCACACACATAATGTCGATAATCTGAATAAATACATTTAAGATACTTTTATTTCTAAATTCCACAATTGCCGGGGGGGAACTAATAAGTTAAGTATGTATTTTCAAAGCCCAGTTGAATTTGGCCAACAAATAGTGTTCATAATTAAAAGGTTTTTTTTTTTCACTTTACTTTGTTCAGTGAAAAATTTATAATAGTTATTTAGTATTCCCTTTTAATATTTTACTGACTACGTTCTGGAGTATGGAAGTAGCTTTACAATATAGGGTAGGTACATATGACACTAAGTAAGTAAATATGGTGAAATTATTACCTAAACAATTTTGGAGGAAGCCTGTGCCAGAAAGCACACCGAAATAAAGGACATTTTATTTTATTTAATTTTATTTTTATATATGATTTTATATGTGTAAACTAGTAAAAATTTTCGGGAAATAAAGGCTTTATTATTATTATACAATTACTTTGTAATTCATGGGATAGAGGTTAAAGGAAAGCTAAACCTAAGGGTTTCTATTAACAAAAGAACATAACCACAGGATGACTAATTTGTCTAGTTAGGTACAAATCCATACGCGACAAAATCAAATAACGCTTGTCACAGTATAGGTATTGGTCTTGCGGAGAGGAATTAAACCATAAACAACAAGTACAGACGTTTATTAGGAACGCTAAACTGTGAGCAAGCAAGAGACTAGAGGGTCGTAGGTTCTAAGCACTTGAGTGGGATTCGCTTTCTCCGGACAGACACTGCCCTGGATTCAGGAGACCGTAGGACGCGCTGCGGGCGTTGCAGGTGGATCTCCAGAGACGCTGCTGACTCGCAGGGCTGAGACCAGGGTGCTTCAGGGCTCAGAGTGTGCTGGTGGTGTAGAGCCAAGTGGTGGAGACTGCAGTTCCGTTCGGCGGTTTAACCCCGACTTGGTTGCCCTGGAATTTGGTTAATGTCAGCAGGGGCCCATACAATTGCTCTGTCCACCGGCCCAACGTCCATAACGGTCCCTGACCATAGGTCCGAATTTAAACGCTGGCTGTGTGGCAGAGCAATCATACGGAATTTACAAAAAGAGAAAGATGAAGCTAAATGTAATACAAAAGAATAAAATGATTTATTGAAAATGAAAACTGTTCTTTTTTTGAAATTTAAATTTGAACTAACTGAAACTGCCTAACGGTCTAAGAAGTTTAAACATAATTTACAATAAATGCAGACCGTTGGAGTTAGCTAGGTGAAGAAACAGGAGATAGTAATAGAATAATTTTGTAGATAGAAAGCTAGAAATAAACAAATAAAATTAGACAAGGTAAAATGTTGATATTTGCTTTTGGAGAGAACTTACCAATAAACGGGGAGAGTATCCACAGGATTATTATATGGTAGATGAACTGTTTTTAGATAGCTGTGTTCAGATTCAAAATGTCCCGAATTTTTGGCGGCACTGGGTTTTAAAGGCTTAATTAAGTCACGCCCCTCGAGATAACGCTAACCGTATTTTGTGTTATGTGGTTTGACAGTTCGTGCCACAGAGAAGACACTGCGCAACAAAACGATGTACTTAATTTATTTAGCTTTCCTCATTATTTAATTAATTAAATATTAAGGAAAGACAAGAGCTCAGATTTTGTCCGTATTTACTTAATTATATTAAATAGATACGCCCAAAAATCATAGCAGCGGTAAGTTTGATAATAGCGCCATCTAGTGCTCGCGGGGTGAGGCTCGTTGCATTGAATCGAACTAACTTCGCTAAGGATATCGGTAATTACGTCCATAAAACACCAAAAAATGATATTGTCCCAATTGCATTGTGACAGTACCTCCCTCTCCGCGGAGGATTTTTTCGTCTTAGCGAAAAAATCCGCCTGAGAAAAATCCCTAACGTAACACATTCAAAATAACCTATCAATCCTATCATACTTCCTAACATACTTTATTCATTCAACCTAACACAGGCAGGTCTGCCGTTTAAGACACTGCAAGACCCTACGCTACGTGAAAAATGGCGAGATGGTAAAGAGGTAGTTATTAGGAGACACAGCCGCCAATCTAGACAAGGGTTGCCAACCGCCCTTATAAGATTATCCAGCACTACGCGCAAGGTTTAGCTGCCTAGCCGCGCAACGCTAGGTATAGCTTTCATTAGGCATTTTTAAGGAGTTGAAATTAGTAAAGACCGCTCCGGCAAAGGCTTTGGATTAAGACTAGCATTGGTAGTGAAGTAATTGTGTCGACCTGAGAAACTAGTGTACGTAAACAAAGCAACTAGAATTTTTATAACTTAGAGATAAATAGAATTAAGCACGGAAACCATGTGTATAGTTTATTCCTAACACGCGGCTAGTATTTGTTAAATTTAAGTAGTTAACTATAATTAGTGCGTCTCACTCTGACGAGGTAGACGCTAAGGTAGTCACAACGATCACGAACGAGTCGATGCGTTTTTATTTTAAAACTAGATTTAATCATACAGAAGAGTATTTTACGAGCAGGCGCAAAATATTTATAAGTAACGTTAAGTCGTTGACCTTGCTATGCAGTAGCGTTGTTTAAGGTAAACAAACTTGACGATACGATTGAGAACATAAAACAGGGTAGTTAGCGCAGCGCGACAATTACTGCCACCCTCTTTTTTAACTTAAGGTATCATGGACCGAGCCCACGACATTAACGTAATAAGAGTGCAACGTTGTTACAATAATAAAAGTACATTTTATAATTATGATGAAAATTAAGTCTTCTGTTTAGGAATAGTACTAATTGTTGCTAAATCGTTCCTAACGAGGTTAATTATTCGTACGTTATTTAAAGGTTATGTTGAAGTTTATTACTATTTATTGCCTGGAGTTAATTTCAGATCCTTTATGTGCCATACGCCTAAATCCTTGCCGGACATATCATGTAGTTCAAATATTAACGGTGACCTTTTCTTGGAAATACGGCATTTCATAAATTTAGGTGCAAGTTTTTTACTGAAATACTGCGATTTATCACTTAAATAAAAGGTTCGCTTCCATACAATGTCCCCTACTTCAAAGTTTGCAGGCTTACGTCGTAAGTTATAGCGACGCACATTCTTTTGGTGCGCGTAGTATAATGAATGTTGCACTTTGTCGAATATATTAGTGAGGAAACCTGCATTCTGAGCGTAAACATCGCGTGGAAGGCAAATTAATAAATAGAATAATAATAAGAAATAGTAACAATAGGAAATTTCGAGACCTGATTCTAGAATATCGCTTGCGAGCATAGATGGCGGTAGCTTTAATATTTGTTTACGTAATTCTTGCACAGAGTCTGCGGGTGTAGAACCACGAATTAAGACTTCATAAGTTAGCTCACTCTTTTGAAGTGACAAATACTTGATTTCGTACATATTAGATATTTAGATTAAGTGATCGCGTTGAAGTTAATAATTAGCTGATAATGAAATTTAGAAAAATAACAAATTATAAGGCGCGTGCCAAGCGACAGCTTATAAAAAGGATGTAGAACTGTACTGAAGTTAAATTTACTAAAAAACAGTCTTAACGATACTTTGTGATAGTGATCGTTAAAATGTAAGGTATGGTTTTAGGTGATTAAGTAAAATGCCTACTGGGGTAGTCTCCAATAGCAAATATCAAGTAATTTGACTATTCCGTACGTTACAAACATGGAGTAATCTAAGTATGTACCTTCCCACTCAATTATATCCTCGCAGTAGATAGAATTTAAAAAAAATAAGTAGAGTAGTGTTGCCTATATTTTAGAACGATTTGGATGAAATTTAGCATGCAGTGGTTGTAGGTTAAATAACCGTTGGTTATTAACTTCCGATTTTGTATGAAATTACCGTTGTAGAATAACGGTTGGCAGTTAAGTTTAAAATTAGGTAGGTAGTTCAATTCAAAATTGGGTAGTTAAATTTGAAAAAACGTTACAAATAAAAAAAAAAAAAACCGTTAAGATGACAACCACTGGGCAACGTAATGCCCTTTATTCGCCTCTTACGAAACCTAGGTGCAAAAGGGTGGCACTATTCTTAACCGGAACCACACGGTGATTAGAAAAGTGATAAAAAGAATATTACTTACTGCGAGACACAAGTAGTAGGAAAGTGCACAAAATACCAACACAAACACAACGAATAAAACCAGAAAAAAACGTTTCCCAACTCAAGACCACGTTAAGAGGCGCCACTTGTCACAGTATAGGTATTGGTCTTGCGGAGAGGAATTAAACCATAAACAACAAGTACAGACGTTTATTAGGAACGCTAAACTGTGAGCAAGCAAGAGACTAGAGGGTCGTAGGTTCTAAGCACTTGAGTGGGATTCGCTTTCTCCGGACAGACACTGCCCTGGATTCAGGAGACCGTAGGACGCGCTGCGGGCGTTGCAGGTGGATCTCCAGAGACGCTGCTGACTCGCAGGGCTGAGACCAGGGTGCTTCAGGGCTCAGAGTGTGCTGGTGGTGTAGAGCCAAGTGGTGGAGACTGCAGTTCCGTTCGGCGGTTTAACCCCGACTTGGTTGCCCTGGAATTTGGTTAATGTCAGCAGGGGCCCATACAATTGCTCTGTCCACCGGCCCAACGTCCATAACGGTCCCTGACCATAGGTCCGAATTTAAACGCTGGCTGTGTGGCAGAGCAATCATACGGAATTTACAAAAAGAGAAAGATGAAGCTAAATGTAATACAAAAGAATAAAATGATTTATTGAAAATGAAAACTGTTCTTTTTTTGAAATTTAAATTTGAACTAACTGAAACTGCCTAACGGTCTAAGAAGTTTAAACATAATTTACAATAAATGCAGACCGTTGGAGTTAGCTAGGTGAAGAAACAGGAGATAGTAATAGAATAATTTTGTAGATAGAAAGCTAGAAATAAACAAATAAAATTAGACAAGGTAAAATGTTGATATTTGCTTTTGGAGAGAACTTACCAATAAACGGGGAGAGTATCCACAGGATTATTATATGGTAGATGAACTGTTTTTAGATAGCTGTGTTCAGATTCAAAATGTCCCGAATTTTTGGCGGCACTGGGTTTTAAAGGCTTAATTAAGTCACGCCCCTCGAGATAACGCTAACCGTATTTTGTGTTATGTGGTTTGACAGTTCGTGCCACAGAGAAGACACTGCGCAACAAAACGATGTACTTAATTTATTTAGCTTTCCTCATTATTTAATTAATTAAATATTAAGGAAAGACAAGAGCTCAGATTTTGTCCGTATTTACTTAATTATATTAAATAGATACGCCCAAAAATCATAGCAGCGGTAAGTTTGATAATAGCGCCATCTAGTGCTCGCGGGGTGAGGCTCGTTGCATTGAATCGAACTAACTTCGCTAAGGATATCGGTAATTACGTCCATAAAACACCAAAAAATGATATTGTCCCAATTGCATTGTGACACGCTAAGAAATCAGATAGTGATGACTTATATCGTGACGTTGTGATATGAGTCACCGAATCTTTCAGTTACTTATTTACTTTTAACAATCAATCATTATTATTGCATCGAATTCGCAAGTTCGATAGCAGTGTTTTAGACAAGGCAGTGCCTATTTAAACGTTGTTAGGTGAGTCATTATTATCTATGGATTTAATTTTTGTTTTAGTTTGTTTCTAATTAAGCGTTTTGTAGCGATTAACCGATCATGATTAGATAATTGAAAAGTTTGGCACACGAACATGAAAATTGTTGTGTAAAGCTGTTAAGACTGACTTGGCGAAATCAATCAAATACATGTATAGTCTCTGCAGCTAAGTGCAGTAGGCACTGTACTATCAATATGGTTAAAGTAATTGAACGTTATGTCTTCGCCTTTTCGCTGGGTCGCGTGTTAGCGGATATTTGGGCTTGTTGCGTGCGCACTCACCGCGGGTGAAGCGCTGCAGTGAGCACCATCGAGCTCGTAATCCTGCAGCTGCTCACTCTCTCAGGCCTCGCCGAACCCTTAATTGGTTTGGAAACCCTCTTCGCGAGCTAGCGTGCCACCAACCATTTAGAGCGTGCGCCTAACCAGATTGCCGTAACGAAATTTCCCATCGACTCTTCGCGAAGTCACAAAATTAAAGAAAATTCACGACTCAGTGTAGCCATAAATTTGCTTTAAGCACCATAGGTGCCGGGTCGATGACGTGTGTATGATTGTTGTTTGTTTTTGGTATCTTATCTGGGTCAGGAACGCGAATCGACGACCTACGGGGCTGCTTTTTTCAACGGCTTTGCGTAATGCCTTCATGCTCAAAGTTTTTTTTAAATTGGTTAGATTATGCAAAGTTTAGTTGTAGAGCCACAAGTACTGTAAGGTAATGGCAGCGAGTTAGTTTGGTCATAGGGTAGTTTTTTCTGGCGATTGGTGGCGCGTGGTACGAATGGCTCCGCTCCGTATATATTCAACTTTCACACAAATTACTTTCCTATCGTGCCCGCTATCAACCCCCATTATTTTATCATTAGCCATTGCGAATACGAAATGATCATCTTTTTAAATTCGGCGCCTAATGATACGTTCGGCTGATATAAATTAAACGATATTGTAATGCGCTGCAATCATTTGACTTTTCTTTGATTTCTTTGATTTGATAGGGATATCAGGGTCTGTTAATTTAAATGGCTTAACAAAGGGTAAAGCTTTAATTAAATATGTACTTTCTTGTTTCGGCGCTTTTAATAATATCGGTTTCTGTATAACGAAGCTATTCGTTTTAAGTTGCAACACTAGAAATTGGTTAGAGAGTGAACTTTTAAATTAAATGTGTAAAGAGGTAGATATTGTATGGTCAAGTGCAAAAACACGGACCGATTTAATCCTCTCTCATTATATACCGATATCTTAATTCGACGACATAAGAGCTATGAGACCTATCATATTTATGCGGATGTTGATGTATGGTCCCACATTTTAACACTTGACTGTACCTACCATATATTTCGTACTAAATACAAACTGAAATATAGATGCACAGAAAAAACCCCAGAAAAAAGACCAATACTGGGAATCGAACCCAGGTCCTCAGCATTCCGTGCCGCGTGCCATACCCCTACACCACCACTGGTCTAGAGATTAGACACGAATCTTTCCTATACATCATACATTTCAATCTGCTAAATCATCACCTTATGCAGTGACAAGCGCACATCTATGTTACACCCTCATCGAGAGATTTTAACACTCCTTCGGAACTAACCGCTCACCTGGACAAGAGATGGCGCTACTGTGCAACTTTAAACAAGTTAACTATGAAGTATCTTTTTTTTGTACTTATTTTTTCAACTTCATTTTTTTTATTACTTTTACGGTCATCCCGTGAAATCATATATTTCGTACTAAATACAAACTGAAATATAGATGCACAGAAAAAACCCCAGAAAAAAGACCAATGCTGGGAATCGAACCCAGGTCCTCAGCATTCCGTGCCGCGTGCCATACCCCTACACCACCACTGGTCTAGAGATTAGACACGAATCTTTCCTATACATCATACATTTCAATCTGCTAAATCATCACCTTATGCAGTGACAAGCGCACATCTATGTTACACCCTCATCGAGAGATTTTAACACTCCTTCGGAACTAACCGCTCACCTGGACAAGAGATGGCGCTACTGTGCAACTTTAAACAAGTTAACTATGAAGTATCTTTTTTTTTTTTTTTGTACTTATTTTTTCAACTTCATTTTTTTTATTACTTTTACGGTCATCCCGTGAAATCATATATTTCGTACTAAATACAAACTGAAATATAGATGCACAGAAAAAACCCCAGAAAAAAGACCAATGCTGGGAATCGAACCCAGGTCCTCAGCATTCCGTGCCGCGTGCCATACCCCTACACCACCACTGGTCTAGAGATTAGACACGAATCTTTCCTATACATCATACATTTCAATCTGCTAAATCATCACCTTATGCAGTGACAAGCGCACATCTATGTTACACCCTCATCGAGAGATTTTAACACTCCTTCGGAACTAACCGCTCACCTGGACAAGAGATGGCGCTACTGTGCAACTTTAAACAAGTTAACTATGAAGTATCTTTTTTTTTTGTACTTATTTTTTCAACTTCATTTTTTTTATTACTTTTACGGTCATCCCGTGAAATCATATATTTCGTACTAAATACAAACTGAAATATAGATGCACAGAAAAAACCCCAGAAAAAAGACCAATGCTGGGAATCGAACCCAGGTCCTCAGCATTCCGTGCCGCGTGCCATACCCCTACACCACCACTGGTCTAGAGATTAGACACGAATCTTTCCTATACATCATACATTTCAATCTGCACAAATCTGTTTAAAGTTGCACAGTAGCGCCATCTCTTGTCCAGGTGAGCGGTTAGTTCCGAAGGAGTGTTAAAATCTCTCGATGAGGGTGTAACATAGATGTGCGCTTGTCACTGCATAAGGTGATGATTTAGCAGATTGAAATGTATGATGTATAGGAAAGATTCGTGTCTAATCTCTAGACCAGTGGTGGTGTAGGGGTATGGCACGCGGCACGGAATGCTGAGGACCTGGGTTCGATTCCCAGCATTGGTCTTTTTTCTGGGGTTTTTTCTGTGCATCTATATTTCAGTTTGTATTTAGTACGAAATATATGATTTCACGGGATGACCGTAAAAGTAATAAAAAAAAATGAAGTTGAAAAAATAAGTACAAAAAAAAAAGATACTTCATAGTTAACTTGTTTAAAGTTGCACAGTAGCGCCATCTCTTGTCCAGGTGAGCGGTTAGTTCCGAAGGAGTGTTAAAATCTCTCGATGAGGGTGTAACATAGATGTGCGCTTGTCACTGCATAAGGTGATGATTTAGCAGATTGAAATGTATGATGTATAGGAAAGATTCGTGTCTAATCTCTAGACCAGTGGTGGTGTAGGGGTATGGCACGCGGCACGGAATGCTGAGGACCTGGGTTCGATTCCCAGCATTGGTCTTTTTTCTGGGGTTTTTTCTGTGCATCTATATTTCAGTTTGTATTTAGTACGAAATATATGATTTCACGGGATGACCGTAAAAGTAATAAAAAAAATGAAGTTGAAAAAATAAGTACAAAAAAAAAAAAAAAAAAAAAAAAAAAAAAAAAAAAAAAAAAAAAAAAAAAAAAAAAAAAAAAAAAAAAAAAAAAAAAAAAAAAAAAAAAAAAAAAAAAAGATACTTCATAGTTAACTTGTTTAAAGTTGCACAGTAGCGCCATCTCTTGTCCAGGTGAGCGGTTAGTTCCGAAGGAGTGTTAAAATCTCTCGATGAGGGTGTAACATAGATGTGCGCTTGTCACTGCATAAGGTGATGATTTAGCAGATTGAAATGTATGATGTATAGGAAAGATTCGTGTCTAATCTCTAGACCAGTGGTGGTGTAGGGGTATGGCACGCGGCACGGAATGCTGAGGACCTGGGTTCGATTCCCAGCATTGGTCTTTTTTCTGGGGTTTTTTCTGTGCATCTATATTTCAGTTTGTATTTAGTACGAAATATATGATTTCACGGGATGACCGTAAAAGTAATAAAAAAAATGAAGTTGAAAAAATAAGTACAAAAAAAAAAAAAAAGATACTTCATAGTTAACTTGTGTACCTACCATTTTATTTGAATTCCATAGACAAAGCTCTGTCTATATGAAAATAATGGAAAAGTGCCAATGATTCCAAAATACGATCTTATTAAGGATATCTTTAGTGAGGGTTAAGGTCATTAATATCGAATTTTCGTAAACCCGTACCCGCACTTGGTCGAAATATCGACGTAATTTTAGTACTAGATCATGGCGTTTAATGTAGTGTTAATAATAATTAAGATAAAAATTAATATGGACCTCCGCAATGTAACGTCTGAGTCAATCATTGGTATAGATGATTTTTAAAGCAGTAAAGTGTTGTTCGGACCTCCCTGCTTAGTTCCCAGCTGCAACGTTCGACTCTACATTGTGCGGCATGACTGGGGTGCGAGACTGTGTCTGGACTGGACAGGTGTGTTTCGGTAATCCATTAACCGTAGTTTTGATTACAAATGCACTTTAATTAAGTTGTATGATTAATGTATTGCATCGGGAAGCAGTAGAGCTAAAATTTAGGGATAGCAAATATTTTAAGACATGTAAGCACTACTGTTTTATTACTTAGGTACATGTCTTAAAATATTTGCGAAGATTACATTATGTAGAGAAGAGTCTCTGGAATAGTTTTCTCTCCCGGTGGATGTTATGCCTTCGGACAAATACTTCGATAGCGCGATGCAGAGCATGAATCACGCCAATAGTGCACTCATGTGTCATAGCAGTTTATCTATTCGATAACTAGGTGGCGCTATAATATAAACTCGCTACAATGTTTGTTCTATGGTTTTGGTTTCATAGTTAACGAGTCATACATTTTTGTTAGCTTTAATTCGTAGTGTATAACTTGTGGGGGATAGGTTGCAATGGAGAGAAACCTCTCTCCAGGCAGATAAATGTTCGGGGACCGAAGCCCAAAGGAAAAAAATTGCAATTTATATTTTTGCATCCGAGTTGAGATACTTCGATAGTGCAAATTTAATGTAGCGGTTTCTCCAACTGATGACTACCTAGATGGCGCTAGAGGTCGCTACAAACTTATTATATTTCCTTCGTACAGTCGATTACAAAGATTTCGAAACAGCCAAAGTTACAAAAATATAATTTATTCACTTCACATTAAGGTCGTGGATACATGTTTTTTTAACTTTGGCCGTATCGATGTCTTTGTAGTCGACTGTACATAGTTCTGAATATAAGTACCCGTACCCGTAAGTAGTAGTAGTAGTAGTAGTAAGTAAGTAAGTAGTATAGTAAGTAGTAGTCTGAGTAGTGTAAGTACATTGCCAATCTGTAGGACTTACCTAAACTTAATTATAATACAGTATGGACTGACCGATTGTGCCTAAAAATGGTTAAGGATCCCAGAACCGTCTTTTAAATACGTAAGCGTATTGATATCGAAACATTTGCTTTGGTCTTATAAAGCTATAGACAAAACAGATAGACAAAAGTTCCAGGCTAACAACTTTGACTTCTTAAAAATATGATTTAATGTGTAAAGTTAATGTTGCTACAACTAAATAATCCAAACGTTTCACAATCGTTTTACACGCCGTTTAGGATTAACATACAGGGTGATCGGATGCTTATGGAGTGGGAGTGCCTAGTCGGCCGGAGCGGAGGGCGCGCGCACCTGCCTCGACCCTCAAATCTGGCCCTCGCAGCTTACCTCACAGTATACGTCAAGTTTCATTATGAAACACTACAGGGGGGCTACTACGAAATTCGAAGTTTATATCGTGTCGTCCCTTTCGCTCTTGTTTAATATTATTAACGTGAACAGCACGATACGAAATTCAAAAGTCGAATTTCAATTTAAAACCTTTGCAACAACGGAAACAACAAATGTTTTTTCAGGCAAACGAACTTAGGTATAAGTACCTACTATCTCTCTTTTTTATACTCATGTGTACTTACATATGTATAATTTACGACTAAGTATGTAGAGTTAGGTGTAAAATAAAAAAAATTTAAATAAAAAATAAAACCTCCTTCAAAAAACCCCCAAAAAAACATAAAATAATAATTGATTGAACCGACCACAATAAGCATGAAAATATCTTTCTACTAATCTGTTTGAAGTTGGTGCCTCAGCACGAGCCAGCAGGAGTGTAGAAGCCCTATAATAGGTATGTAGGTAAGTTAGATTACTAGGTCCACTCCTGCTGGCTCGTGCTGAGGCACCAACTTCAAACAGATTAGTAGAAAGATATTTTCATGCTTATTGTGGTCGGTTCAATCAATTATTATTTTATGTTTTTTTGGGGGTTTTTTGAAGGAGGTTTTATTTTTTATTTAAATTTTTTTTATTTCCAAGTTTTTTTTGGGTGTTTTTTGAAGGCGGTTTTATTTTTTATTTAAAATTTTTTCTTTTTTTCTTTTTAGTTGTTGCTAATGGCCTGGACTGGCACTCTTTACTGACTGTACTTTTTGCCTCTGGTTACCAAAGTACTTATCAAGACGAATCAAACGAGACCAAACTTGATGGGGTTATGTCGTTTTACTACGGAGTTCTTATGGTCACCATCCAACTTCATTGTCAGACCCTGGTTACCATCTAGGACCAAAGTACTCGTTGAGACGAGTCAAATGAGTCCGTACTCGATGGGGTAAGTGCCGTTACTTTATGGAGTAACTTTGGCCACCTTCCAGCTCCATCATCAGACCCTGGTTACCATCTGGGATCAAAGTGCTCGTCAAGACGTTTCAAATGAACCCAAACTCGACGGGGTTGTGTTGTTTTATTACAGAGTTTCTATGGCCACCTTCCAACTCCATCATCAGATTAGCTCCATGTCACAATAATATTGCATTGTCACCTGATTTACACATGCATGTAAAATATGAAATCAATCAGAAACCGGGAAGTGAGTCAAATTCAACTTGCAAGATTTGACCCGTTGAGGAGTTCCGTTGGCCATCTGCGGTCTTCTTCATCAGATCTAGTTTACCAAATGACACTTTATGAATGCAAATGCTCGATTTGTCACTGAAAATACTAAAATCGCTTTACATTTCCCTTGAACTTTTGAAGAGTTCCTTCAATTCCTCATGGATCCCATCATCAGAACTGGATTCCGGTAACAACGGGACCAACCTTGAAGCATATGCTTTCAAACAACGAAAGAATTTTCCAAATCGGTTCATAAATGACGGAGTTCTGAGGTAACACACGTTAAAAAAAAAAAAAAAGAACATACAACCGAATTGAGAACCTCCTCCTTTTTTTGAAGTCGGTTAAAAAATATGTATGTATAAGAATGTCATTATTTCCTGTTTACTGGAAAACTAAATGTTATTTTTGAGACCCACATTCAAGCCATTCGGATATTATCCTTAAATTAAGTGTTAAGGTGATTATATCATAAAGCATGTAAGAAAGCATTAAAAAATTCAATTTAAATAATAGAGAGCTTACCAAAGATAATGTCTAAAATATGCAATTTCGTTTGCTAAACAAAGACAAAAGAATAACGGAACCAAAGGACGACCAGATGGTCTAGTGGTTAGAGAACCTGACTACGAAGCTTGAGGTCCCGGGTTCGATTCCCGTGTCGGGGCAGATATTTGTATGAAAAATATGAATGTTTGTTCTCGGGTCTTGGGTGTTTATTATGTATTTAAGTATGTATCTATCGATATAAGTATGTTTATCCGTTGCTTAGTATCCATAACACAAGCTTTGCTTAGCTTACTTTGGGTTTACATAGGTCAATTGGTGTGAATTGTCCCGTGATATTATTATTATATTAAAGGATAAGCTTTTAGCGAGGCACCAAAACTCCATTTAATTATATTTTCCTACTCCTGTACTTTTATCTGGTTTTTACATGGTCGCGAACAAATATATAAGACCATAGATAATATGACTTCAGCAAGTCTATACTTAATCTATTCGCCATAACAGCACTTGTGTCGTAATGTCGTTATTACGATACACCTAGCTGCCACATAATATTAAATGTAGGGTACACTCAACACTAAAGCCCAGTTTAGACCTGCTGAGTTGAGTAGAGTAGGGTACAGTCGGGTACAGTAGGGTAAAATAGGGTACAGTAGGGTACAGTCGGGTACAGTCGGGTACAGTAGGGTAAAATAAGGTACAGTCGGGCACAGTCGGGTACAGTCGGGTACAGTAGGGTAAAATAGGGTACAGTCGGGTACAGTCGGGTACAGTAGGGTAAAATAGGGTACAGTCGGGTACTGTAGGGTATAATAGGGTACAGTTGGGTACAGTAGGGTAAAAAAGGGTACAGTCAGTTACAGTAGGGTAGAATAGGGTACAGTTGGGTACAGTAGGGTAAAATAGGGTACAGTCGGGTACAGTCGGGTACAGTAGGGTAAAATAGGGTACAGTAGGGTACAGTCGGATACAGTAGGGTAAAATAGGGTACAGTAGGGTACAGTCGGGTACAGTAGGGTAAAATAGGGTACAGTAGGGTACAGTCGGGTACAGTCGGCTACAGTTGGGTAAAATAGGGTACAGTAGGGTACAGTCGGGTACAGTAGGGTAAAATAGGGTACAGTCGGGTACAATAGGGTAAAATAGGGTACAGTAGAGTACAGTCGGGTACAGTAGGGTACAGTAGGGTAAAATAGGGTACAGTAGAGTACAGTCGGGTACAGTAGGGTAAAATAGGGTACAGTAGGGTACAGTCGGGTACAGTAGGGTAAAATAGGGTACAGTTGGGTACAGTCGGGTACAGTAGGGCAAAATAGGGTACAGTCGGGTACAGTCGGGTACATCGGGTACAGTCGGGTACAGTAGGGTAAAATAGGGTACAGTCGGGTACAGTAGGGTAAAATAGGGTACAGTAGAGTACAGTCGGGTACAGTAGGGTACAGTAGGGTAAAATAGGGTACAGTAGAGTACAGTCGGGTGAAATAGGGTACAGTAGGGTACAGTCGGGTGCAACAGGGTAAAATAGGGTACAGTTGGGTACAGTCGGGTACAGTAGGGTAAAATAGGGTACAGTCGGGTACAGTTGGGTAAAATACCCAAATGTACCCTACTGTACCCTATTTTACCCTACTGTACCCTACTGTACCCTATTTTACCCGACTGTACCCTACTGTACCCTATTTTACCCTACTGTACCCAACTGTACCCGACTGTACCCTACTGTACCCTATTTCACCCGACTGTACTCTACTGTACCCGACTGTACTCTATTTTACCCTGCTGTACCCGACTGTACCCTACTGTACCCTATTTCACCCGACTGTACCCTACTGTACCCGACTGTACCCTACTGTACCCGACTGTACCCCATTTTACCCTACTGTACCGGACTGTACCCGACTGTACCCCATTTTACCCTACTGTACCGGACTGTACCCGACTGTACCCTACTGTACCCCATTTTACCCTACTGTTCCCGACTGTATCCCATTTTACCCTACTGTTCCCGACTGTACCCCATTTTACCCTACTGTACCCGACTGTACCCTACAGTAGGGTACAGTACAGTACAGTAGAGTCGAGTCGTAGGAAAAATATTGTATGCAACGGTGTATAATTTGGTCTTAACGGCTCGTGCCGTCTTCCATTGCGATACTCGCATTCGCTCGTATCGCAACTCACGTCACTCGCCTTTTAAGACCTCACTTATACAACAGTTGCATAAAATACTATTAAGAAATTTTGGTGCCTCGGCGCCTCGAATCCAGTGCAAATCCGCAAACCTACCTGCTTTTGTCTCACTAGGGCAGTAAACCGTCATTACCCACCGTGCTACTTATGAACTCTACAAACAAGATTATAAAAGTTTCCCGTAAAACAATAAGGGTCAATCAACTTTTTTTTGTAAATTTCTATTTACTCCTTTACAAGTAACTCTGTAATCTCTGGTTAGTGAAACCATGATTTTGCAGTAATTAGATAAACTGTGCGTATGTGAAAACCAAAAAAAATAAGTATTTCTATGAAAAAATCCGGTCACCCAGGAGAAATACCACTACTTTCATACAAATTTCGGGGACAACATTGTCCCCTGGGTCACCCACGAAATAGAAGCTAAACAAAATAAAATAAATATGACAATTACACCATTATTGACTACAAAAATGTAGGGTTTTGAAAAGTATACTTTAAATAAGGAAAAATAATCAGTTTTTTAATTATTTCGGTTTTCATAGAAAGTAGCAGAAAATCGTTTACAAAAAAAAGTTGATTGACCCATAAACACAAATAAATAGGTATCTACTTAAAACATTTTCAAGTACCTACCTACAGGTACCACAGGAATGTTAAGCCACTTGCTATTGTTCTTAATTTAGCCTAGTCATACATAATGTATTTGTAGTACAGAAGTCAAAATTATAGATTTATAGTCATTTTAATAATAACCAAATTACGAACAGTGTCAATTGGCTCTACCTAATCAACTTGAATATTATATAGTTTAAATCTTAAAGTTTAAGAAACACTTAAAAGACTACAAATAATTATCAAACATATGGCAAACCTAAAAAATACAAAATAAATAAATATTGTAAATGGAAACTCTACTTCCTAAATAACAAAAACTAATAAAAGCGTTTAATAAAATTAGGATAGGTACTTTCTTAAACGCATTAATACTACTAATAAAATAGATGATTGCTACAGCTGTCTATAGTACATAGAAGTTACTTTTTTCTTTTAGTTTAGATTATTATCTCAGTAGTATTAATTTTGCATATTACGTCATATTTGATTTGAGTTATATATCATCTTGACAGTGGCTACAATTGAGATGATAATCATAATATCAGGATCAATATCATTGCGAAAAAATCTCGTTTTGTTTTATCTTGTCTCTACATATCCGGTGAGTCATTTCTATTAGGTAACATCAACAAGATAGAAAGGGTTGAAAAATCATAAACGTACCGTTTTAAAGCTAGAAAAAAATACAATATACTTAAAATTAAGTCAGTAGGTATACAATATGTCAATACGCAAAAACAATAGATAAAAACAACAAAACCACACAGTTAGCCTTTCAAGAAAGTCGTAACTGCGTAAGACCGCTTGTTCTTATAAAATTATGAACCAAATCATAGCTGAATCGTTTTTAAAAAAAATGTATACTATTAAGGGATTTAATTAAAACAAAACTTATTTTTTTTTTATCAGGGGACAATTCACACCAATTGACCTAGTCCCAAAGTAAGCTAACAAAGCTTGTGTTATGGGTACTAAGCAACGGATAAACATACTTATATATATAGATAAATACATACTTAAATACATATTAAACACCCAAGACCCGAGAACAAACATTCGTATTTTTCATACAAATATCTGCCCCGACACGGGAATCGAACCCGGGACCTCAAGCTTCGTAGTCAGGTTCTCAAACCACTAGGCCATCTGGTCGTCTAATTGCTTCCCTTCTGTAATTAATGTTACCCACCCATATAGTTTGTACTTGTACGACTAACTTTCGTTACAAAAATAACGCGATCGTGACTTTGTTTTCATTTAACCCTCTATTATTATGTACTTACAATTTTTTTGAAAAAAAAAAAAAATTTTTTTTTGTTAGCAGTAAAATGTAGCTAACTAACCAATATTATTATTTTATAACAAAAACATAGGAAAAGGAATTGATTAATTATTTTCTGCATATACTGTAAATAAAAGCGATGAGCACGCAACGATGGCTGCGATAGATATTTTAAAAACTCATTCACAATAAGTCAATTAAACAATTCGTGGGCCGCACGCCACTTACTGCATCGTTTCCAATATAAATAATCACCCTTTGTTGTCGGTGCCCTTTCATAAAAACTTGTGAGCTTGCGAGCGTTATGGTTTCAAACTTCGTTATTTCACTGGTAATTTTTATTTGATTTAGTTAACTATAATATTTAAAACGAGAAAGTAAAGTACATGTATACGTATGTTTATCTATCTGGACGTATTATTTTTTTAAAACCCCAAGAAAAATGAAGACTTACACGAAAAAGAAATACCGTAAAGCAGCTGCGGGAGCTAAGCATAAAACGTCAAACAAACTGTTGATAACTTTATTCTACAGGGTGTCGCAAAACTTAACGATAACTTGGTACCGAGCGAGATGTCAAGTTTTATAAAACTCAAGTTAATTAAGTTTTCCAGAACTATGGTTCTGGAAGAAATAAGAAAAAAAAGCATATGACTTAGTTAAGCCATAATAGAGTCACACAATATATATATATCTATCACTTTCAGTATTACGAAACAAAAAAATACGAAAAAAAATGTTTAACTAACTGACATTGACATGGATTTTTTCTTTTTTCTAGAACTGTTATAACTTAACCTCTCATCTGCTACCGTCATTGTTGAGTTTTAGGAAAACCTGTGTAGGTGTACTCCGAAAAAAATTAATAACACTCCGTGGTGTCGTTCCTGAAAGCTTTGAAGAAGATGTGGCTCACACCATCTCTTTAGTTTATTGAGAGCACTGCTTATTTATTGTATGTTTTATGCATATATATGTTGTATATGGTAGTATATTTTTAATAGGTTTCTTTATATTATGAGTTTATGTATTGTATTTACTAAAAGTTGTATTGTAGCCTTTGCTTTGTCCGACTGTTTTATTTTTACTTAGGTACTCTTTGTCGGTCCCTTACTAAATTCTCCTTTCATCCACTCAAAGGTTGACTGGTAGAGCTCCCTTAAAGGGATAAGTTCCCGTTTGTACATGCATTTCAACGGTTGTCAATAATGTTTTTCTTTTTTATTTCCTTATTTTTGTACAATAAAAAGTTTACATACATACATACATAACATTTTTAAATGTCAACTATATTCTGATACTGATGGTAGCATCTTTTGCCATGTAATGTAAGAAGATTAGTTTACAAATAAATACTTACTTAGGTCTTCTAAGGATGTGGAATGACTTTATATGACCAGCGCGAGAGCTACAATCTAATTCCTTGATAATGAACTCAGTAGCTATTGGATGTTAGTGGTGAATTAGTAAGAAAAATCGGTTTAAAAAATATTGTAAATATCCTGGGAACACTATTTGGATAGGTTAAGACAATTGTAGCCACATGCTGGAAAAAAAAATCTTATTTTAGCGTTAAGGGCAGTTTAGTAGTGTCAAACAAAACTCATGGTATGTACCAACTGACAAGCTTAAAGCAGGGTTAAAGATTTAGATTTGTTCTTTTTTTGGCAAGATTAGGGTTTTATTCTTCAATTGTTTTATTTAAGTTTACCGGCCGGTTATCGAAACGCGTCAATAGAAGATAAAAGTTATCTAATTCAATGTCACGTCTGTGGAACATTGATCACGTAGCTCTCTAAACACTACAAATATGTCTTCTAAGTAATTCTTCTAAGTTCGAGAGCTTAAAGTTTTGAATGACAATCCGAACACGTGGAAGTCATAAAGTGATAATTCTATTCTTTCGTTGGGTACCTATTCTTAGAAATACCGTCTTTCTCCAGGCAGCTATTGTCTCACCGATCTAAGTACTTGCACATGTTAACGATTTTTAAGTTGATAAAAAATGTAGAGCCGAAAGTCTTTTTGACAGATGTTCCGAGTAAGTAGGTATACTTAAGTTTACAAGCATTATGATTGTAAGACGTTTAAAGCAGGAGTGTTAAATACTTTCGTGACTTTGCTGATTAGACGGTACGACTAGCCGTTAGATTGTTTCCCGAGGGTATTTCGATGGTGCCTACTCTTTTTTACATTCTTTAAGTAATGTAACTATTTGTTGAGTTAAGCTAAAGAAAATAAAATGTAAGATACATTTTATTACAATGCAGAAAATAATACAATACGTAGATACGTGCATCTAAAGTAAGTAGGGTCAACAATGGCCCGCAAATCATTACAACCGAAAAAGCGTTGTACAGCAAAAACTCTAAAAACATGGGCTTACATGGACTTAATAAAAACACTCTAAATGAAAATCGTTATTCGGCCATTTATAGCGGCGTCCATAACGAACCCGGCCTCAACAATGGGCTTAACGCGCTCACTCATTACAAAAAGCGACATAACATAACGCTGCGTCGAAAGCTCTTTTCACAGAGTATGATGCTCCAGGTTTTTTTGTTGGGAAGGCTTTAGACGCGGGTCGGGATTGGCTGGTTCGCGCCCCGCCTACCCGGGCGCGGGCTGCGATTGGCGGGGGTCAGTAGAGCACCCTCGAGCCTGAGTAGGCTGTCGAGGCACGAGGGCGGCGCGGGGTCTTGTTCACCCCGAGAGCCACTCGAGGGTTGTTCAGTGCAGCCGCGGCGTCGAAGGGCGCACCACGTGTCACGCGAGTGTCTGTGAAGCCGTCACCATTATTCCGAAGTCGAGTTCTCCCGGGCGGGAGATGAAGTGCGAGGAGGGCGAGCGGTCGCCGCCGCCGCTGCTGCCGCCGGCTTCCCTGCTGGCGTGGAGCCCCATCCTGCTGCCGCCGTGGGGCCCGGCCTTCTTGCCGGCGCTCTACCCGGCTGCCTTCCGCTCTGCTTTCCCAGGGTGAGCGACGATGGAACAGTCTTTTAGAGAAAATAAATACTTTACTGTCATATTATTTGCTAATGCTGTAACAACACAAAGCGTCACATATATACTTAGAGGATATTTTATATAAAAAAGCGTTTTTTTTTCTTGCCGGATTTTTTCAGCAGGGTTTATCCAAGCCGGTGGTAGATTTCTCGACTTTCATAAATTTCGTGCATGGCCTAAATTGAATAATATTTTGACTTTAATTATGGAAGGTATTTCTACTCATATAATTTAGTAATAAGCACTAGGTACTTATCTAATGTTGTATTAGATAGGCATGGGTATGGTATAGGACCACAGAACAGAAAAAAGTTTTTTCTATTCCGTGGATGAGACTTTATTTAGGAAATTTTGCTTCATAATGAAATTGCTAAAATGTTCTTAAATTAACCCTTAGATGTCAATTCTTCATCATTAGATACCCATGTATATGTTAAATCAAACCTTTTTCTAAGTGAAAATGGGTTTTTAGTGGGTATAGTGGCTGGTACCTATCTGCAGTATGTTCGGCACGTTTCACATCACAAAGCGTGTGACAGTTTGCACCTCGCTGAGTCCTGTTTTACAACCTGCTAAGGGCCCTCGAGGGTCCTTTGATCGGGTCACGTACGAGACTTGCTACGTTCTCATGTTATACTTAAACCAGTTTATTGAAGAAGCTGTGGTTTATTATGAGTATATTTTGTCTTATTTTCTTGCTCATAACTTTGACTATAGCCGATATCGTCCAGTGGCAATAGACCGTAGTTTGTGAAAATATCCTTTATCACTTTTCCAGCAACAGTGGAATCTCTAGGTATTTTTTAGAAAAACATACTTTTTTTAATGCGGTTATCTAGAATTCTAGATCTTGGGGATAGTTAATTTCGATACCTAATCCAGTCTGTCCAGTCATACTTATAAGAGCGAGTGGATGTCAATAATCACAAACTAAGTTAGGTAATTATACAGGTTTTATTCAAGTAGGAGAAGGATATTTTTTTGCTTCTATAGCATTTTATACTTGTATCACACTTATATTTTTTTACAAAATGCAAAAATTAAAATATATTAGGTAATACAGTAAAGCGTCTTCGCAGACTGCAAATCGGGGATTCTTGTGAAGTGTTTCTTTCACTATTATTTAAATAAACAAACCATTGTTATTAAGAAGTTGTTAAGCCGTATTGGTCTGGCCCGACGTTGTGTTTGTTACTATGGACTAGTTCCTTTCTTAAGGTCACGTTCCGTTGAGAGGTACTTTGTTTATAAAAACATTTCAATTGACGGAATGTCGTACTCATGTTTTCTTTCAATCAGTCGTGTACACCCTCGAATGGCTTGTTAGATTGAGTCGGACAATCTGAGGTATTCTTTTACGAGTAGTAACTATTGAAATGACAAGCGTTGTGTAGAGGTCTTGTGAGTGGAGGGTTCTTCACATTTCTACTACGTTTCAACTTTTAAGAAAGCACTTTGAAACATCTTTAAAATTTGAAGCAAATAAAGAAGCTTGAGCGCGTTTAAATCTTTTTGAGGAACGGAAAACATCGTCTAATCAAAGATCCTATCGGGAGTTTAATTTCAATTTTAAAATAATACTTGAAACGTTTATGATGTAAAAAAAACTTCAGCAACGATTTTGACTATTGTCTAACATTATGTCAGAATAAAATTTATTGTCGTGTAGACACGTTTATATTCAGCGTATGTGAATAGTTTAGACTCTTTTCGCACATAATATTGTTAATAGCGTTTACATTATTGTTTAAAAGCTTTGGCCACATAGGTAATTTATATATTTATAATTCAAATAAAAAGCTATTTATCTGTCAGAATACGGTAACAAAGGTCTTATATCTAATATTCCGTGCCTACCTGGTACCTGAGCTATCTCCCTTACAAATATAGATACTTCTCAACTACGTTAACTCTGTGGTATTCAATAAAACAAATTAGTAACTATAATAAAATGGTCCAACACCAAACTGACCATCCCACTTTGTTATCAGGCTGCTGGACAGTATGAAGATGCCCGGCCAGCGCCCAGGTTTCCAGATCTCGGATATCCTGGGGCTAAACGAGGGCAAGGGTTTGGAGCCATCGCCAGGCGCTGGCCCCGTGGAACTGCCTCCGTATGCTCCTCCTCACCACTACCCTCACGAGCTGCTGAGGCATCACCAGCCCTGGCTGTCACTGGATCACCATGACAGTGGTAAGTCGATGTTTGTATAAATATAAGTACTTACTGAGTGGACTTGGGGCATTTCGACATAGCTATTATTTAATAGATATTTTGCACGTCTAAACTAACGATAGAAATGAGCGACGCTCTACAACCATTCTAAATCGATGTCTACAACACGAGAATTTATACCAAAGCTCGAATTGTAAGTAAGTATTACCTGCAATGCACCAAATAATTATAACTTAATACGTACGTTATCTTTGTTATTTATTCGTATTGTGGTGTTATTTCGCAACTGAAGCGTTTGAAAACTTTATTTTCTTTCACGTTGTGTGTGTCAGTCGACGCAAATCAACGTCGCCTAAATCCATGCAAAACGGTATCTTAATGTGTGTTCTTTATATTGGAGATAAAGCTCAAAATTCAACAAATGTTTTTAAACATTTGGACACTATTTTATGCATTTATTCTAATTGAATAAACAAAACACTCTTTGTGGACACGGCCGTTGCAATATTTACAAAAAATCGATGGCAGAAACATATTGAAGTAAATGCACCATAATAAAATAACAATTGGTCGCGTTTAAGCGTTGTTATGTGCTGATTGATATCCCACCACGTAATTCTGCAGCAATCCGTTATTTTCATCAACACTTGCGATTATTACAGCGCCGAAGGATTGCCCAGCAAAATCTTACCACAAGTACTTTTTTATGATTAGAATTAAGTACTTTTTAATTTATTTTTGTTTATCAAAAACTACTAGCGAAAAACGATCAGCCAATTTCAGTTTCGTGAAGAGCCCTCATGACCGTTTAGGTTTATTGCCACTGTCGACTGAGCGCGAGCGCCGCATACCGCCCGGCGGCAGCGCATGCGACTCGATTTCTATAGTGCTTTCGCAAACAAGATATTGAGCACTTCTCTTTTGAATTGCTTATTAGTGCTTTATGGGAATACAACAACCTAGGTAAACAATTTAAACAAGCTCCTCTTGCGTGTCTGATAGTACAGACAAGTTCCATATTCGAAAAATAATTCTCTAAATTGAAAGCGTACTACGAGTAAAACATGTACAAGGATGTTTGTAAATATGTACCTAATTCCTATCCCCATTGGCGATCCCTAGTTTCAAATAGCGTATACCTACTCTGTTAAAAAAAATAGCTGTGTCAAATACTTTAATACTTTAGATGACATATATAATTTAATAACATTGTAGATCTGTTTTAAATAAAAAATAAAACCTCCTTCAAAAAACCCCCAAAAAAACATAAAATAATAATTGATTGAACCGACCAAAATAAGCATGAAAATATCTTTCTACTAATCTGTTTGAAGTTGGTGCCTCAGCACGAGCCAGCAGGAGTGGACCTAGTAATCTAACTTACCTACATACCTATTATAGGGCTTCTACACTCCTGCTGGCTCGTGCTGAGGCACCAACTTCAAACAGATTAGTAGAAAGATATTTTCATGCTTATTGTGGTCGGTTCAATCAATTATTATTTTATGTTTTTTTGGGGGTTTTTTGAAGGAGGTTTTATTTTTTATTTAATTTTTTTTTATTTCCAAGTTTTTTTTGGGTGTTTTTTGAAGGCGGTTTTATTTTTTATTTAAAAATTTTTATTTTTTTCTTTTTAGTTGTTGCTAATGGCCTGGACTGGCACTCTTTACTGACTGTACTTTTTGCCTCTGGTTACCAAAGTACTTATCAAGACGAATCAAACGAGACCAAACTTGATGGGGTTATGTCGTTTTACTACGGAGTTCTTATGGTCACCATCCAACTTCATTGTCAGACCCTGGTTACCATCTAGGACCAAAGTACTCGTTGAGACGAGTCAAATGAGTCCGTACTCGATGGGGTAAGTGCCGTTACTTTATGGAGTAACTTTGGCCACCTTCCAGCTCCATCATCAGACCCTGGTTACCATCTGGGATCAAAGTGCTCGTCAAGACGTTTCAAATGAACCCAAACTCGACGGGGTTGTGTTGTTTTATTACAGAGTTTCTATGGCCACCTTCCAACTCCATCATCAGATTAGCTCCATGTCACAATAATATTGCATTGTCACCTGATTTACACATGCATGTAAAATATGAAATCAATCAGAAACCGGGAAGTGAGTCAAATTCAACTTGCAAGATTTGACCCGTTGAGGAGTTCCGTTGGCCATCTGCGGTCTTCTTCATCAGATCTAGTTTACCAAATGACACTTTATGAATGCAAATGCTCGATTTGTCACTGAAAATACTAAAATCGCTTTACATTTCCCTTGAACTTTTGAAGAGTTCCTTCAATTTCTCATGGATCCCATCATCAGAACTGGATTCCGGTAACAACGGGACCAACCTTGAAGCATATGCTTTCAAACAACGAAAGAATTTTCCAAATCGGTTCATAAATGACGGAGTTCTGAGGTAACACAAGTTAAAAAAAAAAAAAAAAAAAAAAAAGAACATACAACCGAATTGAGAACCTCCTCCTTTTTTTGAAGTCGGTTAAAAAATATACCTTGTTGAGTTTCTAGCCGGATTCTTCTCAACAGGGTTTTTCCGAACCGGTGGTAGTTTCTTCGACTTTCGTATGTGCTTGTTATAGCCTAAATTGAATAATAGTACATTACTACAGAGGCCGGGAAGTAACGGGTTGCCGGCCGAATATTTACTTGTATACGGCCGCGCGTAGCGAGGTCGGATAAAAAAATTGTGAGTATGGCAACTCCTTTTTCCGACGAGGCCGCCTGCTTTTCTCAAACATGTTATTATTATTATTATTATTAAATAGCCTGGAGAAGTGTCCCACTGCTGGGCAAAGGCCTCCCCCCATTTTCGCCATTCATCCCGATATTGAGCGGTGTCCTTCCAGTCTTTGAGGTACACGTCTAGGTCGTCCCGCCAACGCCTCCTGGGCCTGCCTCGTCGCCGCCATCCATCCTGTGGTATCCAGTCCGTGGCTAACCTAGCCCACCGATTTGGATCCATGCGGCTGGCGTGGCCTGCCCAGTCCCACTTAAGCTTGGCAGCCTTGGCACCCACATCGGTAATGCGTGTTTGGGAGCGCAGTGAGGTGTTTCGGATCCGATCAATCCGCTTCACCCCGAGCATACTGCGCTCCATTGCTCTTTGGCAAACCTTCAATTTGGTCTTCTGTAACTCCGTCAATGACCATGTTTGAGCACCGTAAGTTAGGACAGGCAGTATACACATATCAACGAGTCTCCGTTTTAGGGTTAGAGGAAGATCGCCCTTCATTAGATCTTTCATTGACCAATAGCTCTTCCAGCCGTTTTGGATCCGTCTTTCGACTTCTCGGTCCTGTCTGTGGCTGAAAGAGACTAGTTGGCCTAGGTAGGGATACTCGTCGACATAGTGTAAAGACTGCCCGTCTACCTCTACCTTACGTTTCGTGCTATTGGTCATTACTTGAGTTTTAGACCGGTTCATTTTCAGACCAACTTGAAGGCTTGCAGAGCTTAGCTCTTGTAGCATTGACTGCAGCTCCGATGCAGATGAGGAGAAAAGGACAATGTCGTCGGCGAACCTAAGATTTGTTAATCTTTTGCCGCCAACAACGATGCCCTTGTACTCCCACAAGGCTGACAAGTTTCTGAACACTTGCTCTAGTGTACTCGTAAAGAGTTTAGGGGACAGAGGATCTCCTTGCTTGACTCCTTTTTTTCAACATGTAATGAAATTAAAAAAAACCGCCCAAGAGCGTGTCGGACAGAACAGGGCGAAAAATCCTTGCAATTGCCTTGTTGCTGCAATATGGCCGAAACGTCGAGGTAAATATTGTTTGTGTAATAAGTCCCGTTTATTATAATAATAACGACAAAGTCGTCATATGACTTCGACTTTAGTTATACTTGAACAGGAAACTGACCTATCAGTAGTACTTAACAAAAGATAAACATCCTAAAAATAGAACCGCATGCATATCTTTAAATTTGACACTCATGAGTAGGTAATCGAATTATCGTCTGTGTGTATGGCCCACTCGAAAATAGTATTCGGTAGTAGCGCTCGAGAGCAGAGATTATTTTTTGAAATGCTCCTCCATTGGAGTGCCTTCACACTAATCTGCTGTTGTCATTAATTATTTTTATCGCTATCAAACACTTTTGGCGCTCATTCGATTGTAAATATAGAGCTGGGACTTTCTATATTTCAAACAAATGTATCTCATTATAGTAAAGGGCGGGAAATAACTTTTTTTATAACACACAGGCTTTGTTATTTTATTATAAATTCTGTATAGGATTATTATGTGACAAGGCTGACTTCTTATCTTACGGCAACTGTAGTAACGATAAAAATTTAAATTGAACATACATACTTAAGTAAAAGTATGCCAGTTAAATTAAACCTTTAAGTAAAATAGAAGTCTAATTTTCTAAAATTACTATTCACAATACATAATACATTTACTGTTTGAAACCTCCGCTATTATCCTTCATCATTTTCATTGTATTTGTAATAACGTATTAGGTAGGTACCTATAATTAGCTCGGCGTTTCGGACACTTCGTTTGGTAACGTGGAGGTGATTTAAAAAACATAAATATAGGTAATAAAATACCTTTCCATTAATGAAACTTTCCCCAAAAATGTGAACACGTCTTAGTTATACCCTATGTTAAACACATGTTCAACGACCGTCTAAGTTTATGTAGTAACATGGATGACATTTTACACAGTCCAGCAACGATTAAAGATTGCCTAAATCAAAACCCCACAATTTTCACAGGGGTTGTATGTTCACGCCCCACGGGCAATCTGGGGCCGTCGGGGTGCGTGGAACAAATTTGTCACCAATAGTGGCAGCAGCGGCAGCTGTCGCCTATCAATTACACGATGTTTGCGGCTGTTAGGGTCGCTATTTGTTCTTTATTCAATGACAGTTATAGATTTTATTGTGGGACTGGCGGAGTACGACGGTTGGGTGTTCCTCATGGTTCCCCGTCGCAGTTCGCTATACATTTTCAGCCAGTTTTTGGGGTTCCGTACCGCAAAAGGAAAAAAAAACCGTTGACCTAGAACTATGAAATTTGACTAAGTAGTAATACCGTCTTATACTACAAGTATAGGGAAAAATCTGAAATTATACATTTGTGATTTTGTAAGGGGTCCCGACTTACCAATATAAAATGATCCCAATTTTATTTAAAAGTAGGGCTCTGCTAACATTGAATTATAATAGATACGGCTGTTTACGGCGTATATTTGGACATGCCTACCGAGCTACCTACAAATTTGTATGGAACCCTCTCGGTGCGCGAGTCCAACTCGCACTTGGCCAGTTTTTTACGTCACACTAGTTTTAAAAAATATAAAAAAATATAAATATTAGTGGACAATCTAACATAAATCGACCTAGTCCCAAACTAAGCAAAGCTTGTACTATGGGTGTACTAGACGACGATAAACATACTTATATAGATAAATAAATACAACAAACCATCCATACCTAACTCAGGAACAAATATTCATGCTCATCACACAAATAAATGCCCTTACTGGGATTCGAACCCAGGACCTCTTGCTTCGTAGGCAGGGTTACTACCAACTAGGCTAAGGCGGTCGTTAAACCGCGGCTTCGCTCGCATGAACTATTGTATTTGGCATTTGAATTGAAATTGCGGGATTTCTCTAAATTTCCTTGGAGATTCCTGGTAATCACATGGTTTAGATATTAGTGGTTGAAATATTGGGATTCCAGAGGTATATGCGTAAATCCCGATCCCGTGGGGGAATATGTCCAGCCATCTAGATACCAAATATCGTCCAAATTCAGCCATTCTAGGGTAAAAGAGCAACAAACTTGCACATGAAGGAAGACTACACGGAAAGAACATATTATCTAGACACCTTTTTGAAAAATGAGATTTTAATCTTAAGAATTAGAGCTCGCAACCGAGTAACCATTAGAGTAACCATTGGATTAAAATGGATATTTGAAAATAATATAGGAACTTACATTTTTTTTCACTTTAAAAAAAATTGTTCGTGATGATCATACCTCGGGGTTTTCTCGGTGCGAGGATGAATTGAGGAAGAGTAAAGATAAACAGATAGGGTCGTCTGAGAAATCTCGTATTATGCCTAATGAATAGCTAGTAGCTACCTCTCTGCGAATTGTCTACACACAATGATATAATTTTATTTTAACTCATCTAATACTTTAGGTTTACTACCAAGCCTTATGTATGAGATAATAATAAAAATAAAGTTAATTAATGACTAACTTTCAAACCACTATAATTCAAAAAGTTGCTTATGTGACTAGATGTGTTCTTTCCGTGTACCCTTCATACATTTACCTACACCCAACTTAAAGCAGAATAATTAAGCATTAATTACATAAATCAAGAATAATAAGAATTTAACCATGTCATGTAGGTAATCATCATATAGACACGTTAAAAAGTCAATATTGTATTAATAGTTTATAATGCATTAGTGTTGTAATTTTAACTTGCTTATTAAATAAGCTTGATAACAAATGCCAAATATTACCCGACTCATTTATAGATCCATGAAACAAACATGGAGGTAAAGCGTTGTCATTATTAAACTGTGCTCATGAGGCAAGATCATTGAACAAAGTACCAGCTGCCGGGGGGGTGTGGTCCCCCCGCGTCCACGCCCAGCGCGTCCCCCCGCCCCGTGTGAAACGGGGGGTGCCTCAGGAACAATGTAATATTGGCCCTGATTTTTTTCACATCTATTTGTATGCGAGCGGCACCTAGTTGGAGTTAAATAGAGCGTAGCCCCACGAGATTAAGTGGAGATTTTGTATACGACATTAAACAATAGCACGACACTGTTGTCATTGGAGCTATTATAATCTGTGAGAATTCGAAATTTTCCAGTACTAAATGCCATGGGTGGACTTTAACCTAAAATTATTACAAAGCGGTTACTTTATTTATTTATTAACAAATTATTTTACAGTGTTTAGTTAAAAAATCGTCGTCGATTGCTCATTTAACAGCTTAAATGAGTAATCTAGACGCTACGGTGGAACATCCGTAAATAAAATCATAGACTGCTAAAATTATTATATTTATTTTTGGCTTTGCCGTAGTCTTGTAAAAAGTTAAAGTTAGTTAGATTTCGCTAGCCTTTAATAATACTTGCACCTCAGGAGTAGGAAACAAACTATATTTTATTTAACAGTTTTTTTTTGTTCTCAGGTATTCTGGGTCAGCAAGCGAGCCCGGACAGTACGTCCCGCGCCTCGGAGCTTTCCTACGTGGGTGCGTCGACGTCGTCCCCGCCGGTTGCCGACCCGCGGCACGACCAAGACGACCAAGACAACGAGCACGACCTCGATCACGACGACGATGACCACGACCACGACCAAATCAACAACAACAACAGCGACCCCAGCATGGTTCACAAGAAGCGCAAGCGACGAGTCCTATTCTCCAAAGCTCAAACGTACGAATTGGAGAGGCGGTTCCGTCAACAGCGGTACCTCTCCGCGCCAGAGCGTGAACACTTGGCTAGCTTGATCCGTTTGACTCCTACGCAAGTAAAGATCTGGTTCCAGAATCATAGGTACAAGACTAAGCGGGCCGTTCAGGAGAAGGGAGCGCACGATTTGAATATTGGTGGGTTGAGTTCGCCCCGGCGGGTGGCCGTACCGGTGCTGGTAAAAGATGGCCGGCCGTGCTTGGGGAAACCGGAGGGCTTACCACCACTGGGCATGGCCTTACCACCGTACCAGCCGCTGCATCACCAACCCCCAGTATCGGCGCACGGCCCGCAGCCCGCGCCTTGTTGGTGGTGAAACGAGACGTCGCTTGCCGACCTAATGCAACTACTTATAGCGGACATAAAGCCAGCTCTTTCGAAAAGTGTTTCAGTTTGAAATAGCGTGCTTCACGTCCGTAACAAATGACTGCACTAGGGCCTCTGGCGTTCCGTTACAGTGTTTACTAGTCCACACGTCGCTGCTCGTTTGGATGGATCATTACTGCGATGTGCAAACTTGCTGCGGCTGTAAAAAACAACATTTTCTAACGTCAAAATTGTGGGTTCAGAACGTGTTAAATTATTCAGTTAAAAAAACTCGAATAGTAAATTAAAATTAAGATAAGACCTACTACTTATTTAATGAATCGGAATATAAGGTATCTGGAGTTCCTACTTAATTGTATTTAGATATTCTAATGTCTTCAGTAGGTACTAAATTGTATAAATTTTGGCAAAGCTGTATATCAAGCATATTGTTATTGGCCAGTACGTTGATGTAGCTCCTCGTAATAGGCCTTAACTAGTGATCGAGTACATTCCATCTTTTATGACGTGTGTATATTTATGTAAAAAGCCTTTGACAAGTATTAGATTATTAATATTATGAGAAATGACCAGATTTTATCAGAATGCAATATTTAGATGTAAGGTTCAGTATTATTATAATCGTGTATAGTGAATAATTATTTATATTCCAAATGAACTACTTATTATTTTACCCTACTACATAAATTTTCATGTAGTTTAAGAGTTATTATTAGATTTAAAATGTACATATTTTGTATATAGCAGAAAATGTATACAGTTACGCAAATAAATGCCAACCGATGCCTATCAGTTGGTCTGCATCATCGCTTTCCTATCTTATCTGAGAAACAACATTATATGGCAAGGTACATAGCTATCTGTCCACACATTCATCCCAGAATGAAAAATATAGTTACCACCGGAGTCTTGTGTGAATACTACCTACAATAAACTTGAAAACCAGTGTCGTAAATTGTGTTACATAATTAATAAATTATTATCAAAAAATAAATAAAATTATTGAAAACAACGTTGAATTATTTATTAACCCTTTTACTAAATTATGTAGGATTTGCATATTCTAACGATAAATGTGGAAAATGATGAAAAATAGCAGCATTCGAATAAGTGACTCTACATACAAATAATTTGGTAAAGCTCATATAAATTCTTACTCGTATTTCGGATGCCTTCTTGTGTTTTTAATTCTTCATTTTAAAGTTCTTAAAATGCATTAATATCTGGGGTTGAATTAATATTGGAATGCTGACATATTATGAAAGTTTAATTTCATCGAACTGACTGAAATCGATTTGACAAAATATAAAAATCCTAATAAGTACCGACCGAATAAGGTTTAAAGCCTGATTTGTTAAACGTATAAATAAATAGACAGAGATTTTCTTTATTTCCCTACGTCTATTTTTCCAGTCAAAGGTAAAAATGCCAAGTTTGAAAAATATTCAGAATAAAGGATTAGAAATTAAATGACGACACCACCTTGCCGGAAAATGCTTGAATATGGTATAAATTCCGCATGTAAAATTGTGATTCCTTTACCATCTATTTTCCATGGTTGTATGTCTTACCTTACCAGGATTTTATTGCAAAATCAAAATAATTGTGATACCTATTCTTTTTTTCAATCCAAACTTTGAACTAACGGTAAACTATATTAAACTTTTTAATACAAGTTTTGGTTTATTCTCCTTAATGGCAGCCAGTATGATTTAGGCCACTGACAACTTGGGTGGCAACAGCACATTCTTTGCAATAAATTATTCTTTGAATTTCTTGGGTAGCAATATTTTAAAATATAAACTTCAATTTATCTAGTAAGTGCCAATATTAACCAACTGTAGTTGCCGGTACCGGTACTATTGTTTACTGGTTAAACATTTACCTCTGCCTTTATCTAATCGAGCTGCCGATAGCTTGCGACCTGATTACGGTATAGGCGATAAATCCTCTCCTCACCTGTTCTATTTTATACCAAGACGGCTATCTATTCGCTTCGCAGGTTACCTAGAACCACTAATAAGCGGTCACTACCGGGTAGAGTTG
Source organism: Archips crataeganus (assembly GCA_947859365.1). NCBI lineage: Eukaryota > Metazoa > Arthropoda > Insecta > Lepidoptera > Tortricidae > Archips > Archips crataeganus. Next base: position 10,806,780 of record OX402059.1, on the reverse strand, counting down.
TCTGTTGATGGAGGACCAGGTAGTTTGTTTTGGTGTCGTCACTTTAAAACCTTACAAGGAAAGGTACCAAGGAACTGTCCGGCTCCGTTTTGATTTATTTTTATATATGTTAGAGAGCAGGCTAAAATAACAGACCCATATTGTTTTTTTAGCTGCCCAAACTCAACCTATTTGGAGAAATTGTCCTCCAAAGTCCAAAGTAGGTACTGAGAAGTGACTATTCCTTCTAACTTCTAAATATAGAAAGTTTTTTTTCAAGCAAGTTGCAAATTATTACTGGTTTGATTATATGTTCGAGAACTTGAAAATATAATAAGCACGTGTTTTGTTATATCGGCTTGAGCCGGAGGCAGAGGTAAATGTAAAGGTATGAGTTTGAACTCATATCTTCCTAAAAAAAGGACCGATGAGAATTATTCAAATTTACAGCTTATTTTTAACTTACCTTTACTTTATTCCAGTTTGGATCTGATCATAGTATGCACCTAATTTTATATGACGATAGTTTGGATTCTATGTACTTACTAAATTTGTACAGATTTAAGATCACTTGTTAGTGGCGTAGCTAGCCGTGGGCGAAACACTCCCTCGCTCACGGCTTTGCGATCTGAGGGACCTCGCATCGAAAGGTTTTCGTTTTTACTTATTTGCTTAATATAAAATTCGTCATTTAATCTGATCCATGTCCCTGATAGGGCATTGCAAAATATATCTAGCCCACACGAAATTTAGGTCCTGTGCCGCTACTGTCACTTATTTTGATTCAGTTGCCTTTTTTCAAGTACCTACCACGGCTACCACCTAAGCAAAGGCACTGTAAGCCTAAAGGGAGGCCCCGGAAATCTGCATTTATTAACATGCTTGTTAAAGGAAATAATTTTTTTTTTCAGCAGTCTGATTTTTAAAGCAGTTTGATCGTCTCTAATGATATCTACCCAGTCATAGAATAACTAGAACTTGATGACTTAACATAGAACTTAACTTTATCCCTTGAAACGTTGTTTTTATGAGCCTGTAACAGGTTTTAACAAGATAGAACTATTTACTTTGTGTTATCTTTTGATGTACTTACCTACCTATACATATTAGAGTATCGAGTAGGTTGAGCAGTAGTTCTTACGAAAGAAGTATTCGAAGAACTTAATCTAGTCCTCACTAACTGTACAGATAGTCATCAATGTCATCATAGACAGTAGGTAGGTAATGCAGGCAAAGTACTCAGTAGTAGAGCACGTATTTTATATTTATTTACTTTTCAACATCCTCAAGTAAGAATTTACGCAAAAACTTAAAATAGGTCTATTATGCTTACGTATCAAAGGTGTCCAAGTATAGCGAAGGCATTTGTTCACCTACTGAGTATTAGGTAAGTCGGGTGCGATCGGTGTGTCCCGACAAATGCCTCACAAAGAGCTAATCTAACGCCTCCGCGCCTTGATTGAAAA